>OY734947.1:3938458-4538458 GCA_963457585.1 Spergularia bocconei | reverse complement strand
CAGTTCCTGGCTAACAACCAATGCCAAAAGTGTGTCAAAGAAACAAAAAAAAAGAAATTGTTGTAGCAAACCAAATCCTGGTTCCAGACTTCCAGTAATAAAATATATATTAAATAATGTATTGCTTTACAAAATATCAAATTCATTACAAATCCTGCTTAACAAATAGCCAATCCATTACATCGCCTTGACAAATTTAAGGGTGTTGTTTAAGGGTGCCAAAACCACACCTGGTGCAAGGACCATCACAATCACCGTCAAGCAAGGATAAATTAACTCTCGTAGTCTGACCATCATACTTGGTTGCCTGCAAAGATCAACCAAGCAAAATAGACACAAATCACATAATAGCATCCGACCACCAAACATTAAACCAAGAGCATCCTTTCCACAAGAAATGCTGCAACGATCAGATCTAAGGTTTCCGACTAAAGGAACATGAAGGAAAAGAGCTTTGCGTTACCTCAGATTTACAGTAATATGGTGGATGATTTAGAGAAGCTACCTGGATACTTGGTGGAAGCCACTGTTCACCCTAACTACCCTCACCCAGACCCCTATAAAATCTATAAGGATAAATTTGAGGAGAGAAGGAGGAATGTATTGGCCACTCACCTTGCCTGTAAGAACATTAAGCTAGGGAAACGCTACTTCATACCTTCCCCACCCGAATCACCTGTGTCTATTAGAGGAGGAGCCTTATTCACGTGTACTGCTCGAAAGAGTGTACGACCATATATCTTGCGTAGAGCTAACCCTGAACCTAATATGAGGGAGACAGAGGATGAGAGTTGAGGCGAGTATAGACCACTAACCTCTAGTGAATGGGCTGCTCAACAGGAAGGTGAAAGATCGAATGAAGTAGGAAGCCATGAAAGAAATGCTTGAAGTCATAACCCGAAAATATTTGGAGACTATATGTTAGGATATTATTATTATTGCATTTATTTTTCGTCAAATAATGTGTAATGTGAAACTTATAGACAAGTATGTGTTGCATGAGTTATAAGAAGGGACCATACCCCAATACTACTATGAAGTATGCATGATTAATAATAGTAAATGTGATTTAACTGCTAATTGAGGTTTTAATTCATGTGTTTGTTGTTGTGATTGAAGTTTTGCTTCGGCCGTTGGCTTCTAATCCTGGCACGGCTCGTGCTTCAGTGAACACGGGTCGTGTTCCGAAAAAAAAAACGAAAAGTTCTGAAAAGTTAAACTCGCGCGAGACGAGTAGCTGGATGTTGATTGTCATGTATATATAATTCTGGAATGAATTATTTACATGATTTACTGATTTTACAATTATGCGATTGATTATTGAATGATATATCTTGATTTATGATTATGAATGTATGAAATGATTTGGGAATTGATTAATGTGGTTACAACTGATTCGAATGTTGATGCCTTATAGACAATGGTGCGAAACAACGTTCCTCATTTGACAGCTATTCTGGCTCAACTGGTACAAAACCAGAATACAATGACCCAAGCTATGGCACTGATGGCAAACAACGGGGTAAACGGTCAAGTGAATAATAATAATAATGCGGGAAACGATGATGAATTGCTGTTGGCAAAGATGTCAGATGTCGTACAGAAGAAGAGGCCTAACAATTTCACTGGGAAAGGAGAACCCAGTGTACTTTTGGACTGGTTGGAAGATATGGAGAGGATCTTCTTAACAGTTGGCTGCCCTAATTGCAAGGTTAAGGTTGCTGTGTTCTACCTTAAGGAGGTAGCCGGACGCTGGTGGATGAAGATTCAGGATGCATTCTTCAAACCAGTACAGGAGAAACTAGTGGTGGAACATTATTACAGGGATTAGACAGTTTTCAAACATCTTATTGAAACAGAGCTCTTTCCGGAGCACCTGAAAGAACACAAAATAGCTGAATTGGAGGCTTTACGGCAGACTGAGGGAATGTCTGTTAAGGAATTTTATGACAAGTTCGAGGACTTGAACAGGTTCGCTGAGAGCGTGACCCCAACTGAATCTGCCAGGGCCAATAGTTTCAGAAAGAAACTACTTTGGAGCATTAAGGGATGGTTTGTCTCCGAACGGTTCTACACTGTGAAGGAGGTTTATGAAAAGGCCACAACGGGGGAGCAGAATATGGAAACAATGAGTGCGGAAATTGGAGGGAAGAGAAAGGAGAGCCCTCTTGATCTGATGAACAACCCTCGCAAGAAAGGAAATTTTGGGAACTTCAAGGGAAAGGCGCAGTCAATTGGGACTGGAAACACGGGACTTAAGAATTTCCCTGCAAATAGAGCACAGAGTTCGGGTACGACCCAGAATGGTCCCTGTAGGAAGTGTTAGCAATACCATGCAGGAAGGACCTGCACGGGAGAAAGGATCACTTGCTTCCATTGTGGTAAACCGAGACACAAGGTCACGGAATGCTATTCTAAAATGCAAGGGAACCCGCCGGCAGTGCCTGCAGGAGGGTCTGCGGCTCCGAACAAGTTTCAGAACTTCGGAGCTCCAAGTGGATATGCTGGTTCAAATAACACCTACAAAAACCCAGCACCAACCAAGGGAACTGCCTTCGCGGCACCAGCTAAGCAAGCAGGTTCAGTCAGTGTGGCCACCACAACTAAGAAAGCTACAGGACAGCTGTATGTTATGAATGCTGAGGAAACTGCAAACACCGATGTCGTCCCACTCGTTTATTGCAGATAAGATTGTGGACTTATGCGCGTTTTGTTTCTCGATTTTGGAAGAAGTTGTAAGAAGTTTTAGGTACAAAACTCCTTATGAGTACTGCGTTCCACCCAGCGACAGATGGTCAAACGGAACGGACAAATCAGGTCTTGGAAGATATGTTGAGAGCGTGTGCTCTACATACCAAGGTGGATGGGAGGACAAGCTGGATTTAGTGGATTTCTCCTACAACAACAGTTACCAAGCCTCAATAAAGATGGCACCATACGAGGCTCTGTATGGAAGAAAATGCAGGAGTCCAATTTGTTGGAATGACATTGTAACAACCCTAAATTTTGACCAGTTCTAATTATACAAAAATTTATGATTGTTATGCCGCAATTGACTACTGAGTCAACTGCAAGGCTAAAACAATGATAAATTTAAACCAACTAATTTATATAAATGATAACGAGTTGACAGCGGAAGAGTGAAGCCAAGTTCACAAAACCTAATCCCAACTGAAATGACAATTACAACTGATTAAAGTAACTCAACTGTAGTATCATATATTCCAAGCTAGCCCCATGATATGTACAAACGTCCATGCAACAATTCACTTCAAGAAGACATGCCAACTGCATCACAGAGAATTCCAAAAGGCTACAATGTGTTGCATTATCTTGTGGTGTTGATGTAGCCTTGTTTTATTTGAGCCTTGTTCCTAGATCCTAATGCAACACATATAGGCCCTAATGCAACCAATTACAACACTTATAGGCCCCAATGCGACCAGTTACACCACAAAAATAGTGCATAAAATATATGGAGTAATAGGAAACGAACCAATCCGATAACTCAATTTTCACTACCACTGCTGATGTGACATATTACACAATAGCTTTTGGGTGTAAATTATGTTAAGCAAAATAACAAATGTCAAGTCAATCGTTCTCAAACTCTTACTATTGCTAGGTAGAACGTAAATCCTCTAGCAACGTCTTTGATTCGTTAATCGTTGTTGTTCTCTGCTTTTTATAATGACAAGAGTTATGAATACGATCACACCACCAATACTTTGTTCATTAGAGTATGTAATTAGTAAAGAAATTTTCAGTCTTAAAATCCATTTTTCAAAGCAAAATCCGTCATTTGTTGACAATTAATTAAGATGCATGCAAGCAATATAAGCTCATTAATTACAAAAATTGGAAAGATTTAATGAGGGCTACTCTTTTTGTACTATTTGTCTATTTAGGCATTATTATATATAAGAACAGATCACTAGTTAGACTGTTAGCGTAACAATTACACCACAGAAGTCATGTGTTCTTTATATTTCAACAATTTTAGTTTCCTTCGCGTCAATCATCTCACGTACAGAAAAACAGTTTCCTGTATCAGCAACTTCCCTGCTTCCATACGTATGATGGAGGGAGATCAAACCGAAACAAAAGCCGAAATACACCCGGCTCGTAATACGACCATTATTAGCAATGAAATATTTGTTGATTATTCACCGGTGTTTCGGGTTTACAACGATGGTCGGGTCAAGAGGAGGAATGTTTCTGCTCAGGTGCCGCCTTCGCTTGATCACATCACCGGGGTTCAGTCCAAAGATATACTCATCTCCCCTGAAACAGGGGTGTGTGCTAGAATTTTCAATCCAAATAACATCTTCCAAGAAAATCCCGAAAATCCCACCTACTCAAAAGTACCCGTCTTAATGTATTGCCACGGGGGTGGGTTTTGCTCAGGGAGTACATTTTCTAGCGTATTTCACAAGTTCCTGAACCGATTAGCTTGTGAAACGCAAGCCATCGTTGTCTCGGTTGAGTACCGAAAAGCGACTTCAATCGAGTGTTCCTAGCTGGGGACTGTTCAGGGGCCAATGTAGCGCACCACGTTGCGCTACGAGCAGGCGTACAAGGACTCGGAAATCTTGTCAAAGGCCTTATTCTAATCCAGCCATTTTTTTTGGGGAGGGAGCGTATAGGGGATGAGAATTTTGTGTGCAAGTCTAGGGCAGAAGTAGGGGATAAGCTGTGGGTAGCTGCGCGGTGGGGATCACCTGCCAGTTCGGATGATCCGTGGGTGAACCCGTCTAAGGACCCGAACCTGTCGTTGTTAGGGTGCGGAAGGGTGCTGATATGCATAGCCGATAAAGATATCCTGAGAGTCAGGGGAATGTTGTATGGGTATGCCCTAAAGAATAGTGGGTGGGCGGGAGATATTGTAGTTGTGGAGTCGCATGGTGAGAATCACGCCTTCCAACTTACAAAACCTTCTTCTCCAAACTCTATGGATTTGATGTCAAAAATTGCGGGTTTTGTTAAGGATGGTAGTCCACATTCTATAGAGGCTATGAAGTCGGAACCCAATGTTTGTGGTATATAAAACGGCCTTACAAGGACGTGTTGTATGCCTATCTATAATTTTATTAATTTATATGCAAAAATAAGTTGTGAAATGCACTATATATATACGTCTGCACAAAAATATGTATAAGGCACTATACTAAACTTAAATACCATTGAAACATGTAAATAAAAGTTACAATTGTTGTAATCAATAGTACTCCTTATTACAAATGTTCATCCTTTTTGGATGTCTAATCGATAAATTTTTGGTCAGAGAAATGTTGTAAGCAAGATAAATTAAAAGACATCTAAAAATAAAAATAAAAATACTAAATACAAATCACTCTGCCCAATTAATGAGTTCCTTTCGTTTCAATTAAATGATGCTTCATAATCTTGACTACGCCTAGTCCTTTAATGATTTTATGACGAAAACAACCACATGCTAAGAACCAATCACGGAACATCACGAGGAGTTGAGGACCATTAGAGCATATTTATTGGTGTTGTGGAACCTAGTCTTCACGTTTTAATTAAATGATGTATTTATTATTTTTGATAAATATTAATTTAAATTATTATTTTATGCTGCGTTTAGGCGGTTTTTTGCTCTGTTTAGTGTTTTCGTTAGATATCATCATTAAGAGAACTGTGCAATGCACGGGCTTACCTCTAGTAAGAAATTAAGAATAGTAAACACATGTGACAAGACTAACAACCAAGGAATTGTAATACATTTCAATTATTTTGCACCTTCTCATAACCATTCTTATTTGAGTTATATATACATCAGAACCTAACCTTTAGATTCCAGAAAAGAAACCGAAAAAAACCTTTTTTTTTAGTTATCCACGGTAACTACTGTCTTTTAATAAGAGACTCTTTCTAATGAAAAACTCATCCAATATTGGTCGGTCCTGTATTACCGGCGTCCAAGCTTTTCAACAAGGCGGCTTTCGATATCCATCCTTTTCTTCATTATTAACTCGTACTTTGAAACCAAAGCTGGATCTCCAGCTTTAGCAGAAAGCTTGCAGTTCAAAGATGTTTTATCCAGCTTGTCCTTGTACATGCTTTCGAAGGGAACAAAACTGCCCTTCGCATTGCAAAGCCAACCATGAGCAGCCCTCAATGCAGCACCCAAAGATGCCGAATCTGTTCAATGAAATAGCAAAAACAAGAATAAAGAAGCAATTTATGCCATGATGCCAAACAAGGATCAAAAAGAAAACCAGATAGAGAGGGTTGAGCTAAGGTTATGTTTTTCAAGGTTGGCATCATTGTTTACTGTCCGCGATACATGATCAATACTCACTACCCATAACTCTTGAACCGTCAGATTAAACAACTCATACAGACAACGCTATTTACACCTTTGCTGTTAGCAAATTTGACCCTTCCCTATTTACTTAAACCATATAAAGTTTATAGACAACGTTATTTAAACCTCTACAGAAATATGTGCCAAGGAAAATGAGATGCTACTTGTAGTCCTTGCTAGCAGGAACCTCATATAAGTTGTTTGGGGTACCCCGAACCAGTCATATTTTAGAAAAGAAAAGCATACGGAAGATCGGTTTGCTAAAAAGGGTGTCAATGTGCCATGCACGTAATACGTTTCAGGAAGCTATCAATCCTCCTATAACCTTTAGAGTTTCCGTCAAATAAAATGGCAAGTGTGTGACATTCTGACCAAACCTTGACCTTATTAGTGTTCAGATTTTAACATGCGTGTGTCTCACTGGCTCGGGCCCTTGCATATAGCCATTCATAGCGCACAACTTTCACTGACCTCTGTCGCCCCCCCCCCCCCCCCCCCAAAAAAAAAAACAAAAAAAGAAACCTCACCTGGCCTTTCCACAGTATAGACATCGCAGCCAAATATTGAAGCTATGGAGCCAAGAATATACTCATTGGAAGATGCACCACCAGTTGCTATTAATCGCCTAGGGGGAAATGGCATTCCAAATCTTTCAACATGAGCTCGCATTGAAAGAATTTGGCCCTCAATTAAAGCACGGACCTGCAGATAGAGGAACAATTAGCTAGCACACCATCATCATTGTAACGCCTGTAACAGAAATGATACAAACCTCAGTAGCTGCATCAAATTCATTCACTTCCAGTTCATCAACAGAATCGCCCATGAAGTTCTTTAATATATACCGGTGGAAACCAGCTGAAACATAAAGACACACGAAGAAAGTCAATCCCATGATTCCCTCACCTTGAACAAAGACTTACTTCCTAAAGCTCACTACTTACCTTGTAGTCTCTCAAAGTGCAAATAACATATGCATCATGTTTAAGAAAATACCTAAAATTTCAAATAGTAATCTAATACAGAGTGAGTCAGCCTAGTTATCTTGTCTGTCCACTTATATGGAAGCTCAACCTGTTACCCAATATCATATAATTGCAATATATTGTTACACAATATCAGCAACTCACCAGGTAATGGGGGAAGAATTTCATGCTCCTTGAAGTAGAAGCCAAGCTTTCCATCTACAGAAGAAGAAACTTTAGATAATAGAACGGAGACAAACCCAGCATTAATGTACATAAACTCTACCAAGTACAAACCATTTAGAGGAGGCGTTTGCTGGAGATATTGGTTGAATACATCCCAAGATTTCTCCGCATACTGATTGCGAATATCTAGCACCACAATATCCATTGCCTCATTACACCGTCAGATGCGCAGAACAAATGCAGACAACCAAAACTCACCTTACCTTCACGAGTCAATGATCCATTCTTGTAGCAAAGCATCACCATGTAGCCTTTTGTATCCACGGGATTAGGGAATATATGACCTTCCAACCGAGGCTGTGGCTCATCAGTTATGCCAAATACCTGATTCAAACATGCATCATTTCTAACATCTCAATTATCCTTCTTGCTTTTTTTTCTCATCATATTTGATTTGGATTTAGTTTTGGGGGAAGAAGGGTAGGGGTTGTTTTATCTTTTCTGTTCTTGTCAATTTCCTTTTTGTTCAGCATAACACAAACACAAGATGCTTAACTCACAGTGTCACTTGTGCCCAGACTAATAGCAAGGTCACCAGGAGTGTTCAGGGTCAATCCTGTAAAATGAGAATATGCATTGTTTAGGGGCAAAATCAAACTCAGAATATTAACAAGTTCTTGAGAAACTAACGCACAAAGCACCTATCAATATAAGATTTTCTGTTTGTGTTTCCTGTGGCTATAGTACCATCATTTCTGTACCCTGGTCTCAGATTCACTTTGGCATAGCAGTGATATACACTAAACTTCCTAACCCCCCCCCCCCCCAAAAAAAGGACACGTACAACAACAACATTACCCCAGTGCCTCAAAGGTTCCCGCCATAAGGCGGGATTGGATGTGCACAAGCCTTATCCCCGCACTGAAACAGAGAGAGGCTGCTTACGGATGACTCATAATGAAAAGTGCTTCGAGAATAGGACCAACTCACTGATACTTCATAAAACAAGAAGCGCAGACAGTTTTGAGGGTCATTTTGCTTTATTCCATCACATCCCATCAATTGGCTACAAAAAAAAAAAAAAAAAAAAAAAAAAAAAAAAAAAAAGCAGCACGTGGCAAGGACATAAATTACTCTATAGCTTTGCAGAGACCTAAAGGTACAAGAAGCTTGCAGATTCTTCCCTGATCTTCAGAAGCTTTTTTCTACACAAGAAAATTAGATCATAGAATTACTGCTGCTGTGCTGCATATTGACCCCAGTCTAAATAGGTTTCACAAATCTTTCAAGTATCTTAATTTTGAAATATGTGGCTTCTTGATTGGTAGACATTTTCTTCTAGGATTGGTAAAAACAGCTGTAATACGAAAGCGGAACCATTGAGCTTGATATGTGAGCAATCAAAGTATCAAAGCATAAGTTGCAGTGGGTTCGAAACTAGATCCATTGTGTTGTGATTGCACTTGACATTTTCCTACCATAAGGTGGAAACACCATACAAGTAGAGTAAAACTCTTAAACAGCCTTTTGAGAGTGCATCAAACAACAGGCATCCACAAACTTCCGTCAAATTAAAAAAAGGTCAATTGATTTGAGGAATTTGTGGGTAGACAAAAAATGGACTCAACCCAGTATCGTGTTTGTATGTAAACATGATAACTCTTCCGATAAGAGCACTGTTCTCAAGATGTGTTTTGACATAAAGGTGTGACAGGCTATTTTTGGTGAAGTAAACCTTCCTATAATTTTGAAAAGCACTTTT
Source organism: Spergularia bocconei (assembly GCA_963457585.1). Taxonomy (NCBI): domain Eukaryota; kingdom Viridiplantae; phylum Streptophyta; class Magnoliopsida; order Caryophyllales; family Caryophyllaceae; genus Spergularia; species Spergularia bocconei. The sequence goes on along the minus strand of OY734947.1, from coordinate 4,529,214 downwards.
CCAACTGAGTAACGGATTCCTTCACAGTATTCGCATTGATGATCTAAGTGGTCCAATAAGATGAGGTTGTCTCACCCTAAAGTTACTCTAAAGGAAAAGTGAAACAGTTACAATGAAGCAAATTGAGCAGCATCAGATGGATGTATACAATTTAAGTGATGTTCATCAGCCAGAACCAAGGCAGCAAGCATACTAACCAACCTAGAAACATCAACAATGGGTTTGAGAGCGCTGATATTGTTCATGTAATAAGAATATGGAGCAACAAAACAAAGATTGAGACATCCCATTTTAAGCTTTCATGTACTACATCGTGGAAATAAGATAAATGGTTAACCTAGATGCAATTTGATTGTTTGAAATGTTGCATACAACAGCAGAGCTTTAACCACAAATTAGATTGGGGTCAGGTAACGTAGACTGTCATAGTAACAATTGCGTGATAGATAACTAGATAGATAACTAGAAGCTGTGTAGCATAGGAAACTATGTCAGCTATGCAAGCACTCTTTAAAAACAAACCACTATTTGACGTGTTACCCGGAGCCTAGAGGCGGCCTATGGAACCCAGAAACAACTCTTGGCCTTATCTAAGCCTTCTCATTGTTCAAAATTGTAGGACCAGAATTTGGACCGTGAATAAACAGTAAATGATGAAAATAACAACTACCTGCAAGGCTGTTTGGGTTGTCTCCAGACCACTGAATAACCAGGCAATTCTTGCTGAAGTGAAACCTGTTAAAAACAGAAAGCACAACCATAAATTCTTTATCGAAAAGTATCCCGTTAAACAAGCAAAAACCATTTCCAAAGTCTCCTGCAATATACTTCACCCAGACACCAGATGTATAAGAAAGTGTGTGTACTAAATATCACTTCCATGGGAATACTCGCGACTTAACTCTCTAAATCACTTAGGGAAACAACAATAATCTAAAACAATAATTTTCAGTGATTGCTAACTCTTACTGTTGGACTACATGACTGTTCTTTACCAAAGACTCATCTTTCTGTTTTTCACCTACCATACTATTTTGCTGCCATGAAGAATATTACATAGGAATTGATATGTGACAGTATGTGGCCCGGCTTGTGAAATCAATTACCGCTAATGTGACCTATTCTCTCTTTTAATAGATCTACAACAACAACAAAAAAAAACATTTAGACAAGTTGTCGTGCTACGGATTCTAATCTCTATGTAGCCATCCAGAGACATTCATCTTCTTTTGTTAATGGCATCACAAAGGTATACTGTAACTCATAATCTTATTAGTGGAAATGATCAAAACCAGTCTGGTACAGTTGGATGACATGTCACTGTGACTTACTGAAAATGAAGATAATGGGACACGAATTAGAACTCTCCTTGACAGCATCAAAAACCATGGTGAGAGAACATTTTGTGATAAGTTGATTATTTCAAGGGAACTAAATCAACAGAACAGTCAGCAACCAAGTTTGTCGCAAATAAACTCAAAGCAATTAATTACTACATTGAACCAAAATAAAGTTTAAAGCTCCTGGCTCTGGATCATGTAAAAAAAACACTAGCACTAACCTCTCTACGAAATATCGAGCTATGAAACCAGCAACAGAATATGCAGGAGCCGGCTTTCCCAGCTTTTCCTCCAAGTTTGGTGCAGTAGCCTATCACAAATTGAAAGATACAGGTCAGTATTTTTAAAAGGGAAACTTCCAAAGTAACAAATCACGATGTAGTTACTCAAGTCTCAACTTGACACTAGAGTAAAGATCCCTCCTTCCAGATTCAAAAGTGCCAGCTGGTTTCAATGGTTTACAATAAGGTAAGCTACTTAAACAAGGACAAAAATTGAGACAGAGATTACGTACATCCAAAGCCTTCTTAGACCATACTCTTTGCTTGATATCTAACAAGTTCATCCCAGCACCATCTGTTTCATCAATGGATGCATAACATCCTACAAGAAGAGACGCCATGAATGAGCTCACAAGCGATATCCTCTCAGTATATTTATATGCTTCTGGTTGCGTCTCGAAAATCCTCCGAATTTGAGGTCCTGTATATCGTTCATGGGCACAAGATCCAGTCAGACGAGACAGTTCCAGTGCCCCTCCCATAGCCTCCTCAATTTTCTTGCATTGTTCAGTGGTACTACTATCCATCCATATTGCTGATTCTTTGATGGAGAAAGCGTCTCCCAATTGCTCAAGTAATTGCTTCTTAGGATCTAACGACGATAATATTCCAGAACTGCCATTCTTCCAGTACACACTACCATGCTGCTGGCCACTTCCTGAAACCGCTGCAACCTTTCCAAAATCAATCTTGCTTGACAACTTTTGAAGCATCATATCAAAAGCTTCGACCCACATCAGAGTGGGAGAAACAATCCGGCCATTTACAGAAGTATCTCGGTAGACTCCATCCTTAGTCTTGTAATGGGGCAAGTCAGAATCAAAATGAACCAACTCAGTCGCAACAATGTTTAGGTTGGAATCCAAAACTGTAGCCTTTAGGGACCTAAAACCAATATATATCACAAAATGTTTAGTTACTCATCTTACAATCGTTTGCCAGAGTTTTCATGACAGTTATCAATCTTATCATACCTTTCGTTCGTAACTTCAATTTTTGTAAAGAAAAAAATAAATAAATAAATAAATAAATAAGGTCACGAACATGGGAATCAAACTCAGAATCACTAGCACATTCCTTATTCGTTCCCCTTTAGCGGCTAGCCACCCGTAATTATGTGGATAGCAACTGAGTAAACACTAATCCAAGTGAGGTTTCATCCTAAAACAAATTGGCAATACGAATGTAGGCCACTAGCCTATCACTACTTTTATCCATGTGCGACAATACTTTTGACGCACACATGCCGAAAATTCTTGACATTTTCTCTCCTTTCATGTACTTTTTTGTTGTTTCTCAAGAACTAATTATTCAATTAACACACTTTTGGAGAGCAATAAAGCACAATGAGAGTAAATAAGAGCCAAATTAAACAGGTGGGCAGTCGTTATTTTCCTTCATCTTGCAATTAATCGCAATTTCAGAATACCAAAAATTAAATTAATGGATCAATTACACAAAATAATCACATGGGTAGTCGCAAATAAACACCAACAATTCAAATAAATAATGAAACCCAGAAAATGAGATTTTAAAAAGAGAAGGCAACTCACTGAGTAGAACTGTCAAAGCCGAGGAAGAGGGAGTCCTGTGGAAATGAGTTGTCCGCCATTGGAGAAGAATCCCCACCTTGGTCAATCTGGTTTTAATACTATATATTATACGATGAATATGATATGATATGATATGATGGGGATGGGGACGTCGCTGTTGTTTGTGTTAGTATGTGGAAATCATGAATGAAACGGATAAATTCTCAATCATCAAGTATGATTTAAGATAAAATTTTCAGTTGATTTTACCCGTGAAACTCGATGGATGTGTAGCTGTTAGTAAAAATGTTAATAATAGGTAATTCTACTATTTTGGTGCTAATCCCATCTTTATCCTCTTTACTGCTAATCGTAATCCATAATGCGTGTGATTCAATCTCGATTTTATCGTTACTGTTGGACTAATGGACTCGACTCGACTTGAATATAGACTCCATAGAGCGATGCTCAATTCAACAACTAGAGTGTGCCGTGAGAGTGGACATATAGAAACATTGATATGCCGATTTGATCAAACAAATGGTTAAGGATCGTACCAGCCGACTGCAAATACATATCGGATCCTACCTAAAATGCATACCGGATACTAATCGTGATTTCAAGCCAAAAACAAAGAATTTGGTTAACCCCAAAATCAGAAAGTCAATGTCTTGTGGAATTGGAAATTCTCGGTAAATTAATTGCTGTATATAGTTGGACCAAAGAAACAATCAATTCGAATCGTATGGCTCAAGCCTTCTAGGGGATTTCGGGTGACTAAATCACTTAGTCACCGAGTATTGGTTCCAAATCATGCGATACAAACTGAGTGACCTCATATCACAGAAAAGTTTGGTGGGCACTGTATCACCATAACAAAGTAAACTATCTTCAGGCTGACAGCACAGAATCAACTCAGAATGTCAGTTCTAAGCCGAACAGGCAAACATACAGCGCAATTCACATAAGAAATCGGGTATAGGAAAGCTCAATCTTACTTAAACATAGATTCTCCAATGTACCACTGCATGCATAGCATTCAAGATAAAAGATCTAGGTTGGCATCAACCACAGACATTGATGATTAACTAAAGAAACGATCACCGACAGTTCAAACGAGTACATTATTCATAACATGCCAGAAAACTTACGACCTACTACTTAGTTCAGCCACTTAGGACATACCAATCTTCATACTCATCTTCATCATACTCAATCTTCATACTCATCTTCATCCTCGGCACCTTCAGCACCAACTTCCTCATAATCCTTCTCAAGTGCAGCAAGATCCTCACGGGCCTCAGAGAACTCACCTTCCTCCATACCCTCACCGACATACCAGTGAACAAAGGCACGCTTGGAATACATAAGATCAAACTTGACATCAATCCTGGAGAAGACTTCAGCAACACTGGTTGAGTTAGAGATCATGCTTACAGCCCTTTGCACCTTTGCGAGATCACCACCAGGGACGACAGTGGGTGGCTGGTAGTTGATACCACACTTGAAACCAGTAGGACACCAATCGACAAACTGGATGGTTCGCTTGGTCTTGATGGATGCAACAGCAGCATTCACATCCTTTGGCACAACATCACCACGGTACATGAGGCAGCAGGCCATGTACTTTCCGTGCCTTGGGTCACACTTGGCCATCATAGAAGAAGGCTCAAAAGCAGTGTTGGTGATCTCTGCAACTGAAAGCTGCTCATGGTATGCCTTCTCTGCTGAGATTACAGGGGCAAAGGAGGAAAGCATGAAGTGGATCCTTGGGTAAGGGACAAGATTGGTCTGGAACTCAGTCACGTCCACATTCAAGGCCCCGTCAAACCTCAATGAAGTGGTGAGGGAAGAGATAACCTGCAACATATAGTAAAATTACGGCATCAGTACAGATACAAGCAAACTACAATGCAACTAGGAAAAAAAAAAAAAAGAGATAAAGCCAGTGAAGTGAAAACTTAGTTAATGAATTGACTTTAGTATACCTGAGAAATAAGGCGATTGAGGTTGGTGTATGTGGGGCGTTCAATGTCAAGGGAACGGCGACAGATGTCATATATGGCTTCATTGTCAAGCAAAACAGACACATCAGTGTGCTCAAGAAGGGAGTGAGTTGAGAGGACACTGTTGTAAGGCTCGACCACAGAGGTAGAGACCTGTGGAGATGGGTAGATAGTGAAACCCAGCTTGGATTTCTTTCCATAGTCCACAGACAGACGCTCCAACAGAAGTGACCCAAGACCAGAACCAGTACCACCACCCACAGCATTGAACACAAGAAAACCTTGTAGACCAGTGCAGTTGTCTGCAAGTTTCCTGATACGGTCCAAGCAAAGATCAACAATCTCTTTCCCAACTGCAACAGCAAAGATGCATCGTTAGCATAAAGATATCCACAAACTATTATATCTTGATAACCACAGATACAATTTAAGTGACTAGAGTAGTTGATCCCAAGCACAACCACCAGAACTGCTTTTAATTTTTTACCAAACCAGTGCATTTTAACATACATCAAGAATTTATCATACAAAACATGGTGTCTATTTAAAACCAGACCATAACAGAACATATGTAACTGCGACAAAGACCATTGCCCAAACAGCTAACATACTTAACATCTTCACTTCTTATTCGCAAACATAGTATAGCCATGTGAACAAGACAGAAATTCAAATCATGCTATCAGAACAGGCACCAAATCAGAGCATGAAGGAAATAGAGAGCTGTACTTGTGTAATGGCCTCGGGCAAAGTTGTTGGCTGCATCTTCTTTTCCACTGATCAGCTGCTCAGGGTGGAAGAGCTGCCGATATGTTCCAGTACGGACTTCATCAATGACAGTAGGTTCCAGATCAACGAACACAGCACGAGGAACGTGTTTCCCTGATCCAGTCTCACTGAAGAAAGTGTTGAAGGCATCATCACCTCCATTTGGGGTTGCATCACTAGGCATACGGCCATCAGGCTGTTACAAAAAGTTTATAAAGTCAGTAAACTGCAAAATATTCGGGAGTGCTGTCCTTACAAGCATGTGAAGAACAAAATTATGGTCAAATACACATAGTCGGACATCATTATCATCTATATACAGTTTCAGAACACACAACTGCAATCTGTGCGGTACGCACTTTTCACAACTCAGAATCACCACAAGTTCACGGCATTATTTCACAAAATATCAACAAATATCATCAATCAGTAACAATCCACAACAAAAAACTGTTACAATGTGAAAAGAGCCTCAAGTTTCCGACATTTCTAATTGTCCTTAAATCCAGACACAAAATTGATTTGAGATCATATTCACAAGCGCACTCCTGAGCAAAAACACCAAATATGATAAATAGCTAAACCTTAAATGCATCAACGCATGTTGCACCACAGAAACAGTCCACTACGCCAAAATATCAAAACACAACTTAAAACACGACAAAAGTAGTAACCACATAAAACATATCCACAAACATTATGGTACAAGACACACGCACAATCAGACGTCATTAGCATCCATTCATGGTTTCAAATCAAATATGTACACGCAATGTTTACATGAACTCAGGATCACCAAACGTAAGTTCACGAACAAATTTCACAAGACATCAACAAATACTCATCAATCAAACCCAATCCATAACAAACAAACCAATTACAAATTCCGACATTTCTAATTGAAATCATATTCACACGCCAACTCCTGAATATCAACTTAGCAACCAAACGTTAAATACATCAACAACACGTATCGCCACCGCAGAAGCAGAAGCAGTTCAATAATTCAAACCAGAAACAATCCATTAAATAATCTCACACAAAAAACATACACAAATCCATCCGCATCACAAAAACAATCCTGTAATTTCAAGGACGGCTGAAATAACACAATCTACATATCTTCGGCCACATTTCTCACCGAAATCATGCAGTAAACGAGAATATGCTCGTATAAAATCATCTGTTTAACCAAATCAAACACAAAACTCCACACATTTCTCATCCCCAGCACAAATACTCCGCGAAAAAATCACAGATCTAACGAATTTCATCAAGTATGCATACCTATTTAATCGAATATATCACAAGCTTAACCAAATAAATAACATGCATAATCGAAAAAATTAACATAAAAAAACATTTCAATAGATTACATTTTTCGTAACCGAAAATCATCCTGAACATAACAAATAAAAAAAAATCATAAAAAAAAACACAATAAACTCGAAAAAAATTGCAACAACAAAACATCTCTCAACGAAAAACACAAATCATCAGGTTTATTTTCGCCAGACAACAGATCTAAGATTTTCAATAACAAGGAAAAAAACTGGAAATAAAACCGAATAAATTGATAAATAAAATAAAAGAAAAAATAAAAGGGAAGACGAAGACGAAGGAGGAAGCGTAAACCTGAATGCCGTGTTCGAGACAGTAAAGCTCCCAGCAAGAGTTTCCGACCTGGATACCGGCCTGACCAATGTGAATCGAAATGCACTCCCTCATTTTTCCGATTCAAAAACCTGAGAAAATCAGAAAACCCTAGGAGAGAGAAAATGAGTTAATTTTTTTGAAATTTGGGGGAAATTTTTCAAGGACGAGACGAGCGTTTATGAAGACGCTCCTCTCTCTAAATTTTCCAGTGAAGTGTGTGTGTGAAGACTGATGAAGAGAAAATGATTTTTTTTTCTTTGGGAGGTGGTTGTTGTGTATATATAGTTCAAGGGTTAAGTTTCCGGGTCGGTCTTTGGGCCTCATGGGCTTCTCGATCCAGTGAAGGGAGGGCGGAAAATGCGAAACGGTTATTTTGAATTATTAATGATTAAAAAATTTTAAATTGGAAATGTTTGTTTAGACCCCCCGCTTTTTTGAATTTTGAATTTTATTCCCATGGTCATCGAGGTGTGAGACTTGAGAGGGAGACTATCAATTAGCCGTTTGTCGGCGTACGTAGGTATTGGGTGGCATTGGGTACGGGACCCGACCCAATCAGGGTCCATTTTTTGAGAACCGATGGATATGGGTTGAACCCAATACCGTAGATGTATGTGTGGGTCGGATATGAATCTCTAATATGAGACCTAAACCCGACCCATAGTCCAGAAGACCAGAAAATTATACTTAAAACTAAAAATAAAAAAAATCCTAATTTCACACGAAGTCCTAGGTTAGGCTTGCATTTCATTTTCCCCTTCCATTTTCAATTATTCCTTCTCAGAAACCTAACCCTGAGGTTCGTGGAAGCCATAAGCAAACGATAAGGATCTGTTTCCGGGCGGGAAGACTGATAGCAAGAAAGGTGGACGTAAATTCCATAGAATTCCCAGGGAGAACCCATCCGCAGCCAGGAGCAAGGAGGGGGGGAGGGACGCAAGCGGAAGGAGGAAATGATGGAAGTTGACGGGGAAACAGAACAGGTGACTGTGATAACGACAGTGAAAGTAGGTGAGAAGACGTGCAACTCAACTACAAATTTTATATCGGTGGAGGCTGCTAAGGAGCAACCCCGCCCAGCACAATAAGTCTCCTATGTTTTAATTGCGGGGTTTGGACAACTCCCCGACAATTAACGGTTTGAAAAAGTTGATGCGGACGGAGAGACCAGAGATGGTGGTTTTGGTGGAAACAAAGTTGAGCGGGGTTGAAATGGATAGAGTTACGGAGACGTTGGGTGGTTTTAAGGGTGTGCACGCTGATTCTATGGGCCGAAGTGGGGGGGGGCGGGCTAGCAGTCTTATGGAGGGAAGGGATCGAGATACTTGTTTTGGGTCATTCGACTCACCATATAGACGTGGAGGTGGTGGGTATGTTTGGTTCAGATAGGTGGCGGCTCACTGCATTCTGCGGTTGGGCCGATACAGAGGAAAAACACCTCTCTTGGGAATTACTGAGGGATATTAAAGGAGTGTCGGATTTGCCATCGCTAGTGGTCGGAGATTTCAATCAAATTCTCTTCGATGAAGAGAAGCAGGGTGGTCCTCCCTGACACCCTAGAGAGTTGGAGGAATTCCGAGAAGCTTTGGATGATTGTTAGCTAAAGGACCTTGGGTACAATGGAGATGCGTTGACATGGTGGAATAAGAGAGCCGTGCCTGATGACGTTTTTGAAAGATTGGATCGTGTGGTGGCAAACCTTGAGTGGATTATCCATCACCACTTGCAGCGAGAAAAATCAAACCATGTACCGATAGCACTATAGCAACTCTTGGGTGAAACGAGGAGGAAACGACAATTCAAGTTCGAGGACTTGTGGGTAACGTCTCCTGGGTGTGTGGAGGTAATTCGGGAAGCATGGTCTGGGGGGTGGTGGCTGACGGGGATGCGTAGGTACTTGGCAAAATCAGAAGGGTCATTAGAAAGCTGTGGAAATGGAGTAAGGCGGAGTTTGGCGACTTGGCAAGGAAGATCGTGGAAGAACGTCAAAGGCTCACTTTCCTCAACGAGTGTGTACCTAGTGAGGAGATAGTGGCAGAGAGAAGACGAGTATGCGAGCGGATGGATGATTTGTTAGTGAAGGAGGAAATTTATTGAAGGCAACGTTCGAGGGCGATAAACTTTGTAGAAGGGGATCGGAACACCAAATTTTTTTACATGAAAGCCTAATTACGGAGGAGATGGAATGAGATAACACGGCTGCTTGAGGATGACGGCGTCTGGGTTGAAGACCTGGGTGGGGTAAGCACAGTAGCTACTGGGTACTTTGCGGAACTATTCACGGCTTCCCCCATCAGCGGGTTGGAGGAGGCTTTGGAAAGCATCGACAGACGGGTCACAGTAGAAATGAACCATGACCTTACGGGGCCAATTCGAGGGGAAGAAGTGTGGGAAGCGTTGAGCCAGATGACTCCGAGTAAAGCTCCGGGGCCTGATGGGATGAACGCCAACTTTTATCAGAAGTATTGGCATATTGTGGGTGAAGATGTAGCGAGGTATGTGGCTGACCTAATTGAAGGAAACTCACATATGGCGGCTGTGACCAAGACGAACATCGTACTCATTCCAAAGGTTAACAAGACGACGATGATGACGGAATTTCGGCTAATTAGCCTTTGTAACGTGATTTATAAGCTGGTGTTGAAAGTACTAGCAAAGTACACCAGGGCATTTAATCACCGATAATGCAATTATTGCTTTTGAGGTGTTCCATTACAGGCATTCCCATCACAGTGGGGGTATGGGTTATGCGGGTTTTAAGCTAGACATGAGTAAGGCCTATGATCGGGTTGAGTGGCCTTTCTTGAGTACGGTGATGGAGAAGATGGGATTCAGTGCAAAGTAGAGGTCGATGGTAATGCGGTGTATCGCGGCTGTAGAATCGGCGGTGCTTATCAATGGTGTGCCGGCTGAACCTTTTGCTCCACAACAGGGGATTCGACAGGGTGACCCAGTTTCGCCCTATTTTTTCATTCTATGTGCGGAGGCTCTGTCGGGGATGATTGCGAAAGCTGTCGGGAGAAAGGCTCTCAACGGGGTCCGTATATGCAGGAGAGCGCCAGTGATCTCACACCTCCTCTTTGATGATGACAGTATAATTTTCTGCCGGGCGAAGGAGAGCAATATCGAGTGTGTGCGACACTTAATAGGGGTATACGAGAGAGCTTCGGGCCAGAGAGTAAAGCTTCAGAAGTCGGAGGTGTCTTTTAGTTCTAACGTCGACGAGGGGGAGAGGGTTCGGCTAGCCGGGTTACTTGAGGCGAAGCTGGTAGAGGTGCATCAACGTTACTTGGGCCTACCAGGGGTAGTTGGCAGGAGTAGGTGTATGGCGTTTAGGACAATTAAAGAGCGAGTGTGAAAGAAGTTGAAGGGGTGAAAACGGAGGATGGTGTCCTTTGAAGGTAAAGAAATCCTTATTAAGGCCATGGCCCAGGCGATTCCCACCTATCACATGGGATTGTTCAAGATTCCGACGAGCCTCTGCAACGAGATCAACTAACTCATTTATCGTTTTTGGTGGGGTGCTAAGGATGGGGAGCGAAAGATTCACTGGGTTGCGTGGGAGAAGATGTGCCGATCTAAGGAGGAGGGGGGGTATGGGGTTTAGACATATTGAAGCCTTCAATGAAGCGATGCTGATGAAATAAGCGTGACGGGTCAACACACAATCGGGGGGCCCTGGCAAGCAAGCTGCTCAAAGTCCGATATTTTTCGGATGACAATGTCTTTCGGGCGGGGCTAGTAAATCACCCAAGTTATCTATGGAGGAGTATTGTGGGGGCGAAGGAAACATTATTGGAGGGGTTAGGTGGATGGTAGGTGACGGCAAAAGCATCCGGGCTTGGGGTGACAAGTGAACGAAGAGAGGGCCGTCTTTTAAGCTCATATCTCCGAAGGGAAGTGGGGATGACTGTTCAGTAGAGGATTGGATAGATAGTGAGCTTAGAACATGGAGAGGAGAGGTGGTGCGGAGCAGGCTATTGGTGTTCGAAGCCGAGGAAATCCTTAGCATACTAATCGGGGCTGAGGCGAGACCAGACAAGCTAGTGTGGCATTACACTGAGGGGGGGAGTACACGGTGAAGACGGGTTATCAGTTTGTACGGAATAGAATGAGGATGGCAGATGGGGGCGAGGGTTGTAGCGAGAGGCAGGGAGTGGAGAAGTTGTGGTCGACTATTTGGGGGTTGGGAGTACCACCGAAGATACGTTCCTTTGTAAGGAGACTGGGGAAGGGCGCGATTCCAACAAGGGTCAACATCCAAAGGCGAATTAAAGAAGCAGATATTACGTGCCCGCGGTGCAATAAGGTGATAGAGGATGAGATGCATGCCCTTGTTCTATGCCCAGCGATGGTGGACGTGTGGATCGAGGCGGGGGTGGAGACGGAGATGTGGGAGGGATGTAAGTCAGGGCACGATTTAGTGGACCGATGGTGCACGGGGAAGGCAGCGAGGATGGAGGTGTTAGCAGTGGTGGGGTGGGCTGTGTGGAACGCTAGGAACGATTTTGTTCATGGTGGGAGAGTGGCGGGGGCAGGGTATGTAGCCCAGACCGCATTGAGCTATCTTCGAGCTTTCGAGGAAGCGAAGGGGGAAGGGAGTGAGGTTGTAAGGCTGGAGAAGGAGCCGGAGAGGGATGCCGTATGGAGGCTACCGCCTGCGGGGTGCTTTAAAATCAATACGGATGGGGCTGTGTTAGGCGAGGCAGGGTCGGGGATGGGGGTTGTGATTTAAGGTAGTGAGGGGGAGGTGACGAGGGTAGTTTGTCGTCAAGTGAAGGATAGATGAGACCCGAACATTACGGAAGCGAAGGCGGCTTATCTTGGGCTCCAATAGGCGTGGCAACACGGCGCAAATCAGGTGATCTTGGAGTTCGGTTGTTTGCAACTAGTTAATAGCTTAAAGTCAAACTCCTTTCCGCCTAGCTACTTTGGTTTGATTTCTTTAGATGTTTTCAATTTTTCCCGTAGGTTTGATTCTTGTACTTTTAGTCACATTAGAAGATCGGGGAATAAGGTTGCACACCTGATCGCCCACTTAGATCCGTTTGATTATTCGACAAGAGTGTGGGTGGAAAGCGGAGCACCTAATGTACTTAATTTAGTGGTCGCGTATTTCATTTTCGCGATTACTTAAGGTATTTATAAAATTTTCCCTTCGTTAAAAAAAAACCTGACCATGAGAAGAGTTTCAATCGTATGAACTATTTACTTTGTAACAATGAGTCTTTGAACTTGTAATGTGAAATTACTTTGTTGTTTGTTTGAGATGGTTATGAAATTGGTGTGCAGACTCCTTGACCTCCTAATTATGGTGCTTTAACGATTACAAATTAACCACACCGAGAAAGAATTGTCAACAAGTGTGGCGCACTATCCATTTGGACCCAGACCCGGTCAAGATCCGCTAGGTCCTGACGAATCCGGGTTTGTCTCTGTAAATTCTGGACCCGGTGGGTCTGAATCTGGGTCCGCCATGAATACAAGGGTCTGGATATGGGTCCTAGCAGACCCGACCCATTGTCATCTCTATATATGGGTTCTATTTTTGCAAAAGGAGAATGTACGAACTACTGTACATTTTTTGTGAGGGAATATACGAGTACAAATGATTCTATAGTGCCTATCAACTTATGGTAGCCATTATAAATGAAGTAAATCCAACCACTCATTTTTTTTTTTAAAAGAGGTAAGAAGTACAACAGAACAGAGCTAACTAACCCTTCTACCCAGGGTGTCACCAAACTTGTCCGCATCTAAATACAACAAAGAGATTAGGGGAGAGGTGAAGGCAACTTCTGATTGTGAAGGATATGATGCCCCCAACGCGCAACCCAGTCTGAAGTCTGATTAGCTTCCCTAAAGATATGTCTAATAGATACATCATTGAAATGTTGAAAAAGTAGTTTAATGTCTCTAATAATAGTACTAATCTGTCAAGGGATCCGTCATCATATCCTGCATAGCCGATATAACCACCAAGTTATCCCCTTCGATATCTATGGCCAAACTCCCAAATCCATAGCTTTAAGAATGCCAAGTCTAGGAGCAGTAGCTCCGGCAACAAGAACATTAGTATCGCCAAGATTAGCCGCGCCTATAATGATAGGATCACCTATGTGATCACGAATAGTGTAACCTGCTGCAGCAGATTGCCGATTACGAACCATCAAAGTTGAGTTTGACTACGCCTCTGTGAGGATGAGCCCACTTGGCCGCCCTTCTATCCTTGTTCTTGTCGCTTTCTATAGATTCTAGTTTAAGTGCTTGAGTTCTCTGATTGTCGTTGTGACCTGTAGAAGTAGTTGATGTGCGGAAACCTACCATTCGTGATAGGAGGACATGCTTCAAATAATTGATCATTCTTAAAAATAACTGCATTCCTTCTTTTCTAAATGTACCAAGAATATTGATGACTTTCCCCTTCAAAAAAAAAAAAGAATATTGATGACTTTGGGAAGATCCTTGGCATTTTTAACGTGATAATAGTTTAACATATATATCCTTAATTGTTGTAAAGGTCCTATTTGGATGATTAATCCAGCCACGGGTGCGGGGAAGATTCCACAAAAGCTTAACAACCCTGCAATTGATAAAGAGGTGATCATCACTTTCTTCCTGCGTATTACAATGTAGGCAAATGGGAGTGAAAGTATCCAACGAGAAGGTAGCCTTTCTCTAGTAGGTAAGCCGTGTTTGAGAAGTTGCCAGATAAAAATCCTAAACTTAGGAGAGACATCACTTTTCCAAATCCATCTATATTCCCATCTGTCTTTGCTGACATTATCATACTAATGAGCTAACCAATGCAAGTAGCAGATTTGACGGTAAACAAATCAGATGGAGTTAAACCCCAGCATGCATCATCTTTGAAATTATGAGTTGGAAGAGGGATTGCTCTAATTATATCCACAATGTTAGTAGGGACAACGGCACTTAGGGCATTAATGTCCCATCTCAACCACGTGCCTCCACGAAGCCACGCCTTCAAGCATGATATTGAGCCTTTTGGCGTCCATATTCAGTAATGGGCGGCCCTCTAAGGTGCGTGGTCCACTACGATTGAGTTGTAGGTGGTGGCGACAGTAGTGGTGAATGATGCGTGGTGGTTATAATATGATGTAATATTAGTTGCAATGATCTACGAAGCCTTGAAAGACTCATGTTTCCTATGACTATGGTCGTGATTGGTCAAACTAAGCATAATCTATACGGTGGCAATGGTAGCCAAATCTTTGTAATTCGGGTTTAGCAACTAATCTCCGATTACGGGAATTTGGGTCGTTACTGCATGCCTCATCAACGGAACCGAAAGAAGTAGTTTATGGCAGCTTGTCAGGTAGTGTACAGCCCTCACATACCACCATTGGTCCTTTAGCTCACCTTGATCTCACTCGTCGGTACCCTGGAAAACTTGCCATGATGTCACTCATTCTTGAAAGTTATTCAGCCTCTAATTAGATTCCCCTAATTAGTACTTAATTACCCCTAATTTAGTTTAGCTAAGAACTTTAGTTGCATGTAAGATTAAAGCATAAATAAGGTAATAAAACATGTTTATACCTTAATCAAGAGTAATTTTGACCTTCCTTCAAATGAAGGAACTTGACCTGCTAATTTATGGGGATCCTCCTCCTTAATCTTGAGTTTCCAAGTTAGGAAACCTCCTCCCTTGATCCACCAAAGTAGCTCTCCAAAATTCACCCTAAATAAGCTAGTATAAATAGGTGAATAAAACCCTAAAACCAAAATAAAATTAGCTAACACTTTAACTAATGTTATTCTAGGTTTAGATAAGTGTTTTGATCAAGTTTTCATTGACATGCAATGAAGAAAACTTGATTTAGAAGATGTTTGAAGTTGGCTGATTTTTTGAGAGAAAAATGGATAATTTCTCTTTTTCTCTCTCTAAAATCAATATGTGAATGTAAAAATGATGTATTATTGTGTGTTTTGACCATAAAACACATTATATATAGTGTGGTGGCAAAATGTCTATTTTTCCCTTACTAAAGACACCCTTTAACATCTTATGTTACAATTTGGGTATGATTTGTACACTTATTTCTTTAAGTGTTTGTTAATTATTATATCATTATATAATAATTACTAATTACATTATTTTAGCTAAGTTACAACTATTTGTAATTTAATTAGCTAATTGTCTATATTGACAATTCACACAAAAATCGTAATATATACGACCAGAGTTCAGAACTCGCACAACACTATCCGATATAATCAGTTAACTCTTTAACTGAAATATTAGGGCTTATATTATATTGTATTAAATAGTAATATAATAACCTTTGGAGAAACTATCTTTATCGGTGTGACCGAGAGGGATCAGTTGATTACCGCCGTCAAACTCTAGCCAGCCAACTGTTATCGATTTACGTTAATCAACTAACTTAGTATATTCAATATATCCCAAGTTTACTGCTAATTAGATTTATGTGGTCAACGCAATATTGTCGGAGGACACCTACTCCAACAATTCTAAGACTACTCCCCAGTCAGCACGCTTAACTGTGGAGTCCTTAACACATGAGCTTCCCAAAAGAAGTTCGACTTTGTTGGTATGAGTAGCACTATGATCTGCCCATTTTGTATGCATTCTTTTGATGGTTTTTAGATGCATTTTAACGTTCCAATTGATGTAATATGCTCACTATTGTTATTGAGTATCGATTCTTCACGATTATGTAATTTTGGACGTTTTTGGAGCGTATTTGGATGCAAACGACTTGAGGCGTCGAAGGTAAAGAGATTCAGAGATATTTGGCGGGCCGCGTCGAAGACTTGGCGGACCGCGCCAAAAGAAGCGCGAGTCAGGATCAGAGTTATTTGGCGAGCCCCGTCGAAGACTTGGCGGACCGCGCCAAAAGAAGCCCGAGTCAGGATCAAAGATTTTTGACGGTCCGCGACGAGCTGGATGGCGGACCGCGAAGGGTCATGGCGGCCCGCGGTTGAACCTTGGCGGACCGCGAGATTCCTATTTTCTATTTTTACGTTTTCCTAGGCTATATAAATAAAAACCCCGTCCCTAGGTATTAATATTCAAACTTTTAAGAAGAACTAAGGGGTTTCTATGGATTGTATGAGGAGCTAAACCTTTTATTTCTTGATCTATTAATCGAAACATCGCATCGACAATATCGCGAGTTTGATCTATTCCTATTATTCATTATCAATTATTGTCTTATCTTTGCTTTTCAATTCATTCAATTGTCTTTTGAGATTGCTAGGTGTACAAGTAGTTAATTCCTTAGGATTGATTGATTGCTAGTTTAGATTAGTCAAAGGAATCCATTGTTTGATTGATCTTTACACTGTGGCAACCCGAATTCATTGATTTGTATGTAATCATCGTTAGTGAATTAGGGCAAAGATTTGACTTACATGTTAAATACGAAACGTGCGTTAGTATTACATGTCTCTATCGATATTTCTCTAAATCTTATTGTTATTATCGAATTGAATCTAATCGTGCGCTTAGGTTATTTGATAATTAGGGTTATTAGGTAGTGCCGATCACGCCTCTTAGCTATAATTAAGGAGAGATTAGGAAATTCTGTTTCCAGGTTAGAGTAATTGAGATTGATAGAGGAATAGTGATAACTAGGACCAATTAGTTTGTGCGTTGTGGGAATTAATTGATCAAGATCCGTTTTATCATTGAATTACATTCATTAATCACAATTGTTACTTTTAGATAGTTTGATAAACAACAACTTTCAAATCCCCCATAAATTGTTACTTAAGAACTTTAATTCATTGCATTTGACAACCCATTTCCCTGTGGATACGATCCCTACTTCCCTACTACTGTGTTGTTAGGATTTAGGTTTATTTTTTGTAGATAATCGCGACTTTAGTCTCACCAAATTTTGACTACAAAGCCCTTTAAGCACTCAAATGAGCCTTACATTTTTTTTAAACCTTCTCTTAAATATGGGGTATTATATTGTAGTCTTGGGTCTTGACTACATTCAAACAATGACCGAGCAAGTAAGTATATTCAAGAAAAATCAAGGCTGCTCGGACAGACTGAAAAGCTACACAAACAAAACTTGTAGCCAAGTAGAGTTTAAGGAGGATGACACGTTGTTGTTGAGAGTTGCGTCTACCAAAGGTGTGATGCGATTTGCCAAGAAATGGAAGCTGAATCCCGAGTTCATCGGACCATACAAAGTATTGATGAAACGTTTGGGAAGGTGCTTACAATCTTGACTTACATGCAAGCTTAGACCAAATTTATAACGTGTTACACATGTTTCAACTGATGAGACAATATGTCAGTGATACGTCTAATGTGCTCGACTCGGAAACCATTAAGCTCGATGATGAGACTATGGGTAACAACCTAGCCCACCATACTTCTGATGCACATAAATCCGGCCTTTAGGGTTTAAAAAGGTGAAGGCACTACGACAAAACGCAATATAGACGCCGGACTTTTTTTTATATATACACGTCGGTTATGTGTTTGACGTTCAGTTTAGTGGCATATACTACCCATAGAAAAGACGTCGATTTTTAGTCCCAGGTGTTTCAAAAGTATAGACATCGGCTTTTTGTGGAAAACTCATGTGTATATTGCAACTAAATATTAAAAAGAAAAATGGTGCGAACCACCTTTTTGTTCTAAACCTGATATTTGCCTAAATGTAAAATCTTGTACACTATTGGAAGTTGCAATAAATGAAAGACATGTAAATATAAATAACATTCTCATATGTTACGAATGTTGTATGCTCTAATCAGTAGGAAAATAAAATCAAATTCGATAAATTTATGAAAAGTAAGGGCTTGTTTTGTATCGTTTCTGTTTTCAGTTTTCAGTTTTTTTTTTTTCTTTTTTAACCAAAGTCCCGTTTTTGAAAACCAGAAAAAGTGGTTTTCAATTTTCAGTTTTCAGTTGTCAGTTTTTATTTTCAATAGGTCTATTATTACAGCAACATACAATTAAAGTTTATCTTTGCAACTTATTTAACAAAAGTTTTTACTCAAAAAGCCAAACTGAAAACGGCAGTGATACCGAACGGGCCCTAAACTAAGAAGGATAAAAAAAAAATCACCAACGAACTTCCACATCGCCGGCGCCGTTGGCAATTGTCACATTAGCCTTTGAATCTTCTATCCACTACAAGTAAATGGGTCAAAAAGGGCGATTTCTCGTAAACAAAGATGGCAAGATGAAATCGCCTTATTTGATCAGGACAATAATGGCGATGTAAAAACGCCCTGATTGAATTAAACAGAAAGGGCGATCCTAAAACAACTGCCTTTGTTGGTTAAGACAACCCCATTGAAAGGGGCGATTTTGTCAAAGCGCCTCCAATGTACTAAAAAAAACTTCAAACAAATTCACCCAGTCATTCAGTTAATCTCTCATCTCTCATTTCCCCCTCTCTCTGCTGACCTTCAACCGCACGGGGGCTGCTGACGTTCCACCGCACAGGGCCGCTCATCCTCACTCGTATGTATGGCCACCACTTCGCTCTCTCATTCCGTCTTCAATGTATGTTTCTCTTTCTCTCTCTCTCTCTTTATATCTTGTTCTAAGCTTAATTTAATTAAACCCTAAATCGTTCTTTTGGGTCTTATCATTAGATCTAAAATTTAGGTGAATCGTTCTTTTGATTTACCGCTCCGATCTGTAATAACCCCTAATTTTTAGGGTTTGCTGAATTGAATTTTTCAATTGACTTTGAATTATTATGATTGTTAGATGCTAAGATGAAGAAGATAAGGAGATGAGGAGACGGCTTTTTACAGTGAGATGCAAACCAAAGTAAAGGAGGCATGGGGTATGTTCATCGATTTTTCCCCCAAATTTAGTTGTTATTTTCATTTGTTTTCTTAATTTCTTTTAATTTGTCCATGTTTACTGTTTTCATTTTATCAATGTCTCCATATATATTTATGCCATATGATTTCTGTATTTGTGGGTGATTTTTTTGCAAATTTTATTTTATTTTATTTTTTTTGCAATTTTTCTAAGACCACCATGGTACCATCTGTACTGTACATACTGACATTGTTTAATTCAGTTAGATAATCATGCTTGTAATGCCACTTATCAGTGGAAGAGCCAAAAAGTGAATGTAAAGTGTATTCCTCATATATGTAGTCAGTAGGTTGATTAATGTCCAGTCTTTTGCAAATTCTTGATTATACAGTAGTCCCGCATTTATGCACCTTGATATGTTGAGTATAAACTGACGGATCAACAAGCTAAGTGCGTTAAGTCTTATAACCATCCCACTTTATCTGACGACTGTTGTTTTGGTCAAGGGCACATGTTTAAAGAAGATGTTTAATAATGTGTTAACCTTACTAAATGCTATTACTTAATTCATTGCTGAATTGTTGTAAGGGTAGTTCGGTGGAATGTAGTTTGCATTTTTGCATTGATGTTCTAAAGTGTCAGATGATGTTGGATAAGAATTCTTATCTTAAACGAGAATTAGGCATACCTGGAGGCTGGAGCAAGTTTTTATTAAAGTGGGTGTCTTTTTCCTATGATGTATTTGTCCTTAGGAAGGAAAGTTTACATCTGCAGCATGTCGTATTGACTTGTCTTTTTTAGTTTTGTTCTTTTGCTCTTACTTACGTGGGCAACTATTACTAGATATAAGCCAAATGTATTGAAGACATACCAATAAATGTTAGTACTAAGTACAAAGATTATGATATGTGTGTGTAAAAGTAGGCTTTGAAGTAAACCTAGTAAATAACCACTTTATTGTAGCAGAAGATGACGTGTAGTTCTCAAAGATCTCTGTTTTGTTCCTTTTTCATTGTTGCCTGCTCATCAGTAGGGGACTTTATGCACTTGTTTTATTTCAGTTTGGTTTTAGAGGGAAACTACTACTTGTATGTTTATTGTTAAACTATAGAAGCATACTCATGTAAGCACCCAATCATTCCATAATGGATTATCAGCTAAAGCTTAAGACAACTCTACCCTTCTGCTTTCATTGCTTTATGAATTTTTGTGCCAATTCTTGAAATCTAATTTTTCAGAGAAGTAGGTCTAATTGAAATTGAGCTGCAATACTGCTTTATCATATGAATTAATGTATTGGATATATCAGAGGACTTTGTTTAGTCTTATTGGTATCCTCAACTCTTTGGGTACTAAGGCACTTACTTGGATTAGATTTTGTCTTATGACGGCTATATGGATGCGATACGAACACTTGCTCAATATCGGTCTTTAGACTGCTTTGCTGTTTGAGCTGATTACTTTTGTGCTGAATTGTGTGGTGAGAGTTACTTTAGTAATAGTCATTTTGCTGATAAAATAAAGGAAGAAGGGAATTTAGGTATTGGCAGATTAGCTCAACTCTTTCCATGATATTGTGAAAATATAGGAGGGGATGTGTCCCTCGTTATTGTTTCTTTTGTTGAATCTGGTAAGAGTAGCTAAATTTCTAGTTTGAGCACTTTTGTGCTCTTGCTTGTGTTTGCTTGTTATCGCCAAAAACTTAGATGTGAAGTACTGATGTCTCACATTTTTCATTCAACTTAGTTAATCAAGATACAACCTTTCACTTCTCGTTTGTATAGCAGTGGTGATGGAAGAAGCTGCATTTGGAAATGGCAGGAGGTTACATTTTTTAGTGCACTTTGCTTTTTCGTGAAACATATGGCTGATGCATGATTATGTGAAATGAAATTACATACTGCTCACTTGTGAGTTCTAAGCAAGTATATTTGTAGTCAAAGATGTAAGTATGGTCAGGTGTCCTTTTGTTGGTTTTCAGGATCACTGAAAAGTATGGCAAAGTAAGGGAAAGAACAACAATGTAGAGGAGGGATCAACATAAACACGTATCGAGCGCTTTTAATTGCTATGAGAACCTCTCATTTGCTGTTGATACACTTTTTAGAGGCCTTCTTACAGGTATCTTCAACATATTTGTCTAATAAGTTGTGACTCATGGTTCCTACTTGCTAGTAATTGGAACATTTGATTCTTGTCGTCCTTACTGAATGATCCATTTGTTGAATTATAGTAAATGCAAAATGTTATTGTCTATGATTTTACTTATATTTGGGGTGTGCATAAGAGATCAAATGTATTGTTGTTGAATTTCAGGAACTTTTAAAAGAACAACGAATCAGAGAGAGGAAACAACAACGAAATAGAGAATGATTAGACATAAGCGTACATAGAGTCGTACGTATTAGAGCTTCTATGGTATGGTGTTGTGTTGCCTACTATGTACGATTGTACGCTATAGACTATGGATCCATGACTGTGAATGTGTAGAAACATTTGGTAATTTATGAGATATATTACTTTGTTCA
Source organism: Spergularia bocconei (assembly GCA_963457585.1). Lineage (NCBI taxonomy): Eukaryota > Viridiplantae > Streptophyta > Magnoliopsida > Caryophyllales > Caryophyllaceae > Spergularia > Spergularia bocconei. The sequence continues at coordinate 4,507,309 of OY734947.1, read as the reverse complement.
GATCAATATGAGATTTTCTTTGGCGTGGTAATCTAGTAAAATTCTTTTTTTTTTGGTTCGAGCCTTATCAAAGAGGGCGATTATAAACGCCTCAATTGCGTTTTTCATCAGGTAGGGCGGGCGGAAATCGCCACAATAGAGGTTTGATCAAGTGGGGCGAGCAGAAATCGCCCTTGTTGGAGATCAAAGGGGGCGTTTCTTGACGCCATATTTGATCTCTTATCAAAGCTGGCGACTGGAAAACGCCTTAATTGATACCTATCAGAAGGGGCGAGTCATGAATTCGCCCCATTAGATCTAATACAACGCCACTAATTGGGCGAAGTGAAGGGCAATTTTTATCGCCCTTTTAGATCAAAGAGGGCGATTTTTCGATAAAACAGGGCGATTCGCTGCGCCCTCCCAGACCTGTTTTCTTGTAGTGATCTTCACTTAGGATGGATTCAAGAAATGTTCACATATATATCACATAACGTCCCCCAAAAAAACAAAATCAACCTCAAGGAACGCTGAAAATCATTCAAAACGATGCTTGAATAAAATCATCATATAATTAAACAAATATTACAAACACAACCAAATTTGAAGCAAGTAAGAATAAGAAGTAACTAGCGATTCGCTAATAAACTCACAGCAAATGCATATCAGTAATCCTAATTCGATTTTTTACTTTGATCATATCAGATTTCTCGACGGTGATTATGATTTGGATTTGATCAAGCAGTTAACAACCGTTGATGATCATTCTACTTTTGGTGCAAATTTCTGACTTTAATTTGATGATATCAAATTTTAGTGGGCGCAATTCTTGAAGAAGTCGTAATTGTGATATACATCATACATGATTTGTCCTTCATTTTCCTTCGTGTTTTCGAAAAAGGTGAAGAAATGTGAATGCTTTTTTTTTTTTTTTTCAAACTCTATGTACTCCGATAAATTGAATTTCTCATGTGAGAAATTAGGGGGTACATTTGGTTTCACATGTTGGAAAATGTATGAGAGTCAATTAGTACATTAAAAATTTATGGTAGTTAATTTCACATATGACTATATGAGCAAACGTATGTGACTCGTTTACCATCACTTTATTAATGTTAGGATAAATTGTATTGTACAGGGTGAGAATCAGAGTGAATAATATTGGTCTAACTCATGTTTTTGTAGTAAATGCATAGTTTTCTTTTTATTGTTATTTATTTTCATTTATTTTAAGGTAAAGATGCATAATCACTAGTTTATGAATCAACAACAATTATTTGAGTTACTCAATTTATTAATTAGGCTATAATTTTTTTTAAGGAAACAAAAATCCTTTTCACTATCTTTCATAACGAATTTGTCCAACCTTGCTCTCTTTTAATTTATTTTTCCCAAATCATTACCTTATATAAACGGTTTTTATCAATCACTACATTTTTTTTTCGGTTTGCGGTGAGAAAAATCTTCTTTCTGCCAGTGACTGTCTAAAAATAGTTTATCTTTTGTTTTTTTCTTTCGATTTTCCGTCAATTTAATTCATTTTTTTCGATCGATGCGCATTTTCTCTTCGAAACTTCCTTCGGTTTGATTTTTTTTCTTAAATCTTGATTTCATTTTCTTTCGATTTCTAACTTTATGGACAGTCGCAAAAATTAAGATCTTTCTTAGATCTATTGAATGCGTAAAAAAAGTAGGAGAAATGAAGAAAAAAATAGGCACTCTAAAAAGTAAAAAAACGAAAGAAAAACGAGGGAGATTAGATTTCAGGTAGTCGATGTCGTAGTCGTAGTGAACACTTTTTTCGCCGGAAAATCAAAATATTAAGTGTTTTAATAAAAAAAATGATTATAAAATGTAGCGAACTGAAGAAAAAAATAAGATAACAAAGTAGATAATTTGGAAAATTTTATTTAAAGGGTATTAGTAAAAACAAAAGTTTCAATATAAACGTATTGAGTGGGCTTGCGCCATGATGTTGGTATATTTTGTTGGTTGTTTGGCTTGCGGACCTGATGTTGTGAGTGCCAAGGAGCGAGACATACTCGCCTTCATTCAAGTATAATAGAGGTGTTAAGGATCATGTATTCATATGTATTTTTTCTCCATCAGTCTTGTACACCGTCAATTATGGGTCGGATGTGCAACTACGTTTTGATACATTCTTTAGTCCTGGTGAGAAGTGTGTACATTGAGATTCGTGATGAGACAGAGACAAGTCTGCTAGTGATGGTGGTTGGTCGTGGGGGGTGAGAATGAGGATATCACCTTGATGCCATCATTTCCGGTTCTTTTGTTTTTGGGTTTTGCTTTATCATCTTGATATTTTAGAAGAGCATAAAAGTATTTTTTATTTTGTATAATAGATGATGTTGAGGTGCCTTCATCTTCATACTATGGTAATACCAGTAACAAGATTATGGTTAGTTTTAGCGAAAGATACCGTCTTGATGACATAGGTTCGTTTTATAATGGCAATAACGATGAAAAGTCGTCTGATTATTTGAATGATGGGTTGACTCTTGATGATTTGAGTTTTGAGGGTGTGATCCGGTGCAGTCGATTTCACAGTATATTGGTGATGTTTGTAAGGATCTGATAAAAAGTTTTGATGGAGGGTTGTTAAGGTTTGAGAGTAGTGATCATGTGCGGAAGAGACTAAGCAATAAAGTGATGCAACTAAGATTATGATTAAACTTTTATGACTTTGATGACTTGGAATTGATCAAGCAATTAGCAATCGTTGATGATCCTTGTGCTTTTGGGGCGCAAATCGGATTTTATTGAAGTAGAGCATGATTCTTTTTTTTTTTTTTGTTTATCTGATAAAGTAGTAAAGATATGTGTTGTGGGGTAATTATGTCGTTAGACCAGGAGACATTTATTGATGAGTTTTTTTGTAGTCGATGAATATTGATTAGTATCTTGTTCAATGACATCGCTTTATTGGTGTAGGAATACTTTAGTTTGAGTTACTGTTATTTTACCAATTTAATTTTTTTTTTGTCTCGACTCTGATAGTTTATTTGTGGAGTTACCAAGTAACAGTTATTGGCCCAGTCGATCAATTTGCCTATCCAAGCCCCATAAGTGATAGTATGGAGGATTTTCGCTTTCAGTTTTCATGTTGCTTATCTATACTCTATACTATACCTTTAATTGTCTAACCATCCCACCCACGTGGCAAGATTCTATTGTAGCCCAAGCACACAAGTAAGGAAGTCAAGTGGTGGTGCTGGGGGAAAAAGCCACGTGTCATAACCTCATCAGGGGCTTATTAATGCGGTGCAAATTTAATCTTTTGAATTGTCCACTTTGACGTTATGAATCACTTCAACTTCTTATACATTAATCTTATTAAAGTTCCATAAATTAATCATCATTAATCACACCATTATTCATGTTAATAATGACATTAAGCATGATGTTCGTTTGCCAATTGTGTCAGTTACATCTACTTGCAATTAGTATATAGACGTTAGGCTATTGTTTGATTTTGGTGTGAAAAGTAATATCATTTCCTACATATATATTGAGTTTATCAAAGAGAAAACCTTAGCTAGAGAAAGATATATATAAAAAAAATTGTATATGTATTCATTGTAGTTCGACTCTCTAAAGTTTTAACCATCAAAATTTGATGGTATGTTGCAAATCGATATTGTAATTCCAAATACTCCCTCCATTTTTTTTTTGGTTATTTACCTGTGATTTGAAATCCTCTCACAAATTCAAACCAAGCGTACAGAACCAAAAAAAATGGAGGGAGTACGTAGTTATATTGTACTGTATAGTGAGATGAGAAATGATTTTTTTTTGTCCGGGATATCATCTTGATTGGTCATGTTTATTTTCGATATTGTGATTGACAACTTCATTTTCATTTAAGCTATAACTAACATGTTCGAACAAACCCTACAAATAAATTAAAAACCATCCGTGATTTCACGGGACCGAAACTTAGTTTTTATGTATTCTTCATAATAAGACTTTTTATGTACAGTTTTACTGTCAAATTATGAAGGCAAATTGTGAATTGATATTGCAATTGCAAATAATTATATTATACATCGACTTTTTATTTATTCAAGATATGATCATTTTGGTCATGTTAATTTTCGATATTGTGATTGACAACTTTATTTTCATTTTCGATGTAGCTAACATGTTAGCACAACAACTCTACATATAATTTGAAATGAATCAAATGATCCTTTGAATTCACGAGGCCAAATTTATTATTTCATAATAATTTTGATAATCAATATCCCTACTCCATTATGCTTATTTTTGATGGAGTGAAAAGGAAGCAAGTTATTTTGGACAATAAATGATTTTCGTACGAGATGATTGTAGTTTCGTGGTAATGTACAAAAATTAAAATAATTCTCTTTTCGTTAATTGTTGATCGAAATTTGATTAGAATTCATTCTTCTCACCATTTCCAAACAAAATATTAATAAATAAAAGAAAAAAAATAAGACAAAAGTAAAGGGTGATCATAGTTCTCAAACTTGAATTATGTTTGGTAGGTAAGGTGATAGCTAATAAGTCGTTATTATTAGTCAAATAACCACTATTCCTACTAAATTAGTAAGGGTAGATGGATATCGTATCCACAAGGAATATGGATAGCCTAATATGCAATTCTAATGCGGAAATGAACTAAATAAAAGAAATAAAACAATAAAAGGGAGGTTTTTGGTTTGAAAGTTGAATAAAAGGGAAATAAATGATATACCAAATTAATTAAGGCGACCCTCGATGATAATCTAATCTAACACCCTAATATAGCAAGTTTTACCTCTCTCTAGTTATACTAATTCATAGATAATCTCGGTTTTAACCAATTAATCCACTTTTATGGGGGAATTTGAGCAACCGCTATCAAATTCCCCTCCTTTAATCCTAATTTGTCTAGTGATCACTCAAACAAATCACAATCAAAGGTATGAATATCAAGATCGAATTAATAAAGGATTATGAACAACCCAAATTATTATCAAATTAGCCGAAAACCGCGATACTAATCAAATCTAATCTCGATCTATTAGCTGCCTAATCAATTCCCAATCACAAATTACTCATAATCATACACTAAACATGTGAAAGTTGTTTCCCATTGGGCTAATAATCAAATACCACCAATTATCAACCAGGCATATGAAATACCCAATTCAATCTTGATCAACCAATTAGAAAAAATAAGGATAAATCATGCAATTGAAGAAAAATGAATTAATTACAATGAAATTACAGATAAATTAGAGAGAAGAAATCTTACTAATACATAGGATGACATATGTTGATTATACCAAGAGTTTAGAAAGTGATTAGCCTACCATACTAATTATTACACTAATTTTGGGATTAAAACCCATATCAAAGCACTAATTTTTCTCTAATCTCTCCTTGAGTTTGTCTCTCTAGAAATGAAAAGTACATATCGGTGTGCAGACTGCAGCTCATATTTTTATTAGAATTGGGTTTTTCATAGCAAAGGGTGTGGGGGGTTGAGATCGTATCTCGGCTCCCCACCAACTTCTTGTAAATTATAATTGATTTGTAGTGATAATAAATATATATGAAAGGTGATAAAAACTAAGGAAAATTTCCAATGTACCCCTGAGGTTCCTGAGTTTTTCAGGTATACCCCTCTAGCTCTTCATCGTGCCCCTTAGGTTTGCAAAATTGTGTTTTTTCTAGTTTTTCGCTGACGGCGTCTAACACCGTTAGTAAATTATACTTATTCTATAAATTTACCCTTAATTATATCAAATAAAACAAAAAAAAACTCCTCACCTTTTTTTTCTCTCTCCTCTCCCCTCCCACCCTTTCCCTCCCCAGTCACCACTCACCATCGTACACCACCTTCCCCGAGGCAGCCACCAAGAGCAACCACCATGAGGCAAACCGATACCACCACCATCAGAATCCCATCACACCGACAACCCCATGGCAACCACCACACCCACGACCCCCTCGCTCCTCCATTGTCCAGGCCTCTTTTTCTCTCTCCCTCCTTTTTCCCTTTCACTCCTTCCCCCGACGCCCTCCAACAGCCTCGCCGCCCTTTCCCCAACGTTTGCCGCCACTAGCCACCATTGTTGCCGGAAATAGAAGATCTTTGAGGAGAGAGAAAGGGTCGTGGCCTATGGAGGAATGAGTGGTTGGGGTATGGGGTGGCCGGCGTGTGGTTATAGGAGGGACCCGTGTAACAGCCTAATCTATCATGCGTCGCAACACAACTCAATAGGATGGGTAGTCACCGTAACCCTTAGGCCCATATATCCTCTCCGGGCTCTAAAAGGTGAAGGCCTTGTTGGTAGTATGATGGTAGGAATCTATTATAAACCGATCATATGAGCCTTAGTTTCCCAATGTGGGACAAACCAACTCCATAAACCACTTTCCAAATTCCGTAGTGTTACAACCCGCGTCTAGTGGAGGGGGTGGAGGTGCGCAAAGTGGTGGTCGGTGCTGGGGCACTGTGGTGAGGCGGTGGTTGCGTGGGGTTGGGGAAAGGTGAAAGAATATCGTTTTTTTTTTTGTTTTTAATTTATATCATTAGTGGTCAATTTGTCTTAAAAAAGTCAAAGTTATCAAATGGTTAACGGTGTTAAACTCCGTTAGTGAAAAATTGGAAAAAACACGACTTTACAAACCTTTGGGGCACGCTGGAGAGCTCGCCAACAAGAGGGGTATACCTGAAAAACTCAGGAACCTTAGGGGTACATTAAAAATTTAACACTAAAAGACAAAAGTAAAAAAAATCCAAGGAAAATCGTCAAAAACGAGGTTAGGGAAATTTCCCGTCCTGTCTTGTTCTTTAAATTAGTCGTCGTGTCGACGCTCCTCGACTCGAGGAAAACAATCCTCTAGTCGAGATGAGTCTCCTCGAGTCGAGGGACTACGCGCAGGGTAATTTTCGAACGAGCATAACTCTCAGCTCCGAACTTCATTTTGAACTCATAATATATCGTTGGAAAGCTAAGACGATGAACTTTCCTCTCCACTTGGAATTTATGCAAACTATTTTGTGGTTGGAGAGTAATGATCCAATGAAGTGGGAGGTGATGATGTGTGGTTCTCGGAGTGTGGTCAAGCTATCTACTCCTCGAATCTCGCTCCAACTCGTAGCTTGTTCCCTAGTATCGTCCAAAGCTCTCAGCAAAAGGGTGTAAGGCCACCAAAAACTCGTAAAACTGATGATTAAGCTCCAAATCATCCCATCTTATATGTTCAACAAGTTACGATAAAATCATGCCTAAAGGATCCCTAAGGTGCCTAAAATAAACGAATTAACACACCGCTATCCCACCATATCAGAAGGACTACGTAGGACGACTAACTCTGTCAACGAGAGATTAAACAAACATGTTTATAAGATTGGAACTCGAGTCAAGACTTATAGTTAAGATGAGTGGATCATGTTCTCATCGGTATTTGACGTCCATATATGTTGAAAAAACTTGTTGAACTAAGGGCCCGTTCGATATCACTGCCGTTTTCACTTTTTAACTTTTTTGTGTAAAAAATTTAGTTAAATAAATTGCAAAGATAAATTTTAATGGTATGTTGCTATAATAGGCATACTGAAAATGAAAACTAAAAACTGATAATTGAAAACCACTTTTTCTGGTTTTAAAAAACGAGACTTTAGGTTTAAAAAGAAAAATAGACTAATCTAATATATCTATCTAATATATATGTAATCGTGAACCCGCTCAATTCCCACGCTGACACGTGACATATAATAATATTATTATATCGTAATAATGTTTATCCAAAATAGGATATGGTAAGTATATGGTAACTAGTTTTTGTGCCCGTGTATTCACGGGTCTGCTTTTCGTTTCATTTTAATCGGAAAATGTAGATGATATCTCTATGACCAACTTTGTGTATATGACTTGTCATAGTGTCACTTTCACCATAAGATTGGTTTAGTAAATCTAATACTTTTGAATTATTATTATCTTGTTCATAAACCTCTCAATATTGTATCAGTAGTGTAAAAAAAGGTATCGTTGTTAACGGTAAATTTTAAATGCCCTTTCAAGGAAACTAAAGTGTCACATTTTGGAGGATCAAGGTTGGCCTAGTGGTTAGGAACTCAACCTGGTTGGGGGTTGTTTCGGGTTCAAATCCTCATACCCTCACCCCCGCAGCATTAGCTGCTCCTTTGTACCAAAAAAAAAAGTGTCGCATTTTGCTATACTCTTAAAACATAATCTATTTATTGCGAAATTAATAATTCTATATGGAAATTACGAAGTTAATATAAAATCAGATTTGTATTCATACTTTTATTTATCTTGGTTTTCAATACCTAATTGCACGCTGGTAGTTAGTACCCTTATCGTCAATCCAACGACATAAAACATGAAATAGCTATGTCCATATGAGAATAGCGTTTCATTCTGAGCTATAGCTATTCAATCCAACGACATAAAATACGAAGTAGCTATGTCCATGCTAAATCACCAAAATCAGTTAGAAAGACGAACACTAAGCTATTAGGCACAATGCATATAACCAGTAACATATATGGAATGACACAGATTGCCAATGCAAGTGAAATAACCTGGAGATAGTCCAAGAAAACAATGAGACCAATCATCACTTTGCTTTCAGCTATATGATGAGATAAGAGAAGAAAATGGAAGTCTCAACTCTTTTTTATGCCTAGATACTACATACTTATCAGCCCTATCGCAAGCTTATGCAAAGAAGATAAGTGCACAGTCGCATACACCAAATGGAAACAATGGACATATAAATGCAGCCTATAGCCATACTTATCTATCAAATATTCAAATGTCATTGTTGCTATAAAGTTTAACAATTGATTCATTGACAAATGATAGCTCCTAATATACACAATCACATCTAAGGTTACATAGTCATCCTTGTTCTATAACAATATTGGCCTAATAAAGCGATCTAAGTCGGACACCTTTCTCAGCTCAGAACCACTCCAGTTAGGCCAAATAATAAGCCACACTTGGAGACGTTGCTTTGTCATGGCAAGCAAAGATCGTTGTTTATTAGTGTTTTTCACTACTCTATTCTGTGTATTTCCAGAAAACTCCCAGTTTGCTCCCACGTCTTAAAGACACATAAATAATAACACCTGGAAACAAAATAGTTAGTTGTAATGAGAATAAAAGCGTACCCTGACCAACTTACAACCTTATATAATCTCGGTCCTGGAGTTGTTGTTAGACTAGATTATTATCTAAGAAAATACTACCACTTAAAATTATTCGAGGGGAATAGGAAATCAAACTCTTACATTAGAGTATAAGTGTCGTTGCCGAGTTAGAACTCCCAAAACATTGTACCCAGGAAATAAGAGACAACTAAGCATAAAAAAATAGTGAAGACACTTTGGAAAAACACGATTTCTTGTGATAGAACCATGAAGAGACTGTGATAAACACATAAGCTGAATAAGGCTCTACCCCTCAATTGTTTCCAGATCAATTATAGGTGAAACAGTGAGGAGCCTGAACAAAAGCACGCATGTGCATGCGAACATACCACTCTAATCGAAAACGCAAGCATAAAAACAGTAACACAAAATCTACTCCATCAAAATTCAGAAGTCATTCTCATGTTAAATGTTAAGGTCATTAGGGTGTTCAATGGATAAAAATCATCCCAGTTTTACTTGATACAATTTCACAGGACATACGGAGTAGTAAAGTAGCTACAGCTGTTTTATATACATGGTGAGCAGCAAGGAAAGAAAATGAAGCAACACACCAATGCTCTATCATCCTCCATAGTGACCATGCTGATGCTGATGCTGATACTTTTTAGGCTTTTTCTTAAACAATGATTTCATACATAATAGAATAGCAACTAAGAAACCTGTTGCTGCAGTTCCTCCGACTACTATAGCCACTGTTTTCGCCGTGCTCTGCCTTCTTCCTGCAAAAATAATGAACCTCATTCAGCAACAACTTTGTGATGGTTCCATGAGATAGTTCATATGTAAGCCGACCCACGTCATTTCACTAAGCCACATTGTTCGAATACTTACATAATAACTGACCATTTTCTACTAACAGTAACACATAGTACACATTTTGCTGTAGACACACAAAAGTTAAAGCAAATAATGCATACATCATCAGTGTCTGCTTTTGTGATTTTATTTTGTGGGATAATTACCTCTTTATGTGCCTACTTGTGAGAAAGAGGCGTCTGAGGGAAGAAGCGTTATCAAAGTATCAAAGGTGTACGAAAAGTTAATTGGCCTTCATTATATCATGATACTGATTATACACATGCTCTAATCACTCTAGTGTTCCAAAGACTCTTTTTCATTCAGTATCAGGTTGCACAAAATAGAGAGAGCATGTTCCTCTTCACTAAAACAAAGCACTTTCAAAGGTTACACATGGCGATCACAGTTAGCAGCCACAACAAATATCTTCGAATGAGTTTCTAATTAGTAATTTACTACCGTCGGGTAGATATCTTCAAAAACTTAAATCTAAAAAACAAATATCATCCAAATTAGATATCAGTAGAGGAAGATACATGCGGTAGAAGTGAAGAAAAAACAGAGAAAGTAACAACTATATAGACCTCCAGTGCACATAGATAACATAAGAAAAGAATACCTAGCAACATAAGTGAGCAGCATAATACATGGAAATGATATAAGTCCATAAATAGTCAGAAATAGAGGCACGTAGCTTCCAACCATTTGGTTAGTAAGTGGAAATACTTAACTTATGTCCACGTACGTGAAAAACGGTATTTCTACGCAATCGTATTTTCAATTTTATGAAATTGTATTTTGAACTTTTTTTATTAGGAATGAACAATTGAACACTACAGAATTAGTAGCGAATGTGACCATTTCAGTCAAACTTATCCTGATGAAGGAAGTATCTTACCATCACATTTTGAATTTGGTTAGTAAGTCAGTAGCTTACCGTTTGGTTAGTAAGTAGAAATACTTTAGACTTATGTCCATGTAAGTAAAAAACAGTATTTCTACGCAATCGTATACTGAATCTTTTTATTAGGAAAGAACACTACATTACTAATAGCGAATGTGAGCCATTTCAGTCAAATTTATCCTGATGAAGGAAAAGAAAAGCAAGAGGGGGCTGATAGAATGCAATTTACATGGTCCTAAGCACTAATCTAGCAACATAGATGGCAAAGCAAGAAACATGGCTAAAGCTCATCAGGGCCTCCCATCAAAATGTCAACAAATAAATACTTGACGTGCACTCTTCAAATTTAGATGCTATATGCAAAAATTCAGAAGAATACTCAACATATAAATTCACTTAAGTCAAAGGTGAGTTTCTAGTGTCCTTTATATCATTTTGTTCAAAACCGAGTAAGCATATTTGAACGAAATTAAGGATATATATATATGTATCATGATCAGGAAATAAAGTGGTTCCTCAGCAGCTAACTCTACCTCAACATTTCTGAATCGGCCACCTTATTACAACCTCACACTAAACATAAAGTTGCAAAGGAAAAAAAGTCTAAACCATACTAAGTTGTTCCATACTCCGTGTACTAACGCTGCTCAATGGCCAATGAAAACCAATATCCACGATAAGAAAATTGACAACTTTTCTGATCCATAGTGAAGAGAGAAGAATAGGACTACTGACAAAGCAGAGGATTAATTTAAGTAGATTAATTCACAAACAAAGCGAGAAATAAGGACAGCCTAGAAGGAATTAAACAAAACCAAAAATTAAGACTGGCAACACCTAAAGAAGAGATGAGAACCGGTGTGAGTACGCCGTTTTGGACAGTGGGGTTGTACATGATGATCCTAGAGACCTAGAAAGACATGCTTTAGGACTAAGTACTGTGACAACCATCAAGGAAGTCATTCCATGAGACAGTTGGGTGCACTTTCTCAATTGTGCACAACACATTCGAACAATTACAGACATGAATCAAGCCGAAAGAATAAATCATTGCAATATATAAGGTAGTGCACAGTCTCTTGAAAAAGTTAGATACTCACCTTTGTAATGATAAGAATGTGGTACAAAAATATCTCTTAGCAAAAGACACTCCCCTGCTGACCCTTAATTTTACATTCTTACTCATTGATGAATACCTATAAAAAAGAGCATCATACCACTGCATATGAAGAAAGTTGTGTTCAAGAACTACGAAAATTTTCAATCTTTTGAAAGTAGTATGGACTCACAACAAACTAAAGACGGTCGAGCATTAACACATTACTCTATTTCTGTGTATTTCCAAAAAAACTCCCAATTAACACATTAGAATAAAAGTGTCATTGCCGAGTTAGAACTCCCCAACATATTCGAGCTTTGGTCTTGATAATGCTCGTTCCAACATCTTAAAACATGAAGCCAACTGAAAGATATGTTAACTCCATTGCTCGCAAAAATATTTTAATTCATACACAACTGTACTATTAAAATGTAAGTTACTGGACTTAAGACAAAAATAACCAAATTGGCTCTTAAACTTTAATTAGTTCAAACCGTTTACAAAGACAATAAAGATTAACAGTTTGAAATGAAACGAATAAAAAGCTATGTCTCGTCGTAAGCTCTTGAAAATTTCCATCACATCGACAAAATAAAAAAAAAATGCAATAGAAATCATGAGAGAGGTATCCTTAGTAAAGGAAGGAATGGATCTATAAACAAATTGAAGAAAAAATTCTTAATGAATTTGGTACTAATTCATAATCAACATGGCAGGGGAGAAAAAATAACTATGAGTTTTTGTTTTATTACCTTTAAATGTCAAGGATCTGAATTTTTTGGATGCCTCCTAAACTACTCATGTCAGACCAAGCCAATTTGAATCTGCACATCAACCCACTAATCAGAGCAACCGGATGAGATACAAAGGCCCTACTATGAATTAGCACTTTGTCCAATCAAATTAGTTAACAATCGAATTGCCATAAGATACGCCTTGACCAAAGAATATAGCAACCCGAAAAAAGTAGCATACAGAAAATTGGAAAAACTTGCAGCTTGATTCTGAACAACAAAAGTCTCATGAAGAGTCATGTAACTTTAATCATAAAAGGCCAAAATCCACCGCAAAGATCAATGCTTAATTTCTTTGATCCAATAAATTCATATGGAACGAATTGCAAGAAAAATAAAAACTGAAAAGTAATTGGCAGCAACACTACCGTACCGTTAAAGCACCGAATCGCAACAAAAGATCCAACCGAAAACTGTATAGCAACTCAAACCAAACAAACATGTCTGAGAAAACCTAAACCCTTATTCTCAATAATTTGACATGAATTCGTAGACCCAAGAGGAAAAAAAGGATAAAATTTAGAATTACAACCTTGGAAGTTGAAGCATTGATGTTGCTGATTGAATCAGACAGTCCTCCTGAAAAATTCCGGCGACAGCCGCGGTGGTAGTGGTGGTGGCAAATAACCAGAATAACCTGAATCTTCATTCTTCATCATCATCCTCTACACAATAATAATTATTCACTAAATTAATTCTAATGATCTGATTTTATTCATTTTTCAGATTGGAAAAATAGTCATAGATTAACTAATCTTAAATCAGTCAAATGCACATTCAAGAAATCATAAAAATTAACCAAATTCAATCATATACATACAAAACACATGAACAATTAACACCCACTAAAGAAATCATCAGGGGATAAAAAAACCCAAGAGAAATTAAAAAAAATGGATAAAATCTATGATTACAACCTTGGGACTTTGGGAGTTGAAGCATTACCGTTGCTGGTTGAAACAAACAGTAGCTTGAATCTTTATTCTTCAGCATCATCCTTTTTATCCTCTACACAATTACTATCCACCGGTTTAAATCTAATAACATCCCAAAGATGAATCGATTTCTAATCAGTTTAATACCCGAGGTGGAAAGGGGGGGACGACCGTTTGATCAAGATTAAAGAGGAATTGGAATGGGAAAGCGTTTCTGATCTCAACCGATGAAACCGACGTGTGGGGGTGAAGTTGGAGGGGCAGGATAAATGAGTGATAATGACGCGAGAGAGTTGGGAGGATAACTATATAGAGCCCTCGTACGACAACCACTCCATATGCAATTTAATAACCACCAGAAAATGAGTTAATTTCACAACAAAGCAGTCAGAAATCCTTAAAGTTCGTACCCCGTATGAACAGTGTATTGACAGATGTCTGTATTCTGATCCTATGTTCAGCCTCTAAGCACGGATGTAAATTGTGGTAGTTTAAATTCCTAGGACAAAAGATTCTATGGGCAAATCATTACATCTGGAGGGTACAAAATTCTATGCTTTATCTCGTTTCTTTTGGCCGTACTCTCCTTTACTCATCCCAAGGTAAAAGCAAACGCTGAAGTCTCGCCAGACTTTTCAGGTTCTTAGAGTACCTACCTGATATCTAGTAAGTTCATACAACCGAAAATCACAAACTACACAGAACCCAGTTTTATAGTTATGACATTCTAATATGTCTTCCACAAAATCCCCGTTACTAAAAAATATCCTTTCTCTAGCATGCTCTAATTATCACTAATTTAAATATTCTTTCTCTAGCTTGCTTTAATTATCACTAATTATTAGCTAATCACATTTCAGATCACTACTTACTGACCATTGGAACTCAATCATTTACAACACAATTCGAGTGCTAAATTACTGCTAAGCACCATAAGCCCCAAAACAACGTCTTATACAAACAATCCTTTCTTTTAGTTGACATTCCCCATGCGACGATGTCAAAATTATCTGAGGTGAAGTCGACTCCATACAGTATTGTCGTAGTAACAGCACAGGTAGCTCAATACCGTTGGGGTGAAGCAAAGGTTTTGGCTACATGTTGATATCAATGTACATAGCTTTCGACTCTAAATGTTTCATCTCAATCGATTAATTGCCTCAAACTTTGTCGATTAATTGAATTCCCACGCCTTGAAAAACCCCTAGTTTTCGTAAAACTTTGGGCAGAATCGCATTTTGGCGATTTGGAGTCGTCTATTTTTGCTCAGGTGATCTTCTCGACCCTCAATTTTGGCCTAATTTTTTCAATTGTTGCTCGGTAAGTGTAACCCTAGAATATGATAGATTCGGTAACAGAATCTCCAGAGATGATAAGTTATTCTGCCTTTTATAAGATGTATCGATACAACACAGTTGAAATTATATACAAAATTCTAACAGATCCTAAACTCTTAATCAATTGGAAATTGGTTTGTTTTGGTGTGCTCTTGGGGGTGGAGGCCTGGAGGGTCAATTGCTGAAACAAGGTTATTTTATCTTTGCCCAATTGTTGGTTAGTGTTTTGTGTACGTGTTAGGGAAGCTTCTGTATGAAGCTGATTCTTTTGTAATGTCGTCTTAGTTTGATCAGTAGCTGTATAAGATGTGAAATTGTACTGAAATGGGGTTTATTAGCTATACCATACCATCTACGTACTTGTTATTTTGCGCATGCCTACCTCATTTTGTATTGTTTGATTTATTAAGTCGATAACAATCAAGGCATAAATATAAAGCACCTCTATTACATGACATAAACGTATTGTATAGACTAATAGACGGTTAGATGGAAGAGTACTTTGCTCATAAAACGATTCGGAGATCCATCTTAAAAGCTGTTACAGCCCATATAAAAGCTCTGACGCACTAACACAATCCATTGATACTAATAAAACAATCCAAGAGTGAAACAAAGACCACATAAAACGCAGACTTGATGGTTCATTACAAAGTGAACAGATTACTGAATTTTAAGAAATAAAAAACATTTAAAAAATCACTAACGAATTTGGCAGAGACGATTACCTTGGCCGAGGGCGAATAGAGAGGAGTAATAAGGGCTGCAAAAGGGCGCATTTCGAAATTAGCACATATACATAGTGCTCCAAGATACGATGATCTTCAAACGGAATTGATACCTAAAAAGTGGTCAACCTAAGGTAAGCAATGGTGGTTCAAGATGAGCATGGAAAGAGAAGAAGAGGAAAATGGGAGATCTTTACAATTGAATGAAGTTTAAAGCAACGACAAAAGTGGTAGGAGGAAGTGATAAACTCACCTTCTAGCAGCAATATCATCAAAACTAACCTGAGACAATACCAAAAATAATATCAGAAATGCCAAGTTCGGCTTAACCAAATCATCTTGACATCTATATTCCTCGCACATAAATCAAGCCCGAATTTCCCACCATATTTATTGAAGCATAAAGAGCACATACCTAAATTCTCAACCGTCATCAACATAATAGATCAAAGGGTGTAAAGAAAGATCATGTGATTCAAAGATATCACTACATATCTTACAATCGCTTTGTTACCACCTTGCTTTGTTGAACTTTGTTCTAGTAGAATTCATACTCGCGAGGATTCATCATGCGCTTATGCCGAAGCTCTTTTGGGATATTTTCAGGGCGATCATACACAGTTCCTCTTAATGTAGGGTTATTGTATGACGCCAGTATAACATCTTTTGACCTTCTTTTCCTGCAATTTCCATTCAATTTTCAATTTCAATTGGAAAAAATCCTAACAAAATTTCATTCAATGAAAACTTCAATAGGAAGATTGACGTTTACCAGTATTCGACGTCGCCGATGTGGGAATCAAAATCGCCGAACACCAATTCCTTCTGCCACTACATATCCTTTCCACCAGCTATAACACAATCTCCAAAGTGTCTTTCACAGAATCCATTAACATCAGGGGAAAAAAATAGAAAATTTGATCATTAAACCAACCATAAAACAATAGAAACCCAAAAAAAAAAAACCCAAATGAATATGAATTACTAACCTGTATTTTCAGGGGCCATCTCAGGATCAAGTACATCATTTTGTAGGATCTAAATTCGAACACCAACGGCCATGGAAACGGTAGCAGAGCACCAAATGAAGGAGCAAAGAACAATAAAGAAAAGGAGGAGGAGGATGAGTGAGACACGTTACAATCGCAATTTACAGCGGTAAGTACAACCGATCGATCTTCTATTCTTCAATGCAAAGAGCGGGAAGGAGGAAGATGAAAGGAGAAAGAGGGTAGTTGTACTATTGGAAGGGGAAAGGTGTGATATTTAGTCGGGTATTGACGGAAGGGGGAAGGTGAATAGGGAGGGGGCACAATTAGGATGACGTGGAGGGAGCATTAGGAGACCAAACCTGCCAATGACAAATCAGCAATTACGTGGCTTTTTTTTTTTCAAGAATGCTGCAAGAGTTTGCCACGTAGGCTGAGATGTTAGCCTATTAATAGATAAGTATAGATATTATTCTAATAAAATAACATTATTACTTAATTTATGGAAAATAGTTATGTAATATAGTAATTATTTGATTTATGACAATTTGATCAATTATCCCACGGGTGTTTCAAAATGGGACTTTTGCTTTTGAAAGGTGACATTTCCTCTAATTACATTACAATTATCCCACGGGTGTTTAAAATGGGCTTTTAGTTTTTTAAATGTGAGTTTCCATCTAATTACGTTACAAATATCCCACGGGTGTTCGAAACATGACTTTAGGTTTTAATGTGACTTTCCATCTAATTACATTACAAATAAATCACGGGTGTTTCAAATGAGATTTTAGATTTTAGATAAAAAAAATTTGTTTAAATAATTTTAACATTTATACATAAGTAGCCCGGGCGTTGCACGGGCCATCAAACTAGTAAAAATAGAAAACGATACCAAAGAAGCCCTAAACTTCCGACAATTTAGGATGGTGCTTTTCCTTATGTTTAAGGGAAATGATTTATGTTTGATTTAAATTTCTCGGTCAAGGTTTTGACTCCCTCCCTCCCCCCAAGTTCTGCCACTTAATATTTTACCGTTCAAAATGACTAATTCAATCAAAACTTGTAAATTTGACCTTGTTTCTACTTGCGGCATCCCTGTGGATTTGCATGATCATAATTTCAAAGCGCATAATCTTACCGAGTAATCGGCGAATTTGGAAAGTAGTATTCAACATCTGGGAAGAACTATAATGTATGTTAATTGTTAGCAGAGCAGATCATTAGTACTCAACGCCCACTTCAATTCTTTTACATCTAAAATTGTACATTTGCACTCATATTTTCTACGGAGAATTACAAATTTATAATCCCCTACTAATCAACTTGATTAGTTAATGCAGGTATTCGGAGATAATAGTTTGGGAGCCGGGGCGAATTACTTAGGGGGTAAGATTGCGTACATTTGTACTCGAGCTTACATTGACTATAATTGTGCTTGTTAATTCTGTGCTAATCTTTAAGTTTGATATAGTAATAATATTTTCGTAATGCACACCACATGTTCGACTTATTGGTTCAACTGCACAAGTCCATTATTAAATTGCCCTTTTTTCTTTATCTCAATTGGTGTGATCGTCGATACAATTTTCAATTTGGCCGTCCTTAAATAACCTCGATATTTTAACATAAGGGCAACACTTGCGTATATCCGACCCTATTACCTTGCTAGGCGGGTGCCTCTAAGACATTGGGTAATGTTGCGTTGTTGTTGTCGAGGGCTTACGATGGTGGATGATTGTACTTTGAAATTGCCTTTGCTTTATCAACTTAATTGGTTGGATATGGGTAATGGTCACAACCCATGTTTGTGATTGTTGGATATTTTAATTACACTGCCACACACTGTTTCCTGTGCTAGTTAATGTTTCTGCTAGAGCTAGGCACTGGCTTAAGTTTCAGCATCATTGGACTGAAGGTTCCATATGACGATACATGTTAGCTGACCCTATATCATTTTGAAATTACGACTTTGTTGCTGTAGGGCAAATCGAGTCAATGGGTGAATAACAGAATAAGGCATCGGGGTAATCGCGTTGTTGTTGTGATCTTAGGTATGACAGTTCCTAAAAATCTGCCTCATTTCTTTCAGTTTACTGAACTCTAAAGCATTTAGAAGCAATGTATTGGGACACCTGTCGTGGCGAGAATAAGTCAGGAAAACTTTATAGATTCAGAGGACAGTGATCAAACACTTTCTGGGATTATAGTACAATGCTGTAAAGAATAAAAATAAAAACCTAGGCAGAAGTTGTGTGCTATGATAAGCTACACGTTTTAGCATATATAAAGAAATGGTTAAAGCTAATGGAAGAATCTGATGAGTGAGTGTTAGTAGTAAATTATACCAAAACAAGTGAACCCAGTTGCTGAGTGCTGTCTCAAATTGGTCACACTATCTATGGTGAATCATGCTTGATGCTTCTTTTTTACCTCTAATATAACTATATAAGCATCGAATTTAATCTAATTCGAAAACTTTCATTATGAAATATATGGTTTGTTCTTTGTACTGCTGTCTCTTGTGTACTGTGTTCAGCCTGATTTAGACAAACATGCTCCTCCATCAATCATCAGTGTTCATCTTATGTATCCTCTTTTTTTTTTGGTTGGGTTTAATGTCTCTGACTGATAATAAAAATAACCTTGCAATGTTTTGTTGTTGTTGTTGTGAATCGAATGATGTGATTTTCCTAATGTTTTGCCAGGGAATTCCTTTGGTTAACGGAAAGTCAAAGTTCCACTCGATATATGAGAACGTCATACATAAAAAACCGAGGTGATTTACTAGATAGATGACTTAGCTGATCGAGTTGAGCTGATCCATAGCATTATACCATCTTTTAACCAAAAAAAGGTAGAATCAAGAACCCACTTTGATCGTTGTCTTTCTTTTTGATCTTTTTGGAAAGGCTTCTTTTTCTTGTGGTCATTCTCATAATTTAAACTTTAAAGGGCAAAGATAAAAAGAGGGAAAAAAACAGAAATTTCTAAAGCTAAAGAATTATTGTTACTTTATGGTTTGTGCAATGCAGATGCTTGCTTTGTTATAAAGCAGTTATATTGATTACATTCCTCATATCTTACAAGGGGAGCTCTTGGATAAAAGAAAAAGATAAAATCTACCTACAACTTTTTTCATATAACAACAAAGAGGCTAAATTACTTGCTTATGAAGTTTTTGAGGGACAATTGCTGTTTTGTACAGATGCTCTATTTCAGCTTAAACATCATCAAATTACCCTATAGTCATAGTTAAACTATCTTACTGATCGTTGTGGTATTTAGCGCGTCTTTTGTGTTATTTGTGGACTTGCATGAATCGAATCTGCAAGGGTCTGCCTCACTTAGCAACTGAACAACTTCGTTCATTGTTGGGCGAGGTGCTGGGGACCTTGCTGTACAGCGTATGGCTATTCTGAGGACTTGGATCATATCATCTCTAAAAGACATTGGAATATCTTTGTCCATGATCTGCATAGCTCCTTCCTTGGTTTCTACCTTGGAACAAACCCAATTTATAATGTTCTTGTTCTCTCCAAACTCTGGCTCCACTGGCTTCTTTCCTGTAACAATTTCCATTAGGACTACTCCGAAGCTGTAGACATCACACTTGGTTGTTGCCTTGGATGAATTCGCGTAATCTGAAAAACAATTTGGTGTTAGATAAAGTTGATATGGCTAGTTAGCTCTACTGTTTTACTGAATTGTCGCTATGAGTTCACTAAATAGAACTTTTATGTCATGGAGAAACATTAGAAATCTTAATGGTAGCATGCACCTGTAGTTCATAAGGTTCCATCAAGACTATTGGTAATTTGTATTTGTAGTTTCTTGAATGAAACGTCAGCTATTGAAATCTGATCAATTACCTGGGTCCATGTAACCGTAAGTCCCTGCAATAACAGTATGGCTAGAGTCTTGGCCACCCTTGGCTTGCATGACCTTGGCAACACCAAAATCTGCAACCTTAGGCTGATAATCAACATCAAGGAGGATGTTGGATGACTTGATGTCTCTGTGGATGATTGGCGGTAGCAAATCATGATGGAGATATGCTAACCCTTGGGCAACCCCCAAGGCAATCTGGTGTCGGGTTGGCCAATCGAGCAGGGTCTTTCCTTTGTGTAGGGCATCCCAAAGGTTTCCATTTGGCATGTACTCATAAACCAGCAAGCTACAGTCGTAACTAGTCAGATAACAGTATAGCTTCACAATGCTTTTGTGTCTAATACTTCCAAGAGTCTGAACTTCTGTCTCAAGTTCCTTGTCCGGAAACAGCTGGTCCTCTGACACGGATTCCTTCTTCTTTTGGCTCCATAGCTTCTTCACAGCAATGATTTCCCCGTTGCTCAGCTCAATTCTATATACTGTCCCTGATCCCCCATGACCAAGTATGTTCTTATCATTCATGGCCTCTAAGATTTCACGCTGATCAAAGCTTATTCGATGAAAGCTCTTCACATCATAGGAGCACAAAGATGAGGACATGGTCTCATCATGTCCTAGCACCGATATGTCCTTGCTTATCCATCGTTTAAGGAACAATATAGCTCCTACTAATACAATGATAATTGAGGCTAGTACTATCCACACTCGGTTCAGTCCCTTCTGACCATAGTTGTGCTGACAAAGGGGAAAGCTTCTATCTGATGAACTCGTGTATGCTGTCACACAGAGCCCTGAATTTCCTAAGAAGCTTTCTTCAAGACCTGCTTTGATCAGTGAGAGAGGGATTGGACCAGAAAGATGATTGTTTGAGAAGTTGATTGAGTTGGGAAGTAATTTTGTAAGACTCTCAGGGACTTTTCCTGTCAACTCATTATTGGACAGATCAAGGACATTTAGTTTTGTCAGTTGTGGGAGTGAATCTGGGATGGAAGAAGTAAACTTGTTGCTACGCAACAACAAAAGATTCAGCTTTCGAAGAAAGCCAATTTCAATGGGTATAGGGCCAGACAAAAGATTGTTGCTCAGATCAAGTTTCACTAGACTGACTGCACCAGAAATCTCAGGAGGCAGTACTCCTGACATTCTGTTGTTCTGACCAAAGAATTCTGACAGGTTTTTGGCATTTCCAATGGAGGGGGATATAGGACCAGTAAACTGATTGAAGGCCAAATCAATTACAAAAACATGGGGGAGACTGAATATTCCTTGTGGTACTGAGCCCTCTAACTGGTTGTTGCTAACACGGAAACGTACAAGTGATTTGCAGTTTGAATAAGTGTCAGGGATATTTCCTGTAAACATGTTAGATAGGACGAGAAAGTACACAAGTTTACCTCCACTGCAGGTATATGCTGGCAGGCTTCCAGTCAGATGATTCTCTGATAGGTCTAGTAACATCATACTTGATGACTTCCCAAGGTTTTTCGGAACTTCACCTGTTAGGAAGTTGTCGTAGACTGATAACAGTCTCAAAGATGTGGAATACCCCAAGGATGATGGAATTTCGCCTGTTAGGCTGTTGTTGTAAAGCTGTAAGCCCCCGAGATTGGGAAGGCGGCATATTGAATCTGGTATGGTTCCTGTCAGTCTGTTCACTGACATATCCAGATCAGTGAGTGCTGTCAGATTTCCCAACTCTTCTGGTATGGGTCCCGTAAGATAGTTGTAGTAAAGCATGAGGGATTTCAGGTTCCTCAGGTTTCCTAGCTCAGGTGGAATCTGGCCTTTCAGGTAGTTTCCACTCAGTTCAAGATCGACGAGGGATGTCATGTTTCCAAGGGATGGTAAGATAGAACCCTTAAGCATGGAGGTTGAAAGGATCAGCGACTTGAGCTTTGTAAACTTGGTGATATTCTCTGGAAGTTCCCACAAGTTCAGCTCGGCGTTCTCGTTGAAGTTTATGTATTCAAGACTGGTCAGATTGGTGATAGACATGGGAAAATCTCCTGTGAACACATTATACGACAAGTCAAGCACACGAAGGGCCTTCATGCGGGCGAAATTTGGGAGCTTTCCACCAAGATACAAAAAGCTCATGTTGAGGACTTGCAAGACAGAGCAATTGATGATCCCATCAGGGAAACTTCCCAAGATTTTGTTGTTACTGATGTCGAGAGCACGTAGCTGAGGCAAGTAAGAGCATACATCTGGTGGAAACGATCCTTGTACCGACCAGCCTGAAATGTTGAGTTCCGTGACTTGGCCTTGGACATCACAGGTAACTCCAGTGTAGTCACAATATGAATCATTTCCCTTATTACTCCAGTCAGATAAGGCCTTACCCGATAGAGATTTTTTCATAAGCGCGAAATATTGTGACTGCTGATCACTTCTAGCTTGGAGGAAGTTCAGGAGTGAAAGAAGCAATACGAAAGATGATAAGGAAACAGACTTTGGAGCCATTGGTAGGAAAAAAAAAAGGAAGAAAGTTTGAGAAGAGAAAAAAAAAATTTACTGGTTAATGTGTTTGTTATTGCAAGTGAAAGAGCAGACAAGAGAGGTAGTATATAGGTAGCATGATTGAAGGGATAATTGGGTGCAGCAGTAAAATGAGAAAGACAAGGTTCTTCCAGGACTACTCAATGCTGAAGAAAGAGAGAGGGTACATATCTTAGCATAAAGAGGCTTTTTATGCTGCACCCACTTACATAATGTAGAGAATAAGGTCTTGTAGTTTTATATGCTTTGTTCCTGATCTAGTGTCTACATAAACTGTTCTCTTTCTGATCATTATTCTATGATTAGGCCGATCACGGCCATTCGATATGATCATGTTTAGTTCTTTTCTTTGGCTGCTGTAGTTTTTTTACTGTTTGGCTTCCAATTATTCCCAACCTAAAGCTGATTTGGATTCAGATCAGAGAGTTGATGTTTACTGTCAGGGCAATAATCCCAGACCTGTACTTTTCCATTTACAGGCTTTACCTAATACTTTTTGTTTAGTATCATCTGCATGGTACCATTACAAAACTTTCAATGATTCTTATATATATTCATTCTTAAAAGTTGTTAATCTCCATTTTTTTAAAAAGGTACTGATTAGGCATTTGGTTTGTTTTTAGTTTTTAGTTTTTGTCAATTGCTTGATAGGAGTATGTCCTTTTATTTCCATTTTCTATGTTTGGCTTTGGTGTATGGAGTAAAGCATGTTTCGCTAATGTGTCCGTGCTTCTTATTTTGTGATGCAGTGGTCGTACATTTTGGGTGATTTGGAAATGGTCGCTTTGTGTTTTCGATTCATGGGTAAGGTTGCATAAATCTGAACTTTGCTTACTTTGCCAATTGGCGGAACATCCTGCGGCGCATATACTGATCTTGTTGTTGCTTCTGCTTGATATGTGTCATTTTTTGTTTGCAGCTTGTTTTGTTCAAATAGTGTGTCAACCTGAGTGACACGTGCATGCACACCTCTTAATCACGTGTTTTTTGGACGTTTCTCTCCTCGTGCAGGCTGGTTCAAATGGTTTCACTCAAGTAAGTATGGTGTTTATCTTGTAACTTCATCATAGAAATTTGCATGTTATAAATTGAAAGCCCTCTCATGCAATTAGCATATTGAGTCACTGTGTCAGCTTTCATTGCTGGGCATGAATGCTTGCTTTTCTGTTGTTGGCTAACAGAATTATTCGCTGCTACACATAATTAAGCTAATTAGTGCTTCTTAGGGCCTACGTTTAGGATTAATATGCTTTGAAAAATGATTAATTATGTTCTATAGTTCACAAGAACATTGTTTATTTGTTGGTTATGATTTTTTCGTCCTAACCGTCTACATTATAAACATGTGTCAGGAGTTTCATCTTTGTACTATATGTTATGTTAATTTAGAGAAAATGTCAGAATAGAATGCCTTGCTGAACTAAATTAAACCCTGGAGAAATCTTTCTGGGAATCTGTGGCAGAAGGGTCCTAAATCTGGGGCAATCATGAGAATTTGTGCCTTCTGATGGACCATATATCACTGTGTGGGGTACTACAGTGACGTGTCTTAAACCCAATGGTTATGCTGTGTTCCTTCTATAACATTATTGATTACATATAATAATTGTTTTCATAAATTGACAAATATATAAAGGAATGTAGCAATAACAATATTACGAACTGTCTGAAAGGCTCGCGTCTATGGTGAGGTAAGGTGGATCGGATGTATGCAAGCCTTCTATATTGAAAACATAGAGAGTCTACTTACGAATGACCGTTAATGAAAATTGCTTCAAGAACCGCACCAATCGACTGCCACTCCGCAACGCGAGAAGTGCAGACAAATTTGTGAGTCGTTTTGCGTTATTGCGTTTCATTCCAATTACTTTAATGAATATAACATTTTGATGAATATGAAAATTATTACACGAACGTATACATCACATTTTCGTATAAATATAGGAGCATGAGATACCATAGAGGTGACTCTATGATATAGCTTTTGCGTTTCAGGTAGTTCAATGGTTAGCCGATAAAGGTCAACTTACTACGATCATTGCTGCAGTAAACTTTGGGTGGGGGATCCTATCAGAAAGCAGTTTTTTTTTTCCACATCAAACCTCAACCTCTGATCAATATGCTGTTTTTACCAAATACAAAGTTAAGTTTATTAAGATACCAAAACCTTTGACTCTGATAAATCTATAAGCTCTTTGTCATACACCCCCTTAAACACTTTTCTGCATCATGCAAAATCTTTAGTTCTCCTAAGAAAAGCTGAGTTTCAGTGAACCAAAACCAACATTAAGTTTTTGGTTGGATGTCCTATTAATCTCCAAATAGAAGAGTCTTATGTCCTATTACCCAATTATCTGAAAGGGCGAAATTATCTTGTAGTAAAACGACTTTCCCGAAGTTTTGGAGCTAAATTCGCCCCTGAATTTTGGGCGTGAGTGGTTTGCTTTGCTCATTACTCCCTCAATTTGACTGAATTCTTTACGTTTGATTTAAACCACAACCTTTAGGTTGTAGTAATATTACTATTACATTTGTTATTTATGGGTTTGTGGTTGTTCCGCAATCCCCCAAACCCCACCTTTTTTTTTACCTTTGTAGATGGTAGTAACATTCTTTCATCATATAAGCTGGAATCAGTTCGCTCTCATTATGCCTTGGAAAATGTACTATTAACTCAGTAATTATTTGACTTAGTATCAAAGGAGTAATGGGCCTTGATTGGGAAAGCCCATAAAGTTTGTGAGCCCAAAAGTTGGAATCATGTTCCCCCATTTGGATGCCTTCAATAATGTAGT
Organism: Spergularia bocconei; assembly: GCA_963457585.1. Lineage (NCBI taxonomy): Eukaryota > Viridiplantae > Streptophyta > Magnoliopsida > Caryophyllales > Caryophyllaceae > Spergularia > Spergularia bocconei. The sequence continues at coordinate 4,481,344 of OY734947.1, read as the reverse complement.
GGAAGGTTAATCACAGAAAGATGCCCACTCATAAGGACTAATGGTTGCTGATTTTGACAGCTTCAAATTCTGCAGATCTGACTTGGCAATTTCCTAAAAGATATGTTAACAATGTCTTAGCCCTTAAGTAGCAAAATCAGAACTCAAAAGGATGTTGCATGTAGGATCTAGTCATTTTGATAATGCCTTCACGAAGTTTTCGGATCCCAATGAAACAAGGGATTGGACATATGGAACATTTTCACGGCAATATGAAAGATTTACTAATAAATTAACCCTCATGGCCTCATCTGAAAACAATGCGGCAGTCTATTAGTACCGTAAATTAAAAGACTATCAACTACGTTATGAAAGAGCATTTAGTGTATAAGATTTCGAACTTTCAAAATGTTGTTATAATGGGTTAATAAAATGACTACTTATTAAAGATTTTAAAATAAGATCAGGAAAGTTTCTTTCTTTTGAGCAAAAATCGGGAAATTTACATTTGCTATTGCCCGTCATCAACATCACCACTTTTTAGCACTAATGTAAGTCTCTGTTTATCCTTGTTATCTTCTCTGCATGCAAGTTCAGAAAGAACTTTGTTTTTAGGACTATAGGTTAGGGAAAGTAGAAGCTTGTGTGTCAAGTTCAGAAAGGTTGGATCGGAACAATTACCCCTAATATTGCTTTTGTGTGGAAATGAGTGGAGAGAATTGTATTGAATTGTCATGTATTTTAGAACAAAATACGCCCATCTTGCATATCTTTTGCATGTTTAGGCTCTTATTGTTTATATGGAATAATTGAGGTTGAAGCTCTTATCTGTGTAATGATATCTCACATAATCACCTTTGTTTAATTATAGTTTCATCATGGACTGTGAGACATATAGTGGAAGGGGCATCAAATGCTCTGCAGTGGTTAAAGATGCAATGTAGCTAATTCTTAGGAAAATGCCTAGATTGTTTTGCAGTATTTATTTCACCATGATGCGATTTTTGTGACAATTTCATTGCCCCAGTGATTGCGATCACCTAATTTGTATATTTATGTTTACTCTAATTTGGGAAAATTTATTTCCGGTAGATTTAAGCAAGAGCCACATTTTAGGGATGTGTTCTTTCCTTTTAGTACGGATCTTCAGTCCCACTTTGTGTCCCACCCTGTGTACTACATCAATCAGGTGTTAGAATTTTACAATGTAGATTTATTAACGTATTATCATTGATAAAGCTTGTAAGTTTGTAAGATTTTAGCTCCTGATTGGTTTGGTACACAAAATGGGACAGAAAAACCACATTGCTCTTCTTTGTGGAAGCTTTGAACTGAGCCAAATCTGGTGATGTGAGTGTCCCACATTGCTCTTCTTGGTTCGTCGATGTGAGTGTATTGGGTGAATGACAAATCTGGTGATTGTGTGGAAAGAATGCAAGGACTTATGCAAAGGCATCCTATATTGTTTGTTTGAGCGCCTGGCAAATTATTGGAGGCTGTTATTGTGTGATGAAGCTTTTTTGTTTGTATTTTAGTGTTAAAATTGTGAATGTATTAATGCAGTTGGATATATTCTTGATGTTGAAATCTGTTACAATTGGATAATGTTTGTTCACCATGTCTATCCTTGCTTTGTCTGGATGTAGAACAAACAAGTGCACTCGTTGGTTCTTTAAGTATTGTATAACTTTATCCAGTTCGTATCTTAATAATTTCCTGTGATGTGCAAAGTCAAAACGTGCCTTTATTTTTGGTACAACTCTACTAGGCAAGCATCATCTTTTTAGGCACTCCTTTTTCTGTTTCCTCCATATTGTATTGTTGTTTCCGATTTCTAACCCTGCCTCGATTCGGGCCTCCTATGGGACGTTGGGATGATGTCTACATTGTTAGTTTTAATGGTCTATGAGTCTATCAGACACACTTTGGTGATTCACTGTGAACGGGAATTATGTAGAAAATTAAGGATAGGGAACTGAAAGGAGATGTGGTTAGAATCCCATCTTGCTTTCGATTAGACGTTGAACCTTGAAATTGCTTGAATCCCAACCAGACATGTATTTATGTTATTCGAAATTTCCAATCCTTTAGTCTGCTGATACCTTGGAAGTTAGTGTGTGGCCGAATGATGAGTAGTTCAAGGTTGCTGATTAATACTTTAAAATGCTTTTAGTTTATTATTCTCACATCTACTGCCCTGAAAGAAGTTGGCCTGGGTTTTGTACGTGTTGTAAAACATTTGCTGAAGCTGCGGTAGCCAGAAATTCTGAACATAATGTGATGTGCTACCATGTTTTCTGATTCCAATTGATGCAAATATGTGTTTGTATTGACAGATGAGCACACAGAAATTTTTTCCAGTTGGCTTGTTGCTGGCTTATGCTTGGCTGATATGTAGTTGTTATCTATTTCATGACTCATTTATTTTGTAAATGATGTATTGCACCTGTTAAGTTGTTTGAAGTGAACCAATGGATAAAGAGGATGTGTGGATAAATCTATTGGGTCAGAGAAAATGATGTAGGCGATAAGAGTGAAAAAAAGTTATTTCCATCAAGAGTGCGGGCAATGTGTTAAGATTCTCTTTTCTCCATTTCATTGAATTCTTTGCGCTTGGTTTGAAATTCTCTGCTCGTTTAATCATTAGATTAATTTCTTTCCTTTCGATGATTTGAAATGTTTTATCAGTTTCTTCCCATTGTAATTGCGTATGTTACTTATTTGGTGGTGATGGCCAGAAAGCACGAGGTTGTTAAGGATACTGGGTGAATTCCAATGACTGTTATGAGGGTGTGATATAGGCCGATCACATTTATTACAAAAAGTACGCATAATGCCCACTGATATCCTTAACTCTTTTTTTTCCCCGGGGGGAGGGGGGGGGGGGCTCTTTTGCTGTTGAGTTTGGACCTGGAGGTAGGTTTAGAAATAAATATCTTACCATGCTTTATTAGAATCTCCAGCTCCTTAGACTTTTGAAAAACCTGGATATAGTTGAGAAATATAAAGTCATGCTTATATTCTGAGCTGGAGATGTGTTGCCAATTGTTTAAGCTTTGAGTGTTGACAACTTGGCAATTCCAGTGCATTGTTATGGTTTCTTGCTGCTACATATTCTGGCTAATGAAGCTGGACCTTACAGTAGGCTGGTCATCCCTGACTGACTGTTTTGATCGGATATTGGGAGTGTGACACATTAGTAAGTTGGGAGGTCCTCTCAAGTATATACATTTCCTACGACACTTCTCAGAGTATTGTGGGACCAAGGCTTTGTTGTTCCTGGTTTTCTGGGAGGATGTTCTGATATATGAGATCTAGGCTTTATCGTCACATTGAGTGCTAACAGTTCTGTCTTTCTTCTTCTTCTTCTCTCTATCTCTCCCTCTCTCTTTGTCTTTTTTTTTTTCTCCCTATTGTTTCCTCATCCGCTTCCCAGTCTTTTACCTGCCCATGCATGTTGTTTGAGTTTAGGGTACTCAGCTTATTTTTACCTCCTACTAAATTTCCGTCTATATATGGTTCAGGGTATGTAAGTAATGTCTGTCATCGACTCTGTTCCAGCTTCAGGTAATGTCTGTGTTGAAGTTCTGCACCAGCATGCTTTTTGGCTGTTGACATGAGTTTCTGTGGATGTATTATCTACCCAACGTATTAGAAACAAATCCATGCCCTTTGGTCTAATCAGGTATTCTTTTTCCTTTCTTGCTTAACCTATTTACTAGTTCCTTCATTTCGTCTTTGTGTATCTTCTGCTCCAGATTTCCATGCATTTCCTCAATCTTCTTCTTGTTCTTGTTCTTGTTATTCTTCATCTTTTTTTTTTTTTTTTTTTTTAATTTTTTTTTTTTTTAAGGATTGGCAAACTAAATAATCTAGATGCATTTGAATGAAAACTTCAACCCTGCTTATTAATTTAGCTGCTGCACACACAAGCCACTTGCCAGGAGGAGACCATTTAGTTTGTTACGGTAATGTGGAATTTTAGAGTCTCACACATAAAGATTGTTGTCTTGTCCTTTATTTTAGAAATTGAATTGCTTAGCCCTGATAGGACTGCTGTCTGCTGGTTTGCTGAATTGAAAAAACTTCCGTGACACCAATCTATCATACCTTAATGTTGAACTAAGGTAATTTTTAGTCTACTAGAAACGTTTTGCCGCCAGCTTTGTATGTCCGAGTTTGTGTAAGTTTTGTTTTTAATGTCTCCTGTTGAAATGAAAACGAGCCTGCATGTCTGGGTCATCCTTTTTTCTCCAGCCCACTAAACCTCTTAATTTGCCTTGAACTTTTTGTGCAAATGTAGAAAAGAATAGGCATGCTTAGCTACCTGAAATTTGGTGCTTATCCCTTTTCGGGAAAGTTGTTCATATTTGGCTGCTATACTAGCTAGTGCAAACAACTTGATCATTCTGGCAGCCATAACAGTGTCCGGCATTTAGAAAATTTAATTGTATCTGACACAAAGAGATAGGAAAACCATTAAACATGCTCTCATTGAAGACTTTTCCGGGTATAGAAGTGTTATTATACGTAACTTTCTTGGCACAATTTGCTATGTAATTTTGCATTTTCAAGCTGTTTATTTGGGCAATTATGTAGGTTGCTCTTGGTATTACAAATAGATCCAAAGATAACATTCGATACACATTAAAACTTCAGGTGGACTTTTCACATCTATTGGCTAGACAAATCACTACTAAGTTCCAAACTGCATTAGTCCTAGCATCTATTTCTTTGTCCTTAAGCAGCATTTCCTAAACCAAATAGCTAAAATGAGCAAAATTACAGCCGAGGGAATGGTAATGCATATCCAAATCCATTTCTTGGAATTGAGGTTTCCTGCACAGTGGGAAGCGTCTGTCTGATGGATATATATGCGCTGTCACACATAGCCCTGAATTGAGGTCCAATCCGGATTCAAGCAATGGGGAAGGGATTGGACCATAGAGAAGGTTGTTGGACAAGTTAACTGTGTTGGGAAGTAGAGCAGATCGGCTATCAGGGACAATTCCTGTCAACTGGTTGTTGGACAAGTCAAGAACCTTTAGGGACTTTAGTTGGGAGAGTGAGAATGGTATGGAGGACGTGAAATTGTTGTTTCGTAACAATAAGAGATTTAGCTTCTTGAGTCAACCAAGTTTGTCCGATATAGGGCCAGATAGAAGGTTGTTACTGACATCAATCTTCACTAAATTGAGTGCTAGTGAGATCTTGGGTGTTAGAAGCCCTGTTAACTTATTGTTCTGGGCAAACAATTCTGACAAATTCTTGGCATCCCCAATTTCCCTGGATATTGATCCTGTTATCTGATGGTCAGCAAAATCAATGATATTTACCCAAGGAAGACTAAAAACTCCTTCTGGTACAGAGCCTACCAATTGATTCTTACTCACACGAAGGCGTATTAGTGTTTTGCAATCTCCATAACTTTCTGGTCTTCCGCCGGTGAACTTGTTTGAAAGAGCTAAAAGTATAGGAGCTTTCCTCCTCTGCAGATGTAGGGTGGTAGTTTACTGAAGAACTGATTCTCTGACAACTCTGCTACAATCTTAGCTGAGGAATTTCCAAGATTCTGAGGAACTTCACCTGTCAGGAAGTTTTCATAGAGAGATAAAATGCTCAGAGTTGTTGAGTTCCCGAGAGTAGGGGGAATTCTCCCGTTCAGGCTGTTATTGTAAAGCTGCAAGAGTTCAATTTTAGGAAGTCGTCCACCTGAATCAGGTATTTGCTCAGTTAGTAGGTTCACTGACATATCCAACTGTATGAGCTCTATCAGATTTCCTATTTGGACTGGTACTTTACCGCTCAATTGATTGTAGTAAAGAAAGAGAGACTTGAGGTTCTTCAGCATTCCTAGCTCTCGAGGGATTTGTCCCTTTAGGTAGTTCTCACTTAGTTCTAGGGAAAACAAGAGAAGAGATGTTGCCTATGCATGGTGAGATGCTACCTTGAAGCATAGTTGTTGAGAGGATCTATGTTTTGAGCCTTTTCAATTGAGTGATACTCTCTGGAAATTCCCAGTAGTTGAGAGGTCCAATCTCATTGAAGTTTAGCATCTCAAGATTGCTGAGATTGTTAATAGACAATTAGACATAGGGAAGTCCCCACTAAATAGATTTTGTGACAAGTCTTACTCTCGGAGGGATTTCATCTTAGAGAAATTCAGCAGCTTCCCTGTGAGATTTAGAGTGCTCATGTTTAGCACTGCTAAGAATGAGCATTTGATGATGCCATGTGGAAAGCCTCCAAAGATACTGTTTCCACTAATGTCAAGAACACGCAACTCTGTTAGGTAGGAGCACACATCTGGGGGATCTGAGCCCTCTAGTGACCAACTGACCAATGTGAAATGTTGATTTTGTTACTCGACCGTGATTATTGCAGGTGATTCCAGTGTAGTTGCAATATGAACCCTCTCCCTTGGCACTCCATTCCGATATGGTGTTACCAGATAGAGTGTGTCTCATAAAGGTGGAAAACTGGGACTATGCATCACTATAGGCCTTCAAAGGGTTGAGGATTGAGGAAAATAGTATTAACCAAAATAAGCAGAAAGACCAAATGGCCATGGCATGCAGGAGGGGTAAAGCTAATAAGTCGCTGGCGAGAAGTATGTTGTTATTTCTGGTGAAAGGCACACGCTTAGTTCACAAAGAGGTTCTTCCAGTCGTTGAATACTCTTAACTTCTTGCTGAATTTGCTGCGCATATCTTTGCCAGAATCCCAGGCAATGCTATACCCACTATCACAAGTAGCCAGTAGGAATAACACCTGGTATTGTCGAGATTAGCTTACTAAGTTTCAGGAACAATTCTATTCTTTGTGTTTTGATGTAATATCTCTTTCCTTTCTTAGAATCTGATAGGAATTATAGTAGCACCAGATTATTGAAAACGGGTTTTACTTTGACTACATGTTCAAATCATTTTTTTTTTTTTTAAAAGAACGATGCTCTAATTAATTCCTTGCATTTTGTGTTATGATTAAATGACATTACTAATAAAAATTCACCATCTTAAGAGACATCAATCCAGAAACAGTTTTTTTTTTTTTTTTTTATCTTAAAGAGTGAACATCAGTTTCAGTGATTATGTGCTCACATCACAATTGCTGGGTGGTCTAGCTTATTTGCTGGGGATTTGTTAATTGATTTAGTGCAAAAGTAATGTGTAACCATGTCAACGAACTTACTGAATCAGGTATTTGCTGACCGTAGGTTTGATTCCTGTAAACAGGCTATCATGTAATCTCCATTTTGTGACATGATAATTTTAAATATATCTGAATAAACTTAGCAACAGTTTTGTTTTTGCTAGGGATTTCATTGCAGACACCTAAGAACACACATATGGCGGTATGTGTCGAAGATTGTCTTGTTCATAGTAATATCCTGACCATGCAGCTTAGACACCTAAGAACACACATATGGCAAAAGGAGCCTACGGATCAGACTGAAACTCAAGCATTGTAACTTGGTCTTGGATATGACAGGTAACTTCCTTACGCCAGTGTTTTCACAATATGAGTTCTCTCCCTTGGCACAGCACTCTGATATGAGGTTACAGCATCCATATTACTTGGGGCTTGGTTAGGGCTGAGGTTGGTTCGGGACTGACAGTATGAATCTCATTAATAAGCCAAATCGATTCCCCATGGCAGGAATGTTGAATTTAGACCATGGCTACAAGTGAGAGGTGTGTTATTACTTTGTTACTGGCGATGGGGCATGCCTGACGGTGGACACTCTAATCTGATGGAAACACTTGCTAATAAAGCTTGGTATTCCACTCAGACTAAAAGGAGTGACACTGGGTCCGTATTGTGGGATAGATTTATTAAAATTTTTGCATGTGGACCATCGTTTATGTGATGCTTGTAGTATTTTATTAGATTTTTTCTTGATGAACTTGCTTGGAATTTAGTAAGATCGTAATATCAGAAAGGGGATTCCTTTGACTACCATCAGAAATGCTCACAACCTGCAACATTTTAAATTGTGCAAACTGATTGTATGGAGAAATTTTCTGCTCTATTGCTATGATCAAGCTGTTATGATTCCTAATAGGACTTGCGAGCTAAATGAGGATCAGTAGTGAACATGATTTCACATTCAGTGTGAACATTTTATACAGCTCTTTTTAATATTCACATTCAGTGTAACAGGAACCTTTGCTGTCAACATTTTCTGCATGCCACCGTATGTTGAAGATCTTCGCGACATCGCCTGTAGACCATGATTTCCCGGAAGGATACTATTGTCCAACAACAGCACAAAAGAAATTTATGCCTTCTACATTGATGAGGTTCGCATTACCCTTAGTATTTGTTCCTTAATTCCCCTACTTCTGAATGACTAGGGAGATATAGAGATGATTGCTGTTGGCCTGTTGAAGTTATGCAAGGTCATTCTATTCAGTAGTCTCTTTAAATTGTGATAAACACCCTTCATTTTCATTCACAGTGGACAAAATCTTCTATTATCTTCTGTTTAACCATAATAGATCTATTGGCCCTTGAAACTTTCTCATGCACTAACTAGGGGGGACCTCTTCAATGGATCTCTGACAACCAACTTTTATCCTCAAAAATACAAAACTTTTGGCAAAGCTGAACTGTTGACATTAGTGAGGTCACCAAAATTTCATCCTTTTGGAGTTTAGACGTTGAATCGCATAAAAAATAAGGCCTTTCAGAACTGAAGAACTGATCATAAATGAAACATTTTTTGAAAAACCTTTGAGACTGTCACTAAGAGTCTAAGAATAGAAACATATACAGAAACTGCATCCGTCCTGACTTCGGTATCTTAGTAATGTATGGAAAGTTTCTACATCAAATGATTGTAAATATGACTATGATTTGAACACTCAGTTGGGCTATCATCATCTACTTCTTTTTCCTTTGGCAACATGTCAGCGCCAGCATGGCTGCAACTACCAGAATGATCATGGAGGCAATTGCAATGCATATCCAGATTAAGCGCTTTGATCTGCGGTTTCGTGGACATAGTGGGAAGCTTCTATCTGATGGATATATGTATGCTGTCACACACAATCCTGGATTTCCCAATAAGCTTTCTTCATAGCCAGCTTTAAGTAGTGGAAGAGGTACTGCACCGTAAAGATGGTTATTTGACAAGTTGATCATGTGTGGAAGTAATTGAGATAAGCTCTCTGGAACAGTCCCTGTCAACTGGTTGTTGGACAGATCAAGGACATTTAGTGACTTAAGCTTGGAGAGTGTTTCAGGGATTGTGGATGTGAAATTGTTGTTTTGTAATAACAAGAGGTTTAGGTTCTTGAGGTCCCCGAGTACCGGTGGTATAGGGCCAGTTAAAAGATTGTTACTTAGGTCAACTTTCACCAAATGGACTGCTCCAGAGATTTCAGGTGGCAGAACCCCTGATAATTTGTTGTGTTGGATCAAGAAATCCGTCAAATTCTTGGCGTTTGCAATTGCAGTGTGTATTTGTCCTTCCAGTTGATTGTAACCAACATCTATGATGTTAGCCTCTGGAAGGCCAAAGATCCCTTTTGGTACCAAGCCCACCAATTTGTTTTTGCTGACACGAAATCTTATTAGTGTTGTACACTTTGCATAACTTTCAGGTATCTCTCCAGTAAACATGTTGGAAAGAGCTAGGAAGTACATGAGTTTACCTCCTCTGCAGATATCTGGTGGAAGTTTACCAGAGAAGCTATTCTCAGACAAATCTGTTGCAATCATAGTTGATGAATTGCCAATTTTTGGGGGAATTTCACCTGACAGAAAGTTCTCGTACAAAGATAAGTAGCTCAAAGTCTTGGAGTCCCCAAGAGCAGCCGGAATTTCTCCACTGAGGCTGTTGTTGTATAGCTGCAAGGTAGACAGTTTTGGTAGACGGCATATGGAATCAGGTATACTTCCTGTAAGCTGGTTTACTGAAAAGTCCAGCTGTTCAAGCTCTGTGAGATTTCCTAATTCGTCTGGTATTTTGCCACTGAGCTGCTGATTATAGTAAAGCATGAGGGACTTGAGGTTTTTGAGCATTCCAAGTTCTGGAGGAATTCGGCTATGTAGGTAGTTTCCACTTAGTTCAAGATCAACCAGGGATGTCATATTGCCCATGGATGGAAGGATATGACCTTGAATATTGGTTGTTGACAGCACCAATGTTTTGAGTCGTTTCAACTGAGTGATGTCCTCTGGAAGTTCCCACAGGTTGAGATGATCATTCTCATTGAAGTTTAGCTCCTCAAGAGTGGTGAGGTTGAAAATCGACATAGGGAAATCCCCTGTGAAATGGTTGAACGATAAGTCCATCTTACGGATAGATTTCATATTGGAGAAATCTGGTAGTCTCCCTCCGATATATAGATACCTCATCCCGAGTTCTTCCATGAGCGAGCAATTTGTAAGACCATTTGGAAAACTACCCTGGAGATAGTTGCTGCTTAAGTCAAGAGCGCGCAGCTGTGGGAGGTAGGAACATATATTTGGTGGGAATGAGCCTTGTAGACCCCATCCAGAGATGTCGATCCTTGTAGCTTGGCCTCGGCTATTGCAAGTGATTCCTGTGTAGTTGCAGTATGAGGTCTCTCCCTTTGAATTCCAGCTAGACAAGCCTTGACCTGAAAATGCTTTTTTCATGAGGTCGAAAAATTGCGACTGCTTGTCATTTGTGGCTTGGTTAGGAGTCAGAAGTGAGAGGAAAAAGATGAAAGATGATAAACAGATAGAATTGGTAGCCATGAGGAATCGAGGGTATAGAAGTGATTAGGGAGTGTTGTGTTAATACAGTTGGTGAAATCGGAAAACAGGTTTTCCCTGTATTAACACTGAACTTATTGCTCCGCATATTTAGCATAAAAAGAGTTTATGCTATACCCACTAACATTTGTTAGAATAACAATGAAAAAACTGTGTCATACTATATCACACTCTTCTTAAGAAGGAATCTGATAGAGAAATCAGACACCCCATAATGCCAAAAGGAAAATTCTCTATCAAGCTAATTGCTCAACGTTTTTTTTAGATTGACCAGTCGAAAACCAACAACAATTTTTCCATTAAAGTTCGGATGTCCGTAACTTTACCCCTATCTTGGAAACGCAATGGAGCAACATGAACCAGAAAAGAAAATAAAACATAAGAGTGCTTAGGTCTGTTCTGTCAACTAAGAAGTTATGTTCTGATTTGGACTGCAATTATATTAATAATGCATTATAAAACTAAATTCATTGGATCCCATCAAACTAATATTGAATTATACACGTGGTAAATTGCTAATAAAGTAATTCATGAAGTCCTAACTAGAGTTCTCATGACTTTGTGCACAAATGATAATGATAATTATCAATATGCTTAGGAAAAGTTGCTAAGTTAGTGGAAGAGTAGTAATCTTCACCATTGTTCATACTTCTGTAGAAGTGAAGAGTACATGTTGAGCTCTCCTTTATATGGCAGTATTCCCGAATTCAATGGTTGAGGTGTAACTTGAAATATTTTGCAATAGCCAACTGATAACTACCATAGAACTCTTTCTTGGATAAGGTTAACTTTATTGTCAATACCGGTTGACATTTTATTAGAGCAAAATGCTACGAGTTTAGACGTAGACAAAAGTGTGTCTATAATCGTGATCGAGTAAGTTCTGTGATGTTGTTGGAAACTCCCTTCAAGGTTGTTTGTTTCCCCCTATATTACTTTGAGGAGATTTTAGAGCATTCTCATATCATGCCTTCCATAATGAATTTGATAATGCAAAATTGTGTTTTCACATGAATGAGATTTTTCTATCATGAGGTGATGATACAATTAAGTAAAAGTACCTAATTTGATATACTGGAAAATTGTTGTTCACAGATGTATGCATTTTTTGGTTTGGTTTGGTTTGGTTTGGTTTGTTTTGATTTGTTTCTTCCTCTTTGTCTTCTCTTTCTTTCACTTGTTCCTGAGTTTTATTTGAGTATTAAGTCACATCGTTCTGATATGATGATATGTAAGTATGTAACAGATAGTTCAGATGCCCACAGTTAGAGAAACGATTTTCATGAGGTATTGTTCTGGATGGACGAAGCGGACGAGAGAAAGTCGATTTATACTCCTGGATTGATTTTTACACTCCCTTATACAACAACAACAACAACAACCAAGCCTTATTCCCAAAATGATTTGGGGTCGGCTAACATGAATCGTCATCCAGTAACCGTCTTGTGTACGCCAAGAACTATTTTTACACTCCCTTATGTGAGAGTAAAATTCCCGGTGCTCCTGAAATTGTGCACCGGCATGCTATTTGGCTCTACACATGGATAGCTGTGAATCAGTGAATGTAATTCTACCTACGACATTTGGAACATAACAATGCCCTCTGATCTCAACAGGTGATTTTCTTATTCCTTTTCTTGCTCAAGACTTTTCATTTCCTAGTTCATTTATCTTTTCCAACAGCTCTGCATTTTCTCAGCAATTTTGTGTGCACTTATATGCTCCAGTTGAAGAAATTTCTTGACTTTAATACGTAATTGTGCATATTTTTATGCTGTTTCTTGGGGCAATGATGTAGGTCTATCACTAGTTTTATTACAGATAGATCCCGAAAATAACACTAGATACATCTTGTGTCAAGAACACATATAACATCGAACTACAAGACGGATGAGTGACTACTAAGTTGTCAAACCCTGCTATGTCCTATTTTTTTCCACTGAACCAGTATTTCTTAAACAGAATGGCAAAAACTATTAAACTAAAAGCTGAGGCAATGGTAATGGATATCCGAATCAATTTCTTGAGCTTGCGGCTTCCTGCACAAAGTGGGAAGCGTCTATCTGATGGATATATATGCGTTGTCACACAGAGCCCAGGATTACCCAAAAAGCTTTCTTCCAATCCTGATTCAAGCAAGGTAAGAGGGATTGGACCTTCGAGAAGGTTGTAAGACACGTTAACAGTGTTGGGAAGTAGAGCAGATAGGCTTTCAGGGACATTTCCTGTCAACTGGTTGTTCGACAAGTCAAGAACGTTTAGTGACTTTAGTTCCGTGAGGGAGTTTGGGATGGAGGACGTGAAATTGTTGTTTCGTAACAGTAAGAGATTTAGCTTCTTGAGTTTGCCAAGTTTGTCTGGTATAGGGCCAGATAAACGGTTGTTACTGACATCAATCTTTACTAAATTGACTGCTACTGAGATCTCAGATGGTAAAATCCCTGTTAACTTGTTGTTCTGCGCAAAGAATTCTGACAAATTCTTAGCATTTTCGACATCCCTGGATATGGATCCAGCTATTTGATTGTCAGCAAAATCAATGATGAAAACCCTAGGAAGACTGAAAATTCCTTCAGGTACCGAGCCTACCAAGTGATTATTGCTCACACGAAATCGTACTAGAGTTGTACACTTGGCATAAGTGTCAGGTATTTCTCCAGTAAACTTGTTGGAAAGAGCTAAGAAGTAGACGAGTTTACCTCCTCTGCATATATCTGGTGGAAGTTTACCGGAGAAGCTATTCTCTGACAAATCTACCAAAATCATAGTTGATAAACTGCCAAGGTTTTGTGGAATTTCACCAGATAGAAAGTTCTCGTAAACAGATAAGTACCCCAAAGTCTCAGAGTCCCCAAGAGCATCCGGAATTTCTCCACTGAGGCTGTTGTTGTATAGCTGCAAGGTAGAGAGTTTAGGGAGACGGCAAATTGAGTCAGGTATTTTCCCTGTAAGCTGGTTTACTGATAAGTCGAGCTGTTCAAGTTGTGTGAGATTTCCTAACTCGTCTGGTATTTTGCCAAGCTGCTGATTATAGTAAAGCATGAGGTATTTGAGGTTTTTGAGCTTTCCGAGTTCTGGAGGAATTCGGCTATTTAAGTAGTTGCCACTCAATTCAAGATTGACGAGGGTGGTCATATTGCCTATGGATGGAGGGAAACGACCTTGGATATTGACTGATGTCAGGACCAGTGATTTGAGTTGCGTCAACTGAGTGATATCATCTGAAAGTTCCCACAGCTTCAGAAGAACATTCTCATTGAAGTTTAACACCTCAAGATTGGTGAGGTTAAAAATCGACGTAGGGAAGTCCCCTGTGAACTGGTTGTATGATAAGTCCAATTTACGGATAGATTTCATGCCAGAGAAATCTGGTAGCCTCCCACCGAGATATAGATTTCTCATCTGGAGCTCTTCCAAGAGTGAACAGTTTGTAACACCATTTGGAAAACTGCCCTGGAGATTGTTGCTGCTTATGTCAAGAACGCGCAATTGTGGGAGGTAAGAACATATATATGGTGGAAATGAGCCTTGTAAACTCCATCCAGAGATGTTGAACCCTGTAACTTGGCCTTGTTTATTGCAAGTGATTCCTGTGTAGTTGCAGTATGAGCTTTCTCCCTTGGCAGTCCAGCTAGTTGAGGCAAGACTTGGAAACACGTTTTTCATGATGTCGAAAAATTCCGACTGCTTGTCATTTGTAGCATGGTTAGGAGTCACAAGTGAGAGTAAAAAGAAGAGAGCTGATAAATACAAAGATTTGGTGTCCATGGAGGTATATGAGCTTATGAGGATATGTGAAGTAGAAGTGATTAGGGAGTGTTGTGTTAATACTGTACTAACTTTGAACTGATTGCTCCTCATATTAGCCTAAAAAGTGTTTATGCTGTACCCACTAACATTTGTTGGAATATCAATGAAATAACTGTGTCATATGTCATATATAATATATTACACTTTACTTATGGCATGTTTGGAAGGTAAGTAATTATTGTTGGAGTAACAGATGCTAAAACGATGCAAAATAGAAGGATTGAGATCATTTGGAGTTGAAAAATAACTCTACATGGTAGAGTTTACTCAAAATGAAAAATTAACTCTAGAGAAAATTAACTTTAGGGGATCTGAATTCAAAATAGATACTGGTGGCGATGAAGCGACGAAGAAAATTATTGTAGGAGCTGTTTCATTTAGGAATGTGCATCATCCTAGTTGCGAGGCGAGTACCTCAATAACTATTACCAAGAGCTAGCAAGTAGGATGCCATAAGTGATGATCCCATATATATATAAGGGATATTTTCTATGGTGACCCTGTACTTTCCGACTTTTTCTGTGGTGACCCCGTAGTTTCCGAGTTTTCCATGGTGTCCCCGAGATTTGTATTTTCACGAAATCCGTAACTGGTGGGCTAACGCCGTTTTTGCCGTTTGTCTCCATTTCCTTTCATTCCCCTTCTACTCTAATAACAATACTAAAATTAGAAAAAGAAACCCCATTTTCTCTATTTTCTCTTCCCCCCCTCCACCCACCCTCCACCTTGCCAACCACCCATTCCCCGCCGATACCCCCACCCCCGCCATCTAACGCCATGCCTTCACCACCATTATTCCGGTCAGCTTTGACACGTCATCCCTTTCCCAGGCCACCGCCCCCGCAACTTCCTATTCCTCATATTCCTTCATTTCCCCATCTCTTCTTCCCCTCTCACCCTTCATATCCTTTTTCTCTCTCCCCTCTTCCATAAAACCACCATGAAACCTACTCTACTATCACCTATAGGGATGCTTCTCCTTAATTGTGTGAAGGAGTAGAGGATAGAGATTCGATTTGGAGGGTGAAAGAGGGAGAAGAGAGAGATAGAAAATGAAGGGAGATGACGAAAATGAGAGGTTATCGCGGTGGGGGAAAGGGTTGGCCGACCAACACCGGCCGGAATAGTGGTAGCCAGTGTTGATCGGCGGGGGTGGAGGGGCGGTGGGGAAAGGGTGGTGAGCAAGGTGGAGGGTGGGTGAGGGGGGAGGAGAGAGAAAATGGGAAACTTTTTTAATTTTTCTTTTGTTAATTTTAATTTTAATTTTTATTGTTTCTAAAGATAATATATGATTATGTGGGGGTGTTTAGTATTGTAATTAGAGTGCAAGTTGAACGGAAAGAAATGTAGGCAAACGTTCAAAGACGGCGTTAGCCCAACAGTTACGGATTATGCGAAAATACAAACATTAGGGGCACCATGGAAAGCTCGGAAACTACAGGGTCACCACAGAAAAAGTCGGAACTATAGGGTCACCATAGAAAATAGCGGTTTAACCCTATATATATCCCAACACGAACTTAAAGGAATTAGCGGTTTATAGTCAAGCTATCACGGTCTATTTGAGTTTGGTTCATGTTGAGGCTATATGACGCAACTAACACGACATATTTAACCCATTTAAGAGCGAACATCGTCTTTTTCATAGAGATAAGAGGCGCGTGATATTGTTTCTATCTTGAAAACAAAAAGAGAATCACCTAATTGAGAACTACAGGAAGACATTATCAGATTACTGAATGCAATTACAAGCGATCAGGAAGTCTATAATGGAGAATCCTACTTTGTCCTATAGTACCCCATCTTCCTTTAAACACCTTATACTCAAACTCATCGGTTAATTAGAGTTCTAGATATGTAAAGTTATAGCGAGTTAGCTAAGATTAGCGAGTTTGATAAGAATCTTACTTAACTCGCCATGCCACTTTTTTGAAATTTTGATTAACCGATTCGTATATATACCCTCCTCATTTCCTCAATAAGGTTAACATACATTTTTTACATTTGGTGTTTAAGGAGGTAGTAAAAGATAGTGATAATATTCATTTTGTTTGGGAATTAGTAAGTACTTGATTGAGTTAATAACACATGACGTTATTAACTTAACTAAATACTCGAGTTCGAACCCTAAGAATACAACAGCTTTAAAACTCATTGGAAAGTTTGTCGACTTGCATAATCGTGTCATGCTTAGATATAATCCGGACTAAATCAAATGGTCATAGCCAAAGAAAAAAGTCATCTTTGGACTTCCACCCATGATTAAGCAGCATACCACAAAATTTGAAACCTTAATGATAGTCCACACAATCTTCTTTGGTAGGTTTTACCTTGGCTCCATCTTTATATAATTCCTTTATATCAAAGTGATTGCCCAATTTTTTTGATTGACCAATTGATAACAAAAATCATCTTTCTATAGAGATAAGAGCGAGGCGCGTCGCATTTTTGCTATTTTGAAAACACAGAGAATCACCTAAATGAGAATCACGAAAATCCAATATATCAGATTGCTTAATAATGCAACAAAAATGAATTATACATGTGCCGATTATAAGTAATCATGAAGTCTATAATGGAGAATCCATCTTTGTCGCAAAGTACTAAGTGTTACTTTAACCACCTCATACGGAATACTCAAATCACTCCCGTAAGCCAAGATTAGTGAGATAGATACTCGTATAGTCGTATCTACACACTCTGAATAAAAGTTGCGTTTTTTTTATATGGGGTGTTTGAAAAAAACGTACGAGTAAAAGATAACGATGATATTCATTTTGTTTGGTCAATA
Organism: Spergularia bocconei; assembly: GCA_963457585.1. Classification (NCBI taxonomy): domain Eukaryota; kingdom Viridiplantae; phylum Streptophyta; class Magnoliopsida; order Caryophyllales; family Caryophyllaceae; genus Spergularia; species Spergularia bocconei. The sequence goes on along the minus strand of OY734947.1, from coordinate 4,464,015 downwards.
AGTACCTGATTGAGTTAATACATACATAATTTAATTAATAACTTAACTAAATACTCGAGGCCAAACTGCAACATACAGTATCAAAACTCATTGGAGAGTTTTGCCGGCTTGCATAATCGTATCAATTCAAACTTGTATCCTGACTAAGTAGAATAGACATAGCCAAATAATAAAGTCATTATATAATGACAATCTTTGGACTTCAACCCTTGATGATTAAGCAGCATACCACAAAATTTGAAACCATATTAATGATAGTCCACACAATCTTCTTTGGCTTTACATTGGCTAAGCTAGCTCCATCTTGTCTTGCTTTATAAAAGGCAATATTATTACCTTAAGAATAGCTTTAGAATTAGAATATGATGTAGATCATGGATTATACTTTTCTAATGGGACTCATCATGTAGCTAGGTCCGTCTGTCCGACCATATATAGTGTCTTGTAGCTTGTGGTAACAATTGAAACATGCATGTTAGATCAGGAATTATACTCTTAATTTGATAACATATACAACATCGGAGGTACATCATGCAATGCCTCAATTGTATAGTCGTGCAGAAAAAGTACCTGTTTAAAAGAGCTAGAAAGCTAATAAAGTACAGGAGGTTTTCTCTTCTGCAGATATAAGGTGGTAGTTTGCTAGAAAATTGATTATCTGACAACTTTATGTACTTGAGTCATAGAAGAAGAATTTCCACGAGACTACACTTGATCTTAGCCAAAAGACTGAGAAAGGTTTACACTGTATGTGTGATCTCCGTAAGATATTCTATTTGCTCTAGTATTTTACCACTCAGCTGCTGATGTAGTAAAGAAACAGAAACTTTAGGTTCTCAGCATTCCTAGCTCTGGATCGGGATTCGTCCCTTTTAGATAGTTCTTCATTCCTTGTCCAAGGAAGATGTTGCCTCAAGCTAAGGGTGTTGGAATGGTACCCTGGCCTGAAGCATATATAGTTGTTGAGAAGATGAGCCTTTTCTATTGAGTGTTTGCTTAATTGCTGTTGATTGAACTGCTTATGTAAACTCTTTGCTGCTGAATTTGGTAACGTACTGTTGGGTTTCCGATTTTGATGATAACAAATATTGTTGCACGATTAAGGTTAGTAGTTTGATTGATGTGCTTATTGAACTAACCTTATGATCTAATACTTGTCGAGTTGTTTGTTTCTTTATAAGAACAGGTTTCACCGATTATGGTGAATTGAGTTTCAATGGAACAACTACAAGTATCGTGCAACTACAAGAGACGTCAAGAACATCTGGTTTAGTCGGTATAGATCTCTTGTATTAATCTTGCTTGATTCATAGGGAACGAACTTTGCCTTGAAGAAACAATGCTGGGAACAGAGCATGGAACAGAGTCACAGACTAGCTCATAGTCTCTGTTCCATACACTGTTCCTATGCATTCATATTCTGCTAATCTTTATACGTGATTTTGCAAGAAACCAGTCTTTCATAAAGATTGTGATTTTGTCTCAAAAAGATTTTCGTAAAAATAATTATCTCATAACTTATCCTATTTTCGGGTATTATCTTTCAAAGAGATTTTCATATTATTTTTACAAGATATTGTTTCCAAAAGATTTATTTAATTTGGAAACTCTATCTTTTGGAATATCATTTCTTAATCAGTTTTGAGACTTCATCTTTGTTATAAGAACAAAAATCACGTTGCTTCATTCACGCACTTGCACGCACCTTGAGATTAAAACGTTTTGAGCTTAAACAGTATTTCATCAAGGCAAACAAAGTTCCTAGTGCGTCATCTTGATTTAGGGCTTAATCGTATCTCACTCGCTTTCAAGAAGCACATCGAGATATTGAATCTTTGTAATCTTTATTTTCTTAAGAGTGGGAGTGGATTCGGGTAGAGTCTCAATATCTGTGGTAGATATATTTGGGTAGAGGTTCTTGTGGTAAGAACGTCAATTAGTTCTTGTGGTAAGAACGTGAATTGGTGCTTGTATTACTCTTTTGATAATAGTGGATTATTGAAGATTAGGTTAGGGTGGACGTAGACCTTGAGGTAAGGTCGAACCACGGTAAATCTCTGTGTTGTCTCTATTGCATTACTTTCATTTTACAATACACTGTTCCGTGTAGCATTCCTCTCACGTTTCATTGTGTAGAGAACAATCACACATACATTGTTCCATACACTGTTCTCTCCCATCGTTATCTTCCATAAAGTGCGAAAAAGTTGTAGAATTTGGGTCATTCACTCAAATTCCTTCAAACACTCTATTCACCCCCCTCTAGAGTGTCCGCCTGATACCAACACGTACTTTCTGTACTTAAATGATTAATCAAAGTTTTGGATCTTATCGAATCAAGTTGTCTTCAAGGATCGGGTTTTGTCGTGTTGGGTCAGTTTTGTGACTTTTGTCATCATCAGTTCGAGAAAGAAGTAACCAGATTATTTAAGTCTCCTAATGTTTGAAGAACTCTATGTTGTTGGTGGTACCTAGTCTCGAACATCCGGTCTACAGGTGAAGGTAAATCACCTTTCAACCAACAGGTCTACAAGTACATATAGTTCGACTTATTTTTAGCTTTTTTCACAGTACAACCCTAAGAACAAGAACTAGTTTTGCTTTTGAAAGATAGATAGATGGGTACGGTGACGATCATGGAAAAACAAAACTCAGTTGAAGATCGAATCAGCAGATTACCAGATGAAGTCGTCCTGCATATCCTGTCATTGCTGCAAACGAAACAAGTAATCACTTCGACATCGCTGCTCTCGAAACGCTGGCAAAACCTTTGGTTCTCCCTCCCTTCTTTAATCTTCCATTACGACGGAGACTACAAAAGATCGCCCTACTTTACCGACTTCATCGCAACGTTTTTGATGTTTCACGAACACCCAACCCTCTATAAATTCTCGGTCAAGTTCAACTTTGTTAAATACCGCTCTAATGCGCAGACCACCGTTAACTCTTGGCTTCGGTACGCAGCGAAGAAGTCTGTCAAAGTGCTCGAACTCGACGTGACCTCATCTCCACTACCATCTGAATGGAAGTACTCCTTGCCACCCACGATTTACGACAACGACGTCGTGGAAGTATTGAATTTGAAGGGTTGTCATTTTAACCCTCCTCCTAAGGTTGTGTCATGGAGTTCGCTCAAGTGCCTTAGTGTCACTGGTTGCGACAGTATCACCAGGGAGATTATTCGGGTCATCTTACAAGGCAGTCCTAATATACAGCGGTTAGAGTTTATTGAGTGTTATGATACTGATCGATGTCGCAATATCGACTCTACTTATCACTTCATCATCAGAAAGTAAGAGCATCTAGCTTCTAACTTTCTAAGGAATTAGCAAGAATGTTATCAAAGTACTTTACGTATATTTTATTTAAAAGGTGTCGTATGAAAACGTTTCACAATAATTTATGCTAGTTCTTATTATTAAGACCAATTTATTTCAAGTTTGGAGCTCTATTGTTCTGTTGTTCATAGATTTTTCTTAAATATGCAGGGGCTGACAGAATGCTAGATGTTGTTGATTGGAATGCTTGACCCCTGAACTATTTGCTACCGAATTGCGTAACTCAAACACTAGCTATTTAGCTATTCTCTTGTCGCAAGAATCATTTATCGAGTATACGCCCTCGATCCATTTAATTTGAATTACCAATACTATAGGGAATAGAAATTCACTTACCTAGCCCCCTTAGTACGTTGAAATTCCCATATATTATTTCTTAGTTTCCATGAGTTATTAGAAGTTCATAGCAATTTCATTATTTAAGCTTAGATGAATACATAAGTTTCCTGTGTCCTAATATTAATCTATTCAAGTAGCCCTACCATAACTAATATTCTGCAAAAAATTATTTTATTGATATTTTGACGAGTCTATAATACCACCAAAACACAAAAGGATTGAGCCAACGAAGAAGAAAAATAGGGCCACTGATAAATGGCGATCGAGAAGGAAAATAGCTTATTAGAAGTTGAAGATCGAATCAGCAGCTTACCAGATAAAATTCTCCTGCACTTTCTTTCTTTCCTGCAAACCAAGCAAGTAATAACTTCAACATCACTCCTCTCGAAACGCTGGCAAAACCTCTGGTTATCCCTCCCTTCCTTGATCTTCCATTACAGCGGAAACCTTGAAAGATCGCCTTGGTACACTGACTTCATATCAACCGTTTTAATGCTCTACAAACCGTTAACCCTTCGTAAATTCTCTGTTAAATTCGAATTCTGGTGCAACCGCGTCAACGGGCACACAACAGTTAATACTTGGCTCCGGTATGCAACCATCAAGTGTGTCAGAGAGCTCGAATTGGACCTGACCTCAGCTAATAACAAGTACTACTTACCTCCTTCGTTTTTCGACAACGACTTTTTCGAAGTGTTGGATTTGAAAGGCTGTCATTTTAAGCCTCCTCCGAAGACTGTGTCGTGGAATTCGCTTAAGTACCTCAGAATTAGAAGTTGTGAAAGTATTACAAGAGATATGATTCGTGTCATATTGAGAGGAAGCCCTAATATTTTGCGGTTGGAGTTAATGTTGGATTATTGATCCAAAAATATTAGTCAAAGTAATTCCTAATAATTAGGTAATTTGTTAGTGGTTTGATTAGTGGGTCTTTAGTGTTATGGTTAATGTTTGTACGAGGGATGTGGAGAATGTGATTAGAAGTAGTTGCTAAGTTTAAGGTGTATTTAGTTGTTGTATCCCTATTTAAGGGAGTTTCATTTTATTAAGTTAATTGAGTTAGTTTTACCGAGAAACTTCTCCACGTTGGTTTACTCTCATATTTTTTCCTCCCCTCTAAAATTCTACATGGTATCAGAGCTCTTGAAATGAAGTCTGATCACCTCCAATCAAGTAGCCAGGTTCGATTCCAATTCAAATGGGGCGAACGAAGATTCCGCTGCTATCAATATCGAAATTAAGGGTGAGTGAAATTCACAAAGGAGAGATTATGAGTGTTTGAGAGTAACCCAAATTTATCAAAAAAACCCAAATTTATCAAAAAAAAAAAAAGTGAGGTGTTTGTTAAATAAGGCACGGCAGCCTTGTGCTCAAACAACAGAAGAAGCAAGAAAAAGTGAAGGCAACGTGGCCTTGGTGAGTAATAACAAGAAGTTCAGAATTGATGAGGTGGAATAAGGCTAAGGCAGCCTTGGTACGGTACAACGCAGTACGTGCCATTCGTAGTCTATGGTGAGATGTGCACCATGGTGAGATAGAGAGACGGGTGCTCTATCGTTTGCGGAGAGAAGTGCTCCGACAAGAACGAGATGTTCGAGGGTGTTGATTGCTATGATGCTGATCGACGTCGCCATATGGACTACCATTACGAGTTCGAGCGGAATTAGACTGTCAGTCTCATTGTATGAGACCACTTAGATCCTCTTTGATTACGCCTAAAGAGCTACTTTTTATTTAAACTCATTTTGTGTTGCAATAAAAAAATTGCCGTATCTCATTCTAAGTATCCTTTTTCATGTAATATATCTGAATTAGTTTTGAATGCATGCACTAGTTAGTAGTGGTAATTATGATAAACTTGAATTACACTGAGAGGCTCTTGGACGATGGAATGCAGATTATAGATTGCTGAACCTAGTTATCTTGTGTGTTTGCTTTGTAGATCCGATGTCGAGATTATTTCTGCAATAATCATCTTCTTCTATGACATTGTCTATGCAGCATGCCTAATAATGTCGTTCAAGTAAAACTTGGACTTGTCAATCAATAACTAAGAATTCGAGGAATGTCTCTAAGTTTGTATGATTGAACGTTGGAATCAGTCTAGGTTGCTCCTACTCTCCTAGTCTGTTTGTCCATCTAGAGTTATGCACCAAAAAAAAAAAAACGACAACAACGAACATGATCAAGTAAGTCTTATTCCCAAAATGATTTGGTTTGTCCATCCAAGTCATGTACTACTACAAGTACTAATTAATTACTTCCCCGCATGTACCCGATGCTTTAATTAGATTCAGACTGGACCTTAAATTAGGTAATCTCTTAGTCGTTTCTAGTTTATTTTTTCACAAGATGGGAATGTGTAGACTGTAGACGTGCTACAATCATGCGTTTAGAGTAACATATTTACAGGAGTTGTTTGATATCTAAGCATTAGAACATTTCTTCATTCTGTGTGTAATAAAGAGGAGGTTTGTCTCATGCATCATAAGTTTCCAAGACGAATCAGACAGGACTTAAGTTTCCTCGTCCGAACCGTAATCCTAATCCTAATAATTTCATAATTAAGTAACCCTCTACCCTACCCTAACTAAAATTCTACCTGGATCTTGATTTTTTTTTGTTGGTATTTTCACAACTTATATAAAACTAATTGTTTAGGAAGGAACGTTCAATAGCCACGACCCTAGAAACACACAAGCTTATTGAACCAACAATAATAGGGCCATTGATGGCGATGACGAAAGAAAAAAGCTCAGAAAGTTTAGATCGAATCAGCAACTTACCAGATGAAATTCTCCTCAACATTCTTTCTTTGTTGCAAACCAAACAAGTAATAACTTCAACATCACTCCTCTCGAAACGCTGGCAAAACCTCTGGTTGTCCCTCCCTTCCTTGATGTTCCATTACGACGGAAACATTGACAGATCACCTTTCTTCGTGGATTTCATCGCAAGCGTTTTGATGCTCTACACACAGAAAACTACCCTCAATAAATTCTCTCTCAAGTTCGGCTTCTGGTACTACCGTAGCAATGGGCGGACAACCGCTAACACTTGGCTTCAGTACGCAAAGATGATGCGTGTCAAAGAGCTAGAATTCGACCTAACCGTAGCTAATTACAAGTACTATTTACCTCCCTCGTTTTACAACAACGACTTTGTCGAAGTGTTGGATTTGAAGGGTTGCCATTTGAATCCTCCTCCTAAGGCTGTGTCGTGGAGTTCGCTCAAGTTCCTTACAGTCACAGGTTGTGAAAGTGTACTGTCACTAGAGATATTATTAATGTCATATTAAAAGGAAGTCCTAAGATTTTGCGATTGGAGTTTATTAATTGTTATGATGCTGATCGACGTCGCAATATGGACTACCATTACGAGTTCCACAGAAATTGATATGAGAGTGTAATTTCTAGTGTCTGTACGTAAATCTTCATTCACTATTATGCCTAATGACTTTATTTAAAATGTACGCACTCTATTATTTTTCTCGCCAGGAAGAATTGCCATGTAACTTTCTCATTTTACGTATCCTTTATAATATTACTTTTTTGGTTTAATTTTTTATTCTTGTGTGCATTCAGAAAAATTGTATCAAACTCTGTTATATCATATGCTTTTATGTGGATGGCATGTGATTTTGGTAATAGTTTACCTTACCAGAATGGTAAATGTGAGCTTGCCAACAGATTCTTGCTAACACAAAACCGTTATAGTGTAGTGTACTTCGCCTAAATTTCTGGTATCTCATCCGGTGGCCTGTTTTAAAGAGTTAGAAAGTATAAGAGCTTATGTCCTCTTGCAGATCGATAGAAGGAGGTAATTATCCGGAAAACCGATTCTCTGAAAAGTCTACTAGATTTATAGCTGAGATTTTGAGTGACTTCACCTGTAAGGAAGTTCTCTTGAATAGATAAATGAGGTGGAAGCTAAGTTCTCGGTTCAGGCTGTTATTGTAAAGCTGCAAGACGAGTCTATGGTACAGATTTTGCACCAAACTCTGTTTTCTCAACTTCACATTTAAGGGTTCTTTTTTTTTTTTCAATGCCATATAATGTTTTATGCCGCTTTAATTTATTATGCTTATGAGTTATGACAATGTATATTATTACTTGCCCGAATATAACCTAGCTTCACCTTGATTATTATGTGTGGACCTTAAATGTACGTAGTGTTTTAGTATGATAAACTTGCGTTAATTTCTTACTTTGAGAGGCTCTTATTGGAATGCAGAATAATATACATTGCTGAACCGAGTTATCTGGTGTGTTTGCTCTATAGATTCAATGTCGAGAATCTCGACTCTGGAGATTAGTTATGCAAAAACATGTTCGTCTACGACGACATAATATATGCAGTATGCCTCGTCTATTGACTAATGGTTTCAAGTAAATTATGACTTGTTGCCAATCAATTACTAAGAATTCCGGCTGAAATGTCTCTGAGCTGAGATTGAATAGTTATTTGCATGATTGATCCTTCAATATAAATCAGGTTTGGTTGCTCCTATCTGTTTGTCCATCTAGAGTTATGTACTACAACAACAACAACAACAACAACAACAACAACAACAACAACAATCAAGTAAGTCTTATTTCCAAAATGATGTGGAGCGTCAATTAAGGTGATCTCTTAGTCGTGTTTAGTTTTGTCACAAGACCGGAATGTGTACACGAGGAGGACTCTGATCGGAATGTAGAGACGAGGAGGACTCTACAATAATGGTGCGTTTAGAGTAACATATTTACGGGAGTTGTTTGAGATCTAAGCGTATTGCAAGACAATTCTTTGTGTAAGGAGCTTTATTTGTCTCATATATCATGCATCAAAATATTCCAAGACGAATCAGACAGGACTTACGTTTCCTCATCCTCATCCTAATCCTAAATTCTTAACTGACCCTCCACTCTACTCTAACTAAAATTCTACCTTCATTTTAATTTTTTGGTATTTTCACAAATTATAAAACTAATTGATGTTTTAAGAGAGTCGAAAGCCACCATGGCCTCAGAAACACAAATGATTATGATTGAACAAAGAAATTAAAAGAAAAATAGGGGCATTGATGGCGATGACGAAAGAAGAAAATAGCTCACAACTTGTAGATCGAATAAGCAGCTTACCAGATGAAGTTCTCCTCAACATTCTTTCTTTCTTGCAAACCAAACAAGTAATAACTTCAACATCACTCCTCTCGAAACGCTGGCTTAACCTTTGGTTCTCCCTCCCTTCCTTGATCTTCCATTACAACGGAACCCTTGAAAAATCAACTTACTTCGTCGATTTCATCGCAACCGTTTTGATGCTCCACAGACCGAAAACCCAAAATAAATTCTCTCTCAAGTTCGGCTTCTGGTACTACCGCACCAACGGGCGGACAACCGCTAACACTTGGCTTCGGTATGCAACCATGATGCGTGCCAAAGTGCTCGAACTCGACCTAACCATAGCTAATTACAAGTATTATTTGCCTCCCTCGTTTTACGACAACGACTTTGTCGAAGTGTTGGATTTGAAGGGCTGCCATTTGAAGCCTCCTCCTAAGGCTGTGTCATGGAGTTCTCTGAAGTTCCTCACAGTTACAGGTTGTGAAAGTGTCACCAGAGATATTATTCATGTCATATTAAAAGGAAGTCCTAAGATTTTGCGATTGAAGTTTATTAATTGCTATGATGCTGATCGACGTCGCAATATGGACTACTATTACGAATTCCACCGGAATTGATGTCGCAATATGTCTCATCGTTGTTTGAGAACACTTAATTAAGTCTTCATTCATTATGCCTAGTGGATTAATTTAGATCGTACATATACACTATTATTTTCTCGCCTCAAAAAATTGTCGTAAATTATTTCTCATTTTGAGTATCCTTTTTATAATGTTACATTCCTGATATTTGTTTTAACTTTTAAATATATATGCACTGGTTAGTACTCCCTCCGTCCCCCTTTAAACGCACCACTTTCTTTTTTTGGATGTCTTTGTTGAACGCTAAATTTTAGGACACTTATATGAAATGTGTTTCCTAAGAGCACTTAAACTAGACTGACCGCGATGAACTAAATGCCATATAATAAAAGTACTTAAAAGCAAATACGAGGAAAGGGTTCTAGCAAACTAAAGTAGTAACTCTTTAATTGAAAGTAATGTCAGGTTTGCTGATGAAGAGTCCAGTAAGAGATGTAATCAATTACCTCGATCAATGTCTTCTATTTTCACCATGGAAAGGAAAAAGCTACCCTAAAACATGAACTGCTCGCGTTACGGGGCGAGGCTACCCGATGTACACTAAAAAGAAAGAACTAAAAGATTTTGATAAAGTTGTTGATGCTTGATTGATTGTCCTTGATGCTGCTTTATTCTCTACTATATATTTATAGGATAAATCTCCCGCCAGTTACTTCAACTTCCATTGCTTCTTCAGTCGTAGGGAGAGATATTTGTGAGTGGTTTCTGCTTCTTGCCTCCAACTGCTATCGAATCTTGGCGCCCATTGTTTTAAATTTGAAAAGAAGGCTCCCTGCCTTGCTATCGGCCCAAACTCAATATTGTGATTGAGTGGACTTCTCCTTTCCTTTAGTCCATCGTATCAACTGGACTAAAAGCCCTCCATCGCTAAGACAAAATTATTTTTGTCATCAACAAATGCCCCCCTTTTTTGTGTTTCTGGGAATTTGAAGCGACACGAAAAATGAATTCTAGTTTATCGATGTCGAAATGGTTTGATTATCGCAAATCAAACTAGTGGTTGTAGCGCTTATTATTGCTGAATAAGACGACTTGATACTGAAAACATATTCATTTTCTTGAACATATTTTGAAATTTAAATTAACTGGTTTCACTAAATATGAAATGAGACAGTAATTACAAAATTCTAAATCTCATTAAATCTAAATGAGATACGAACTTTTTAAGGAAAACTCCATTTTGCCTAGATGAAGTTTTACTGGCGGAAATCATCAGTAGGCCACATCTCTGAGATTCCCCCGCGATAGAAAACGGATAGGGACTGTAGGTGTACATAGCTTTCATCATCTCGAGCAATATAGGTAGTCCGTGGCTCTTCTTTTGGCTTAATCAAACTGAGCTTCGGCCGCGACTTGAATTTGTTTGAATACTTCTTGAACTGGAAGACTTTGTTGCGTGTTGTCGGACTCGCCCCCTCATCTTCGAATTCATCATCGCTACATGCACCCAGCCAATAGGCATGTTCTCCCTCGCTTGCGTACTCATCCCAGCTCTGGCAGGCGCAGAAGTACGCAACTCTCTTTCCTCCTTCCTCAATCCTTCCTCTATACCATCCAGACCAGTAGTTGCAATGGTAATAGAGCAGAGAATTTTGATAGACCAAATTCTCATCGGGCTTGATGAAGTTTTGCGCCATGATCTTTCCCCATCTCTTGCATGTGCTCATGATATTCATCCCATCATCATATCCTAGTTTAGGAATGATGAAATTGGTCATTAAATCCTCACTTGACAGGACTCTTGACCGACCACCATGACCGTCATCCAGAAACTTCATTTCTGGTAACTCCCATTTTTTTAGATTGGGAAAGTGTTTGTCCATTGTCGCCTGTCACTTCTTCGTCGCAGCAGCCTTTTTGACAAACTCTTCTTGGTCCTCCTTCATGACATTGCACTGGAGGTGGTGATTTGGGCACTCTTCTTCATAGGGTCCCAGGTTTTCCATGGTATGGACAAATGGGTACACATCAATAACTCGCCCATCCTCCGCTTCCTCTCGGAAGACTAACCGATATTGATACATATTGGTATGCCCCCAGAAATGGGTCACTGGTTTATCGTAACCAGGAATGTTCATGTCATTTGTTGCGTAAACTGCCATTTTCTGTGGGAGTTTACTGGAGAAGAAGGAGATAAAGAAAAGAAACCCTTCAAATATTTCTGATATTCGAAGTGTGACTTATGATTTTGTTCATCTAACCCCTTCCTTTTATATTAAAATTCTTGACGGTTTTCTAAGTACTCCGCGAATTAATGACGCGTGGGAGTGGAGCGGTTTTTCTCTTTCTCGAAAAACTGCTTTAAGGAGGATTAACTGCATCCATCATTAACCACTCATGATTTCCAATGAACCTTAGATTAATTATGACCCTTAGTGCATCAAATCATTAAATTATATGAACCGCATTTCAATGGATAATTTTAATCTAGAAAAAATGCGAATTTCGATTGAATAATCTGATTCAATAAAAACTTTAATATCACAAAATAAATAAGCGTACATAATAAAGAACAAATTATGTTGACCCTTTATATTCTTTGCTTATTAATAACTGTTCCCGCCATTCTAGAGAGACTGGCGCGCTGGGAAATGTAGGCATAAACTTCGATGATCTTGCATAGAAGCGATGGACCCCTTTTCCGATGCTTTCCCATTTTTCGTCTTTTGCCGGCGCACACAACCACCACGCGTCATTGTAATTTTCAGCCTTGGCCTTCCACAGATCACAGGCACAAAAATAGACTATAGGGGATCCGCCCAACTCTATTTCTTTAGTGTACCAACCTTTGCCAAAAGGTTCTATGATAAAAACAGATTGAATTTTTATATGCCAGATCCTCATCTGGTTTCAAGAAATTCACTGCCATAAGCTTTCCGAAATGCTTACAGACTGCTAAGAAGTTCATATCATCTCTCCCATCTAATTTGGGGATGATATGTTGGACCATGATATTCTCATCCGTGAACACATCATGCTTGCTTGAATTACAGCCCCGATCTGTGAACTGTAGCTCAGGCATTGGATTCTCCAATTTATCGAAATAACGATAAACTGTTGCCTCCCACATATCCGCAAGCCTTGAGATTATTTTGACTCTCCTTTTGTCGTTTTCAAGCTTGTTGCATCTGTGGGCGTAATTGAAACACTTGATCTGATAGGGAACACCAGGCATCGAGTATGCCATGTTCTCCACCCTAGTGTAATCCAGAAGGCTTGATGGTTTGCTCTGCCACCTCGTTGGCCGATGAAACCAAAGTTCTGAATTCTTGACTGTAGGTTTGTCGAAATGTGGCAGTTGGGTATCTGCTCTTACACTGTGATGATCAGTGAAAAGAGGAACCAAAGCCACAGGATCCGCCATAATTTGATGGTTGATTTTTATTTGTAATCTCTTGATTTTTCTGAAATCAATTTGTGAGATAACTTATTGGGTTGAAACTTTCAACTGAAAATGGGATTTCAAATTATGGTTAAATGGTTAAAACCAAAGATTTCTAGGATAAACTCCCAGGAATCTCTTTGGAAAACGTGTAGCTTTTCTTGAAAAAGCAGGGTAATTTATTATGAATTACCTTCCTAACCGTACACACAGTAAATAACTTTTAAAAGATGGAATCAATCGTATAACTCATCTTATTAAATATTATATGAATATACTTGGTTACAAAAATTTGGTTTTTGTGAACCAAACGTCACACGCGATAAGATCCTTGAACCAGTCGTAGTACATTGGCATATCTTCAAACCAATGCGGATATCGTGTTCTATTAAACTTCTGGGCGTTTTCCCACTATTGACACAAGCATCTGAACTTGATCAATTTTCCTCCTCGATTATGCTCCCCCCTATATATCGCGGTATAGCTTGGCGCTACATACGTATATAGTTTATTCGCATAATAAAGGGTAAAATCAGGCTTTAGTAAACTAGGTGCAATCCAAATGCCCCAAGCTTTGCAAACTACGGCCGAGACAATTAGATCATTCCTATTTAATCTTGGAAAAATAAGTTCCAACATTAAATCCCCATCGGACAATACCTGAATTGCCCCATGATTCGCCTTACTGAACTTAACCACCCCTTTAGTTGTTTGACCAAAGCAAGCTTTCATTGTGTTGGCCCATCGCTCTTTTAATTCGAGAGAGATTTCTTGTTTGTCCGCCTCAGTTTCATCATGCTGGGATTCATGATTGAAGCATGGTAAATCTGGCGCGGGGCAAGGGACCTTTTTCTTCAAGACATATCCCTTAATATTGACATTAAGGTAATAAATGTTCTGAATATAATCTGGATCATCATGAAACAACTCGTATGTTTGCCAGATGTCTTCATCCTCCTCATCCAACTTGCCATGTCGTTTGACTAAAGTTGTGTGATACTTAAATTCCTTTTTACGTCGATCAGAAGGAAATGATTTAAGGGCAAGGTGATGGAAGAAAAGGGGATTCCTATCTGGGAATACTTCCATAGTTCTTGCGAAATTTTTTTTTTATATATGAATGAATTTCCCAAATTTGTGAGAAAAACAGAATAGCGTCGAGGCTTTAAAGGTTTGAGTCCGTCAAAACCCTTAAATTTCGGATTCTGTTTGCATTAATTGATTAAACTTCTAAAATTCAAGTAATCAAAATATTCTGTTAATTACTCAAAATTTAGAAAGGCAAAAGATAACTTTACATTAGAATTTGTAACATAAAGTACTTTTCCATTAGATTTTCATTTAAACTACAATGCTGTAAAAATAAAAGTTCCTAAGGCGATGGCCTCTTATAGTCACTATTATTTTCACTGTCGTCAGCATCGGAGTAATAAGGCTTTTCAACGCGGTCTTGTTTGTAGCCGCAGTTCGCCTCTGGGAGGTCCCAATCAACAAAGGTCTGACTGTCATCTGAGTCAGCTCCCTCGCTGCTTGGATTGCTGTCGCTTGGGAGGTTCTCTTCTGCAGCCTTCATCGCCAAATGCAGGGCCTCTTTCGATGGCCGACCCCTTCTTGCCCTACCCCGCTTGGCAACTCTGCCCCTGCCTCTCTGCCTATTGAGAACAGGACGGGAATGGCTCTTTGCCTTCTTCTTGTTTGAAGAAGTAGCCTTTTGAGGGCAACTTGTGGCGGCAACACCTTGGGAAGGCGGCTTGTGTTCCGACTCCGCCACTTCCTCAATCTTTTCATTGATTTGGAGCGGTATCGCCGTTTCATTTCTTTTCCTCTTGTGACCCACTTCAGTTTGTTTCGTAACAGAAGTAGACTTTCCTAAAGACATCTTGATGGAACAGATGTGTTTAAGAAAGAAAGAAATTTTGTGAGAAGTTTTGTTGTGAAATGTGCACATAACACTTCTCTATTTATACTTCTCCGTCCAAGAGACTCATCGTGTTCTAGTGATGGGTCTTTTCAGAAGAATGCCAAAGGCCATTTTACCTCGACCACGTATTTTCTAGCGGGTAAAAATGAACTTTGGAAATCGCAAGTAATGATGACTTTCATTTAAACGAGACTTCCTTAATTAAAAGAAACCGCTTAAATTCCCCTATCAGCGGAGAGAGAAAATGCATCCACTTTTTAATATTATAGATAATTACTCTATAATAACAACTTTTAACCGTTCCAATTATTCAACGAATTTATCCAATTTGTATAAATTCGAAAATAACTATTTCCTTAAAACGGTATTGTTTTGCTTCCTGAAATTAGGTTATAAAAGGGGAACTGGGTTTTCCAATTGACAAACACCAAATCCTCAATTTATTACATCTCTTCCTACATTCGAGTATAAAGAAATTCCCTTCTTTCAATCAGACAAAATGAAACCAAAGCCAGAGATTCAACTCAGCCTTCGTTGGCCCAATTCATACGTCGGGGGTGCTCGGAAACTTGTTGACGCAATCAACAAGTACCAGAAGATTTAGTACCCGAATTACTTCTGGCATTATGGTTCTCCTACCGATAAGGAACCATTTCCAAGCGGGCAAATTGGCCCATGTTTTGTTTGGAAACGCAGGGTGCTTGAGGGTGTAAACTCTGCTGAAGTCAAAGAAGCCTTAAACGACATAATGTATTCTTCCGAATCGCAGCCCCTGGTGTACCATGAGAAAGTACAACCATGTCGTCTCCCTAATATGACCAAACCAATCAAAGGATGGGTTGGTGTGTCACAAGCCGATGAATGGATGGAACGACTTTCTTCTCTTCATTCTCAATGGGAAGAACAGAGGTTACTCCATTTCTTAAGGTTAGCATGTTATCCCCATATTCCATTCGATGGTTCATTTTCGACTGCTTTTATATCCCTGTGGGACCCCACCATGAATTGTATTGTCACAAGGGCGGGTTATATGACTGTCACTCTGGCTGACATCGCTTGTATCACTGGTCTTTCCCCTAACGGAATCAGGGGAAAAGACTTGTCGACCATAGAATGCGTCCCAGCGGCTGTGCGTTTATATGACGCGGCTAGTTCCATATATGATGGAATGTTAAAGCCAAAAGCCTCTGGCTTATCATTTTCGACTGTGATTAGTGCATATGCATCTTCAAAAGATACAGTATTACCAGAGGAAGTCGTACTCTTCCTCACCTTTGCCTTAAGCCGCTTGTTTATGTCGCGCTCTGGCAATGTCTCAAAGTCTTTCATGGTTTTGGCTGCAAACTTGGTTGTTGCAGAGGTAAATCCTCTCGCCTTAGGCCTTATATTGCTAGGGTCTTTATATAGATGCCTCTATCGCTGCGTGCCCTGTATTTAGGGGATGCGGATCCACAAGTTTCTCAAGGATTACTCCCTCTATCAGGCCCATTATTGCTTTTGACTTGTTGGGGAGTAATGTACTTCCATCATCTGCTCAACTTCTCTTCAGAAGTGTATCGTGATGACTGCTTTTGCTACGGCGATTTCTCTTTCCGCGCTGTCGATGACAAAATAGGTGTTCATCCTCAACAAATCCTTGGTTATCTGATGGGAGTCACCTCTTACGGGTACCCTCTACCTGTTGCTTGGAATATGTTTCTTTTGGCCAAGCAACAAGAACTCAAAGAGGATCACTGGATCTGTCGTGCCCTTCCTCTTTGAATGCAACGTTTGGACATCACTCCTCTCGGGATTTTCGTTTCCTCTGAGGCAAGGAGTACCTCTTTTGATGGCGGTTTCTGGTCAAGTGTCCTTCAGACAAGAGACCTCTACGCCTTTGAGCCTGGACTCCCTGGATTTGAGCTTTACAATCCACAACTAGTCGCACGTCAATTTGGATTGGTTCAAGGGCTAGCTGTCCCTTTCTATCAGACTCAAAACAAGCCGTGGTGGGACAGAAAAGTCTTTTCGGAAGACAGCATCCTCACCAGCAAAACTGTGACTATGTCATCTCTCGTTCGCCCGGAGTCTTGCTGGCATGCATATGAGACTGCACAGTTCAAGCACTGGTGGCACCACATGCCTTACATTCAAGGCACAAACCGCATTGTTGCTCACAACCGATTTACTCCATTCCTTATCATAGATGGTAAGTTTTATGCCTTACGCTTGATAAGTTATTTCATTCCTTAATCAATTTGTGGTTAAGTACTGACTTTGTTTTCATTCTTAGAGTCCTCAAACAAACAAGTGCGGTCACTGGTGACCCCAACTCTAAAGGAAGAAACAGTTCCCGATACCCCTGACCAAGAAACCGATCCTGCTTCAAGTTCAGTCAATGACTTGACATTGGTGGTTGTTGAGGAACCTGAGATCTCCATTCCCCAATTCGTTGAGGAATTCGAGGTTTCCCTTGCTGAAGAGCAAGCACCATCGCGGCAGAGATCTCAAAAGAAGAAAAAGGATGAGACCGCACCAAAACCAGATATCAGTGGATCTGATGATGACAAACCACTATCATCCTTTTTGGATAAGAAGGTGAAAACGTCACCCCCTGGTACTCCCCTTTCAACTGATCAATCAGCCACTCCAAAGGCTCCAAAAGCTTCTCAGGGTAAAGGACATTTTAAGACTGTCCATCCAAGAAAACCCCTTGGGAAGAGCAAAAAGGGTTCAAGTTCAACTAAATCTGTGTCACGCCCCAAAACGAATATTGGAACATAACAGACGGCTACCCACAAAAGTAGGTTAAGCCTTTCTTATTCATCTATCGTCGGTGGTCCAAAACAAATAGTACAAAGTATTGTACATCCGACAATTAATATACAGATAGCTATAATTGCCATCCAAAAGAATTACAAGGTTAAACTGGTCCGGGTATCTCACTCAATCCCCACTCCAAGCTAGTGACGGTCACCTAAAAAGAGTTTATTATTGAAAGGGTGAGCTCAACAGCTCAGTAAAAGACAGTCTCTAATTTAACCGGATCAAGCAAGTGCTAAAACGGTAAAACAGATAATAATAATAATCAACAATATACAATAGTAAAATAGTTCTCAGTAGTGGGTAGTAATAGTTCTGGTTAGTTCAGAAGTTCTTAGTCAGTGCCAGTTTAATCCCTTGGCAGGGCCAGACGGATATCCTCAGTTCTCAGTTAGTCAGAACATTAACTAACCCACAATTCAAAGTAGTTCAGAAAATATTGAGAATTCACAATACTTGATCCTCTTTCAAAAATAAGCATTTATAGAGTATACGAAAAATAATAATATAAGCTAAATCAGAAGAAAGTCCCTTACTTGATTCCTGAATTGCCGTGATGTTCCTTCTGTGCGTTCGCTCGTTCTAAGTATTAAAATCGCGTAAGTTATTATTTAAGATTACTTTGTTATTCCGACTATATCGTTGATTAGTCCGCTAATTTACTGTCCAAGGGTCCAACGACGTCCGAATTCTAAAAGTGGCGATTATCTAGTCATATTGTTAATTTACTATTTATCGTCCTTTAGTGGAAATTATTCACTCTAAGATTAGTTTCACCGCAGGGGTAATTCCGCCGGGTTACTTTTAATCATGGAGTTACTATTTACCACTAACATAATTTACTCTTGGATTGGTAGTTAATACGGTAACGTTCACAAACTGGGGTAATTCCGCCGAGTTACTTGCACCGTAATAACTATTCACCACAAGGTTAATCAATTATTGAAAACGTGTACGAAAAATAATAACAGCGTTCTAACGATAATAATTTCATAATAGTTTAAGGGTTATACCTCGGTTACGTTAAGTGACGATGACTATTTCGACAGAGCCTCGCTAAATAAAATATCACTTTTCGCACGTACGTAACAACTACTTATTTCGTAAACTATCTTTACGAAATCTTATAACACTCGTATCTCACTTTGTACGTGGTGTGCTTATGGTCTGAAGCACTTCAGTTTGTTGTAACACTTCGAGTGTTTGGTGCGTCGAAGAACGAAGGAAGAATGAAGGTATTTATAGGCAGTTGGAAGAGACGATTGATTCAGAAGCACCAAATTGTGTAGGGGAGGAAACAGTAACTCTGCAACAAGGGATTGAATTCCCAAGGCTGTCCTAAAAATTAGGGAAAAGTTCAAGACTTGGATAATGCTTTACATTTTGCTATTTGTCCTTTTCTTTTTGCCTTCCTCCTTCTTGTTTGCTAGTCCAACAATTTCCTTCCATGAAAAGATCAACATTACTACAACCTGCCATTCTATCAGTACTACTATCTTAAAAGATGGGTCATTACAATCTGCCTCCAATCCTGCCTCTGGAATGAAGGGTACCAAGAAGAGGGGACGAGAGACTTCCGAGTCTGCATCCGACTCTCCTCAAAATCCTCCCAAAAAGATGGCTACTTCTGAGCCTCCTAATGAGAATGAAACAGAGATGATGGTTGAGACTGTCATTTCAACGTCATCTCCATCCCCTGTAGCAAAAGAAGTGTCTCCTTCTACCAAACCTCCTTCTTCATTATCGCCAAAGAAGGTGTCTGATACCGCTGAGCAATCAAGCAGCGCACCAGTCAGCCTAGATCGTATCGTAAATCAGGTATAACTTGGTACTTCTATGTTGCAACACTACTATTGAATTCATCATTGCTTGCTAACCCTATTGCTTTTATGAACAACAGGTCCTTGGGGCAATAAATGAAGAGAATCCCCCTTCTCCTCCGAGAGAAGCGAATAGTAATATTGAGAATACGAATGAACAAGCACTTGAGACAGGTATTTTTCTTCATATTTGAAAGAAAAACACTGCTTGTTAATTGTACATTCTAAAAATGGAAATAACTTTGTATTTACATTGACAGAAACGCTGGAATCACTGAGTAACCAAATAGGGAACATACTTCATGGTAATGCATCACCTATTAAGGAACAATTTGAAGCTCCAGCCTGCCTTGCCGCGCTAGAATCTGATCTTACTTCTGAGTCAGATGCTCTTGCGTTGATTGATTATCTGAATCAATTGCAAGGGAATGATGAAGTGATTTGGCGTTCTCTGGTTCCTTTATTGCAAACTTAGGTAGTTGGGAAACAAAAGAAATTGATTGTTCTCCAACAGCAAGCTGACCAGATGGGTACTGTGTTACCACAATTGAAGTCAACTCAGGACCAGGTGTCACCTCTTGTAGCTGATGTTGCAGCCAAGAAGCAAACTGACGCGGAGATAAAGGCAAAGCTTTCCAACATCCAACAGCAAATTGATCTACTAGAGGCTGAGAAACAGACCTTAAATCAACAGCTATCAACAAATCAAGCTGAACTTCAACAACTCGATTTGCAGACGCAAACTACTCGGAAACATGTGAAAGAGTTGCTGACTCAAGCACAAGAGCTTCAACAGATAAAGAAAGAGATTCAAAGCATCCGTAGAGTTATGAACATGGCGCTAGGCCTGGTATCTCAAACCTTTCATATGATGACAACACCAGCCCTACCATGAAGCTGTAGGCTCTTCTGGACCATGTTGCTCCCAAATTGATGGGTGAAACTTTTTAAGGTATTTTGCATTTAATGGTCTAGTTGAGATCTTCCCTTTCCTTGATGCCAGAATGTATGAATTTCCAAGACATTCTTTATGGATCTTAAAAGGAGTTGCCCACTTAGATGTGAATTTACCCATCACGGGATCTCTTTGACCGGATGGTAAAATCATCTTCCAAACTAAATCCGCTTTATGAAAAGATTTAGCTTGAACCTTTTTGTTGTAGGCTGCCGCTACTCTGAGTTTTTGCAACCTCATTCTTTGCGCGGGCTCAAACTTGTTTTCTTCAGTATCTAAATGTTCGATACTCATCGCCTCCACATACTCTTTTCTGAAGAGTTTTGATTGCATGACAACTCTTGCTGATTGGACAACAACCTCTGCCGGAACTACTGGGTCATGGCCATAAACTAACTCAAAAGGAGAAATACCGGTCGCATCTCTTTTTGATGTTCGGTACGCCCACAAAGCATATCGAAGTTTCTCATGCCATTTCCTAGAATTCAACTCAATCATTTTTCGAAGACCAGCAATAATGATTTTGTTTGTAGACTCGGCTTGACCATTTGACTGTGCATAGTATGGAGTAGAATGTATAACCTTAACTCCAAATTTGGCCAAAAACTCTACATACGGGTCACTGCTAAAAATACTCGCATTGTCAACAGTGATTGATTCAGGAATTCCAACTCTTATAAAGATTTTTTCTTCCAAAAATTGTAAGACAGGTTTAGTATCCAGCTTTTTGAAAGGCTCGGCCTCAACCCATTTAGTAAAATAATCTGTAATTACCAACAAGAACTTATGGTTCTTGGATGAGTTGGGTTTGATTTCTCCAATTTCATCCATCGCCCAACCACGCAAAGGCCAAGGCTTTAGGACACATTTCATTGGCGCTGCGGGTGCTAAGACAATAGGACCAAATTTTTGGCATTTCTCACACCCTTTTGCATATGTGATGCAATCTTTCCTCATTGAGGGCCAATAGAAGCCCGCTTTATGTAACGCCCATCGCATCTTTAATCCGTTTTGATGAGCCCCAAATAAACCATCATGGACTTCAGCCATCGCGGTTAGCGCTTCTCCCGCATCTACACATTTCACGATCTGACCATCAATATCTTTTCTAAGGAGTTCGTTTCCTACTAAGAAAAAGTTATTAGCAGCCATTCTAACCCTGAAAGGGATTTCTTTATTATATGGATCCTTAAGATACTCGATTATCTCATCTCTCCAATCTACATCATAGCTAAGAACGTCAATGCTATTTATGGCATTGATAGGGTCATTCTCACTCCATTCATCGAAATTTTTCAATGGATGCAGAGTTCTTCTCAAAAGTGTTACTGAGTCATCTGGAGTTACGACCATTTCTTTTGATGACGCAAATCCAGCCAATTCATCTGCGATATGATTTATATCGCGGGGAATGTGGTGAAATTCAACTTTTTTGAATGTGCTCACCAAACTCTTAACTCTTTGGGTTCCATACAATGCTACTAAAAGCATTGCACTTATACTCTCCCGTTACTTGGTTTATGACCAATTGGGAATCCCCAAACACGCGTACTCTTTCAACTCCCATGTCTTGGAGAATCTCAAGTCCGATAATCAGAGCTTCATATTCTGCTCGATTATTTGTACATTCGCCTTCCAATGTTATGGCAAGCTTGGTTGTACGTTCTTCATGATCAATAATAACGACCCCTGCCCCAGCAGTGGTTCTGGTCGACGACCCATCGAAAAACAAGGTCCAAGAATCCTTTAAATCCTCAAAGACTTGTTCATCGTTTGGATGTGAAGCCAAGAAATCTGCTAGCCCTTGACCCTTTACTGCCTTTTGTGGCAAGTAGACAAGGTTAAACTGGAGCAAATGGAGATGCCACTTGCATAACCTTCCTTTTAGAAAAGGTTGTGACAAAAGATAACGAAACACATTTGTAGGTGACACCACTTCCAGTGGCGTGGGGGAGGCTGGGCGAGCTGGGCCCACGCCCAGGGCCCCATTTTCTCAATTTCAATATATATGTAATTTAGTTTGCTTAAGATTCATGAATCCTAAACTGTCCTAGTGGTAAAACGCTGAAAGAAGGTAGTGTTAGCTGGGGTCTTGGGTTCGAAACCCACAATGCTCTAATTTTATTTTATTTTCTTTCTTTTTTCAAACGTTTGTTTTTTCCTTCTCCAAACGTTTATTGTATTCTTTTAGTTTTGTAGGTTCTTTTGCGATGATATTTCGTATGATTTTCAGTATTTTTTCAAAAGTTTTAGTTTTAGTTTTTATTTTTATTTTTACGATGACTTAAAATTTCCATATGATTTTTACTATTTAGCGCATGTTAGTGGTTTTTAAGGGCCCCAATTTTAGAGTTTCACCCATATTACCGGCTTTTAAGGCCCCAACCTTGAAGACTCGCCCAGGGCCCCCATTTTCTCCCACACGGCCCTGACCACTTCAACCTTAAAGGCCATGAAATAATGTACCAATTTGACATACGCATCATAAAGACATAAACACCATTTTTCGGCTAGTGTATATCGCTTCTCTGTATCTTGCAAAATTCTACTCAGGTAAAACACTGCTTCCTCATGCCCCAACTCATTTTCTTGGGTTAAGAGACTTGCAATAGAATCTTGAGTAACGGAAAGATAAATTCGTAATGGTCTACCATATTGCTTTGGCGGCAAGATAAGAAGAGGAGACGAAAGTTGCTTCTTAATTTGATCAAAAGCCACTTGATGTTCCTTTTCCCAAACAAATGAATCCTCCTTCTTTAGCTTTAGAAGGGGTGAAAAGATTTTCGTCTTTCCAGCAAGGTTTGCCATGAACCTCCTTACATAGTTAATCTGCCCTAAGAATCTTTGTAATTCTTTTTTATTTGAGGGCGGCGCTGCAGCTAGAACATCGTTAGCTTTATTTTGGTCAATCTCAATTCCTTTCTTATGAATGAGAAATCCAAGGAAATTTCCGGCTTTCACTCCAAACGCACACTTAAGTGGGTTCGTTTTCAAGCCAAACTCCCTCATTATTCTTTGAAGTAATTGCCTCACATGGTTTCGGTGCAACACTAAATCATGTGATTTAATCAATACATCATCAATGTAGACCTCCATAGACTTTCCGATCATATCTTTGAAGATCTCGTCCATGGTTCTCTGATAGGTTGCCCCTGCGTTCTTCAGTCCGAAAGGCATGGCAACCCATTCATAAATTCCGATTGATCTAGGGCAACGGAAGGCTGTTTTATGACAATCTTCCTCGGCTATTCTGAATTGATGATAGCCAGCATACCCGTCAAGTGATGAGATATATTCGTATCTCGATGCGGCATCTATTAACATGTCCGCGACTGGCATCGGATATTGATCTTTAGGAGTTCCTTTATTCAGGTCTCTGAAGTCTATACAGACTCTGACATTTCCATTCTTTTTAATGACGTGGACTATATTCGCAATCCAACGTGCATATTTTATTGGTCTTATGAAACCGGCATTTAATAACTGCTCCACTTCCTCTTGGATTTTAGGCAGTAATTCAGGCGCTAACCATCGAAATTGTTGTGCAACTGGTTCGAACCCCGGCATAATTGACAATCGATGTTCGACCACTTCCCTGCTTAGACAGTAATTCAGGCGCTAACCGTCGAAGTTGTTGTGCAACTGGTTCGAACCCCGGCATAATTGACAACCGATGTTCGACCACTTCCCTGCTTAGACCTGGCATTTCACTGTGGGACCAAGCAAAGCAATCTTTATACTCATGAAAAATAGCAATGAATTGTGCTTGCTCTTTTTCAGGGAGTAATTTACTAATATAAGTAACTCTTGGATTTTCTTTTGACCCAAGATTTACTTGGAGTAATTCATCAGTTACATTTTGTCTGATGTCATCACTTTTTGCCCATACTTTTTTTTCCTCTTCCTCTATTTCAAAGAAAGAATCATGATCAATCGGTGATTCTTCGACCGACATAACATTAAAAGTAAGGCCAAATTTCTCCTGGTAATATGACCAGAAAATTTCATCTATTGTTTCATCATCAGCCAAATGAGGATCTTCTTTACAATCATTACTATTAAAATTCATTAATAACTAAAATGATTTTACAGAACAATCAGAGCTAAACACTAGACTCTACATCCCCATCGCCACCGTCTGAGTCATTCAAATTGTATTGATGACCAAAACCATGACCAATGCTATTTACAATAGTTGATACTTCCCTAAATTCTGAGGGAAAGGACTCATTCGTGAGTTCTCGTATCTTAATCTGATTCAACTTCAACCGACTTGTCTCAGCTTCAGTTAAATATTCTTGAGCGGGATGGCTCGTTCCGTCCTCATTCTCAACTACTTCCGTGTAGTCTTCATTCTCTATCGCCGATATTTCTTGTTCAATTTCATCAACAAGATCAGGATATCGGTCCGTCCTGAACTTGTAATCTCTCTTGGCTCTTAGAGCAGACCTGGGAATTTCAAATTCAATTGTTTCAAACTTGAATTCTTTATCAGGCTCAATTATTTCAAATTTCTTGCCGTTCCACAGGACTAATAATTGATGTAAGGACGATGCAATTGCATAGTTACGATGCAACCAATCTCGTCCTAAAATGGCATTGTAACCTGAATCACCATCGATTGCAAAGAAAGCCATATAACTAACACAATCTCCGACTTGTGACTTTACTTTAACAATGCCCTCAACAACGTAAGGCTCACCGCTAAAACTAATGACAGTTGCATTAGTTTTCTTAATATCTTTCCTATCTTCTGTAAGATCGAAAATGGAAGAATATTAACAGTTGCCCCAGTGTCCACTAACACTCGGCTAATGGATGGATCCTGGAACTTAGCGGTTATATATAATGCCTTTTTATGATTCGTATCAAGATCAGGCCGCCTAAACAACGCGTTTAGGATCTTTTGTGCTGTTGGATCATCCAGGCTATTAACAGCCGGAGAACGACCTTTTTGCCTATAGGAAAAGCTCGACCATCTACGGTTAGAGCAGGTTCCATATTTTTCTTTTGGGTGTCGAAACCCGTCATGACTAAAGTATCGCCTTTACTCTTTTTACTGAGCGCAAAGACAGAAAAGTCTTCAGGCCAGACTACGGTATCACTGTGCATACCTGCTTTCTCTGCTTATTCTACCCCATCAGCCCAGGATTCCGTTCCTGACTTTTCGAATTCGCTACTAAGCACCCTTTTCAAGGTTGATGGCAATGTAACTACGTTACATTCTGGAGAGATTTCTCCAGACTCAGGCTCAGACCCAGAGTCTGAATACTCTTCATCGCCAAGTAAGTCATCATCATCGTTGACTTTAAGATCAAAATCATCGCCGTCTGAATCTTGATCAACATTCTTATCTCTGAACTGATTTTTGTATGGTATTGAACCGTTTGGATCTCCATGCAACATGACTCGTTGCAATTCTTCCATTTTTCGCTCAACACCTGCACTATCCTTCTTGATCAATGTTTCTGCTTCAGCGGGAGATACCAACTCTGAATTAAACTGAATTGAATTATCTGTCTCCATCGCCACTGGTTCTTCTTGAATATCCTTTTTCTGAGCAACTTCTTTCTTTTCTTTACCAAGGGAGACTTTGTTAACTGACAAAGTTTCCTCCTCCTTGCGCAACTGGGCAATCTGTGCCTCTTGTTGTTGTACCATGAGAACATCCTTCCGAATTTTCAAGGCTTTTTCTTGCCTGCTTCTTCAGTATTCATGTGAACCACTTGTTAGGTCGGACTTCACCGACCCGCTTGAGTCACTTCCTCTCGGAGTAGAGAAAGGAATAGGTGATCGGTGTGATCCCCTTTCCTCCTTTAAATGCTCATCTTCCACCTCTACCTCCCCTGTTCTCCATTCTTGGAGTACCGGGCCTGGGTGTTCCGAAGTACTCAGAGCTTTCATTATTCATCCTCAATCGTTTGTTTGGGTACCTTCTTATATGCTGGTATCCACTTTGGATCATTTTCAATGACCCGAGTCCTGATCAACTCAAGATGAAGTTGATCGGCACAGTTTGGACATAAATGCTGTTGCAAAGCTTTCAAACCTTTTATGGCCTCCTCATGTAGAGGATTATGCTCTAATGCCTCTTTATAAGTTTTCACCTCTGATGCTTTTGGTGCACCAGATTCCTCTTTCTTCTGCAAAAAGGACTTAGGTTTCCCATCGCCCTTTTGTTTTTCTTCCTTGTGCGGAGCACGAATCTTGTCGAGATCCGCCTCCAATTCATCTAACTTCAGTGCTTTTGACTCTTTCTTGGTGATGGATATGAGATTCTTTTCACCCTTTCTTTTCACCACACCCCTAAAAGAGACGCACTCACAAGTGGAATGAGCAGCCGTTATATGCCACCTGCACATTCCTTCCATCCCTATTTCATCAACTTTTGGCAAAAATATGACGCCATCATCGATCAACCGATGCAATACTGTGATTGCTAATCCTTCACGCTCGTCGTTCTTCTGGAAAGCCTGCAAATCATCCAAAGCAACCTGATCAACAGTAATCATATTGCAAACAACAAACTTCCCTTTTCTTTCAATCTCATCAGCAAACAACAATTTGCCTTCATCGATGAGATCCTGAAAACAATTTTTAGCATGATAACATTCCCTAGTCCAGGGAGTAAAAGTATCGTGCCACACACAATATCTCCTATTTTCTACTTCCTCTAAGGATTTGACCACATGCCCTTCTTTGGGCTTAACAATAGTCTCCTTTAGACAATATCAAATCATGACATCAAGGCGCGCTATCTCGAAGGTATACTTCCTTCTTTCCTTACTCTTAAAACTTCTTTTTTGTTTGCCGAAAGTTTCTTTTCTTCTAAGAGCAGGACAAACTAGAGGTGTTTCAAATTTAGCCACCTCTAAAGCATTAACTTCAAATTGCATGTTAAAGCATGCTTCCTCATCGATTTCCTCATCAAATTGTTCGCCAATCAAATCAGGCTTGACTTGCGCAACATGAGCATGATAAGTAGTTTTCTGCCTACTACCATGTTCCTTATGATTAGTTTCTTCTTTTAATATTTTCTCATATTTAATTGCACATCGAACTTCTTTCTAAATTCAAGCAGCAACCCTTCTTGTGCCATTTGTACAAACTCATGTTCCGGAACTGACACTGGGCATCGCCCCTTTAGACTCTTAAAACGATTAAGATAGTCATTAACTGATTCTCTAGGCCTTTGCGTTATCCTAGCCAGTTCACTCATAGTGATTCCTGGATCTATTCTTAAGAAATGTTCCACGAACTTATCTCTAAGGTTTTCCCAACTGAAAATTAAGTTAGGCGGTAAATTTATGTGCCAGTTAAATGCATTCCCAGTTAGAGAACTGGAAAACAACCTAAATTTCAAATTTTGATTATCGGCTGCCTCTCGACATTGGGTCGTAAAACGAACCAAATGTTCCACGGCCGATATCTGATCATTACCTGAAAACAAGGGAAAGTCAGGAATCTTAAACCCTCTCGAAATGTGTTTATTTTTATCAATGTAGGCCGGATAAGGGGAATTGTCGAAATTCTTATTCTTATTCCTACCGACAGGAATACCCATTCTCTCTACTATAGCCTCAATCATACCCTCTAGCGCATTCTTTGCTTGCCGTCCAACTCCAAAGTTGGGCACGGCATGGTATTGATTTTGGTAATCCCCACCATAATTAGGTATGTTTGGTTCAACCCTATAATGGCCCGCAATGTTATGCAGCGCAGGTGGCTGATGACTTTGGAAATTATTATGCCCCGATCCCACACTATTATGAGTGTGATAAGGCATTCCAAATCCTCCCATAGAAGTTCCCTGCCCCCTTCCAGAAGCAGGATATCCAAATTGCCCCGATGTTCCAAATGCGTTATGGACCGGAATATGATTAGGGTTAGCATACTACGCTCCGTTCGTAGGAGTCGACGTAGCAAAACCCGTTTGGGGATTGTAACCCCCTGAACCAAAACTCTGTTGGTTATTTCCTAAATGTACTCCAGCCACCGGTATTCCGGTGGTTGTCGTATCATTGTTCAAATGTGCAGGATCAACCCTATTTGATTGAGTGCCTGAGCCTGCTGACCAACCTGACCCAGCCTCTGCTCCTTGGCTCTCAGATCTCCTAGGTTCTCCCCTGTTTTCATTATGTCCAAAACCTGGAGGAGGGTTATGGCGTAATGAAGAAGTTTGCGGGTCATTATTAAGATCCCGAACCCCCTGTCCTGTTAGGACCGTCGTGGTCGGTGGATACCCTATCGGTCGGGCATCTACACCATGACTCCTATCAACGCCAGTACGCCACTTGGCTCATCGGCCGTTATGGCTCTACTTCTGGTTTTGGCAATGGTCAGTCCCAAATCGAGGATCTTCTCAAGTTTTTCGTTTAATTGAGAATGCCTCTGTAATAATGGTTCAAGGCGACAAACAACCTCCGTCGCGACACTTCTTGTCAACGCATCAAAGGTTGCATTAAAAGTTTCATTAATATCAAGGATAATCCTATCAATTTGCCTTGATATTCCATCCCGAGAATCCTCATGTAAGCTCTGAGAAATCTGGGTAAAGGCCTGCGATGACTCTTGTGTCAACCGCTGAATATGGGACTCAAATTGTTTTCGCTCAACTTCTTGCCCATTTACCAACAGTTCCTTAACTATTTTCACATACGTTTTGTGAAAAGCAGTTAACTGGGTCTTAGTGTAACACCCCCGATTTTCCGAACTTTTAAAAATGCATATAATCTTTGAAAACTGGACAATCGGGAGTGTTACCGCCACACTTAGACTAAAACAAGTGTTAAGGCAGAAAAGAACTTCTGATACTGATTAAACAAAATGAAAGGAAATGAAAATGTAGTTAAATCTGAAATTACAACTGAAATACGAAATGGTTCAAAAGTGCGGAAGCGTTTAAACTGTCTCTAGCTACACATTTATTTTCGTGAGAAAAACCAAGCGCGCTCAACCCCGAGCCCTTCACACAACACAGAGGGAACATCACCTGCAAACTAAGAAAACATTTGAAAACAATCAACAAAGGGTTGAGTAAGAAAGATTTATACCTAGAAAACATTTAGTAAAAGAAAACATTTACAAACATTCTTAAATCGATAACGAGTAAATTCTTAGTCTAGTAATTCTAAAATGTATAAAAGGTGATATCAAAATAGTAACATTAAATAGTAAGAGCGTACTTTATAAAACAAGTAATAAATTTTAAACTTTCTCAAATGCTCAACCTGGGGTAGAGGTATCTGTATCAGTTAACTGGCCAAATGTCCCGAGTGCGCGCACCCCTTAGAGGGCTAACCCCAATAAGGAGGATCAAGAGGCAGGGAATGTGATCAAGTCATCCCTCCGGAAGCTATAAAGGACGTCTCCTTTGTAATAATAATCCTCATACCCGGGCTGACCCAAAAGAGAGTCAACCCCATCTTTCTTAAATATAACACTGATCTTTTCTTATTCTTGTAATATGAAATCTTAAATAAACTTTCTAACTAAAACAAAACTTCTCTTCTCAAAACTTATTTGAAATACATATAAAACATGCTTATCTCAAATAATTTTGTCTCAATCAAAGATATAACAAAACACTTAGTAAACTTTAGAAGGAGGTAGAATTCTATCTTACCTCGAAAGAATCAACCAACAACAGCACCTAGCTCAAAACTGCTCCTCTACGAACTCAGAGTCTACAGATAATATTACACTGATCAATATATGACCTTATGTATTATCATATAAAAATTAACACCTAATGCATCCCTAATCTAAACACTTTGCCCTAGCTGACCAGCTACGTACGTACGTACAGCTAGTAGTCCTATATACTTAGCAAATCAAGCTAGCAAATCACAAACTAAAGTAACATGCAAAACGTGCAAACCAACTAATTCTAAACTAAACTAAATGCCTAACTTCACTATATAAACAATAAAACCCACGAAAACAACTTGACAACAATTCAGAGCCTTTAATGCACCACCGCTACGACGAGCACTACAGTTACCAGTGCCAAAAAAAGCTATGATTGTTGACCTCCAATTTACCCTTTTAATTTCCTCGAACATGATACCCTTTTTTTTTTTCTTTTACCAAGAGCCAACGCGACTACTATTCTACTCCTACTTCGACAATTCTGACCCAACATAGCCATACTAGACCCTTCCCTATACGACCGAGACAACAATGATCAACAACAACGAGAACTCGACATCGCCTGGCACAATAACAAGAACAAACTAGGCTGCTAATAAGGACCAACAAATGACCCACAAGCAATGAACACTAGCCTATACTGCTCCATGATCAGCCAAAGACCCAATATATGTTGCGCCGCTATGGCACGTAACCCTTATATACAACTACAAACCCCCTCGACAACCTACTTCTCTACTTCCACGAAATACCTCTATGACAAATTGACAATCCCGACAACCGAGTCTCGTCAATCGGAACGAAAGAAGGAAAAAAATGACATTAATTATTGTCGAAAAGTACCAAGATTAGACCCACTACTCGTAACAACATCTTAAGGACGAGTATGTATTCAGGAGTAGTACTAGAGCAAATTAGAAACTTAAGACATGTAAAAACAAAAGAGAATAATATATAAGGCTTAGAAAAAATACACGATTAAACTCTGAAATGCAAAAAGGACGGGTAAGAAGCATACTTGAAATCTGAAATGTTAATGCTTATTGCATCAGCACGGCAATGAGGGCGCAAATCTAGAAGTCCGAGCAGATAAAATGGTGTGCGGCGGAAGAAGTAATGGACTGTTTGTGTGGTAAAAGAGAGGGTAGGGTAATGTCGTGATTTATAGTTTGTGTTATACGAAGGTTGACTAACTTAGCTTCTTCGCAGGAGTATCATTAGTAGGGTTTATGCATGTGTCAACGTGGTCTTGGCCCAATTAGTAGGATGGCTCAGAGGCCGAGAAACAAGAAATTGTTAATGTAGATCTCGGCTATGGTTTTAATTAATTAATAAATAAATCCGGAAACGTAGGGGTATTACACTTAGACACTTTGCTAAGATCCAAATCTGCTAGTAAATTTTCTTCTGCCTGACTACGGGGAGCCGGCGTTGATGGACCTTGACCTCCAGAACTTGAAGATGAGTTATCTGAACTCACGTCGATGATGGATGTATCTGCACCCATAACGTGGTTAGACGGCTCGGTCCGTCCACCTTGAGGAATGTTTCCTGCGAATTATCTCGCTGAGAAGCAGACCTTGGCGTAGGCATTTCTTGCTTCTTAAATTACAAGTTAGTTTGATGTCTGAACTTGATTTAACCAAAAGGTTTAGATGGTTACGAAAGGTAAACAATTACAATTCTATATAAGAATTATATCTTACCTCCTACTGTGGTCGCCAATTTGTTGAACGCTAAATTTAAGGACACTTATATGAAATGTCTTTACTAAGAGCACTTAAATTAGACTGACCGCGATGAACTAAATGCCATAGAATAAAAGTACTTAAAAGCAAATACGAGGAAAGGGTTCTAGCAAACTAAACTAGTAACTCTTTAATTGAAAATAATGTCAGGTTTGCTAATGAAGAGTCCAGGAAGAGATGAAATCAATTACCTCCATGTCTTCTATCTTCACCATGGAAAGGAAAAAACTACCCTAAAACATGAACTGCTCGCGTTACGGGGCGAGGCTACCCGATGTACACTAAAAAAGAAAGAACTAAAAGACTTTTTTATAAAGTTGTTGATGCTTGATTGATTGTCCTTGATGCTGCTTTATTCTCTACTATTTATAGGATAAATCTCCCTGCAGTTACTTCAACTTCCATTGCTTCTTCAGTCGTGGGGAGAGATATTTGTGAGCGATTTCTGCTTGTTGCCTCCAACTGCTCTCGAATCTTGGCGCCCATTGTTTTAAATTTGAAAAGAAGGCTCCCTGCCTTACTATCGGCCCAAACTCAATATTGTGATTAAGTGGGCTTCTCCTTTCCTTTAGCCCATCGTATCAACTGGACAAAAAGCCCTCCATCGTTAAGACAAAATTATTTTTGTCATCAACATTCTTTATTTAAACACCTCATTTTAAAACTTACTAAATGGGGGAGTAAGTTTTCACCACACATCTACACCCAACTATCTATGATAAACTTGCATTACTATATTTAATAATTGAGAGGTTCTTGGAATGCAGACTAAGGCCCTGTTTGATAGGACTACATCTTTCTAAGCTGAACTGATCTGATCTGAATAATCTGGTTTGAATGATTCTGAACTGATTTTATCTGATCTGAATGCGTTGAGTTTTGATTGAATTTCAACGAATTAGTATCAATTATGGACCAAATACATTGATAGAAATTTGTATATTTCTGATCTGATCTGATTTGAATGACTCTGATCTGAACTAATATGAATTGTATGATGATCTGAACTGATATGAATACTACTTTTGTTGACTCCTATAAAACAAGGCCTAGATGTATGCACTGTTTCCTTTGTCAATTTGATGTCGAGGTTAGTTCTTTGAGATGTTCTTCTATGAAAAACTAGGTGTTGACTTAAATGTTTTGTTTATAATCTTAGAGGCGTCCAACTAATCATGCATGCGTGATTCCGATATTATTGCTCCTAGTCTGTTCTCTTATTCATAGTTCTTACTTCCCCGAGACTCCGAGAGTGAATTTCTATCCAAATTGGTTAGATTTGGAGTGTGCCTGGTTCGGATCGGGTTAACAACAATCGTTTGATGAGAGAGTCACTCATACTGCCGCCTTTGTTATCTCTCACACCGCCTCAGTTGACTTTGAGGCATTCTCACACCGCCTCAGTTGACTTTAAGGCATTCACAGCAGGGTGAGCATTCGTGGTATGTAATTCATAATTCCGTAGAAATTAGGAAAATTTAACAAGAATAATCCCAACTTTGATTGGCTCTCCCAAAATAATCTCAACTTTCATTTATCCCAAAATAATCTCAACTTTCAACTTTATTTCTAAAAATAGTCTCATTATTTTCCGAACCTAATTATATGCCATTATAATTTACGCCGAACCTAAATGTTTACCATTTTAATATCCGAACCTAGAAATAATTAAACTCACTCCTTACTTTTTCTCTCTCCTCCCCACCCTTGCCCACGCCTCCACCTTGACTACGCAACCATAGTGGCTTATGGTTGGGATTGTAGTAGGGTGGGTTATTTTGGTGAGTATCGAAAAGAGATATATATTGGGTATTTAAATTTAATTTTTCAATTTTTAATTTTAATTTTTAACCTCTACATCTTATTAGGATGAATGACATGTAATTGAGTTATAGGTTGTGGCTAAATATTAGGTTTGGAGTACATATAATAGGTTCGGAAATGTTGGGACCACTTTTAGAAATAAAAATGAAAGTTGGGATTATTTTGGAATAAATGAAAGTTGGGATTATTTTGGAATAAATGAAATTTGAGATTATTTTGGGAGAACTAAACAAAGTTGGGATTGTTCTTGTTGAATTTTCCTAGAAATTATGATGAACTTCCATTATTTTGTGTGTTTTTTTTTTTTAAGATTTGCCGTCAAGCGAGGTGTTTTGTGATCATGCTCTTTTATGCAGTATGCTACTTACAGACTTACTATGGTTTTTCTGTGTAAAAGATTTAGCTTAATAAGTTACAAAATAAAGTGTTAATTGTTTGTTTCCATAATAGTCATATGAAAAATGAAAACTGACAACTGAAAAATAAAAACCACTTTTTATGGTTTTCAAAAACGGGACTTTGGTTTAAAAAAAAAAACAGAAAACGATACCGAACAGGCCCTTAATTTTTCTATTATAAATGATAGTACAATCGAGTTAATTAGTTGTACACCAGACTTGTAGTAAAAATAAGTACGTATCCCCTGAAGAAAAAAAAAATTAAGTTCCGAGTAGAAGTATTTATTTGCAATTAAAAATATTAGTAGTAAGCGTGCTAAGTATGAGGCTAGGTACGTTACTTTGGGTTATGCCTTACTTCCTTTCTTTTTCTCCTCTTTTGGGGAGTTGGAGCCCTTCAGTTGTTGCTCTGCTTAAGCGGAGCCAGCAGTTCTCCAGGACGCTGGATATCAGTGAGCAGGCTGCAGCTCATATTTTTAGTAGGATTGGTTTTTCCATAGCAAAGGGTGTGGGGGTTCAGATCGTATTTCGCCTCCTCACCAACTTATGGTAAATTATTATTGATTTAGTGATAATAATACAACATATTATACTAGTAGGAAAATTAAATTAAGACAGTAAAATTGATTGTGATGGTAGTCAAATGTTGCTAGCTCTAGTAAAATTATTGGTGACATCAAACAAAATATAAGTGTCCACGCTATATAAACGAACGTCAAGCATCTTGTCTATTTACTATTGTCTTCATAACTATTTAGCTTAAAGGGAGTAATGTCTCTTAGATTGAATGATTTATTACTTTATTTGTATAGTTGATCGTCTAGTTAAACTATCGTTCGTTCATCCAAAGTTTTGTACTTCAGCATAACAATACAATGGAATTGAATGAAATATGGTACAAAAATGCCAAAGTTGGAAAGGATAAACAAAGGTGTATTTGGCCAAACTCTTGAAGTGTTTTTGGACAGTTTATGGGTCGTATAAATTAAAAATTGGTCAAACTCTGATCTTGAAGAGCATGTTTGGCCAAATTTTTTGAAATCTGTTTCTATTTTTCATAATTAGTTTCTTTATTTAAAAACAGTTTTTTTGAAAAAATAATGAGTGTTTGGTTCAACATACTACAAAAGCACTTCATTTGTTATTGTAATCTTTTTTATATTTTTGTCAAATAAAAAATATCTCACATGGAGTATTTTTAGAGAAATAGAAACGGAAACACCAATTTGGTGCTTCTACTTTTGGGGGTCAATATTTGAAAAAATGTTTTTATTAAATAGTTTACAACTTCTAAAAACTCTATGTTTGGCCAAATTCATAATTTTTGGGAGTAAAAACACTTTGAAAAACTAGGCCAAACACATACGAAGTGTTTCTGGACAGTTTTTGGGTCCTAGAAACTGAAAATTGGCCAAACATCCAAAACTGAGAAATTGTTTCTGCTTTATGAGAAACACTTCTAGTGTAAATTTGTTCATCAGAACTTCAGAAGTAGAAGCTCCAATTCGGAGCTCCTCCTTTAAAAACTGTTTCTGAGAAATAGTTTTACAAAAATATGTTGGAGCTTGGCCAAACAAGTCCCAAGACTCGTAAGCTAAAGGGGACACCACTGCTTGACTCATACTCTCTGAAAATGTCATCACCCATAGAGTGATCCTAGAACTCTACATATAGACACAAAGAAAATTGTGTACAATTCGGTCTATATACATCAAGTTTGGGAAAGTTGATAGTAATTAATTTGGTTGTACAGTAAATTGAACGAAATTTGTGATAAATCAAAGATATGATTAATCTATGAATGTCAACCAAATATAATTGTGTAGGGATCCTCTAGAGTTGAAAATGAACTCTATTTGGTAGAGTTTACCTAAAAAGGTAAGAATAAATTATTTAACATTTTTATTTGTGTCTTTTAAAATTCTTTCATTTTGTCTTATTACCACTTTTGGTAAACTCTACAAACTCCACAAAAAAAAAACTCTAGAGGATCCTAATCCAATATAATTTGATTCGTTTCCGAAATTACTAATCTTTTAATTTCACTCTTTCCTTCACACTAATTATTTCGGAATTTATAATAGATTATCTACCAGACTAGTACCACACATTTCATTTTAATTATTTTCGGAAACCTAATGTAGGGCATTAACATTTACCGCCCTATTTATAACATTTGAGGAGTCGAACGCCCTAATCCCCAAAACAGTTTAATTTTTGAAGCAAGGAAGAGTTGGAAATGGCGAAATCAATTAGGTCAGAACAACTTGAAGATCGAATCAGCAGTTTACCAGATGCAATCCTCATTCTTATCCTGTCTTTCTTGCAAACCAAACAAGTAATAACTTCAACATCACTCCTCTCTAAACGCTGGCAAAACCTTTGGTATTCTCTCCCTTCCTTGATCTTCCATTACGACGGAAACGATGCAAGATCACCTTTCTTCACTGACTTTATCGCAACGGTTTTGATCTTCCACAAAGCCAAAACCCTCCATAAGTTTTCTGTCAAATTCAATTACTGGTACTACCGCCCTAATAGGGCTACAGCCGTTGATACGTGGCTTCGGTACGCAACCATGAAGTGTGTCAAAGTCCTCGAATTGGAACTATCCTCAAGTCAATACAAGTATTACTTGCCTCCCTCGATTTACCACAACGACGTTGTCGAAGTGTTGCATTTCAAGGCTTGCCATTTTAAGCCTCCTCCTAAGATTGTGTCGTGGGGTTCGCTCAAATATCTCACTGTTACTGGATGCGATAGTGTCACTAAAGATATTATTCGGGTTATTTTGAAAGGAAGTCCTAAGATTTTGCGGTTGGAGTTTATTGATTGCTATGATGCTGATCGACGTAAGAATATGGACTACCATTATGAGTTCCAGCGCAATTAAGTTTTCGGGTCCAAAGAATTGGTGCAATTTCGTCAATTTAATCATCCTTTATCATGTTTTGTTTCTGATTTAGGTTTAAATAAATGTATGCACTACTATATAGTATATACATATCTGGTGTTGAAATTATGATGAACTTCCAATACCTTTAATTTGGTATTGATCGTCCCATTAATTAAGGGTCTCTTGGAATGAAGATAAGATTAGTAATTCTGTGTGTTTGTTTCGTAAATTTGTGGTCGAGGTGAAGCTGAAGCATGCCCTTGTATGACAATGTCTGTTAATCAGTTGAAGCATGCTGCTAATTAATTGTTCCTAGTCGATCTTTTCTTCCATTCTGAGTTCTCTACTATCCTACAAGTACTAATACTAAACAGGCTCAGCCGCTCAGGCTCAATTTGTTAGTCATGTTAGATTTGTGTTTTTGTTATCGATATTTCATCCAACATTTTATAATTTAAAGCATCAAAGTATAAAGTTGTGTGTATATATATAGGAAGATGAATGACCATAAGTCATCAGCAAAACGGAATTTACGGCACCAAAAGAAACCCAAATTAGATCGAAATGAGCAAAAACAATAATAAGAGAATTGAAAGTAAGGGATCATAGCATATGATGGAGTTGACGATCCAACTACAGAGTTCGGGAATCTATATGTGAAAGACGAGTAGTTGTAACTCAAGAAATAAATGTTTACAATAATCTTATGTAACATGTTTACTTTCTTGCAATGCTTCACTTGATTAGCACTTCGAAAACGTTTCACTTCCACAAACTGACTTCAACATGAAGACACAATACAACCTCGACTCCAGTTGCCATTTGCATAGGAGATTCATATGTTGCTTGCAATGCCTAACAAATACTCCGTATAAGATAACAAGAGAAAGTTTGGACGAAAATTATCAAAATTCGGCAAATTATCAGAATGACTACAGAAAACGAGAATCAGATTGTAGGACGATGCATTGAAGCCATATGATCACTACTAACTCACATTGAATTGAGTGAAGTATCGGCTCCCTTGTTACGTCCTCGACCTCCTCTGCTTTCAGCTTTTGTGATCACTCTTGCCCTTTTAGAGATACAACTATATATTTGCATAAAAGTTGCATAGCTGAGATCAGTGAAGGCCTAAAATGCTATGTAGTGTGTTTTTTTTCTCGCTTCTATTATAATACACCAGGATTTTGATTCTGGATCTTAAATGAAGAAAATGGGCCAAAATGTTAATTGGGCCGAAAGCCCAAACACCACAGGGTTGCAATTTCTTTTACCCTACTCAACTAGTCAAATGTGTCGTTAGTCAAATGTGATACCGACATGTCCTTAGTTCTTAGGAAATAGAAGTTCCTATGAGAAAGGAAGGAATAAAGAAGGATTGTTCGTTTGTAAGGTTCTCGAAAGTTGAATTTGAAGTTCCTTAGAAATTGCTTACCTAGGCGGCGAGGTGTGCTAAATATTCCTTTCAACAAGTTATTTCTTTTTCATTATCGGGCATTCGAGTAGGCATAAATGAAATTATCTACAATGTCAAGAGCGAGTTTTTCAAACCTTGCTAGGAGCTTCTTGCTTCCTCGGAGGCTCACTTGCACGAATGTCTCGAACTTTTATCATGGGAGTTTGGCATGACTTAGATCGGATCATTGCATTTGTATAACAGGATGAATGCGACTTATTACCTCCGATTTTTCACTTAATGTTTGTTTAAATTATTCTCACAAATTTAAACCAAAGTTGACAAATAAAAAGAACGAAGCGAGTATTTTTATTGCAAAAATAATGCGCCCATTGATAGTTTACCTTTTCAAAATTTTGTGTAGGTTTTCGAGTTTTTGAAGATGTTAGATCTTTGCATGCATCAATGCATCATCGATGAAAAAATAGCTATGAAATACAAAGTATAATTTAAGGTTCGTACATATTTGTCAAATCCTTTTTAAAACATTAGGTTACTCCAAATCTCCAATAATTCAGGATATTCTTATGTTATTAAAAAGCATAGTCATTTGGTAGTATAAAAAAAAAAGCATAGCCTTGATGGTAATTTGGTAGTGTTAAGGAATTTATTTGTAAAATTACATGGTCCATTTAAGGGGCAGGGCTAATAGAGTTAGATCTGGCATTTCAAATGATTAAATCATCCCCAAATATAAACTTAAAGAATTAATTGAAATTGTCGGAAAAAAAAAAGATTGCCAAAAATTGATCGAATAAAATAAAGGGAGAATCGGAAAGGAGTTTCACAAAAGTACAATGACGCCTGTTTTTGTACTTGCATAGTTGCATTGATACCTAGAGAATAACATTTCATATTTGAGATTTGGAATCCCAATTTAAGGCAATCGAAACATGAAGATATTTTATTATTTAGAGCATCATATATAGAGATTCATAGTTGTAATATTCAGTGGCATCAACAAACCATGTGGCTCACTAGAAGGAAGGCCATCCATTTGAATAGGTGGTGCCAATCTTATTGGAGTGAGCACTTTGGGTCTAATCTGCTCCCTTCTCTTTCTTCCCTTACCATTCTTTTCATATATCAGTGCATCTATCTGTTGTGAAAAATTATACTGTGCTCTTCTTATTGATTTTGGTTGGATGATCTTAAAGAGTGGAACAAAAGAAGTATAATTGTCATCATTGTTGACAATATCTGCTTTTTAGAAGTGTACTAGTGTGTGCACGTACTATCAGAGGATATAGTGCGTCGATTGCTTTCTTGTTCATGCCACATGAAATGATCGGAATATCGGATCTATCACTAGTCCCTCTATGTCATTAGGTCATTTGCATTTGGTTTGAAATGGAAGGATTATGTGATTGGAGTTTACCGGCTATCTTCTAAGTAATGATAATCCAATTTAATAGTTTTTCTTATTATGGTTGATTAGAGTACAATTGAATTGTATGTAGGTTAATTTCCTATTTTTTGGTCAACCTTGATCCTCTTTATACAGTTTATTGAGAATATACCAATGTTTTAAAAACCGGACCGGACCGGCCGGTTCAAACGGTTCAACCGGGAACCGGTCAGTGGTCCGGGTCGGTTTGGTCAGAAAACCGGGGGTGGTCAAAACCGGTTTGACCGGGCCAAAACCCCGGTTATTATACCAAAACCGGTCAAGAACCGGCCGGTTCAACTCGGTTTTGACCGGGTTTGACCGGTTTTGGTTGTTTTTGTATGTATTTTACTATTTTTGGCAAAAAAATAATTATTTTATATTTTTTATTATTATAACGTCATCCGGTTTTTTGATCCGGTTGAACCGGTCGAACCCCTTGAATCTAATATACTCCCTTTGTTACCTTAAATTCTTAACAATTGATTTGACTACTTCTCACATACGGAGTATATATATGTTAAGACAAACGTCAAGAATCTAATATAACCGAGGGAGTATATATATAATCATATAACGTATGTATCATTGTTCATCAATAATAATCAAGTCATTATTGTTACGGTTTATATCCTTGAAAAGTCAAAATCAACACTAAGATAAGTCAACCAATTAATCAAATCTGCATTGATGTAGAAAATTAAATGGTTGGAAAAAGAGAAGTTGAAGAAGACTAGTTCTTCTTCCAGAAGACAAGAAATAACTGGCTTAACTTGGTTGCATAGTCACTCTCTGTGGCAACTCATTCTTATCCTGCACATGCTCGATGTGTCCTATGATCTCTTGGGACACTACCTCTTCTTTTCACATGATTTCTGTACATATTTATCATCATCTTTTGTGGGCCTTTTCATCAAATCTAGATTAAATGTCGCTTTTCTAGGATCTAATTACATCCTCAATGCTAATTGATCCTTAATCCATCATTCCATCTTATCATTGTTATTTATAATCCAACATGTTAGTCTTTGAAATTTAGATTTTTGTGACATTAGTTGATTACAACTTTTAAGTTGACTTCTCAAAATGTGGTTTAACCACTTAATTAAAGGAATTGTACTCATAAGAGTCATAACTCCGACCATATGATCGATCGATTGCATTTTCCAAGCCAAAATGCGATTCTACCTCCTTAAACAAATATCAGTAGGTCTTGTGGGAGACCGTCTCTTAATAATTTATTGAGAGACCAACCGTGTTATTTACATCGTGACCCCATTTATATAATTAGTGCCGTTATACTACTTTTGGTAATCGTTTTAGTTAAAGACCTTGAGGCTTAATCTAAAATTTGAAAAGGGGTTACTTTATAAATTTTGAGCTAATTTTATATGATGAGATCCTCCAAAATCATAAATAATGTGATTACAATAGTAAATTAATATGATCACTAAAAGTGTTATCATGGTTACGAACAATGTAAAAAGAGTCACTTTGTAACACAGTATAATGGTCTCTCAATAAATTATTGAGAGACCGTATTTTATGAGACTTTGTGAACAAATATATAATAGGGTTTTGCCAGATAAACACCAATTTAATTTATTTAAGATTCAAATATTCTTGCACCACCATTCGAATTCTAGAGTTATATTAACATATTAAAACTATTTATTGAGCTCGATCATTACCGAATAAACAAATATTCCATTTGTTTCTTTAAATCAGCCCGTATATAATTAATTTGAGTTTGCGCTTGAATAATAATATTTTCGGCCAAAGCTAAGTAAAGGTACCATGATTTAAGGTTGGGTCGAAAAATGACAAATATAATGTGCTCACAATTTTGCTTTAGTGCTTTAGTGGTTGTATATCATCGGCCACAAATCATGTGCATACATTCCCAATTCTGTTTTTGGAACATGTCAGCAACACCTGAAGTAGATAAAGCAAGGAGAAGTTGAGAAAAGCAGGTTGGCTGATTGCTATATAATTATTGTACAGAAGTAGTCTCTACTATATTTTACACCCTGAAAATTACATAATATGCTCCATCTACAATCTTGATTCTTCAGTTACTTGGTACCTAAGAGTGGTAAAACTGAACTCAATCAATAATATACAGAATATAACCTCAAAAAAAAAATTACAGAATATGCTACATATTTTGTATTCTTCCCTCCTTTAGTAGATTGCATACTTGACGTAACGAAAAGCATCCTTATATTAGAGCAGTTTGTTACGCCTTCGTCTGGTGTCGATGATTCCATTGTCTAACGTTTTGGTAAAGCGCACATCATGTGTCACACTTCACGTCCCATTTTGTGTCCGACCCAAATTGATATCTTGACGGGTTTTTGAATTGATAAAATTGTCCTAGAGTAATGTCAAGATCTCAATAGTCCGGACCACAAATTTCCACAAAAGCACCGTTCTGGCAGTATATGTTACGCTTTGCTCTGCTCCAACTTCATCGTACCATCTTTCCTGACAATAATGCCCACGAGTTTACATGGTTCGGCTTCCTCGAGCATCTGAACCACACTCCGCATTGTTGGCCTTAGCTCTGGGAGCCTTGACGTGGAAAGGATCGCGATCTTAAGAACCTTAATAGCCTCATCTTTCAAAGGTTGTGCAATGCTAGAATCTATCATGTTTAGCACACTTTCCTTGTTCTTCAACTTGCTAGACACCCAGCTAACAATGTCCTTACTATCTCCAAATTCCGGATCAATTGGTTTTTTCCCCGTAACCAACTCCATCAAAACCACTCCAAAACTGTAAACATCGCTTTTCTCGTTTACCTTGTACGTGTATCCATACTCTGCACACAAATCCAACTCAAAGATGTTACTCAAATTGTCTACTCAAAGATCATCACAATTATTAATAATCGATTTTTTTCCTAGGAGACGTAATATTTGGTTAGAATTTATCTTACATAGTTAAATAACACGTTAATTAACGATGCAAAAAATATAGAGAAAGTATGAGCTAAGAGTATGATTTTACCTGGGGCAATGTAGCCATGGGTTCCGGCAATCACATGAGTTGAATCTTGTCCAACATTTGGTTGAACAATTTTCGCA
Source organism: Spergularia bocconei (assembly GCA_963457585.1). NCBI lineage: Eukaryota > Viridiplantae > Streptophyta > Magnoliopsida > Caryophyllales > Caryophyllaceae > Spergularia > Spergularia bocconei. The sequence goes on along the minus strand of OY734947.1, from coordinate 4,421,257 downwards.
AGCCCGAAATCAGCAATCCTAGGCTTCAAGAACTCGTCCAACAGAATGTTACTAGACTTTACATCACGGTGAATCACAGGCCTCTCATATCCATGATGCAGGTACTCGAGTCCACGGGCAGCACCTAGCGCGATTTCATACCGAATTTGCCAATCTAATCCAAGCTTCTTGTTGTTATGCAACCTATCCCACAAACTCCCATTAGGCATGTACTCGTAAACCAACAAGCTAGAGTCTTCACTTGTAATGCTACAAAACAACTTGACAACATTAATATGTCTAATTGAACTCAATGTTTGGACCTCCATGTCGAATTCTTTCGACTTCCTACTCCTACTGCCTCCTTTCTTGTCCAGCATCGGAGTACTCGAACGAGTCTTTTTCCGGTCCTCGGACGACTCCAAAGTCCATATGTGCTTTACGGCCAACTCCTTGCCATCTTTTAGAGATACCTTGTAAACTGTTCCACTCCCTCCTTTCCCAATCAAATTCTCGGGTTTAACAGAATCAAGGATCTGCTCTTCAGTGAAACTCAGCACATGGTACGACTTCATATTCCAAGAATAATCATCCTTCAACGAGAACGAGCGATCCTCGTTCTCGTTTCGAGCAGCAATCAATCTCAAGTACACATAACAACTACTCAAAGCCACCACGATCACCAACCCAACAACTAAACAAATCACAAACGCGTGGTAATCTCGAGACCTAGAATTACACGGCCTAAAATGCTTAATATCCGAACTACACAAGCCATCATTACCAACGAAACTTCCATTGTACGCATCAATGGATAGCGAATTCGGTATAGGACCCGACAACTCATTATGTGACAAATCAAGCATACTAAGTGTGGAAGATGACAGTGTATTCGGAATTGGACCCGACAACTCATTTCGCGACAAATTCAACGAATTTAACACAGGCAAAGAACCTAATGATTTCGGAATTTCACCGGAAAATGAATTATCAGCCAAATTAACATCACTAAGATGAACACACTCTCCTAAAGAAGCAGGAATATTACCCGAAAATTGATTGTTGTACAAATGCAAGCTGTTCAACTTCTTCAGCTTACCGACAATTTCAGGGATTTCTCCTGACATCTCATTTTCGCTCAAATCGACCAAAACCAACGCCGAAGCTTCTCCGATTTCCGCTGGTAAATTCCCAGACAATTTATTATTGGCAGCAAAAATCTGTCCTAAATTTTTGGCCTTGGAAATATCAGCTGAAATTGGCCCGTGTAGCTGATTACGCTCAATATCAATAATATTGACATTCGGCAGACCCCAAATTCCTGCAGGAACTTCACCACTAAGATTGTTCTGGCTGACTCGAAACCGAGTCAGCGTCGTACAGTTACCATAACTGGCCGGAATTTCACCTGAAAACTTGTTCTGCAAGATCAGCAGCTTCGTCATTGTGCCTCTCTTGCACATATCAGGCGGAATTGGACCGGATAACGAATTCGTCGAAACGTCAATAAAATTAAACTCAGCCCAAGAACCCAGTTTCGCCGGAAGCTGACCCGTCAGCTTATTAGTGTACAAAGATAAGTTGACGAGTTTCTTAAACTCTCCGAACTCAGCCGGAATTTCGCCACTGAAATTGTTCTCATACAATTGCAGCCACACCAGATTGTTCAGCAACCTCAATTCCGACAAGTCGCCTTCTAAATTATTGCTTGAAGCATCAAACCGTTGTAAATTCGACAAGTTTCCGAAACCAACGGGAAGTGTACCTGTAAGTGTATTATCGTAAAGTTCAAGCTGCCACAACTTCTTAAGCTTGGTAATTTCCTGTGGGATTGACCCGGATAAGTAATTATCGGATAATTCGAGGTTAATCAGCTCGCTCAGGTTACCAATCTCGGCCGGAATTGATCCAGATATGCTGCAGTTAGCCATGTACAACCAATCCAATTTCGTAAGTTGGGTAACTTCTTTAGGAAACGGAGTTTTGTCGAAAGAGTTGTCACCGACACTCAACTGGATAAGACCAGACATGTTGGATAAAGACTTCCACGGGAAGACACCAGTAAACCCACTTAAATTCATGTACAAGTACTTCAACTGATTCAAGGAGGAAATATCCGGAACCGGGCCGGAGAACTGGTTGTTACCCAAATCTAAGTACTCGAGCTGAGAGCAGTGTGAGATTTCCTCGTCGATGCTACCGTGGAGAGAATTGAACCCGAAAGCGAGTTTTTGTAAGGAAGGAATTGAGCAAATGGAATGGAAAGGTAGAGTACCGGATAAGCCTCTTTTAGAGAGGTCAATTCCGGTGACGTTACCGGAATCATTGCAAGTAATTCCGGGGAATGAGCAGGTGGGTTTTGTAGGGAGCCAAGAGGAGAAGAGAGTTGGGTTGGAGTGTTGGAGGGAGGATTTGAGGGTGAGGAGAGCGGAGAGCTCGATATCGGCCGAGGTTGCGAAAGCCGAAAAACAGAGGAGGATGATAAGGAGGAAACAGGGGAGTTCTGGTGGCATGATGAGGTGGTGGTGGTGGTGGTGTTTTTGGGGGAAGTTGGTAAGGGTGTGTTTGAAATGATGAGAGTTTTTTTTTTTTTGAAGGAAAAAATGATGAGAGTTGGAGTAAGTAGGAAAGGGGAAAGAAAGAAGGATGTGTTCTCCCAACAACTGAATTTTGTAGATAAAAACAAACAAGGCCTTATGGAAGGTACTGTAGGAGGGTGTTCACATTATTTGTCGTAGTCTATAAACATTATCTTAATACCTCACTTGATAAAGAAATTTTAAAAAAAAATGTTAAAATTCGCTAATGGTATAGGCTTAAACCGGTCCGTAAAGAAAAAGCAAATCAGTTCATTAGCATAATGATGCTTCATTCTAAGAGTGATTGAATGAAAACGGCACAGAGGATAACACACAAGTATAATTTAGTCTCATCTCTGATAATTTATCGATGTATAATATTTTTCATTACACATGTGAATAATTAATTTATCGGAGAAAAATAATACAGAGTAGAAGTTTATATTAGCTCTATTATTGCTTGACTTTGAAATAAAAGATCAGACAAGAAAATAGATAGATGATTGAATAATATTGAAGACCTTATTATAAATGTCCAATTGATTTAATTTTTGATTTTTATTGTTATCAAGTCATCAAATGGTGGGACGTTTGAGCAGCAATAGTGATGTTGATATGTGGCCATGGGGCAGAGTGGATCTTCTGTCCCACTTTGTATCCCCTTCTGTGTGCCACACCAATGGGAGGCAAGGATTTCACAAAACTTACCATTAAAAATAATCTTTAATAAAATTATTTTGTGAAATTCTTGCCTCCTATTGGTGTGGCACACAGAAGAGGACACAAAGTGGGACAGAAAATCCATTTTGGGCCATAGGGGGGTCATTTGTCCTGTAAAGTAGTATATATTCTACTATTGATGGTTTGAATTTTGGGTTTTAATGCCCTCAAATCTTAATGCTCAATCTCAATCCAGTGCTATAGCTAGAAATCTAGAATGGTGTATGGTTTACACTTCACAAGAATGGTTGTGCCGATCTTCTTGTAATACGAGAATTCCTTAAGAATTTTGGAGGTTTCTATGAAGATTTGATTTCTTATTTAATTTGTCCAAGAAATAAAGGTATAAATGTCAAATAGGCTAAGGAGCAGTCAGTAGATCCTCGATCAGCCTCACATTTGTCAACTGTTTCATGTACCTATCCAAATTATGTAAACTAGTTTTTATACCCGTGCAATGCACGAGAATTACAAATGCTTATATGAAATAGTTTTTTGTCATACTCCGTATTACTTTATAGATATTAAATAAAAATATCGTAATATTAACAAATATAAAAGAATTTCAAACATAGCATTAGCAAACATAAATTTAAAATTTGTAAAGAGAATTTATAGATGTTGATAGAAAAGAACACCAAAATTTATAAATATAGGAGTTTTAGACCAATGATAACGATTTTGTGTTTTCCGTGTGATCAAATATGTTTAAAAATGCACGCAATCATATAAGATATCCTCCCTACCAACTTATTTCGTTTTGAATCTCCTATTGAACGTATAAACCAACAATCGACTTTTAAGCTATTGACAATAATTATCATCCTGAAACTTTCTTAGTTGATCTGATCCCCTCTGCCCCTTAAATTCCGTAGGCGTCCGCACAAATCGTTTTAACTCTTATACAAAGATCCTCGACTGACAATTTGCACCCCCAACCATCAATTTCTATTGCCCACATACACTTCCATGCTAGTATCCCACTCACTTTCCTTACCAACACCCAATCACCCGTCAACATGCTACCCGACACCGTAATAGTCTGATACATCATACGTCGTAACATAACCCAATAAGATTAAATGTCACCCCTTAAGTTCGTTAATCCTGGCTTGAGTTTTAACAGGTGAAAGGCTTGTTGGTAATGTATAGTAGAAACCTATTATAAACATATGATAATAAAAACCTTAGGGTCTGTTTGGTATCGTTTTCTGTTTTCAGTTTTCAGTTTTTTTGAAAATCAAAGTCCCGTTTTTGAAAACCAGAAAAAGTGGTTTTTAGTTGTCAGTTTTCATTTTCAGTATAACTATTATAGAAACATGCAATTAAAATTTATTTTTTCAACTTATTTAACAAAAAAAATTCAAAAAAAAAAACAAAAACAGAAAGCGGCAGTGATACCGAACGGTCCAGTGTCTCAACTTAGGACAAACCAATTCTATAAACCACTTTATGTCACATGTTCTAGCTGACCCTCAACCCCAGTCGATACTTACTTGCCCCCTTAACCAACACTTCTTCACTTGTCAGATTTTTAAACGACACTGCCACACATGAACTCATTTAAGGCCCCACTCCAAGTGAATTCATGTACTGGACCCGCACCCGATCAATTCCTATGCACCCGTCCTCTTTACCCGTGTTAATTCGTATACTCGACCATCTATAACACACATATTATCGACTCCTCCACTTGCCCTGATCTGCCTAAGCGACATATGAGGCTCTGCCCCACATGAACTCCTATACTCGACTTCCAACTCGGTCATTTCTTTTACTCCATGTCCCCTTTACCTATGTCGGTTCTTATACTCGACCCCTTATAACACATATGTTATCGACTCCTCCACTTGGTACCTCTCATCTCTATGCAACATATGAGGCTCCGCGTCACATGAACTCCTCTACTCGGCCTCCAACTCCATTCTTGTACCATATTCTCTTCACCCGTGTCGATTCTTTTGCTCGAACCTTTTTCACACACATATTCTCGACTCCTCTAGTTACCACCCCTGATTTTCCTGCGCGATGACCCCGCCATTCTCCGAAAAAAATTATATCTTACTTTCAGAGTATATTGAATATTTTAAACTCTTCTAATAATATAATCGGTGAGCAATCAATTTACTTTTATAACCAATGACATCTATTGTTGTGCATCAACTTATAAGTCAATAAGCATATATTTTCTAATCCACTTGTTTCTCTGATTCTTCACTCTAGTCACTTGCATACTGCGTCGTTTGATCTAGTCCTAGCGTCTCTCCTCGAAAGGCCCAGGTTACCATACAAAAGTGATAGAGCGATCTAACTGTACGTGTAGTCATGTACCGAATCTTCGTTTAAAATTGCTGAAATACCTAGGGTTTTAAATATGTGGTTCTTTTCTCTTTTAATATTTAGTATGTAGAAAAATCTTATCAACATATATTCTTGTTCATATCTTCATTTTGAATTGATGAATTGATTTATGTAAATGTAAATAAAAATTAGTTTATAAATTCTTTCGCTTTTTAAGATTTCTAAAAAAATCAGGGTTTGATCATAAAAAAATCACTACACACACATAATGTTTGGACTGGTTCTTTTCTTTATATAAAATTAGTTGTAAAAATATGCACGAAGTAACAGCTAGCACACTGGTAATGTAATGAATATGTAAGTGAGAGGTCAATGGTTCAAATCCTATCTCACACATTTTTGGTTGATTTACTAGAGCAGACTGGTTCGACCCTTTTTATAGAATGAGTTGTAAAAATATGCATGAAATAATAGGTGGCACACTGGTAATGTAATGAATATGTAAGTGAGAGGTCAATGGTTCAAATCCTAACTCACACATTTTTGGTTGATTTACCAGAGATTGCTGACGTGTTAAATGAGTGCTGACGTGTTGTTGACGTGTCAGTTGTTCGTTGAACCTCGTCACGTCAGCTTATCATGCACGCAATTATTAAAAGTAATAGATGGGGCACCAGGTGGTACAGATTTAGAGGATCGCACTGTTCATTACTCGATTCTGTTATGAGTCGCTTTTTAGCCAAACAAAGCAATCTCACAATAATTTATTGTGAGAATTTGCTCTAGCCAGGTTATTAAAAACGTGTTAGTTGCACTTATTAGAGTTGTCACAAGTACATAAGGCTTGTTTAGAAAACATTTGATGCGATTTCGTTTTGTTATAACGCCACAGTTTTCACTTTAACTCTTATGAGAAACCATTACTTAAGACTTTGACATGTCTTGATCGAGTATGTAACATTTGAAATGTGTTCAGTCTGTTTCTTAAATCAAATACGGAGTATGCAGCCTACTCCGTATATACGACCCGAACAAGCAAGCTAGTTAAATACAAATACAAAAAGTCAAAATAGAAAACAATGAGAGACAAACAAAATTATTGCCGCACTAATAAAATAGCTTGCTATAATCGCGATTGATGATGAATGTACAACACTACACTAGTTAATTTATGCCGAATTGTGATTGAATTGAAAACGATCAAAATTATTACAATTGAAAATATACAAATGAACAAAGCCCCATGTTTATTTAATAGTTTTCTTAACAATGATTTACATTGGCCACCTAAATAAAGTAGGGAAAATACAAACGACACTCATGTCACACTAAAATAGTTTGCAATATAAACTTTGTCTGTTATATCTTATATTATACGCTCTTTTACTGATTTAGTGATGCAGTCGGCAAAGTCACCCACCCATGACCCATGCTAGTATTGCTACTTTGTGAGCCATAAGCCGCCGAGGTTGACCTGGCCCTGCCTACTAGAGCTAAATCATTCACGTGCACAAATGTTATCACCACTCACACTTCTATGCCCACGCGCGCGTTAATTATTTCTTTGTTTTTTTTTTTGGTTAATTATTTCTTTGTGCATAGCCTATTCTTCCACTTCGTCAATATCAGCTTAGCAAGAGGTAGATGGTAATGTTATACCGTAACTTCTAAGTTGTAATTAGGGGAGGTCTTGAAATAAAAAGTTTCCGAAGTACAAATCTAATTCTAAAAGGAAAATTGGTGATGCTTCTACGCATGGTGTTTTCGGAGCATAATGCTCATAATCGATAACTTATACTAGTATATATCTATGATGTTTTGAATGATCTTTTATGCAGTAAGTTGTCGGTTTGAAAATATATGAACAATTTTAAACCAACGTAAAGAATAATTGTTTTCTATTACTTTAACTAGGTTTTTACGTTCGTCAGTTCGTGAGTATGGTTAGGTCTTAATTGAAGATCCAGACCAGCTACAAGATCAAGTTCCACAAAGTCTCAAAAATTCACCTTAATTAGACACGCCCGAAGGTGTAAGTATGGTCTAAGGTCCGTCACTCCATCACCATCCCTACCCACACGGTACGTGATGTTGGTGCGCGCAACAAACTCGCGTCCATTATTATTCTAGCTTGTACAACACGCTCTATGATGACGAATGAGGCCAGTTGGGCATGGTCGGAGCAAGGTCCAAATAATTTCACTAATAATTAATTAGTGCCAATCCCAAGAAGATACGTGTAGAATTAATTGGTCTAAAGGTCCATTACAATTTACTACTGAGTGCTAATTGCCACTTTGCCAGTGTGGCCTGGTGGGTTACTCTTGGGTTGACCACTGACTAGTCGTATTTTGGGCTTTCCTTGTCAATGCGAAGTCACTACACTTTCTAGTTTCTACTACAGTGCTTTTATTGGCACTTTTCTAATCACAAAAATTGCTAGAGGTTCTTTCGTTCATATCTTTAGTTTTCGTAATATGAACACTAAAGTCGCGAAAATTGTCTTTTTAGCATAGTACTGTTGTCTGTGCTACCTATAAGATCACATAATAAGAATTTGTTCTACAGATTCATTTTCTCTAATGCTCACATTCGTATTACATGTGCATCATGTGTTGATAGTATAACGTCCTATATATGTCGTATCGTCCTTTGACGCAACTATTGTACATCTGAAACTTTTCAAGACATATCAGAACAACAGAAAAGCACACAAGTAAAGAAGATAATAGGCTTCAAACATGTGCCCTTAGAACACACAATAGAAAACAGATAAAAGAATACGATACTCATAGTTTGTGAGCTTATTGTCCACCAGGTGGTACTACATAGTGAAGTGTCCCATGTCCATACTACACTTGAGCTACTAAGCCTTCGAGAGAGGCAACGCCTTTGCTCCCGCATTAACAGGCCAAGTCAACTTTCAAGTTTTGCTAGTAAAACACTAGAATGCGTTACTAAAGCATACACTAATGATCCACGTGCAAACTTCACAAACTTTCAGGACAGTCAAAACCCAAAAAACTGGAAACGCCCTAAATTGTCATTTTATATAGAAATCTATTACAACTTTCATTTGAAAGTGAGCAATTAGCCGTTACAATGTCAACAAACTAGACCATGAAATTCACAAGGTTCTCATGCATGACTAATATGGCAGTAAATCTATGTGCAGAGTCACGAGGAAACTACCTCAGCTCTGGGTAGATTTCTTTCCTAAGATGGAGATTTTTCTTATTCTATATAAAGGCGTAAGTTACAGTCAAAATTATTCATAACTCATAAAGTCATAAGTAACTTTAAAGTCTTTCGTCCAAAAATAGAAATAACCACAACTAGTATGATGGCTTTTATATGTCATTATCGGTCTAAGTTCACCTCTGTAACCTTAATTTCAATTGCTATAATCATTTCTTTAAGCTCAACTGCATTAAGTCGATCTTTAGAAGAAGATCGGATTAAGCAGATGTTTGAGAAATGGATGGTCGATTATGGTCGTATTTATGAAAGTAGTGGGGAGAAGGAACACCGTTTTGGCATATTTAAGCAAAATGTAGAGTACGTAGAAGCATTCAATAGTGCTAATAATCACTCTTACACTTTAGCTGTTAATCAGTTTGCTGATCTGACACATGAGGAATTTGTAGCAACATACACTGGTTATAAGGGCCATTCTTCAACTGAGGATGTGTCTTCTGGTCCATTTCGGTATGAAAATGTGACCGAAGTACCATCTTCAATTGATTGGAGGTCGAAAGGTGCAGTCACTGAAGTTAAGGACCAAAGGGAATGTGGTAAGTTAATACGCTCTCATTTTCCTTGAGTTCTTTACGTACTTTATGTGATCACTCATTCTAATTTATGCTTTTCTTCTTTGAAGTTGTTTTGTACACTCTAAACTCATCCGATTGATTATGATACACACTCTCTAAATTCGGCATTTTCATTGGTCCTACAAAAGACAGTCTTATACGTAACAAGTCATGTTAGCCGAACTAATCATTTCGAGATTTATATCATCGTCGCTATTGTTCTTAATATGTGCTCTTAATTTCCCTTGTTATGTACACAGGAAGTTGTTGGGCATTTGCTGTAGTCGCAGCGATCGAAGGCATAAAAGGAATTACGGACAACAATTTGACCTCGTTATCAGTACAAGAATTGATAGATTGTGACACAAAAGGAACAGACGAAGGTTGTGCAGGAGGTTTGATAGAGACAGCATACAATTTCACCATACACAACGGCGGAATTGTTTCTGAGAAAAAATACCCGTACAAAGCACTGGACGAGAAATGCAAGAAATCCATAACGACAAATCCTATAGCCAAAATCAACGGATACGAAAACGTTACAAAGAAGAGTGAGGCAGCGCTACAAAAGGCCGTGGCTCATCAACCCGTCTCAGTCGCTATAGAAGCGACTCTTGAGTTGCAGCTTTACGGGAGCGGGGTGTTTTCCGGCGATTGTGGGACCGATTTGAACCACGCCGTGACCGCGGTAGGGTATGGTGTTAGTAAGGAGAAGGGCAAGAAGTATTGGTTGGTGAAGAACTCATGGGGTGTTAAGTGGGGTGAGAAAGGGTACGTTAGAATGGAAAAGGATATCCATGCAAAAGAAGGGCTTTGTGGGATTGCTATGCGTGCTTCATACCCAACTATGGAATGATTTTGGACTATATTTTTGCTTAGTTGTGTAATGTGCTCTATAATTAGAGTGAAAAATGAGGATTAAGCCTGGGGTTTGTCCCGAGTTGAAAGCCTCATACCCCCACCCCCGCAGCATTAGCTGCTCTTTTGTAACAAAAAAAAAATTAAAAAAAAATTAGAGTGAAAAATTAATGTTAAATGAAATTATATTTAGAAAAAAAATGTGTTAAGACTTAGGGCCTGCCTGGATTGGGGGGAATGAGGCTGAAAAATTAGGGGAGTAATAATTTCAGGCCCGTTTGTAAGTTTGGTTGGGAAGGAAAAATTATGGGCCTGAAAACATTACCCCCAAATAGGGGTAATACATTACCCGCCCACCCATCCAAGGAATGAATTACCCGGGTAATCATTTCCTTCCCAAATCACAATTTTCACTCTCCTCTTTTTCTTCTGCGTTCTTCCCTTCTTTCTTCTTCACTCAGGTAATCCTTCCTTCTCTCTCCTCTGTCCTTCTTTCTTCTTCTTCTCTTTTCTTTTTCTTCTCCTCTGCGTTCTTCCCTTCTTTCTTCTTCTCTTTTCTTTTTCTTTTTTCGTCAATTTCAGAATTTGCCCTTCCAAATCCTAGACTTTGGTCTAATCTTTGTAAATTTTTTACTGTATAATTTGGTTCAAAATTTGATGAAAGTTTTGATTTTGTTTGATGGATTTCAATTTATGTGGTTGGATTATAAAATTATATTTGTTTAAAAAATTGCCTTTTGTACATCAAAAATACTGATTTGGAAGATATCAGGCGTTAGTATTGTGTGTTGATGGGTTTCAATTGATTTTGTTCAGCTTTTTTTTTTTTTTTTGTAAAGTGTGTATTACCCGCTAACCAAACCTAGGTAAAGATTACCCAACTAACATTTTCCTTGTATTCCAAACTTGCAAATCAAGGAATCATTACCCCTCTAATCAATCTCCCACTACTTATTCACCCCTGAATTTATTCCCCCCTAATCATCACTTGCATACCAGGCAAGCCCTTACCAATTCTTTTTCTTGCTGTTTAAATGTATTTATTTTCTTTTTCATGGTTCGCTAGTTTCTTCTGTGAAGCATTTACGATTGTACGTAATGCATATATGACGTCTTCCTAAACTAGACGAGTTTTTATACTTGGAACAAGAGGGAAAAAAAAGTAAGGTACTTTAGAATACCTCTGTTTTTTTAACAATATACTCCCTTCTCTCGTCCTCCACCAGCCCTTGAACCCGTGACCTCGCGCAACAAACAAGTGTTACATGCCACTGAGGTGCAAGGAGGGCCGGTGACAATTTTAGCTTTCATAGAGCTTATTACTGAATTGAACAGTCGAAACGACAATCTGCAAGAACAAAAGTAACTGAGAAATACGTGAAGTTCAAGGAAGTTCACATTAGTTCGAACGATTTAAGAATAACAAGGCAAGAAGAATATAACTCAAGATCACAGCGGCACAACATTGAGCATGCCTGAAGACGATAGAAAGCAATTACTGTGTATAGCAAATACGTTAAGGCTAGTTCTCGAATAAATGAGAACGTCTAGGCGAGCCACTTTTTATTGCAGGATCCGTAAAGTTCGTATCAGGAACAGAGTGATGATTGAAGGTTAAATACTAGGATAATGCATCAAACACAGTAGCTAATGACATGACGATGTTGTACACCAGAAAAATAGCAATAAGAGGACTCTCCTTCAAACTACAAGCTCTTCAAGTAACATCACGTCTTGAACAGCAATATTCTCGACCAAGGGAAATCAAAATGCTGGTGATTTGCAATCTTGCAACAGTATTCGACACTGAAAAGAATAACAAGAAAAATATAACCAACAATGACCAAAAGGCAACATCACACACAGTTTACAAACAGCAGAGAGAACGTAGGCCTAATTAATATGTCTCCAGATTTTATTTGAAAAGAACCAGAACATCTCAGTCAATCATAACAAGTGAAATGCTGCACTCAGGCCACACCAATCCTTCTAAGCCTCTAGGTACACACGACTTGTGAAACGGGCAATAAGCAAATCCAAAATACAAAATTATCCCTCTACGGGTCTACGAATTCAAGAAGCTTCAAAAAAGCTAAAAGGGGACATAAATTGAAGAGACTAATTTATATACTAGTGTTTGTCATGGCAGACCAAAATTTAAACCCATAGGTCTACAATCTTGTCTTTCACCTATTTCTTGCAATGTTAGTAAACTAATGGTGGAAAAAACATAGGCACTACTGGAATTTTCAAGTGGATATTTTCACTCGGTCTAGAACAGATTACTTTGTCTTACGAGTTAGGATGATATGACACAAGAGTCAGTGACATTCTTCTTACGATAGGCTAAAAAAATGAAAGATAACTTCAAGAACATTCAAGAGAGGTCATATAATAATAGAACTTTGGGAACGTCACCAACAGCCTGACCACAAACCAGAAGGGAGGTTGGCAAAATAGAGCTTTTGCAACTTTTCCAGTTTCCTAACAGGATTTTAAGCAGTAATACAATATAAACTTGAAGTGTTTATTCAACCAGCCCCTTTATTAGCATTCAGCTGATAAATCATGGTCGCCCACCTGCATTCCACCAAGCCTTTACTGCTCTTCAACTCCTTTCCTCTCAGCCCCTTCATCCAATGTTCCACACTTGCCATGCTGTAACACACGCCTCTCACCCTCCCACCCTCGCACAGCTGTATCACTCAAGAATCACATCCCCTCCCCAAGTTACTGCTCCTTTACAGATCTCATGTTTCTCTGTCAAAGTGTCAATCAACTGGTGGTATGCATGGAAAAGGGTCTACTGTATGCCGGCGAGTGGCACTTAGGCGGTGGCTTTGCGCCGGGGAATGAGGTGGTGGGCCAGGTGGAGCGTGGGGAGAGGGAAGGAGAGAGAGAGAGGGAGAAAAAAAACATGGGGACTGGTAAGGGAGTGATTTTTGTTTTTGTTTATTGGAAATTACGGTTATAGCCCGTGGATCATGATATAATTTGCCCTTAAAATCATGGATATAAACCCCCACTAACCCCCCCCCCCCCGGGTCTCCAAACCAATATTATAGAGAATTGAAAGCAAAGAAGGCAGCTTACCTCATATCCTAGGCACGAGTGATGATATTTTGCTTAGGGAAGAATTTGCTAGAGTCATTTTAAGGCAAGTCATCATTTTTCCTTTTACTGACATTTGCTTTGACACATTTTGGGTTAAGAATTAATCTGGAAACTCCACTTACTGAAGCAAGACATGGAAAAAATTTCACACAACAATCTTCTAATACAGCCTTTGATACCTGGGTGCACACATTTCGATCCAAAGAGACTGCGAAGAAGGGCACTAGCCTTTTGGACAAGGATGGATTTACTTGATAACAAACTAAATGAAACACATAGCGTTTTACACCCATGAGAAGCTTTTCTCTTTGTGAAGTCTCAGATTACTGCTGAATAGAAATACAGGATGGGAGGCCTGAGGACATACTGGCTTGACAAGTAACCAACCTATGTTCCTATGTTGCTTATGGAGGGTGGAAAAAAACAGGAGAACCCTAACTCGGTATACCAATCATAAATTACATCTAACCCTAACCCAGCAAAGTTCAGTAGCATTCTGAAATTTTCACGGCTGAAAAGCAAAACTCAGTAAAAGTTGGTCAAAAGTACTAAGACTAAATTGAAGCCCTTGCATACATATATATGTACACTCCCATCATGTCATGATATTTTGATCTGAGCCTAACATCAGAGCACAATAATGTTTAGGTATGCGCTATTATCAAAAGAGAAATTGGGGTTGGTTTCCTGTCACTAGAAGTTGCTTAGAGCAGAACCAAATTATTACAAGAACAAAGTTGTAAATTGGGGTTTTCCCAAAAGAACTTGACCAAGAAGAAAAATGAAGATGTTTTGGGTGTTGTTATTGCTGTTACCGTAGTAGTCACATAGATTACCAAAAGTTCCCTAGGTGACAAACCCAAAGAGCACTATGTGCCAACTGCCCAAGTATCCTCCACAAGTAGCCCTAAAAATAGACCCATGATATCACAGAACAAAGAAGGCGAAGATACCCCTCTATCCCATGATATCTCCAGCCATCCGGATAGATGCTCTGTGAACATGCACCATTCCCTGTCCATTCCAAGAGATCATACCAACTGCTAATGCAAACATACCCAAAATATATAGAATGTGTGGAAAATCTGTGATTATTCTCCACAAATGTCAAAAAGAAGCCAAAAAAAAACCTTTCTCCCATAATCACTGTAGGCTATGGGCTCTAGTGAGATCCATTGTGCCATTTTCATTCAAAACACCCGCATCGCACCACCGTACAGCTATTTTGGTAGCTTGTCAAAGTCACCTCCCTTTACCCTACTGAGATTGGCACAAAATGCCCAGAAATACGCTACTTCTCATGAAGGGACATTGAACCAAAAAATAGGTCCCTCCCCCAAACCATAAAAAAACTACCTTATGTGATAATCTCCCTGTCTAACCAAGTGGTCACAAATTGGACCAGTGTGAAAAGCAGAAAGAAATGTTGCTCCAACTATTCAAGACTTCGTCAGGGATTCAGCATATCCTAATAAGATATACCTGGGGGATAAGATCTGAAGCTTAAAACATGTGCACATAAAGCTCAATCATATCAGAATCATCAACCTGCTGAAATGGTGTTAGGACAGCTACTCACTAAGACATAAGCCACCCCTCCTCTCTCTTCTCTCTCTCTCTCTATCTCACTAACACATAAACCCTGCCATCCGCATTCAACAAGAGGTGTAGCCTTCTCCAATCTAATTTCAACTAAGCACTTCTTTTTACAATCAAAGCTCAGGAACGTGACTCCTACCAGATCCTTCAAAGTTCAGACATTCTTAGCCTTATTTTCAGCATGGGCACAGCTTTGGAGTAACCAAAAGGACACAAGGTCACTAAAAAAAAAAAAAAAAGTTAGCCAAGTAAAGAGCGAAGAGAGAGAACATTTCCTATGTAACACCCCTAGCAGCCCCAAACTTCCTCAACATCCATTCACAATGGCTATCCATTGTAGCCCTAGTACACCACATTCAGCTTACAATCAACGAAACTGTCAAGAGACCGCATAGGAGCCCATATAAGCTATAGTAGAGGCACAAAAGTTATTCTTATCAAAGAGAATTACTTTTCTAGCCACATTTTCTGATTCCGGTTCATATTTCATGACATTCCTTCTCAATGAAAGCTTAATTTCGCAGTATTTTATTTGCTGTAAATTCTAGTCCGATATTTAAGTATCAAAATAATTCTTAATGACATACTAGTATGTCATTGCCTTTCCCACGTTTATAATAGGTTTTCATTTGAAAAAAAAGAAGGGGCTGATACCACTCACCTAAGTAGAGTGCACTCCTCCAAATTTCAATAAAAGGTCTATGCATCCCTTTCAATGTAATGATCAAATTCAATATCAGCGCAACTTATCCTACTAAGGCAAGAAATGAGATGTTCCATCATCACTTATCTAATGATCAAACTCAACACAACGTTATCACTTATAAAGAGATAACATCACTTGTAAACTATACACATCATCCATATCATCCCAGAGTTTGAGATACGGGTAATTAGGGTGCTAGAAACGCAATCTCTAGTATCTATTTCCTGCCAGATCTCAAATCAGCTAAAAGTTACCAATAATAACAACTTAATGACAGGTCAATTAAGGTGCTAATGGTTCTAAGAAATAAAATTGATCATGATCGAATCGACATTCACTGCCCATAAGACAATTTTAATAATGAGCACATTGACTGTAAAAGTCCATATGACAATTTCATAATGATCATAATGGAACCAACACTTACGGAGAAGTCTTATAAACGAATCCGCAGTCTCTACTACTCGCTACTAGCCTAGGGGATTACCAATCAAAAGTTCGATTTTCAAGCAACACAAAATAAGAATAAAAATCCTTTTCAACAGCTGAGAAAACATTAGCTTACTATAAAACCACACAGAGAACACCATATTCAGCCCTTATCCCCCACAATAGGTATAACGATCACTATTTGGTATCGACAATGGTAAACCTAATCATAATAAATTCAAAATTGCGAACAATTTTATCATAGAGTTTGCACCAATCATTCCTTAATACCAACACGCCTCAATATAACACTCAATCCAACAGACCAAAGCAGTTTCACACAGAACACGAAACATATTCGACAATAAACAGAACAATCAACAACAATAGATAATAAAACACTCACTCTTTTGCCGATATTTGACCGGAAAGGCGAATCATTGCTTGTTCTCTTCAGGTTTTCTGTCTTCCGCTTTCCTTGGCTGCAATAACAAACAAAAAAAAAAACAGCAGTAAAAATACCATACATTACCGGAAGAAGAATTCTCCAAAAACTTGAAAACTCGTCCCAAAATCGATGCAATCGAAAATAAAACGAGAAAAATAAATGTCAAAGCTGTTGAATGACCGAAATCAAAGATAGGCTACAAACCTAACAAAACGTAAATAAGAAGCTAGACAAAAGAAACTAAACTACCTTGATGGAAGGAGGAGGAAGATCAAGCTCCTCTCGAGGAATAAGAACGGGCCACGCTTGTTCGGCCTCACGGAACAACTCCTCCGTCTCAAGATACCGACCTTTGTCGAGGATTAGAGAGCGGATGGAGTGAGCAGGTGTGGTAGAAGCGTCAAAAACTTCCTCGACGCCGTTAACGAAAGTGACCTTGATTTGCGGCGGATGTTCGTCGGTGCGACGCTTTACTTCTACTTGACACGACGGATTTGATTCCCTCGCTTTGCCGGAGTTGCACTGCGCTAAGAACTCCATGCATGCTCCTGCTCGTGAGTCCAGCGCGTTGAACTCCACCTTCACCTTCGACAAAAACTTCAACATTTCTAAAGATTTGGGGAATTGACGACGGCGGCGGCGGTGTTATCGGCGGTGGTGATCTCCTCTTTTCCGTCGGGATTTCTGTTCTCCCTTTTTTCCAATCGATAAACCCTCTTTTGTGAGATTGGATTGTTTGGGTTTCTTTTGGAGTGACTCAGTGTGAGTACAAACCTACTCGGGGTTGGGCATGGGACTCCGA
Source organism: Spergularia bocconei (assembly GCA_963457585.1). Taxonomy (NCBI): domain Eukaryota; kingdom Viridiplantae; phylum Streptophyta; class Magnoliopsida; order Caryophyllales; family Caryophyllaceae; genus Spergularia; species Spergularia bocconei. The sequence goes on along the minus strand of OY734947.1, from coordinate 4,403,910 downwards.
AATGATACCCGGGTAGAGCTGGCTATTCGGGTTTGCGGGTCATATTCGTGTTATATTTTGTGACATTTAAGAATCTCACTTAAAAAAGTAAAAACATCAAATCCTACCTTTATATATGGGTGTTGCTAAACGTAACTTGAAAAATACTATCGTAACCTATTTTTTTCATTTTCCTTCCAATATACCCTTAATACTAGTGTAACCTATATCTATACTTATCTATTAATTGCCTACCATCCGCGCCCACGTGGCAGCCTCCTAACGAAAATGCTTATGTGTACAAGAAGAAAAAGCCAGGTCACGAGTGAGTTGTCGTCCCACAAATTGATCTCCGCAGCGACCTTTCGTGCTCTCCAGTTTCCAGTCCCGCCCCTTCTAATAAACCTTCCACCTCCATTAAAATCTAAATTAAAGACCATTAAAATCTTTAAAAAGACCATTCAAAGCCTCAGCCGTTTTCTAGCTAACTTCTTGCCTTCCTGCTCTCTTTAGATTCAAATGCACAAAATGAACGCAAGACTCTTCGTGCGGCTGCCCATGTCCATTTAAAGCTCTTTTTTTTTTGCAGAAATCAAAGAAAGTATGCGTTTTTAAATTGGATTGGATTAGAATTATGTGGTTGATTGATTTTGATTGGATTTTATTGATTGATTGTTTTTCAATGGATTTTATTTGATTGATCTTTCTTCTTGCATTGTTGTTTTGCTAATGGATTGATTTTTTTTTTCTTTGGTAGATGGATTTGTAACCTCTCTAAAAGGAAAAGGGGGCAGAGCTTTCTGGATGAAAGTGTTTCTCAGGGAGTGTTTGAGCTGGAGACAAATAACAGTAATCTCAGGAGAAATCAAAGAGTATGAGTCTTTTCATTTCCTCCAAACACATGTCGAAGATGCCCTATGTTGAAGAAGAGTAATTTCAAGGTTTGTTTTTGTGCTTTTTTTCAATGTCGATTTTTCGTATGTTTATAGAGATCACATTAAACCAATCTCATTTTATGCATACTGGGTTATCAAATTTGATAGTTATTACGTCTTATGCATGATAGTAACTCTTGAAGTTCCACCTTAACCTTGGCACTTAAATGAGGACATTTGATGTAGGTGGCAAGCTTCTGTTGAAATTGAACCGTAGGCTATTTTGTGTGGTCTGCCACTCCAGTTTATAAGAAGCTAGATGAAGATGGAACGTTTAATTTCGCAATTAGGTGTGTGTGGCCTGATTTGCTTATTTTAAAATAATAAAAAAAATCGATTTCGTTTTCCACCAATATGTTTGATTGTACAATCTGATTCTTTCTCATAGTAGCATCTTCATCGTTTTTGTGTTTTGGTCTTTTAGTTCCAATAAATTGTGGGTTTTCGATTAAATTTTATTTAGCAAATTGGTCACAAGGTTGTGCTTAAATTGATGGCTGTGCTAGGTAGGTAGCCAAATAAACTTAGTTTTATGATTCAATCGAGTTTTTGGGGATTTCTACGCTAATTAGAGTATTGTTCTCATATCTAAGTTTGTGTTGATTGAGTTGCCTGCAAACTAAATAGTTTGACAGTAGCTGTTTTGGAGTTATTTTGTTATATTTCTATCTTGCAGATGCAGAGGATATAGTTCAAACATAACCACCTTTACGACATTCTGCTGGTAAGTTTCTATTGTTCATTTTTTTTTTTGGTATATTTCATGTTATCGTTTTACTCCGTAGTTGGTTTCAGGTTTAGTTCATCTGCGACTCATTGTGGGGTTCTGTTGGTCTTTGAGAATTGAGGGATTTTTTTAATGATAGTAGAATGTGTGTTCAACAGACTTGCATTATCTTCGGTTCGTATTGGTATTGTAATTTTGTTTTGTTGTGCTCCTTTGTACTAATTTTAGGTTTTTTAAAGTACCTTGCATTGATAGTCTAAGCCGCCACTTTAGTTTAGCTTTTGTAATTGGTGTGACCAAAAACTGGTTCTGTTTAGAGCTGTGTTATGGGGCGTTAACCTGATGTGTCAAATAGGACATCTATATATGCTTTGGAGTGATACACTAATCGGACATTTAATCTGGGTATGTAAAGTATTCAAGTTTTGGAGAGTGCTAATTTGGGTTGAGAACGCAAGTAACTTAGTTTTGTAAGTGGAATCAGTGGTTAATTTTAAAAAAAAAAGAACTAAACTGGCCTATAATTAGGGACTATTAGCTTTGTCATTAATCTTCTTCGTGTATTGTTCCTGGACAAGTTACGTAGCGGCTGAAGCAAACTTACAATCGAATTTGGCTTCAGTAGTAGTCTTGTGGTTTCAGAATCATATACGCACCACTAGCAAAACTTAAGCTAACTTGAGGATATACATCATCAATACCGTACACAAAAGAACCAGATATTATAAGCCCAAAAAACAAAGGCTTGGACAGGATTGTGAGATCATTTCGTCTACTAGATTTCAATTTGATTAGTTTTTTGTTTTCTTGGAGCATGTTAGGATATTGCTGATCAAATGATGTTGCCAATTGCTGTACTCCCTAATTTTAGTTTTGGGTTGAAAGAGAAATTACTAGGTGACCAGGGTAATAATTGGTTTGAATTTAAGTTTGTTGACTTAATGCTGGATGACATAAATATCAACCCTGTTTGTGGTACTATATGGATGTCTTTTAGCAATTATTCTTCATCAAGTATATTGCTACTTAGTTCTCACCTTTCGGGTTTGTAGAGCGAATAACTTGAACCCACTGCCTTTGCTGGTAATTGTATTGGTTTTGATGATTAATGCATAGACTCTGCAAAAAAAATTAGGCTAGCTTAGAAGATATATATGAAGTTTGTATGTTACTAAAGACACTAAAGTAGGAACAAAATTGAAATTAATCATTTGGAATTGCATAAGAAGTACTGATTTGCTCAATAGTTTTCTTAGCTTTTGAGCGGCCAGCCAAACATGACAATAACTAACAGTATACCTTCTACTTCTTCATAACTCAAAAAATGTTAACAAAGTTTGCGTAGAAGGAGCTCTATTTAACACAGTTCCGTATCAAAATAGCTTCCCTCCAAAGATTTTTAGGAGCACCAGAATTTATCATCAGCATAGCATTAGTGACCATTTGACTCAGGACAGTTAGTGGAGTCCCTTCATGTATTTACCACAAAAAAACACATAATAGAATAGTAGAATGATCATGTAATATGGGCAATTGTATTTGTGGAACTGAAAACGGGTGAATCTCAGGGGATGGTGAATATAACCTCCACCTCTTCCGTGATTGCTCCAATTTGACCATCCTATGGGGTAGACGATACGGGTGGTTCTCATGTTCATCATGACCTGGGAAAATTCTGGAATCTTGAGTGGTATAATTGTATTATCTTTAATCTTGGTCAACCTAAGACGTGGCACGATACCTTTTGCATTGTTTTCTGGCACATTTGGTTGGAAAGAAATAATGTTGTTCTCAGAAATGTCTCAATTCCGTAGAGGCTGACAGCTAACAGTGTATTTCCTCTCAGGGTCCTGTTTCCTCTGGCCGTCAGAACTCCTCTTAACAGATGGAAGGCTGCTCCAGGGGCTACCTCAAGATGAGCACATATGCTGACTGGAAGGACCCTTCTTCGGTGTCCAGAGGTGCGGGGGGTTGTTCGTGATTCCTAGGGGGCCTGACGATAGATTTCACAGGCCTGGCCATCAGAGAAGGCCTTATTGTAGAGCAGGATTTCAAACGGGTCCAATTCGAAACCGATGCTCTCTTGATCAAGTGTGTTATGGATTCTCCTTAAGCCGATAGGAATCACCCTCTCAGAGCATTTGCAGATGTTTGGAACATTTGTAAGACAAATACGGTTTTCTCTTTCGAGGACACCAAAAGAGTAGCGAATAAGGTGGCTCACAGCCTTGCTCAACATGCCTTGACCTTATCGTGTGATAGACTCATTTATTTGTCTATGCCAATGTGTGAAAATCTGTAACTTATTATTTCGAAAAAAAAAAAAATTGTAACTTAACTATTAAGCAATATTACTCGATTCACACGACGAACCTGTAATGATATTACTATCGATCTCTCCACACTTCATATAAATCGATTCCATGATACTCCGTATATAACTAAAATGGAAACATGCACGGTCCTGTGAGTACACGGGTGCAAAAACTAGTTATATATACTAATAGGCAAACTTTTGGACAATTCTAAGGCCATCCATGTCACCGCTGATGTCAGCGCCACCTCATCACCTGTTATATAACAATTCTGAAAAAATGATGCTTTGTGGGCTTGAACCTGTGACCTCTGGTTTACAATGTAACACTTCAACCACTAGGACAACTGATGTTTAGTTGATTCTTTTATTAGCCAAATAATATATAAAGCGTATTAATTCCTAATATTTCGTCCAAATAAATAACAAATATTTTGCCCAGTAATTATATTACCATATATTATACACTAAGTTATTTGGAAATAAAATTTGATCATTTATTCAATTTTGACCGAAATTTCACCATATATACTAAGCATATATTCCGTTAATATCAAACTAGATAATGATCATTTCTTATATGGAACATGAATTAGAGATTATGTTACGTTTATGATGGAAATAGTTGTACATGATTGTTATGCAAAACGGTGGGTGTAATCAGACTAATACATACGTGATACGTGCATCAAACAAAGAATATTGGCGGGTAGCTAAGCGGAAAGTTAAGACACTAACAATGAGTTTCGTGGGTGATACCAACAAAAATGTTCCGCGGGTGAGTTAGCTAGGACCGTTATATGTTACCTAATTTTAAAAATAATACGAAAGTGCAAAACCTGTTTTGTAAGAAAATGCTTAATTGCTCATTTTTTAAAGATAAAAAAACATAATGTTAACTTTATAGTTCGTCCATCCTACTTCATCAAACACCCGTGGGTATATGTAGTGGAATAAGAAACTCTGTGAATATTATTGTCTATTATGTGCATCTATAGCAAATTCACCCAATTTGATCAATTGAAATTCATAAATCGGCTTAAAATATTTAACTATCTGATACTTATTAAGTTGTTTTAATTTTAGCGAATCGGACATAACTCTTCTAAAACGATATTAAATTAAATATGATAAATTTACAATGAAATAGGGCAACCGTGCAATTTTGCACGGGTCTACGACTAGTTTTTTCTATCTTTCTTCCATTGTTCCCAATCAAACAAGGGGGAAAAAAAAAAAGCAAACATAAAAAAGAGGAGAGAGACTAGTTTGAGAACGAATACATGAAGGGGAAGGAGGAAAGTAGGAAGGTGGGCGTCGGTGAGAGGAAAAAGCAGCCAAAGAAGAATAATTTGTCTTCTTTAATCTTGTATGTTCGGGTGTCTTTTTTTATTTTTTTTTTTTCCTTATTTTTTTCTGGGTTAACAATCGGCGATAATCATCAAATCCAGATGATGATAAATGATGATGCAATAATCATGATTTTTGGGTTTTATTGAATGATGGTGGTATATATTGTCTTTTGACGTATAAATCGAGCTGGGTCGTGAAATTGGGGAAGGTATGATTATCAGGGGAGAATTTGCAAGTTGAAATTTCTTGAGATGGTGATAAATCATCATTCATCTGATCACGAAGATGGAGGAGAGGGAGGGACGGGAGAGTAAAACAATGAAATCTAACCGAATTGTTACCACAGTTCTTGAAATCAAAAGAAAAATACGGAGTATATGAAATCCTGACCTCACAAAAAAATGCAAAGATAAGTTCGTGATCTCACAAAAAATGCGAAGAATACTAGGTTTAGGGTATTTATGTTATTTTGGGAAAAGTAGGGACATAATGGGTATTTTACCAGGTTACGTTAGTAAAAAAAAAGTTGCGTTTAACAATCATGTTCCAAATCTTCCAAATTTCTAACTTACTTTTTAAAATTTTCCAACTCTTACTTTATACGGTAAAACACTTTCTTATCATCCTCCTACCAAACTCCTACCTCGTCAGCTTTGACTCGGTTTTCCGGCATTGACCTTTCTCTTATTCCATTTCCCCTCCAATTTGGGGCGATTCCCTTGCAATTCATTCGATTTTTCCTCCAATTTCTCCCCTCTTTTTCATCTTCTCTCTCATATTTCCCACACTATATCACATTGCACTCCAATTTATCCCTCCAATTCCATCGTCTTTCTCCTATTTCCCACATTATATCTCACTGCACTCCCTTTAGTACTACCTGTTGGTGTGAGTTCGACTTTGGGATAGATGGGGTCTATATTCCTGACCTGCAACCAAGAACAAACTGTCAAGGGAGGCCCGAGCTCTACCCAGGCGACGCCTCTCCGATGCTTAAGTCAGTCGGGTGCGGTCGGCAGTAAATGAAGGCAATAAATGAGAGAATTGCAATGAATGTTGTAATAAATGAGATAATAGATAACCTTGAAGGGAGGAAATGAGGGGGTATTTATAGTGGAGGAGGTAACCCTAAAAGAGACCTTTTAAGGGCCCCCCCTTCATCTTGACCCCTCCTTTCCTTGGACATCCAATGGATGAGGTGCATTGGGCTTGAAAGACATCATTTGGGCTTTATCAAGAGCATTGGGTCTCCAATTTCCAAGGGCTGTGGCCCAACTCAAAACGTGTACCAACACTACCGATAATAACGGATTGTGATCAATTAGTACTACCTATCAAGTATCAACACACAACTACTCTTATAGGGTATGTTAAGACTTTTTTTTTTTACTTTCAATTTCACGTTGATTGTATTTAGTTTGTCAATTTAGAATCAATGGTACGGTATTGTAATTAAATCTGAAGTGTCGTGCGAAATGCAGCAAGTATCGAGCAGTTGCACTTGATTCCTTTAGTTGAAGGGGAGTATGAGCATATTGTGATCTCGGACATTGCAAAATGAACAATTTTGCAAATGAGAGGAGGGAGAAAAGGGAGTGCAATGTGATATAATGTGGGAGACCCCCTAAGCCCGCTGCTTTTGGCTCTAGTGTTGCACCCTTTGGCGTGTAAGATTAGAAACTCTTTTGACTTGTGTTTGCAGGTTTGGTATTTGGATCATGGCACTGTCGTCGGTGATACCTTGGTTGTAGGTCAGGTCTTGGAGCTGATTCAGGCAGAGGGTTCTCGTTTGGGTCTTCACCTTAATGTTGATAAAACTGAGGTTTTTTGGCCTACGGAGTATCCGCGGAGCCGGCTTGTTGGTGTCTTTCCCCCTAATATTGCTAGGCCCCTCCTTGGGGTCAAGTTATTAGGCGGGCCAGTCAGTGTCGATTTTGAGTTTTGTAGTTCTTTGGTTATGCAGAGGTGGCTAAGACCATTGAACTCATGGATGCGGTTGCGAAGCTTAACGATCATCAGAGCGAGTTGTTACTTCTTCGGGCTTGCACTGGGGTCTCTAAGCTATATTTCGCCATGCGTACTTGTGCGCCGCGTATTTTTGAGTTGGCCCGGGTAGCTTTTGATGCGGCTTTGCGCTCTTCCTTAGAGCGCATCGTCGTTGTTTCTGGTCCTGGATTTGGTGACTGGCAGTCGAGGCTCACTACCTTGCCTTTTTCGCTCGGAGGGCTTGGTGTTTAAACGGACGGGGATGCTGTCCATTATGCGTTTTTAGCGTCGCGACTTTAGTCTGCTGACCAGCAGTCTAAGTTTCTCCGTCATTCTGGTGTCGTCTCTTTGGGGTCTGCGTTCGCTGATGCTGTTGGTGTTTTTAATCGGACTTTGGAGGTTGATATCTTGGGTAATCCTGGTGAGATCACTGCCCCCACACTTATGAAAAGATTGGCAGATATGTATTTCGCTCGGGTCGCTAGGGATGCTGCTTCTACTTATTCCTTGACACCGCGTCAATTGGCTTTGTGGGGGAGTTCTCAGCAGGGTGCGCACAGTTCTGATTGACTTAGAGTGGTCCCTATTTCAAGATTGGGTAAGACTATGAATGGTCGCACTTATCGTTGTGTGCTTTGCTACCGTTTGGGGGTGCCTTTATTCACCATGGATCGCTCGTGCTCTGCTTGCTCGCGGGTCTTTGTGGGTGCTATATTTGGGGATCATGTTGTTTCGAGTACAGGATTGGTTGGCGTCAAGCATCGGCATAATGCTGTTCGTGACACGCTGGTTGATATCTGTTATCGGTCAGGGATCTCAGCTGGAAATGAGGTTGATATTGGTATGATTGGTGCTGATGGCCGACCTCTCCGCCCAGCAGACATGCTGCTTTATTCTTGGGACAGAGGGCGCGACGTTTGCGTCGATTTGACAGGGTTGTCGCCCCTGACTCAGACGGGATTGACCGATTTCAAATCAGGTAAGGTGGTGCGAGAAGCGGCCGATCGTAAGCGTGCTAAGTATGAGGCTAAGTGCGCTGCTTTGGGTTACGGCTTCTTCCCTTCTATTTCTCCTCTTTGGGGGAGTTGGAGCCCTCAGTTGTTGCTCTACTTAAGCGGATACAGCAATTCCAGGACGCAGAATATCGGTGCGCAAACTGCAGCTCATATTTTTACTAGGATTGGTTTTTGCATAGCAAAGGGTGTGGGGGCTCAGATCGTATCTCGGCTCCCCACCAACTTCTTGTAAATTATTATTGATTTTTTAGTGATATATACTAATAATAATGTGGGAGATATGAGAAAGAAGATGAAAATGATATAGTGTGGGAAATAGGAAAAAGAAGATGAAAATGAGGGGGAAATTGGAGGAAAAACGGAAAAAATTGAATGAATTGCAAGGAAGTGGCACCAAATTGGATGGAAAATGGAATAAGAGAAAAGGTCAATGCCGGAAAACCAAGCCAAAGCTGTCGGTGTAGGAGTTTGGTAGGAAAATGATAAGAAAGTGTTTTATAAGGTAGGAGTTAGAAGATTTTGAAAAATAAGATAGGAATATTTGGTATATAAAAGGTAGGATTTAGAAATTCGTCCCTTAAAACAATGTTATTATGGGTGTGAAAATGTGGAATCATGTTAAACAAGACAACCTTGTTGCTATCGTGTTTCATTGGGATTCTCTCAGTTAATTTGAGTCAAAGAAATGTCTTTTGGTACGCGCGCTAGAGAGAGGCTAACGTGGAGTTGGGCGTATGTAAGCTCACCCTTTGTAATCGGTCATATCGGAAATTGTAATGCATCAATTTTCGGTTGTATTGTGTTTCAAGGAAGCTACAAGTATTGTTTCTTCGAAAACCCAATAGAAGTTGAGTAGGAAAATTTTTGTCCCATGTCGACTGAGTAGGAAGATATGTAACAAATGCAAGTTGGTCATGGGCTCTAAGCAGTATCACCTTCATGATTCTTGCGCAACTTTGATTTTTTTTTTTTTTTTTTTTTTTTTTTTTTTTTTTTGTGATTTGAAATAGTTTTGGGGTTTGGGTTTTCATTTTTGTACTTTGATGGTGAATGACCATAATAATGTAACCAGATTCTTTATTATCCAACAACAAATTATCTAATTCATACCGTCATACGAACTCACACAAGAGCTTGGTCATCAGTTGAGGTAATTGGTATAGTACGAATGTTAAAGGTCTCTTTAACATCACAAATGGGAAATTGTCTTTAAATCGGATGATCTATAACTCAAGCATCAATATCTTTGTATGTCTCATTTGTACGTAGCTTCACTAATGATATTGTGACACGCAACACAACACTTAATGGATCTAACTATACACCAAGTAATTGCGGTATAAGTAGAATAATAAGAGAGATAAAAAAGTAATCGAACATGAGTCATTGCTTAGCACGTGCTAAAAATATAACAATACTTTTCTTTTAGCCTGTTTGTTGTTTTTCTTCCTGTATTCGGTTTTATGGTTGTAATCCTTGGATCATGCTGTTTTTTTCTTGTTTTCACCCACTGTATTATGCTCACAATCTATGTCAGTCCTTTTCTTTTGCTTCTTGGCATCATGGTCGCCAAGACTGTGTGGTCGGGCTCTTGCCTTCTAGACTCCGTGAAAACGGGTATCCGTTGTATCCCAGATTTCGCTGGGTTACATTATCTATCCTTTGTATTTGTTTGGTTATTTCCTAACATCTCTACTTATGAAGATTGCTGCTTGGAACATTAATGGGGCCAAACGACCTCAGGCCCTCTCGGAGATCTATTTTCTAAGTCAAAGTCATAATTTAGACCTCTGTTTTATCGGAAACAAAATCCGAGAATATTTTAAAACATCAAATCCTTAGGAAACTTTGTTTCAGCAATATGGAAATCATTCCCCCCATAGGCAGAAGTGGTGGTTTATGGTTACTTTGGAACCAAAATACTTGTGAAATTAATACCATCTATAAAAATGAGAGATGTATTCATGCCTTAGTTGAAGATTTAAGATCAAGATCCATCATTCATTTCTTGGGAGTTTATGGCCCTGCTCAAAATCGTGATAAAGATTGGTTTTGGGAGTTTATTACCAACTATACGCGTTCTATCAATGAGCCATGGGTCTTAATGGGTGACCTTAATGAGCTTCTCCTTCTTTCAGATAAGATGGGTGGAACACCAGCTTCCCAACAGAGGTGCAAACGTCTTGCTAGGTTCATCGCCGAAACCCAAGCTAGAGACGTTCCCTCTTACCCTAAACAGTTCTCCTGGAAGAGACACTTCAAAGATGTTCTTGTTTATGAACGACTTGATAGAGCCATCTGTAGCATTTCTTTCGATAACTCTTACCCTAATCTATTCCTTAGTTATAGTTGTTTCACCATTTCAGACCATGCACCTATAATTCTACACACAGACAAAGTAATCTCGTCCTACAAGAAACCCTTCCGCTTTCAAAATGCATGGACTAAAGATGTGGAGGCCAGAGATATTATCAAGCAAAACTGGCTTAATAAAATTAACGGTACCCCTCTTTTTGTGGTTTCTGAAAGGCTTAAGCAGATAAAAGTCTCTCTTAAGAATAGGCATAGACGGAAATATGGTAATATATCCCATCAACTTCAGATTAATGCTCAGAAGCTTTCTATTGTTGAAAGGAAGCTTATAGAACATCCCTATAACCCTAAAGTTCATCTTCATGTAAAAAGACTAATTAGACAACGACAACGCATCCAAAGTTTTAATTAGAAACTTTGGGGTAAGTATAGCCGCAAGCAATGGCTCACTCAGGGTGACGCCAATTCTCGTTTTTTTCATGAGAAATTTAAAAATCGTAAGAGGAGAAACCATATTTATCGTCTTAAAAATGATTTAGGGTCATGGACTTCTGACCCAAAAGATATTGAGAGTATTTTGGAACAAGAGTTTAAAAACCGTTTCCAAACAAATTTCCCCCAAAGTCGATCCCTCCCAAGAGATATTCTTTCTCTTTCCATCTCCCCAGATGACAACGACCGACTCACAGCTCATGTGGAAGATGATGAGATTCATCGTGCTGTTTTGCAAATGTGCCCCTTCAAAGCCCCGGGTTCTGATGGTTTCGGACCCAAATTCTTCCAGGAATTCTGGGACATTATCAGGCAAGATTTATGTTCTGCTATTAGATCCTTTTTCTCTCATAATACTCTTCTTCGTCAAATTAATCATACTCTTATCCAACTTATTCCAAAAAATACAAATCCCGAGTTGGCCTCCCATTTCAGGCCTATTAGTCTTTGTTCCACCATCTATAAAATCATAGCTAAGATCCTTGTTAATCGTTTACGGCCTATGCTGAATAATATCATTAGCCCTTTCCAGAGTGCATTTGTCTCGGAAAGAGTCATCTATGACAATATCCTCCTGGTTCAGGAAATTCTTAATGTCTTTAACTCTTCAAAAGATAAAACGGGCTGGTTCGCTCTCAAATTAGATATGGAAAAAGCCTATGATAGAATTGAATGGGACTTTCTTTGGACCTGTTTGGAGTCCTTGGGGTTCTCAGATGTCTGGATTAATTGGATCAAGGGAGTTGTTACATCTGTGTCTTACTCTATCATAGTAAACTAGTTATTGCCCCCGTGAAAATCACGGGATTAAATTTGACTTTTTGTTTTTTGTCAGCCTTTGTTTGATTACGCGTTCATTTCAATTCCTCCTCTATTATGTGTTTTTGAATTCGTAGCAATGTATATTCATTGAACTTTATATGTCTTTGAGTACATTTTAGGTTGGAAAGTATCTTAGATTTCCGAACTTACATGCAATATTAGACAATGCTAGAGGTACGAAGTTCACATAACGAATTGTGTAGTACATATATGGTTGTAGAATCGAGTGGGGTACTAAATTAAGGTAAGGAATAGTAAAATTAATTTGCACTAATGAAAAATATATCATGTAGTAAAAACTACTCTCGTGTGGTAAAATTAAAAATCGACATTCACTTTACACATTAAACCCTTGTACAACTTCATTGCCATGCTTTTATTTTGCTCTTCATATTACCCTTAGCCTGCATCTTGTTGTACATCCATTTACTTCAGTGATGCCATGTTAACTCCTTTTCGTCTTCCTGCAATACAATTGAAGCCAATAAATAAGTACCACTATGAAACCAAAAAATAATTCAGGTTGATTACTCAAAAGATACATAGGGTAATTCAAACTTATGAAGTATTTGAAGGCAAGGTAAGCATGGGATAGCCAATTTTCCGGGGCTAACGTAGATAAAGAGATAGTTAACATATTATAGGCGAAGACATGCTTCACAATGTTACCACCAAATTAATGACTCTTCTCATAAGGCACTGCCTCAAATTTGGCTGAGACACCATCACCAGTTCACCACCATCTTCGGTAACTGAATCTACACATTCAAACGGTAACAACTTAAATTAGAGGCAAAGTTCCGATCAAAACTCACAAATGATTGAATAGACTTTTTACACTTTAAAAATGTAAAGCATGTATCTTTCATTATACTTTTATGTAGCCATCTGTGCAAAACACACTCTGCAGCCTAATACATATCACTTGCCGAAGCACAAAACACAAATTTGAACTGCAAGCAACACGAAACAGAGCCAAGCAACCACGTCATTCACACTTACAACTAAAGACAAACATAATAATGGGCTTCAAGGTCAGGAAGCTAGCTAGCAAATTGCATGATTGGCTAACCTATTCGTCAAACTCATCAACAATGAGTTTTGACACTAAGCAACACACAATACACACATTTTATATATAAAAAAAAATTTAGAGGGGAAAGAAATATTAGCAATAATAAATGTGATAAACTTACCGCGATTCCATGCAATTCGGCTCAAATTCAATTATCGCAAAAGCAATAATTTGGAATAGCAGATGGCATAAGGAGTTAGAGAAAACACACCGCTTAGACACGATTATGTCAACATATAATCAGATAACAGTAAAAAATGGATCGATTGCTGATAATAATCACTAATTTAGTACTTGAAATGAAGTTTATAAACTATAATAAAACCAATGAGGTGAAACGATTATGCCTGTCAATGGTCTTAATAAACGTTTGGCCAAAATTAGCCCATAAAACTGATCTCTTAAGACTGAAATTCATGAAGAATGACCACGGAACAATGATTTCACATCCTAGATGCAATCTTTGAACAATACCTAAATCGATGCTCATTGTTTTAACATCAAAATTAAAAACTCAAAAATATCATAAAATGTCAAACGTAACCCACCCATATATTTCAATTGGTAAATGATCATCGAAAAGAATATAGAGACTCCCACGCATTTGATTGATTCATCATCACTGGTGGTGAAGAACCGCGAATGCGATCTAAATTGCCCATTCCAACTGATCCATCCCCTGCAATCCCACAAAAAATAATCAAGCATTTCATTATACGTAATATAGTACAACATCACACAATTAAATCTAACATAAATCTAACCCAAAAGCATATCAAGAATCAACATATATAACACTCAACGTTAAATTCTTCCAAATAGAAATTATCCAAACGGGCTACTTTGAGAAGAGCCGAGAAGATGAAGACTTGAAGAGGAAGGGGGTGCTTTTTAAACTGATGTTATAAGATGGAATAATAGTAGAGAAGTAGAAGGAAGATGAAACGAAAATCAAAATGGTTTCACCATTTAATTTTAGCCCAAATAAATAAATACAATGAAAGATGAATGAGGAAAAGAGTAACTCAAATAGGGGGAAGACGAAAGGTAGTCCACGGGAGGAGATGTAAAGTTTGGGACTTAAATGTTTATTTATTTATCATTAATAATTTCAACTTCTCTATCTATTACTCGTATTACATAAAATAGAATGGTTTAGGCCCATAACTCATAAATACATGCATGTCAAGCACGCCAAACCCCAAAATGAAAAAAAAAATGAGAGATTTTCTTAGAATGACACCTAGGCGATTATGTGGCTTTTACACGTGGCAAATGAATCGAATTGCATAAGAAGATGACACGTAGGCTGTAATGTTCGCCTATTAATAGTTAAGTATAGATAATAATACAACTTAACATTTTACGCCCTCTAGAGGTTTAAGACAAGGAGACCCTCTATCTCCGTATTTATTTATTATTTGCATGGAATGTCTTATTCGAAAACTTTACCTTTCCTCACTTAATCAAAAATCGGGATTGGGAGTCAAAATTGCTCTTTCCTTACCCAAAATTCCTTGCCTTTTCTTTGCTGATGACAGCCTAATATTTTGACGTGCTACACCGGCCGCATGTTCACAATTACGTTCCATCCTAGATGAATTTTGCCTCCTCTCTGGCCAGCTCATCAACTTTCAGAAATCTTCCATCATTTTTTTCCAAGAAAGTTGAGGCTGCTAGACGATCTTCCTTAGCCAGTTTTTTCCATATGTCACCAAAGAATGTTCTCGGTCGTTATTTGGGGGTCCTTTTTAATGGTACCCACCAAGGTAAAAATGATTTTGACCATTTAATTTCCATAACAGAATCTCGTTTCAACAATTGGACCTCTTCCCTGCTCTTTAAAGCAGGGCGATCAATTCTTATTCAATCTAATTTGGAGGCGTTACCTAATTTTGCTATGGCTACGGCCGCGCTATCATGTAATACACAGAAGCAACTAGATTCTCTTCATAGAGAGTTCTTTTGGAAAACGGATTCTTCTTAGAAAGGGTATCCAATGATTGCTTGGCATAAAATCTGTCGCCCGAAATGTATGGGCGGGTTAGGGTTCAGAAAAATGAAACCAGTCAATTATGCTCATTTAGCTAAACTTGGCTGGAAAATACTCCATGCCAAGGATAATATTTGGGTTAAACAAGTCCAAGGGAAATATTTGCGAAATACCAGTTTTTGGGATGTTAAAAATCGTTCTACTGATTCGTGGATCTGGAAAAAGATTCTAGATGCTCGTCCACTCCTTCGCAGGGGTATTCGTTGGAAGGTGGGCAACGGCATGTCCATCAAGTTCTGGACAGATAACTGGTGCATGAACACTAGCATTATTCATTTCTTGAATTTGTCGGCATTAGCAGTTGATAATATAGAAATTACGGTTGCAAATTTTATAATTGGAAAAGAGTGGGACATTAAAAAACTCTCTGCTCTTATCCCTTTGCAGCTGGTGGACATTATACGCGCCATCCCTATTCCTTCCTCTTCTATGAATGACGAATTTATTTGGGGACTCACTCCTTCAGGGGATTTTACCATTAAGTCTGCAACTTGGCTCGCCCATAACCAAAACGCTTTCCCTGATGAAAATGGGAGTTTAGATGGATTTGGCATCTTCAGATTTCTTCCAAGCTGAAGATTTTCCTGTGGCAGCTTCTACAGGATGGACTACCAACTCGGAAACGGTTGTCTGATCGTTCCTTCCATATTGATATTAGTTGTCCCATGTGCAACTCGGATATTGAAGGTGAGGATCACATTTTTTTAAGCTGTAGAGTTGTGAACTTACTCTGGAACTATAAACAAACCAAGGATTGGCTTGGTTTTTTACCACCCCTTTTCCTTCCACTTAAACAACTCCTTAGATATCTTCATCAAACTAATGCTGCTTGTCTTAACAAAATCTGCTACCTCCTCTTGTATATTTGGAAACGTAGAAACTCTGTGATCTTACAAAATGAGACATTCAATATTAAAACTACTGTAGCAAAGGCCTCAATGGCCTATACATAATGGGAGGCTCGTTTTGCCCCCTCCCCTTTTTCCCTCCCCCCTCCCCCTAACACGTCTTCTATGTCCTCCTCCACTCGTCTTTTCTCAGGTAACATGCGTACATCAGAGGCAAGATTGTCGGCCTGTTGGAAGCCACCCCCAGATGGCTTTGCTAAGCTTAATTTCGATGGCTAAGTTATCAATGGTTCTGCAAGTGCCGGCTTTGTCATTCGTGATCATAGGGGGCTTCCTATCCACATGGAAGCGTCCAATCTTGGTTGCACCTCAATCCTTATTGCCGAGGCAACAGCTTTCCGTGATGGAGTCCGTAAAGCTATAGAGCTTGGCACTACACACCTACTGGTGGAAGGGGACAATTTGGCAGTTATATCGGCTTTTAACAAAATTTGGAAAGTTCCGTGGACTATTAGTGTTCTTATAACGGATATTACTTGTTTAGCTAGCTCGTTTACTGCTTTATTTTAATGTTAGGCACATTTTTAGGGAATGTAATCAGGCGGCCGATTGGATTGCTGAGTGGGGGCACCACATCCTTTATAACCAGGAAGTGCCCTCTCCCGCTCCACCGGCTCTTTGTAGTATTTTAGACGCTGATAAGGTAGGTGATACCCTGGCTAGAAGGGTCACCTAACCTTTTGTTGTAATTATTTACCATTAAAAAAAAAACATAACAATACTTTTAATGATTATCATGAAAATTAATGGGTTATTTAAGGCCTGATTGTGTCGGTTAATAAACTCTTTGTCCGAGAAAAATGAAACCAACATGGCTAAAAAACTTAACACACACAATCAAAAAAATTTGTATCGTCTTTTCAATTGATGTAGTGTCATTAGTCGATTTATACAAACATGTTATCAAACCGTTTAAATCTATACATAATCCATCGATATGATATGTCTATAATTAGATATATCGGGTTCTTTAACCTATTCATACCAACAATATAAGTCATATGCACAACCAACAAAAGAAATCGATTTGTTATCAACTACTAACAAGTAATCCAATAACATCCTGAATTTGAAACAAATAAATAAATACAAAAACCAAATCATTCGAATCACTTAAAGTAACTGGTATTTTGTTCTGCTAATGGAAGTGTTATATAGTTTATCTCACCGCGACATCACCATGAATATTACTCATTCCATCATTTGTTAAAAAATGAAAAAAAAAAAAAGTAATTTATAGGCACCATGGAATTGGTGTATGCCACACTTTGGTATTTCGAACATGGTCGATGGGTAATTCAATTCTCAACAACAACCACTATAATCTAGTACTATATATATTTAAATCTGAAATCAATAAGAAGATACTTGACACCTATTAATTAGATAGCACAATGAAATAATATATTAAACTAATTATTAGTTAATTTATGGAAACATTATAATTTACAGTAACTCTCCTGTGAGACCGTCTCACCCTGTGAGACGGGCCCAAAATCAAAATAGCCCAACAATAATAATTAGTATAATAATTTAAAAAACAGAATTAATTAGGAGAAAAAAAGAAAAAAAGAAACGCACTGCGTATAAACCATAAGAAAGAGGGGTGAGGAGAAACTGCAACCCAGATTCAAGAATCACGTTTGAAAAAAAAAAAAAAAAAAGAGAGTGAGAGAGAGAGAAAGAATGAAGACGATCGAAGAAGAACATAGAAGATGGAATCAATGGAAGAAAGGTAAGTTTAGTGTTATGAATGTATTGGTTTTCTCTAAACACCCAATCAAATCTCTTAATCTGTGATTTAGGGTTTCTATTTAGTAATTGTGATTTAAACACCAATATACAATTTAAGCATCCGACTGAGATTCACATCCAAACTGTAATTTCACATGTACCGCTTATATATGTTTATTTTTTATGATTAATTGTTTTCAATCGGAAACTTGAATTTTTAGGTTAAAAACTTGAAGTCTTGGAATTATACGTAATATAATTGGGGATTTGATGTTCAACCAATGAACTTGAGGTTTTATGTGGCAAATTTGATGTTTAAACTTGAGAACTCTCGTTTTTAATAGATAGTTGATAGTTTATGTTCGTGCAGTTCATGAGACATTTAAGTTGAATTCTTAATGTTTTATGCTGAGAACTCAAGAGATTGAAACATTTTTTCGTTTTGGTATAAACCGTTGTTTTAAAACATTAAATTTACAATTTTAAGTCTAAAACTAGTTGTTTTATTGTGAATTCGTGATGCTTCCACATGATTTGCATTTTTCTCCGAACTCTATTAGCTCAATTGGCAGAGCATCGTTCAATTGAACGAGAAGTATGGGTTCGAATCCCATATAGACTTGCAAATTTTAGGAAGATGAATTGTTCGATCTTGGAAAGAAATTGGAGGAGAGAGGAGGCTGTACGTGGTGATGTGGGGGAGTTTGGTATTTTTTTAATAATATTTTATTATTGGACTTGTGTGTTATTGGGCCTGTCTCACACTCTGAGACCGTCTCACACAACAATTTGTCTATAATTTAAGATGATAAGTTAACTAATCATGATAAAAGCTAATTTAGTATGTGTTTGGCCTAATTTTTCAAAGTTTTTTACTTCCAAAAATTATAAATTTGGCCAAACATACAGTTTTTTAGAAGTTATAAACTATTTAATAAAAGCATTTTTCTAAATATTGACCCTCAAAAGTAGAAGCACCAAATTGGTGTTTCTGTTTCTATTTTACTCCTTTTGTGAGATATTTTTAATTTGACAAAAATATAAAAAAGATTATAAAAACAATTAAAATGCTTTTGTAGTATGTAGAACCAAACACTCATTATTTTTCAAAAAACAGTTTTTAAAGAATCTGATTATAAAAAATAGAAACAGAGTTCGAAAAATTTGGCCAAACATGCTCTTAGTTTAATGGTTGTGTTAAGTGTTGAGAGAATGATTTACCCCTCAACCATGCTGATACAACTCACGACGACACTTTCAAGGAGAAGAGAAAAAGTTATTGGAAATTCATTCCACCATAACGCCATTCGTTATACTAATTCATTTTCATTCCACTATCACGTCACCCGTTATATTACATTATATTTCAATTTGTTACCATAAATTATTTTTACCATATCTGCTAACTTAATGTCATACCCCGGATTTCAGAGAAGGTTCTTAAAGAGATTAAGGGGCTCATATGTTGTACTTATATAAGGATTGATTGTGCTACTCATACCCACAAAGCCGATTTTTCTTTTAGGAAACCCTTGTGATTAGAACTCCACAATTAAGCGTGCTTGATAGGGACTAATTTCAATCAAGATTGGTGAGCTCATGGAAAGTTTTACAGGGTGCGCATGAGTGAGGTCAAAATGCGACGAAATGACAGGTGTTTGTTCGTGGGGTCAGTACACAGCCTGCCAAGCTGCCATATGTGACTACCTTCGGTTCAGGCGATGAGTCGGGGTGTTACACTTATTACCATAAATTGCATTGTTTTCCATACATTAGATACTAATTACTCTTACTCCTATCATATTATATAATTATGTTGTGCTATCTAATTAATAGGTGTCAAGTGTTCTTATAGGAAAGACTTGCTTTCAGGTTTAAACTAGTTTACTACGTAAAGAGTACATCAATTGATAGCAGATATTGTTTTTGTTTTTTTTTTTTTAATTTTGACAATTTTTAGATGTGAAAAATGTCACTTATCCCACTCCTGGCAGACCTAAGGAGATTCAGTTGTGGTGGAAGCCTCCACCCCAAGGATGGGTTCTTCTCAACACCGATGGAGCAAGCAGAGGCAATCCAGGCGTAGCTGGAGGAGGTGGCAGTTTTCGGGACGACACGGGAAATTTCATACAAGCCTTTCTCTCTAGTTATGGCATTTGTACCTCAATGCGAGCTGAACTTCTCGCGCTCAAGCGAGGCCTAGAAGAAGCGAAAATGCGAAATGGATTGGGTTCGAGAAGCTCCTAATCCATATGGATAACAAGTCCTCATTCTGAGGGAGAGGACCCTACGGGAGCTCTAAGCAACCTCGTTGCAGATTGAAGATCCCTAATCTCGCGAGACAGCTGGATTGTGAGTATCAAGCATTCGTATAGGGAGGCTAATAGGGCCGCGGATTGGCTCGCTAATCAGGGTGCGGATCAGGAGAGGACCCTACGGGAGCTCTAAGCAACCTCGTTGCAGATTGAAGATCCCTAATCTCGCGAGACAGCTGGATTGTGAGTATCAAGCATTCGTATAGGGAGGCTAATAGGGCCGCGGATTGGCTCGCTAATAGGGCCGCGGATTGGCTCGCTAAAACAGATCACAAGTTCACAACAGCGAGGTTTTGTAGGTTCTGTTAGCTCACATCTCCTGTTCTCTATGCTACCTTCTCCTTCATTTCGTTATAACACTCCCGCTTTGTCTAAAAAGAAAAGGTTGTAACAATAGAAAGACTGCTTTTACACAGTTAAATCTGATGCAATTGAGTACGATGTTTATGTAAACCTATCAATTATAGTCGAATGAATACACTGATGTACAATTGACAACCTCCAGCTAGTGCTGCATTCCATGTTTTACTGTTTTCCCTGGCCCAAAAGAGGAGCTTGCTTATCATCATTGCAGGTCGATTTGTTTTTTCCAACCTTCAGAATGGGAGGCTTGTCACAATGAGGGTCAACTAAATACCTTCTTCAAGGTCCAAATGGGAGCTTATGGACACCAACATAACAGAGTACCTGTTACCACATCAATAAAATATATCAACGGGAGGCACTGGGACAATAACAGAGAAATGACTATTAATCCCTTCATAAACCTATTGGAGAAGGGACAATAACGAGTTCTAAAGCTTCAAAGGATGTGTGATATGAAATAAAGTATTTTCTCAGTAAAGAAGAAAAGCTAACATGGTCCGAGAGTTTTCATGTTCACATAGTGAAATCAAAGTTATATGGCTATTAATCACTTCACAACTCTAATGAGATAGGACAATGACAAGTTCTAAGCTTCAAAGAAGGTTGTGCTCAAAGGAATATGTTAAGGAATAGAGTATATTCTCAGCAAAAGGGAAAAACATATAAGTATCAACGAGATTCGGGTAGGACTGACAAACGATGACTCATGATCGAACCATGCAAGTCTTCAAACTTAAAGGATGAGTTTTAACAAGTTATGACTGAAACTCACTAAAAGCTAACATGGTCTGAACATGAACCGTGTTCAGATAGTGTAACCAATGTTCATGTGAATATGTAACAATATAAACACAGAAAGATCATTTTATCATAACAAACCCATCCAACTTAAGAATAAGTAGAAAGAAGAAAGACTGTCGGGTTAAAGCTTAAAATGCATCCAGGAAAGATCAAATGACACAATGAGTTAAGACAGACATCTGCACAAACTGACTAAAGACAACCATGCGGAGGACATTGACAACGTGGACAAAGTAAAGGAAGATACAGGAACATGAACACACCTTTCATTTTCAGGAAGAATAAACAAATCAACGACCATACATTCCTAGCAGATTCTTTTCTCTCTCTTCCACTCTTTTCCTAGCAGCCTCCCTTGCTTTAAGCGCCGCTGTTTCTTCAGCTGATACAGCCTTTGGCTTCTCAGCTGGCCTCTTCCGCTTTCCAACAGTAAGCGAAGAAGGAGCACCTTTCACAGATCTAGTGGGGTTTAGAGATCCTGCAACAACATGCCCAGGTGCAGAACCAGTTTGTAACTTGGCTGTATCTTTCTTTTCAGAAGAGACACTTGCCACTGGCTTTCTTAGTGGCTCTTTTTTCATGGAACTTGATGAACTCTGAGCAGCTGTAAACGCCTCTTCCTGTGTCACCCACCTCCCTGGTTCATAGCCACAGATGAACAAGTAAAGTCAGCAACACACCTTTTCGGGGGTAGTAAAAAATCAGAATAAAATACAACGTATGTAAGCTATACAAATGCGAAAAGACTATTCACCTATGCTTTACCTAGCACATCAGAGTAGTAGAAACCAGATTTAGGATCATAGTGGATGCCAGTATGCTGATCATGATAGTAACCTGAACTGCTGTCATATTTCCAAACTGTCAACATATCACAAATGCCCAAGTTAATTAATAGTGAAATGTGACGCAGAATGAAAATAAATCTCAAATTTCAGCAAGTTAAAACTGAAAGAATCAAGCAAAATGAGTTGAAGCTACAAGTTTTAAGCCCAAAACATCGTATAAGACTCTTTATCTCAAAGGGTATTACACCTACTGCAAATCGAAGTTCTTGGTACTTGAGATGCAAGGGTTTTATTTCTAAACTATGGAAAGCCAGATCCTGTGTCTGTGAATCTTGTGCATGTGCTTGTTTATTCATCTTCCTAAAGGTTAGTTCTTCTACTGAAGCAGGTTACTTGTCTTTTTTCTTTATTTCACTTTTCATCTGCTGAGTGGAAAAAAAAATAATTGCCTTGAACTCTTCCAAGAAGACAATAAACATTTAAATCTAAAATCAAGCCTCAATGAGTGTGATAAAACTGTGACTCCCCAAACTTGGGGGGTCAATCCTAGCTCCCTTGCAAGGTCTCCTGCATAGGTAATGCCAATTCCCAGCTGCTACCTGTGAGCTAGTATCGCAATTAACCGCCTAGCTTCACAGGAGTTGAACCCTCTGAGGCTACTAAGTCATCAATAAGAAAATTCAAAAAAAAAAAAAAAAAAAAAAAAATTACAAGCCTCAACGAGTTTTGATAAAGTTCATTAGCGGCCACACTCTAAATCCACCCCACTCAAGAATACAACTCAGTTGAAGCTATAAACATCGCATGACATAGTCTACTCCAACTTAATGGTTTAATTCCACAAAAAAAATGTTAAGATAAATAGAAAAAAAAAATTCTTAGTATGGGGTGAATAAAGACCCATCCACATTAACATATATACTATTAGCATGAGATATAACTAAGGAGTTGCTTGAATAAAGGGTGTTGAATCAATAGGGAAACGATAAAAGGAGGGGTGGAAGAGGTGGTGGAGAAAAGACTACATAAAAGTTGTACACCCCCCTCCCCCCCCCCCCCCCCCCCCGCGAGTGTGATAATCACTTCTAATTGGAAGCAATAGTCCCCCCTAACACCCCTTTCTGCCCTCTCCAACACCACCACCTCTATGTATCATTCTTCGCCATCTCTCTCCTCCCAACATCCCCCCAAACCCCCAACTACTGCAACGCCGAAGGCCACCCCACCAGGCCACCACAACTTCCCACAGCAATCACACAACCAAGATCCCTGCAGATTAGACCGTCAGAGTTGGCTGACGACAACAAATGGCTCCAATCTTCTCCCTCTCTTGCCCACTGCCACTGCACCACCGCCACAACGCCAGCATCTACCATCACCTCTGCCACCTAGACTGATAGTGGTAGATCCCGCTAGAGACAGCGAGCCGACCACAACACCACCACAAATATTAGGGACAGTCATGCATGGTCTTGTCAATGTATCATATGCCCAGTATTAGAGACTTTACAGATCTTTGTTTTGATGAATATCCACTGCATGGTATGGTGGCAAAAGGGGATTGCAGCATCCGACATATAATAGGTGGTAAATCTTATGTAGACAAGAAAGATATTAGGAAGTGGCATTATTATAGTTGAAATGTGGGACTATTCAGATCTTGCGCAAGTCCATGTTGATGGGGGGAGGTGTCAGTGGAGGTCGGGTGCCTTTGACGTTCAAGGTGGTATGGTCGGGTGGTGGTGGGCTGTAGCGGTTGGCGGAAGTGGAGTTGATGAGGACAGATACCGGTGGTGGCGGCAATAGGGCTATTACTGGGCTGACCAGGTCGGGCTGGGTCCAGTCCAGCCCAAGGCCCCCAAATTCCCAAAGCTGCCGAATTTCAAAATTGAGTTATACTCCGTATAAAACTGATGCACTATTAGTCATGACTGGAAAGTGGAAACTTTGCCCCATGGCTACCTACACCTAACTTCTGCAAAGAGACCAGAGTTTGATTCCTTGGCTTCACATCTGGGGCATTTTTTTTTGTGAAAAAAAATTCAAAATGTGTCTAAATCAATGTAGGGAAAAAAAAAACTCCTCTCTATTTCTATTTCTTACTTTTAATTTCTTCCCTTATTAACTCCTATCACCCATTCCTCAAAAGTTGAAAAAACCTAGGCTTAATATACATTATCCACTACTCATTTTTTGTCAAAATTCGCATTTAAAGTAATTAATAAAAGTTAAGGCCTCTTGGTCGTATTAATTTAAAAAATTTATACTCTTTAACAAAATCGATAAATAGTATTTGAGGAGCCTCACATTCTGGTTTGGCACAGGGCCCCCAAAATACACGAGACAGCTGGATTAATGATGGTTAGAAGAATAAACAAAAATATGGACTTACCACTATGGGACTAGGAAGATAAAAGAGGGGCTGCCCGATAAGGAAAGCCGGAAGAATAAAAAGCGACGGAGATAGTAGTTTAAAAGATAAAAAGCTTTAAAATCACACAGATTCATCATTCGCACAAAACTCTGCGTCTATGAAAAGCTCAGTCAAGCCTATAGGAAGCTCGTGTCTTAAGGTTAAGGAATCTTATCCCAGCCTATCAAACAGGAAGCTCGTATGTTAAGATTAGGAATTTTATTCCAGCCTACCAAACAGTGATGAGTTGACTTTAGAACGAATACATGGCTAGTATAGAAACATTCATCTTACAAATCTCTTACAAGATGAAGTGCAGCCATGAAGATCCAAGCAAATGAATGACTTTTTTCAATCCAAATAGAGATACTGAATGCAATATGCAGCAATCATCTTATATTTCCTTTAGAACATACAACATAGTTACAAGGATTGACATTCATTGAACAGAATGCGCAAACGCACACAGTAAGAGTAAGGTCCCCTTTAGTAACCATAAAAGTATGCCACAGCCTAAAAGCTTTGATATTGACATAGCTAATAAGCCAATTAGTTCAGCTACACCCAAAAAAGATAATATTGAAGTTACAAAATGATCGGCAAACCTAACAACCAACCCATTACCTATTTATATTCCATTATCAAAGGAGGAAGAAAACCATTGGACTAGGACCTCCTATTTTCAGCCTCCTAATCCCCACAACCCTTTGATGCGTATCATAATTGCTTAAGATATAAATATGAGTATTTTCAGTGGAAATTTATATAACTTGTTTTTGTGTTTAAAAGGGAATAAGATAGTAACCAAAGGATATGACTGGCGCTTTGTATTTACCAACTAAAGACCCAACAACAATTGCAAAGCTTGATCCCAAGCTACCAGCTTGTATGGAATCTCGCCTCTTAACTGAACTAAGCAGCTAGGCTTGCCTGGTCTGGGACGCTCTAAATCACATATGATCACCTTTGTTTTATTGTTGTTCGAACAAATGGGTGAAAACAAAGCTAATATGGTTTGACATGGACCAGAAGTTTCGAAAGCTAAGAGACACCAAAGATTTCAGGCAGATACAGAATATATCACATACTACAAGTATTGCACAGTCGAATAAGGCAGTAAGCAATACCTAGTTCAATGCCTTGATAATCACCAGGAACAGCTTGAGGCTCCTTGCCGTCTTGGGAAGCTAAATCCTTTTTATAACTCCGAATAGCTTTCTGTTAAAAACACAAACAGGAAAGAAAACACTTAGCATTAAAAATCACGGTCACTTAAAGAAAAGATCGACACACAGAATGCAGCAAGTAATTCGGAAATGGAAGAACCATACAGCTTCGATTTGTTCCAAAGAACGAGCCGTTTCCTGGTCTTTCTTATCCTTAGCAGCCTTGTCTTTTCGCATATCAGTGAGGCGCTTGGCCACATTCTCTTTATGACGGGTTCCAAGCTCATGATTTCGGATTGTGGCAGGATTATTCGATATGAATATCTTGCAAAAGTCGCACCAATGGTTGCCCTGACTCACCCAATACTGCCAACACAACACCAATGATTCTTCAGTTACATAATCTTGCGAAAACCCTAACTATTACACAATTCAACTCATAACATCACTAATCCAAAAAAGGCGGAATTCGACGAAATCAAGAACCAGGTGCTTACCTCCGTCATGGCTATTACCAGAACCCTGGAGCAAAACTTCAATAACACGCCCCTGAGAATGAAATTTATTGGGATTTTTAATTCATACCAAATGCAAATTTCTATCTAATTTATGAATTGTTTCCCACTATAACAAAGAAAATCTATGTAAAATTGAAGAATAATTTTCAGCAGCTTTTTTTTTCAAATTCTCCAACTTAACCAGTAATATTCGCAGAGAAAACAAAAGTTTAAACTAGTAAATTTAGGATTTATAATGAACAGAAAGCAGAAAAATTGATCAAATAGGGAAGAATAACAATCTAATATTAGGGAAAAGGGAATTGAAATTTTACCTGTGAAGTTGCTAAATTGATTTAGGCGGAAATCGCACGTTTGATTTGGGCGGAAAATTGGAGAACAGCGAAAAGAGTAAGCCGGCGTTCAGTGTTGCCGGTTTTGGGATGTACGAGTATTCGATTCTATTCCTTTCTTTTTACCGTCCAAATTCCAAACGGTGCACTTGTTTTGCGGTTCGAAACTTCGAACCTTTGTTGAATGAGCCTCCGAGGGCTTTTGTTCTCGAGCCTACTTTGAATACGAGATTAGTCATTCTGGTTATTACGTACAAGTAGATGAGTTAAGAGATATGCGATTTGTTCAGAGGTTCACTTTGAACAGTGGACTAATGTATACCGTAATAGCACATTTAAAGGTGTAATAAGTCTCCTATGGAGGAGAAAATCATTTGAGTTTGTTAAGTCCGTGATTGTATAAGACGTGGCATACTTTTGAATGTTTAAATGCAAAGGAAATCAGCAGGAAATTTTTTTTATTTTTTAAAATGAGTAATCATTCTCATGTTGATCACTATTGAACTCATGATTTACCAAGGAGAGTGCACCCGTTGTTAGGTGTTGTCGTCGCAACCCTGATTGTGTCTCCGAATAAATTTTTTGAATCAAATTTTATATTTTCTCGACTCTAATTACATAAAATACAACAAATTGCAATCGTGAATTTCATAAATTATGTCATCCCCTAAACCATAAAGGTTCCCACTTTCGGCCTTAAATTGATATATTGATTCATTTGACTATATAAATTTTGATTAAATCTTTACTTTTGATTTGGGGTAACTATTTCTGCAATGATGACATCGACTTAAATTTTTGTGTTAACGTGATCAAGTGTAAGTCTAGTACCTACTCAATAACTTCTCAATTGGTTGCGTTTCATGTTAACTCACTCAAATATACATTACCCATAAATGGCTAATCTCTACTGCGCTTTGTGAGTAGGATGTGTGCTGATCTTGACTATTACTCCGTAACTACTATGAACATGAGCTATGATTTCCTTGATTCAATGTAAACTGTGCAGATTATTTTGAACAACAATATGAGAGAAAATGGTAGCAACGCCTGGGTGTGGTTCCTCCTTTTGTACTCCGTATTTTTTTTACTTCAGAATAAGTCTGCATCTATGCACGTTATATTACCTATATACTCCGTATACTACATATACAATTACAAGCTCAAGTGATATATACAAGCAAACAAAAATGAGCTAAGCAACTAGAATTATCTATAGACACATTAGAAATGATATGCAAAACCACAAGGGGACTTGGCAAAACGTGAGAAGTGTCTCTCTTTACATCGACAATGCCAAAAAACAAGAAAAAAATAAGGGCCGAAACCTCATCAAATCGTGGTGTAATACGAGTTTATAGAGCTCGCGAACTCACGAACCGAACCGGAACGGAACTTGCACACTCCTGAACTGAACTCCTGCTTATGAGTCGGGACTTCCTCAGCTACATATTCCTTTTGTCCCTTTTTAGTTTGGTCGGCGTCAAATTCATTGTCGGTCAATTTGAATAAGAACAATCAACTCAGCAGCGAGCGCCACTTCACACCCCCCGATCCCCCTCCTCCACCGCGCCTACCACCCCCTCCGCCGCTTCTACCACCCCATCCGCGTCTATCAAGGTACCCTTTTTCTCTCTCCTCTTAACTTTTAGCTCTCATTTCCAACGTAACAAACTGTATCAATCATTTCACTGCTATTATTAGAAATAAATTTTTTTTAATCAATCAAAAAGTTGATAAAAATGGCATATTTGATTAACAAATCCATCTTTGTTGACGTTGTAATAATACTTTATTCATGCCTCAGTTTGATTTAATTGGAATATTGCCAGATGGAATTCATAAATGTTGCGTCAAAGTTACATTTTTGATGTGGAAGAGAATTAGTTGTGCGTGTAGAAGAAGATAATGATGTTGTTAGCACAGAAATGGGGCTGCACCAAAGGTTTAGTTGTGAAAGCTATTGGTGCTGTACTAGTGTTGATCTTGGTGCTTCATACCACTTTGTTCCCGTCGCCCGCACTCGATTATTTCAGGGTGGGGGTGAGCCCTGTCCAAAATCAAGCTCCCAGGCACTGGGGTACTCGATTTCCTGCTGATTTGCATAATGCCGTAGTTTATCGTGGCGCTCCTTGGAACCCTCACATTGGCAGCTGGCTTTCTGCTTGTGATTCCCATGTGGCTGCCATAAATGTCACAGAGGTATTAGGATAGATTAGATTTTGTTACATTATGAGGGATTTCGTTTCCTTCTATAGTGTTTTCGTCACAGCGACAATGTTAATTTGCTTTATTTGGCGATTGCAGACTATCAGCGGAAAGGTTTGTAGGAATGACTGCAACGGTCAGGGGGTTTGTAATCATGAACTTGGACAATGTCGATGCTTTCATGGATACACTGGTCAGTGTTATGTTAAAATGGGTTTACTTGTCTCTTGGATGTTAGTGTTATTAGCGACTCTGAAATGTGTATTCTATGTTTTTTTTCATGGCGTAGGGGAACAATGTTTAGATACACAATATCTAGCTTGCAATTACCCATCGTCTCCTGAGTTGCCTTATGGCCGATGGGTTGTCTCTATTTGCCCGGCCGTTTGTGATACCACTAGAGCGATGTGTTTCTGTGGAGAAGATACAAAATATCCATACCGTCCTGTGGCTGAGGCATGTGGATTTACGATCAAGTAGGCGTTAACTTTAAACAACTTCTTTTTGATCATGTCATCTACTTTGTTGCAGTGCCTAATTCATGTTGCAATTGTCTTGGCCTTGTTTTAGTTCAAGTTCCACGCCTCCTGTGACTGATTGGGGAAAACCTGATATGGATGTATTTACAACAAACAGTAGTTTGGAAGGCTGGTGTAATGTGGATCCACAGCAAGCATATAGTGGTAATGTAAAATTCAAACAGGAATGTCACTGCAAATATGATGGTCGCATTGGGCAGTTTTGCGAGATACCTGTTACACCCACCTGCATCAATCAGTGTTCAGGACATGGGTTTTGCCGTGGTGGATTCTGTCAGGTATATGCAATCTCAATCTTGATTTTAGCAATCTCTAGTCAAATCGATGCCATGAGACTTCTCTTGACAAGTCAGTTATGGAGAGGGACTGTCCGACCCCTCTTACCCCGTCTTATGGCGGGAGCGTTTGAGGCACTGGTGATGTCATTGTTAGAAAAGCTAGAGTTCCCAAATACTATGAATTCAGGATAGTTTGACTGAAGAGCTACTTATGAATGGTAGAAATTCAAGATCCGAGAAATACAGGACAGATTGACTCAAAAGCTACTTAAAGAACATAATGATTAGTTCACAACATAAAGAAACACGTTTCATCTTTGAAATCGGAAGAGGATGATCAAGTGCTTCATACTCTGGTGATCCTAGGTTTGCCATTTGCCCCTTTGAGCCATTAACATACTCTTCACCATGAAAACTGCTCTTTAAAGCCTTTAGTTTTTCATTTGCACCCCCTCCTCCATTAGTTTTGACCTTTATTGAGCTTTGGAGAAGGCTGAGTTGGTCGCAGTTTTAACAACAATTGTACTGAATCAAATAGTCAACAGAAGCAAAATAAATCAGCTTCTCCCACTTTCATCTGAGCAAACAACCATCATTTGTAGTGAGAACTCTACATTGACATTTGATGAGTTAAAGGAATATTCATTGCCGCTGTTTGTTCATCAGCGGATAAATGAACGCTGATTGACCATTGAATGAAAACACATAGAGGTTGAGTAGAACATTCAAGGTAACAGGAGGTAGATTATTGGCTATCATCTATAGGACCATAGGTAAGACTAATCTCCATTTCAATGGAGCCAAAGACCCACCTTTTTTTCGTCTTTGGAATGTGATGCAATAAAGCAAAGTGGCTTTAACCATGCTTCTTATCTTGTGAATTAGCTATAAGTCAACTCTTGCAGCTATTTTCATTTGGGTTATTTGGAAACAGCTTTTCTATGTTTCTAACATAGGGGTACGGCTGCGTACATCTATCCTTCTTACCTGGCCATAGGTGGGAGGCTACTGGTCATAGGAACAGTGTTATAGTTGTTGGGTACAACTCATAATTGTTGGATGTCTTATCATATTAGCTGAATGCACACTCAAATTATTTGAATGAATATGTTTAGAAACAAACACCCCCAATATTAACAGTCATTCCTGGATAATAACTCACAACCACAAAATAAGAATTCAGGTGCTGCTGTGCTGTAATAGATAATCGCCATCTTGCTTTTAATCTATGTAAGTCATCCAGATTAATTCCCTGTAAGCACAAGATTTCTGTGTATAACCATACTACAACCAATTTGGCTGTTTGCTTACTTTAGCTGGTCTTTGATGGCTCCTCAAAGGGTTTAACTTGCCACATACTATCATTGTTGT
Source organism: Spergularia bocconei (assembly GCA_963457585.1). NCBI lineage: Eukaryota > Viridiplantae > Streptophyta > Magnoliopsida > Caryophyllales > Caryophyllaceae > Spergularia > Spergularia bocconei. The sequence goes on along the minus strand of OY734947.1, from coordinate 4,373,108 downwards.
TGCATATGTTAGAGAGGTTTTGGTTTTTAAAAGGATATTTCTATCTTCCTTGGCTGCCCCTTGACCCCTTCTTCAATTCTATCTAGAAACATTCATTAAAGAAATCAATGTCTTGATTTTTGATTTGCAACTCTTAAAATATAGTTTGTTGTCAGTGTAATGGGGGCTGGTATGGAACAGATTGCAGTATCCCGTCAGTGTTCTCGCCCGTAAGAGATTGGCCTCAATGGCTTCGCCCAGCTCACATTGATATACCTGGTTTCGCACATGCCGCAGAAAGCATAGACAGTCTCAATGCTGAAGTTACAAAGAGAAGGCCGCTTATATATGTTTATGATTTGCCCCCACAATACAATAGCCTTCTCCTTGAGGTGAGTCATGAACTGATCTTTGTTCTTTCTGAACAATGGATGTGCAAATCTGGTTAAGCTTCTTGGTATGGTGCAGGGGCGGCATTTCAAGTTTGAGTGCGTGAACAGACTGTATGATGACAGGAATGCTACTGTGTGGACAGAGCAGCTCTATGGTGCTCAGGTATGATGTAAGTGGAGTATCCCAATTGCAATGTCTGGATGAATTGGGCTTTACACATTGCTACTTTTTTTCAGATGGGAATATATGAAAGTCTATTAGCCAGTCCATATAGAACATTGAATGGTGATGAAGCAGACTTTTTCTTCGTTCCTGCCCTGGATTCTTGTATTATTACTCGTGCTGATGACGCACCCCACCTCAATATGCAAGTAAGTGCAGCTCAGCAACTGTGACTTTTACTTTGTTTCTGTTAACATAGTTATGACTGTGTCGTCAGAAGGCGTGGAATCTCCCTAGTTATTAGCCAAAATTCTTCGGTATTAATGGGTGATCAAAGCTTTCCAAATATATTGTTGTAGCTGAAGCTAGAGAGTAATTACATTTCAAGTGGAGCCAAGGACTCGCCATTCTTTGGTTTTGGAATATAGCAAAATGACTCAAAATTATTCTGGGCTTCTTGTATTGTGAAGTAGCAGTCGGTCGTGCGCACTCAAATTTTCATTATGGGTCATCAGTAAGTAACCTCTGTAGGTTTATAACACTGGGTTAAGGCCTTCATAGTGCATACATCGAACCCTCCTTACCGTGATAGAGGCAAGAGCCTTTGAGGCATTGGGGTAATGTTGTTGTATAGCTAGAGAGTGGAGACTAAGAAGGTGGCAGAACTTGTGTAGTTTTACCCATAGCAAACATGAAAACAGAGGGGAATGTCTCAGCAAATAGAAGAAGAAATATAGTCTTACACACTCAAAACTTGTGTTCACACTGCGCACACTAGCCAGAGAGATACATCCTTAAAAAAGACATTAAGAGTTCTTCTCATGTAACTGCTTCCTTTAGTATTTTAGCAAGCTCGCTTGATTCTTGCCTTCTTGAGCTGCCCATTTCTTTTAAAAAGGTAAGGATCCTTTGAACGTTCTAGCTCTGGTTTGGAGTTTTGCTATGGTGCTAAGTAAGACTGATACTAGTGATATGTTGCATTAGAGAAGACCTATTGGGTTTCTTTCTCCTAAGGCATTCAAGAATCGCCGACACAACAGTGAGACACCATTTGTAATGTGGCGCTGCTCTATGGCAATGGGTAGAATTTGAATGAAATGAAGCTAAATCTATATCCTATTAGAACTTGCATAATCTATGTCCCGTCCATATCCATATTTTATTCATCCATCCATATGCATATCCGTAACCGCATCCACCAAGTGACGTGGGTTAAATAGATATTTTAATCCTTAAAAGTGAAGATGTATATTCCAATTGTCTTCAATGTTCAAAAGGCAAAAGCTTATATAAGACGTAAAAACATGAACATGTATTGTATGGAAATACATTTCTTTTTTTCGAATGACAACACCACAATCTAAAGTTAGATATTAACAATCACAAATATCAAAAGTTCAAACCATGAACTGTTTTTTTCCTCACATATTTCCTTGTAAAATTTGGTGAGACTAAAGTCGCGATTATCTACCAAAATTAAACCTAAGCAACAGTAGTAGGGAACTAAGGATCGTATCCACAGGGAAATGGGTTGTCAAATGCAATAAATTGAAGTGCTTAAGTTACAGTTGATGGGGGATTTGAATTGTTGATTATAAAACTATGTAAAAGTAATAGACTCGAATTATGAATGTAATTCAGGGATAAAACGGATCTTGATCAATTAATTCACACAACGCACTAACTAATCGGTCCTAGTTATCACTATTCCTCTATAAATTTCAATTACTCTATCGTGGAAACAAAATTCCCAAATCTCTCCTTAATAGTAGCTAAAAGGCGTGATCAGCACTCCCCAATAACCCTAACTATCAAATAACCTAAGCGTACGATTAGATTCAATAGAAATTAGAGAGATATCGATAGAGACATGTAATACTAACGCACGTTCCGTATTTAACATGTGAGTCAAAGCCCTAATTCACCAACGATGATTGCATACAAATGAATGAATTGGGGATTGCCACAATGTACAAATCAATCCAACAATGGATTCCTTTGATCAATTAAAACTAGCAAACAATCAATCTAAGAGATAGACTAGTTGCGCACCTAACAATCACAAAAGATAATTGTATGAAATAAGAACCAAAGATAATTATGTAATTGAAAACAATAGATCTAACTCACGATATTATCAATGCGATGATCAAGAAAGTAGAAAATTAGCTCCTCACACAATCCATGGAAAACCCTTGTTTTTCTTCTAAAAGTCTGAATGAATAAACCTAAAGTCCAATTGGTATATGGTACCCCGGGGGTACGTAGCTCTACGTACCCCCCGTCCTATTTACACAGAGGTTCATGTTTTTAAGTCAAGCCCAATCAATCTAAATGACAACAATTCTGGCCCAAATTATTATCAGGCCACAAAACATCAAACATAAAGCCCAAGTATGCTCTCTCCTCCCCCTTCCTATCCCCGATCCCGTCTTCCCGTCTCCCCTCTTTTATGACGGAAAATGTCGTCGGAGCACCACCACACTGCGCCTCTTAAATCAACCAACGCCGGTGATTCATCACCTACCTGACGTCGCTGGCGAACTTAAAGACACCATTTGTTCTCCGCACCTCAGCGTTCGTTTTTCTATACTCCAAGCACCACCCAGCCCCTTTCCCGACCCCAACATCCCCTGAGTCGGCGTCGACACCATCCTTCAACCGGCGCCGGCGCCGGCGCCACGTCTGATCTCCACCGGGTCACGGCCCCACTAGGACCCATCCTCACCCACTCCCCTCTCCTTCTACCTATATTCTCTCTCCTCCACCCAGCCACCCTTCCCCACAGCTCCACCATCGCTCGACATGTGCCACCATACCCACCACACCTGTAATTCGATTCGCCGACGACCTCAACCCCGCCAACCGCCATCCTTTCTTTCTCCCCCGCCAACCGCCATCCTTTCTTTCTCATCCCATTTTCCTTCTCTTCCTCGTTTCTCTCTCCTCACGTTTCCACCATCGGGGATGAACGGCGGCTTAGCTGCACGGTGCCAGTGCCAGTGGGGTAGCGAGGTGGGACGGGTTGGGGTCTTGGGGAAAGGTAGAGGAGAGAAAAATGGAGTTTGTGTTTGAGTCTTCTGACTTTCTTTTAATTTTGTTTTTTGACAGCCTTTGGTAATGAACTAATGACCAATATATTCATTATAATGATCAAATCAATATTACTAATGACTATATCGGTTTTCACTCATTATTTCTCGATTTTCACTCATTATTTCTTAACTTTCACTCATTATTTCTCGATTTTCACTCATTATTTCTTAATTTTTACTCATTATTACCCAATTTTCACTCATTATTTCTCAATTTTCACTCATTAGTTATCACTTTATACTAATTAGTTATTTTCAGTTACTATTGCCTGCTTTTCACTCATTATTACCCAATTTTCACTCATTAGTTATCACTTTATAGTCATTAGTTATTTTTAGTTACTATTTCCCGATTTTCACTCATTATTACCCAATTTTCACTTATTATTTTTCAATTTTCACTCATTGTTTCTGGATTTTGACTCATTAATTTTCAATTTTCACTCATTCTCTTTGGATTTTCACTCATTAGTTTTCAATTTTCACTCATTGTTTCTGGATTTTGACTCATTAGTTTTCAATTTTCACTCGTTCTTTTTGGATTTTCACTCTTAGTTTTCAATTTTCACTCATTGTTTCTGGATTTTGACTCATTAGTTTTCAATTTTCACTCATTCTTTTTGGATTTTCACTCATTAGTTTCAATTTTCACTCATTGTTTCTGGATTTTGACTCATTAGTTTTCAATTTTCACTCATTATTTCTCAATTTCACTCATTATATACAACTTTACGGTTATTATTAATTTTCACTCATTAGTTTTCAATTTTCACTCATTCTTTTGGATTTTGACTCATTAGTTTCCAATTTTACTCATTGTTTTTAGATTTTGACTCATTAGTTTTCAATTTTCACTCATTTGTTTTCAATTTTCGCTCATTAGTTTTCAGTTTTCGCTCATTATTTTTGGATTTTCACTCATTAGTTTTCAGTTTTCACTCATTGTTTCTGGATTTTGACTCATTATTTTTTTTTTTTTCCGAAACGGGTAGCATAGATAAGCATAAACTAATCATAGTACAAGCATCTTTAGTTTTTCAATTTTCACTCATTGTTTTTGGATTTTCACTCATTAGTTTTCAATTTTCACTCATTGTTTCTGGATTTTGACTTATTAGTTTTCAATTTTCACTTATTATTTCTCAATTTCCACTCATTGTATACAAATTTACGGTTATTATTAATTTTCACTCCTTATTTTCCAATTTTTAGTCATTTTTTTTTTTATTTTCATTCATTATTTCTGATTTTGATTAGTTAATGAAGTCAAAAGCACATCTTATTAATGTAGAGGTTAGAATATCACCCACAAATTTCCACTAGTCCTTTTCAAATTAATCCTTTACCGGTTCTTCAGGTAGGTGGGTAACGTGTATCTTGGGATTCGAAACATTATTCGATCAAAAAGTTCGCAACTTGGGCTATAAATGTAAACTGATGAATAACAGGCTTGCTAATCATATTTCGTTTGGCGCTGTCATTCTCTCACAACGTTAGTTCTACAAAAAATGTAAACGATTTTGTGGTGTGTCTTTCAAATCACCATTTCAAGTTGAGAACCGAGAAGTGTTTGTATCCATGGCCGACGGTCCCCTTCCTTGCTCGCCGCCCCCCTTCCTTGCTCGCGGCTCCTGTGTACAGTACCTGATATCCGCCGACCCCAATCGCTAGAAATAGAAGACTCGTGAGGAGAGAGAAGCGAGGAAGAGAGAGGAAATAAGGGAGAAAGAGAAAACGGGGAGTCATGGTTAAAATGGCTGAAGCCGCCGGTGCATAGTCGTCGGAAGAGTGACGAAATGGTGGTGTTAGTGTGGCGGGTCTGTGGGTGAGGAGGTCGTCGCGATTGGGGACGGTAGAACTGTAGAAGTGAGGAAGTCAGAAGTGGGGAGGAGAGAGAGTAAGAGAGTTGGGGATTTATTTCTTTTTTTCATGTTTTTTAATTTGTTTTGTGGGCTTGGCTGCACTTATCAAACGGAAGAAATGGGCTTTAAAAACAAAAGTATGGACTTCTAGTGACTGGGGAGCCGGGGGGTACGTAGCTCTACGTACCCCCGGGGTACCTAATAATTAGTCAGGAGTTCTTATTTATATAGTTTACGAAAACGTAAAATAGAAAAATACAGAAAAAAGAAATAACGGCCACCGCGGTCCGCAAGATGACAGCCGCCGGCCGCCAAGCTCCAGAGCGGTCCTTCTAAGCCTCGAGCGCGGACCGCCAAAAATCTCTGCCGGCGTTCTTCTTATTTTTTCGGGCGCTCCGCCAAGCTTGCAGCTTGGGCCGCCAAAAATCTCTGGAAAACTTTTCAACAACGCCCCAAATTGCTCGCATCCAAAATGTGCTCAAAACGTCTAAAATGAGATAGTATAACAAGTGACGTAAAAATGGAAATGAACTAATAATATGATAAGTGAGTAGGAATAGATAATATAATAATATCGTTGCTAATTACAACAAAGATAAACCTACAATTTTATAAAACGGAGTATAATAATATTGATATACAGCCCGGGCGCGGCCGGGTATGCAAACTAGTCAATATAAACATCTTTCTATAAAAACATTAAATAAAAGAATAAGCTTTTTCAAAACTACAGACCGAATACCAAGTAATGTGTCGTAAAGTACACCCATTAAGCTCCACTTGTGAGTGTTCCACATTGGAGCAAGTGAAGAGAATTGTTCACCATTAAACTAAGGAGTTACTTCCCTATTCCCAATTGTGTTTAGGATGGAACCTTCTCGGGCTTATGAAGTGGTCTCTCTCTCCTTGTTGCGCCTGTGGCCGAGGGCTGTTTGTAACTTCACACTTAATTAGTAACTTTAAGTTATAATGCTGATCATGATGGGTTGTAGTTCTTGATTATGATAGCAAGCACAGCAAAGTATAGAATATAGGTCATAACTATATCAGTAGCGGAGAGCTGGCCATCGACCTGTGTTCCTTTAAAAACATCCCAGAATTGCTGTCTTTTTATTTCCTGGCCAGAACTCCACGTATATTCTGTGTGATTTGAGCTGCTTTAACTCCTTAAGTTTTTTTATAGACTTGCCTTTCTTTAAGTAGTCATGATTGTTTTTGCCTATATTTGAGGTACCTCCAAAAGATATCAGTCAGGTTTCTTGGCTTGAGTTTTACTGCACATAACTCAATAGTTTGACATGACAGTATCAAATACTGAGACTTGCCAAATCTGTATCTTCAGTCATCTATTATGCATCACAAAAACAACTTTTGTTGCTTACAGACCATTCAGGATTAGTTTGGATTTTGGTTTTCCTTTTTTTTATTTTTTTTATTTTTTTATGTGTGTTAATTCTTAACGTTAGTGGTTTTGATGCCCAGTTTAGCGAAATGTTGTAGTAACAAGTTTTCAGTCACCATCCTGCTCTTTCTTCCACTCTCCTCCTCTCCTACTCTCCTCACTAACACCGAAATTGCGCATATCCAACTGACGACCTGACGTCACTATCTCATGTCCCTTGTTTCCTGCCCGACCTCTTTCACGTCAAGGCAGTTCCTCGAGTTCCCTTCTTGTCTTTCCCTCCCTTGTTCGACCATCACCACTGCCCCCTTTGACCTTTCTATGTTGTCTTCCTGCTTCGCGTGCCTACCTTTGCTGATCGTTCTCTCTCCCCTCTTCTTTTTCAATCAATACCTAACTTAGACAGTTAGACCACTCTCCCCGCAACTTTTAGGCTAAATGAGTGAGATGTATATCACCCAACAGCTAGTGGTCGTTTTGGCGGCCATTACAGTAGCGATCGTAGACTGATGACCAGTGATTTAGTGGATGGCCGTGGGGTCATGGTTGGCCTATTTCTTGATGCTGTGCATGGTGGCTGAGAAGGAGAAAAGAAAGGAAGCCTTGATAAGATATTTGTGGTTATGTCTATATGCCATACACCTTAGATTGGGACTGCGTTATCAGCCCTGTTAACTGCTTTCAAAAGGCAATTGATACTTGTGGTTGTATTTGTGGATTAGACTTCACTGCATGGGTTTATCTTAAGGCTACCATAAATCTGTTTGCACTTCGTTTGTCCTTACACTTTGATCAAATGCAAATTTTCAGGATCACAAGGGCTTGAGGAGTTCCTTAACTCTGGAATTCTCTAAGAGGGCATATATCCACATTGCGCAAGAATATCCTTATTGGAATCGCTCATCTGGAAGGGATCATATTTGGGTATGGGGCACACGATAATATCTAGTTTTCCCAACTTATAGTGAACATTACTTGAATTTTAAAACCTTAATTCTAGCCTCTTATAGTAGAGATGATTGATAATAATCTTATGTTCCTGAAGGCAGTTTTTCTCCTGGGATGAAGGTGCTTGCTATGCCCCAAAGGAGATTTGGAGTAGCATTATGTTGGTTCACTGGGGTAACACAAATTCGAAGCATAACCATTCAACGACTGCCTACTGGGCGGACAACTGGGATGGTATTGCCCCTGAAAGAAGAGGCAACCACCCTTGCTTTGATCCTAGCAAAGATCTTGTTCTTCCTGCATGGAAACGGCCCGATGGGAACTCCTTTAGGGCTAAACTTTGGACAAGGTGAACATAATTTTTGAGAATTTGTGTCATCACAGATCAGCACCTTTTTAAATGAGTGTTCTGATTGCTTCTGCTACAGGCCTCGCAATAAGAGGAAGACACTGTTTTACTTCAATGGAAATCTTGGGCCAGCTTATGAAAATGGCAGACCAGAGGCCACGTAAGTGTTACTTGACTCTCTCTGGAGTGGATCGAGGATTATTAATTTGTTATATCTGGCCATTATTTAACTTGCATATTTTTCTGGTATTTCCCATTTGTTGACTGAAAAGCCAAATGACTTGTTCAGATATAGCATGGGTATTAGACAAGCATTAGCAGAAGAATTTGGTTCTACTCCAAATAAATTTGGGAAGCTGGGCAGGCAGCACCAAGCTGATGTGATTGTCACTCCGCTGCGCTCTAACAGTTATTATGATGAGCTGGCAAGTTCACTTTTCTGTGGAGCTTTTCCAGGAGATGGTTGGAGTGGTAGAATGGAAGACAGTATTCTCCAAGGATGCATCCCTGTGATTGTTCAGGTGATTGACTTCTTGGTCAACTTTTTTTATCCATGACTGGCTAACCTTTTTTAAGTGGCAACCCTCATGTGGAAACAAGATAATTGTTTGTACTGTAATCAAACACCAAGAATTGTCTGGCATCAAAATTGAAAGCCATTATACAGACCACTCTGCTAGAATGCTAGTTGAATGATACGCACAGACATGGAGGATTTGTTTCGTGACAAAATAATCTCTCTCTCAAATCGTGAAATTTGTTAAGGATAATCTTCTCTGGCTTGCCAAGTTTGATGATTTAAAACAAATATCCCTTAACTCTTGATTCCTCTGTTGCCAGGATGACATCTTCCTCCCATATGAGAATGTGCTTAACTATGATAGCTTTGCTGTTCGGGTTGGTGAGGATCAAATTTCAAACTTGGTTAAGATTCTCAGGGTAATGTCCCATAATTACTCAGTATACGTTATTTTCTTGGTGGTTCGTTTTCTCTTCTTTTGATTGATTTTTCTTTAATCATCAAATGTTTTAAATGAGAATCTTGCTCTCACAATTTTTTTTATTGCTCACATATGACGGTATCATGTGACAATTCATGTTAGCCAAACCCAGTCATTCTGGGACTAAGGTTTGTTGTTGTTGTTAGTGGTGGTGGCGGTGGCTTGTTTTCACATCTGCTTGGTGTTTTACAACCTACATTCTCATTTGTGGTGTATTAAGTTGTAGCTGAGCCTGACTAGTTGCTCTGTTTTATTTATCCAGAAATTTAATGAGACAGAAATCCAGTTCAAGCTGGCTAATGTGCAAAAAATTATGCAACGGTTCCTGTATCGTGATTCTATCTTACTTGAGGCTGAGAGACAGAAAACTGCTTTTGGCCATGTGGATGATTGGGCTGTAGAGCTGTTGCGCATGAGTGAAGATGATGTGTTTGCCACACTCATACAGGTATAGGCTTATTGCCAAATCAAATGATCATCTCATCAATATATTGTCTAATACATATCTTGCTGTCTCATCAATTCTTGTATTCGTGCACAATTGCATCTCGGCCAACATTTTGCTTTTGTCTAGTACGAAGTGAACTGAGATCTCGGGGTCTTGGTTTATCGTGGTAATAGGAAAGAGAGACTGTATTACACTATGAGAGATGAAAGCAAGATTAAAGAAGACAAATAGAGAGGGAGCGGGTTGCTGAATAGTTCTTAACTTCTTACATAGAGTAGGGGAGGGAAGTCTAAGTTGACGGTTGTCATTAATTAGAGGTTTGTCTAACTGTAGTTTATTTCCAAGACTAAACAATGATTGTACGAAGTACTTAGCAGGTTAATATGGATGTTCTAAAGTATGCTCTAAAAGCTGACCTCTTTTCTATCTTCTGGGTAGGTCTTGCATTACAAGTTACATAATGAGCCTTGGCGAAAACAAGTATCTCATGTCCCCAGGGAGTCTGGCCTACCACAAGAATGCTTGATGAAAGCTAGCTGAGAAACCTTGAGACTGCATCTGATGCTGAAAGCGCGACTGCTTATGAGGCTAAAAACAAACATCTTCATGCGCTTTATGGTCTGTTTATTCAAATTTTAAACGAAATGATGCAGCCAAGATCCCCCCAGAGCACACAGAACCGAAGAAATCCGAGGGAATGGACAGCAGAGTGATACTGTGTACAGGTAGTCACGAGGCCTGTTCATTGTAAAGCATTAGTCTTTGTTGTTGTAGTCATTTGAAGTTAGAGTGGTCGTCTATAGAGGTTGAGTTTACACGCCAGAGAACAAGTATATACGAAATTACTATACTGAACTTGGGAGGTGATGAAAGCCATCCCTAGAAACGAGATAGGATGTTGAACCCGAAGATAAATAAAGGGGTGTTCATTAGGGATTGATAGTTGATACAGTGCTTCTGTTTTGCCTTTTTATTTTATTTTTTATTTTATTACATTCTGTTTTGCCTTTGCCTCGCGGACTCTGATCATCTAAGCGAAAACCACACATGTTACTTCAGGGTTCTGACCTTTAAGCCATGTGTTTTCCAAGAAGTTGTGACCTTATTCGGGGTTTATATTTGGCCAAGTTCCAAGACCTGATACTGCTTGTAGTTTGTGAGAAAATGTTTCTACAAAGCTAAGTACAGTTTTAGTGTCCAATTTTATTGAAATTTTTTGTTCATATACCCAATATCCACTCAAAAATGAAAGTTCATGCACTCGAAATAACTTTTATCTCGCGAAAAGAGCAAAATCTAGAAAATCTAATGGCCCAAATTGCCATGAAAAATTAGAACTTGTGAATATAGCCACAAATGTCTTGCATGGTAATATTGACGGTATTTGCAATCCCTACAACAACAACCAAGCTTTATTCCAAAATTTGAGTTGAGATCGACTAACACGAATCTTCGTCTGAGATCCCCCCCAACCACCCAAACATTAATGAGAGACGAAAATAAGAAGAGATGGCAAAATGAAGGGGCTGGTGCTTTAGAGCTGCTCCCTGAAAAGCCCAAATCCGGTGCAGGTTATTTTGGGCAATCCTAAGAGCTGCGGTTTTGGCCACTCGGACAAGCCGGCAGTGCTTCTATTGCTAGCAATATTCCGCCCAATTTCTCGGCTGAAGAGACTTTGCTAAACATGCTCGTAGTACAATCGCCGGGTGCCTTTTCAGTACCACATTACGCGTGTGGAAAGTATCGTTGTAGTAAGGGATAACCGCTGCGTCAACGTGGGTATATTGATCTACTCCGTAGGATAAATCTCGAGTAACCAACCCGCGACCACTTCATATGCGTCAACGTACGAAACAAAGACGATCTAATGCCGGCATTCATATACGTTACCTAACACGGACATGCTCATCTGCTTACCACATGAAATCAATTTGCAATACACTGGTGATTGCTCAAAAGAAAAGAAAGATCTCGCACTTAAACCATTCAAAGTATTCCCGTGTGTTAAACGCCGCTTTACAAGTGTAGATTCACAAGCTCTCTCATACAAGATGATTTCGAAGTCGTACACAAAACTTAATATCCAGATAAAAAGTCGAAGTCTCAATCATATACAATATACACCATAATTTACTGTGAGCATTGGTTCCAGTTCGCATACTAGCCCTTCATAACCAACTTCCACCTATGATTTTCTGCAAGCGTTATACGAATTCTGTAGTCCAGCACAGCTGTTGCAGGAGAAAACATCAGATAACAATTGTGAGTTGACCTCTTGTGTCACCTGAAAGATGAAAACTGCAAAGGCGAGGACGCCATCAGACTGAAGCTGGAGAAACGGAGAAGACACCATGAAACAAGTTGAAAGCAATCTCTTGAAAGGAAATCTTAACATTCGGTGTAAGTACCATTTAAGATATAGAAAGACGATTTCTTATGTTTCATTTGACATCAAAAGAACAACCATCTCAACTACGACATTGTAAAAGGGGATATAATCATATAAGCGAACAGTGTAACAGTGAGCGGAAGAGCATGCGGAGAGGAAGAAAAGGGCCCAAGTGGTAAAGAGTTACTGTACTGTATACAGTGCTCAATGGATCAGAGATTCAGAGTACTAGCAAGAGTAACTGGTGCTCAGCCTGGTGTAATGCTGATGATAGTCTTTCGCACAATCTCAGTTTACACGGTAATCAGTTCTTAGATTTTGTGAAGAGATATTTACATTTCAATATCTTCAATCCTAAATCGTAGTAGATTGCAGCCTATTCCGATCAAAGTTTTTTTTTTTCTTTTTTTTTTCCACTTGTGTAGTTTTGTTTGGTTTTGCTTTGATATATCCGTTGATTCGACAAGCTTCTTTTCAATTTTTTCTTGACAATTCTGTTTGGTTTTCTTGTCAAGGACTCAAGGTGCGCTAGAATTTAGCACATTAAAAGTTGGAAGCAGCATATGATATTTCAGACAACTTACTGTCGACAATTGTATTTGTAACATACATGGTGAAATTTTGAAGCAGAAAAATGTTTTAGAGACTGTTCAATTTAGGAAGTATGTCAAGTTTGAGCTTGTCTCCAATATGGAGTATATGGGAAAAAAAAAGCATATAAAAATTAATGGTGTCCTTCACTTTTTAAAAAACCAATTGATACAGCCCTACTTTAAGAGGACACGTCACACAAGAATTTTGCACCTACACAAGTTCTATCAAGGAACCCACAATTCATGTTACCATTTTTTTTGTACATAGAAGTAGCTAATGCTCCAACGGTGGGGGTATGAGGATTCGAACCCGGGACAATACCATGTAGGTTGATTTCCTAACCACTAGGCCAACCTTGATCATCTTCATGTTACCATATTAGTATACTACCTTGGTGATATAAAACGATAAATCCAAGGACCACCCTTGCTCAGGTACCGCCTTTTTCTTTGCTAGTTCCTTTTCTTCAAGTTGAGGATATTTAGGTTAAATAGAGGAGCGAGATTGTAAAGCCGATCTAAAAGTAAAAAATTCACACGGTGTTGTTTCAAGGTTTGTTTCTTTAAAGCATCAAGTATCTGATTATCATCATAGTTGTGCAAGATAGGCACAAGATGCTTTAAGAAACCATAAAGGGGAATGCATACAAAAATAACGAAATATACAGCAGTGTACCTGTAAAAAATCTGAAGTTATCGCTCCTCACGACGAACTGTGTTTGGATTAGACATCATGTCCATCATCATCTTCTCTGGTGAATCTTCCCAGCTAGCAAATGTTTTCATGTCAATCTGAAACCAACCATATCTCCGTCAGTATTCTTTCTGTACGAACAACAAGTGATATGTTTAGCAAAAGGATTACAACCTTTCGCCTTTGTTCAGTGAAGAGTTCCTCTCTCTTTTTGTAGGAGTCCTGAACTCTTTTAGCCGTCTTACCACCCAATCCCCATGCCTCCACATCCAAGACAGATGCCTCAATTGCGAGATAGCCCTAAAAAGAAAATGAGAGTAAATTATTACTTTGAACATACCACATTAATAAAAAATGTCATTCAAGGTTATAATATGAGATGACTTATAGTATTGAGACAACAACAAGAGTCGAGTTACACTTGCTGGTTACCTGATTGGGGAAAAGAGGGCCATGTTGATAAGTTTTATCATAAGCATGATGTCGTATAGTAACCTTTGCAAAGTCTTCTTCAATAAATATCCTTTCATTCCCAGTAGATCCTCCGAAAGCAATTCCCACTTGTTTTGGGTGAGGATCATATGCTCTCACAGCAGGATGCAAGTGACTATAAACGTAACTTTGTTCACTTCCTGTTGACAGAAAGTAATTCATATACAGCACGAGCATCCAAAACTAACATCTGAAACAGAGTACAAGGCATGCAGATTGACAAACCTGATGATGAGAAAACATTGAAAATTGGGCCTATAGAGTATAGACAACCACCACTTCCGTAGAATACATCTCTGTTTTCAAAACCCTGTAGTGTGAGTGCCCCTATGATCCATTTCCTGCTGCTTTCACTAGTTTCACCCGACGTGGCAGAGACCAAAACCAAAACTGGTCCATGATAACCTTCGATGTTGGACCAAAATCTGTTTAAGCCTTTACCATGAACACAAGACCTGAAATGCAGTATTGGCCTCAAACGCTATCCAACTAATTTAACATTCACAAGATAATTACAAACTGTATTGAATAAATACAGAGCAAAAGTTTATTCTTATATGACGAAAAAAGAGATGTTGGATGGAAGTCATGGGGTGTGACCTTTTTCCAGCAGCAAGTATATCAAACTGAATACACAGACTTTTGTCCTCGAGATCATAGATGATGTAAAGCAAACATATATCACAATGTCCTTTAAAGATTAACAATGAGAATAGAGTGCATGTCAATCACACATCACTAAAAAAATTGACCCACATGACCTCCATACAGTGGTGGCTAGAGTAAAAGATTTATCTACTTTTGGCAGCTTTATCTAAAATTCCCACAACAGTACGGAATGACAGTCAAACATGTCGAACTCTACACTTTTGAGAGGAACTTCATTTCCAGGTGATAGAAGATTTCAGAGAATTCTGAGGAGCAAAACTAAGCTCTTAAACTCATAGGTTGACGCCAATCATCACAATAAGCTTTTTATTACTCAAAAGGGACATACAACAATTCATGTTCAGAACATCATGCCATGGACCAGACTCTTTACAGCGTCATTCACTCTCATGCACTTCCGTATGTATGTTGGCTTCCGGGTTACTGGAGGTTGGGAATGTGAAGCTTTGATGGTGGTGATGTGGGTTTAGAACTTCCAAATTATATGTCCCGGATGAAAGAGGAGAAAGGTACAGTAAAAGTGTTTGTGTTCTGGTTCTGTTTAGCAGGGAAAATTGAGAACATATAGATAGGGGGGCAGCATCGGCGGAATGTCAAAATCTATCGAGCATGTTAGCTTATTCCTGATTTCCTTCCTTGGGCAAACACGAATTTTGGAGTTCTATGGTTAGCAAATAGCCAGTAAGACATAATTCATACATGGGAAAGACATGGTAAGGCACAAAATCACTCATAAGAAACAGAGCATATGGAATTTAGAAGTCATAGCATCTAAGACAGACCTATAGTAGATATAGACATAGATCAAACTCTTGAGATAAAAAGAGTGATGACAAACCTGTAAATGAGGCTTTCCTCGATCTCATCACTATTGCAAGGGAAGCATATTCTAGAGAACTCCTCGCTTATGTTGCTTCTTTGAGAGAGGCAGAGAGCCCATGCCCTTCCACGCGTTAGAAGATAAGACTCTTTTACTGAAGAAAATGATCCACCTTCAGCCAGTGTGCTTGAAGTTCCAGTTCCATTCGGCTGATTGAATCAAGGGGCAATAAATAAAAGAAGTTAAAGATCACTATTACAGATCAAGTAAGTTTGAGAGCATCAACGTCAATATGTCATACCTTCACATACACCTCCCCCACTTCACAACACACACAAAAAAAAAAAAACTAAAAAAAGAAAAAAGAAAAGAAAAGATCAAAGCAAAAATGCAACAACGAAGATAACCTCAGAACTCAAGCAGACAAGCACCACCAAAGTCCTAGAGATTTGCAAAAGTATTTTTGGGGTTTTCAACTTTTAAAGAGCACAAAGAATACAAAAGTAAATGAACCTAGTATTTACATGTGCACAGATCCGGAAAACAGAAGCATAAAAGAAAAAGAGAAATCAGAAAATTGTGGTACTCGGAGCTCAAACTTCAAAGTACACATTAGTCTCCAAGAGTTCTAACTCTAATTCTCTCGCCTTTTTCTTTAGATACCCAAGATTATTAAGATAGTGATTCTTGGTTCGACTTCTCATGTCAATCTCGTGTAATTAGGGAAACCATAAGGTGTTTACAGAAGATTTCACCAAAAAAAAAAAAAAAAAAATCATCCAAGCATTGACTAGAACTCCGCCTGTGAGTGTTTTTTTTGGCATTCACTGCCGGTCTCAAGCCCGGATAAAGGAGGAGAGTTGCGGTAGGTTTGTGGCGGCCAGCGTAAAACAAGCCACATCTTATGGACATGAATCGAAATTTAATAACCGTGGGGGCGTCCCCTTCACAGCGACGCGCTACACTTCCTGGACCCGGGTGTGGTGATAAGTATGCAAGGGTCTCTAGGTCGTCGCCCCGAAGCGACGCGCCACTCCAACGCCCGGGGGTGGTGTCAAATGTGCAAGGACGCGCTACACTTCCTAGACCTGGGTGTAGTGAAAAATATGCAAGGGTTGCTAGGTCGTCACCCCGAAGTGACGCGCCACTCCGGCTCCCAAGGGTGGTGTCAAATGTGCAAAGGTTCTCAAATCATGGACGGGAGCGGGCAAGGAAGCTCATTCATAACGGTAAGGGTAGTAGGCTTAGGTTTGGAACGTGGAATATCGGGTCTTTGACAGGGAGATCTTCGGAGGTTGTGGAGGTTATGAGGAGGAGAAGGATTCACATTATGTGTTTACAAGAGACGAAATGGGTTGGGGCGAAAGCTAAGGAGATCACACCATGGGGTTATAAGCTTTGGTACTATGGTAAGGATAAGAGTAGGAATGAAGTTGGTGTCATTATTGATAAGGAGTACATAGATGATGTGGTGGAGGTTTCGAGGAAGAGCGATCGCATTATGACAGTGAGGTTGGTGATTGGGAATGAGATTATGACTGTTGTAAGTGCCTATGCTCCACAAATTGGATTGGATGCATCTATTCGTCAGGCATTCTGGGAGGAGTTAGAAGAGGTGGTGCAAGGGGTTCCTAGTGGGGAGAAGTTGGTTATTGGTGGGGACCTTAATGGACATGTGGGTTCTACGCGGCATGGTTTTGAAAGCGTGCATGGAGGTTTTGGCTATGGGTCGAGAAATGAAGGAGGAACGAACATCTTGGATTTTGCGTTGGCTTATGACTTGGGTATAATGAACACGTGGTTTGAGAAGAGGGAGTCTCACTTGGTGACATACAGGAGCGGAAGTAATGCGAGCCAGATTGACTTCTTTTTGGTAAGGAATGTTTGGCGTAAGAGCTTTACAGACTGCAAAGTGATACCTGGGGAGAGTGCGGCTACGCAACATAGATTGGTGGTACTGGATTTCAGGGCTAAGGGTGGCTTAGGGAAGAGGCGGCCACAAGTAGAGCCAAGGATCAAATGGTGGAAACTTGAAGGAGAGCACAAGGAGTCTTTCTTGGAGAAGATGGCCGGGACAGATGTCTGGTCAACTAGTGTGTGGAAAGAGATATAGACTCGTTATGGGTTACCATGGCGCATAAGGTAAAGGAGGTGGCAGAAGAGGTTCTCGGTGAATCTAAGGGGAAAGCACTACCGAGTAAGGATACATCTTGGTGGAATGAGGAAGTGCAACAAGCAATAAGGAACAAGCGCAAATGTTATAAGAGTTTGGGAAAAGATAGAAGTGAGGAGAACTTCGAGAGGTATAAGGATGCAAAAAAAGCAGCAAAGAAAGCTGTAAGAGATGCAAGAGGAAAGGTGAACCAAGACCTATATACAAGATTGGATACTAGAGAAGGGGAGAAAGAGATCTACAAAATTGCGCGCATTAGGGAAAGGAGGACTCGGGACATTGGTAGGGTGAAATGCGTCAAAGATGTTAATCAACAAGTCCTTGTTGATGATAAGGAGATTACGGAGAGATGGAGATCGTACTTTGATACCTTATTCAATGGTGATCGGGTGAACGATATTGGAGATGTGAACATTCATTCAAGTATTGTTAATCGGGAGTTCATGCGGAGAATTCAGCAGGGAGAGGTGAGGATGGCCTTGAAGAAGATGGGACGGAAGAAAGCAGTGGGGCCAGACGGCATACCTATTGAGGTTTGGAGGTGTCTAGGAGATAGAGGTGTGGAATGGTTGACGACACTTTTCAACACGATTTGGAAAGGTAATAAGATGCCGGTGGAGTGGAGGAAGAGCACTTTGGTCCCTTTGTATAAGAACAAAGGGGATGTTCAAGAGTGTGCCAACTATCGCGGGATCAAGTTAATGAGTCATACAATGAAACTTTGGGAACGGGTGATTGAGCATAGATTAAGAAGGAGTGTGAAGATTTCAGAGAACCAATTTGGATTTATGCCGGGGAGGTCAACTATGGAGGCAATTCATCTCATAAGACAGACGATGGAAATTTATCGGGATAGGAAGAAGGATCTACATATGGTGTTTATTGATTTGGAGAAGGCGTATGATAAGGTACCAAGGGATGTGCTTTGGTGGGCTCTAACTAAGAAAGGAGTTCCGCAAAAATATATTGACATCATTAAGGACATGTATGAGGGAGCTAGCACGAGTGTGCGGACTAGTGTAGGGAAGTCAGAAGAGTTCCCTATTACAATTGGAGTGCACCAAGGGTCCGCACTTAGCCCGTTTCTCTTTGCTATAGTTATGGACGAATTGACGAGGTCAATCCAGGATGATATACCATGGTGCATGATGTTTGCAGATGATATAGTTTTGATCTCAGAAACGAAAGAGGATTTGGAGAGGAGGTTGGAGCTATGGAGGCACACTTTGGAGTCCCGAGGGTTTCGGTTGAGTCGGAGCAAGACCGAGTATTTGGAGTGTAAGTTCAGCGGCATTAGGCAAACGGAGACGGGGACGATCAGGCTGGATGGAAAGACTGTCTAGGGATCAGATGTTTTCCGATATTTGGGATCGATTCTTCAAAAGGATGGAGAATTGGATGGAGATGTGGCTCATAGGATCAAATCAGGTTGGTTGAAGTGGAAGAATGCCACAGGACTTCTGTGTGATCGAGGATTGCCCAATAAGTTGAAGGGTAAGTTTTATCGAACGGCAATTAGGCCGGCACTGTTATATGGCACTGAATGTTGGGCCGTGAAACAGTGCCACGTTCATAAGATGAGTGTGACGGAGATGCGCATGTTACGATGGATGTGTGGACATACAAGACGTGATCGGTTGAGAAATGAAGTTATTAGGGAGAAAGTAGGGGTTGCACCCATAGGGGATAAGATGATGGAGAACCGACTGAGGTGGTATGGCCACGTGAAGAGGAGGCCTAGTGACGCGCCGGTTAGAAGAGTAGAAGGGTGGAGAAGTGATAATATTAGTAGGGGTCGGGGAAGACCCAAGATGACTTGGACGAGGGTGATTAGAAGTGATATGAGCTTCCTAGGACTTGAAGAGAGTATGGCGTTGGATAGGGCAGGGTGGCGAGACTCTATTCATGTGGAGGACTTATTCTGACCCCTTTTGATTTTTTTTTTCGGTTTTTTTTTTTTTTTTTTTTTTTTTTTTTTCCAAAACTTTTTAACTTGTGTTCAAAATTCATATGTTTTTTGGCAATATTTTTAACCTTTTTATTTATTTTGACGGCTTTTCTAAATTTCCTTTGAAAGTGTTTAAATAATTTTAAAAGGTTTACAACGTTTTCGAAATTTTTTGGCGTTCACAAGACGGTTACTGGATGACGATTCATGTTAGCCGACCCCAAATCATTTTGGGAATAAGGCTTAGTTGTTGTTGTTGTTGTTGTATCCAAGCATAGACTAGGCGCAGACATTTTCTTACTCTGGCATTAAACTAGTAACCCTACTAATCCTCAACTAGAAGAGCAGTAAGACAATTAAACAGTGCTCCATATGCTCTTGGTAAGGTGGACTTAAACACCTCTCGTTCCAAGACTTGTATATTACTACTCTATCAGAAAGAGACATTCTGTAGAAAAATTAACTTTCATCCATAAGTTCGACACTATACTTTGTAGCACCCCTCTTTACGGGTCGACAAGAAACGTCATGTGTTAGTTCAGATAATCACATTGTCTATGTTCATTGAGAAAATTTTTATGTAACCAGGAGCGTATGTAAATTCTTTCAGCTCAGCTCTAACCCACTTTTAATTTTTTTAGTGTAAAAGAAATTCTTCCCTCTCTAAATGTCTGTTGACTGCTGCCCCAAAACAAAAGCACAAAACTCTTGCGTTCAGAAATCAAGCCTGGGACCTAAAAAAACAGAATACTGAGCTATTCCTTGCTGTCTTACAGGAGCAAGGTGATGATGGTGAATGTGATGAGGTAGTTTCTGAACCGAATACATATATCTCCTTAACATCATACCTAGAACTAACATGGCCATGTATGCCAACAGCAGTTACAAGGAGGAATGAAGTGCCCAAGAAGCCCTTAATGATATCAGCAGCAACAGCCCCTGGATCATGGGGCATGAGCTGGTTAGTTGGGTTTCAAATTTCCTAAGGACCGGCCAGGACTAGAGTACACAACAACATCAATTTTTAATTTTGTTGATGAATAGACAATTAGCCCCATATACTCTAAAGGTAAGTCACCTGAAACATTACTCTAATTCTTTCCATCTAATATGGCCGTTGGAGGGGTTTATTCCCACCCCAGCTATATTGTACTAACTACTAACAGTACAAACATTTGCTCCATTTAATTCTTAGAACATCGACCGAAGGTACCAAAGATAGCGTGTCACATATGATATATTTACTTAAGTAGTTTTGGGTATGAATATCTACAAAGCTATCCTGAAGAGAATTCTAGTATTTCAATTTAGCTCTTCCAAGTACTAAATACTACAGAGACAGTCTGCTAATGAGCAAAACCCAGAACTGTTCGGCCATAATAGCTTCTTCTCTAGCGACTGCTTGCCTTGTGTCTTCAAAAAAAAAAAAAAAAAAAAAAAAAAAAAAAAGAAAAGAAAGTGGACCCAATGACAATTTTCAGCTTCCTCACTTATTTTCCTTTTCTACATGAATTCCTATATGTTAATCTTTCCCTTATTCTCCTGGGGGGTAGAGGGTAGGGGGTCAAATGCTGTCTTGGAGTTACTCGCTAGAAATTGATAAGCAGCAACAAATGCATTACCATGGCGAATGAAATGAATAGCGGCTAATAAATGAAAGGAATAGCAATTACTAGCAAAACTAAAGATAAAAAAGGGCAAGGCCTTCAAAGCACTCGTACAAGATGCTGTCTGAACGAACTACCAAGTAAACTAAATCCTCTTATTCGTCCAGAAATATATGAGTAGAGAGAGAATACTATAGCATCTATTCTGTTTTCCTAAACTATTTTGGAGTAAAAACCCATATGATTTGCACCCAAGCACAAGCTTCATTCACCCATCTGGGAAGAATGATTCAAACAACTAAACAAAATCCACCCAAACATCTCAACTGTTATCTATTATTTAAACACAAAGCTCTCATAAGTCTTAAGGGCTCTTATTCAACCTATACCACATTACTTTACCACCTCAAAAAAATATCAAATAGTTGAAAGATCATTGTTTGAGCAGCATAAGAGAGAAAACAGATTATAGAGCATGGAGACAACAGCAAAGCAAGTTCCATATTAGGAATACCTCAGAAGCAGCTTCTTGTTTAAGTCTGGAACTGATGAAATGTGAGAAGCAATCTGTAAGGTTTGGCACCGTTCCTATTGCCCACGTAAACAACTTCCCAGCAGCAAGTTCACATTCAAGGCTAAAGACATCAGATCCCCACGCATCAACATCACCAGCATTGTCAGCGCATGAGACAACAGCGGACAACACCAAATGGTTAAGATCAGGAAGGCTAACATCCATGGAACCCGTTGGACTCACTGAATTCCAAGACATAATCCAACAGACCCAGAGAATCATCCCCAATTCGCGAGGCAAAAGGGTTCCACTGGTCTTCCCATCAACTTCATCAGAATCAAACTCCAATTTCATAGGACAACCAGCTCTCTCAGCAGATATAGAAATCACCCTGAACAAAACACCCAATAGGGACGAAGCCGACATTCTTCCACAGCACCTAACATACCCTCGTAGAAACTCAACCCAAGAAATCCCATCCCCCTCTTGGCAATTGGGTGTAAAAAGCGTCTCAATTACGGCAACACCAATGTTACCCAAAATTCCCGGAAAACACTCCGGAACAGTGCCGTTTTCGCAGCTTATGTTGGTATAATTCAAGGAGAAACATTTCTGGGAAAAAATAAAACAATTTACAAACATATACCAAAAAACAAACTACATAAATTCACAGAAAGGGATGTGCTTTGACCTTAAAATCAACTCACAACAACACTAATTAAAGCCTCATCGTCGTATCATAGGACCGTCTTACCCAAATTTTTATAGCCGAAATTTGACAAATAGAAAGGTGGGTTTTGCTGAATATACACAAATTCACAGAAAGGCAGTAACTTTGAACCTAAGAACAACTCACAACAACACTAATGCTTCGACTTCGTCGTATCATAGGATCGTCTTACCCAAGTTTTTATAGCGGAAATTTGACAAACAAAAAGATGGGTCTTTTTGCATAGAGTAAACCAGAGAAATTGGATGGTACCTGGAGAGAGGAGAGAGAAAGAGAGTTGTCGATGGAGAGTTTTGAGAAGGAAGAGCGGAGAAGAGGAAGAGCACCGGCTGAAGCAGCTTGACTTTCCAAATCCCTCTCTTCTTTGGAGTCTTCTCCGCCATTGCTTGACGCTGCCGCACCCATCTTCTTCTTCTTCTTCTTCTACAACTTCGCAATTTAGGATCCTCACAAAGGAACAAACTTCACGTATACGCCTCCTGGTATTGTGTTGATCATTGATGACTGAATACTGTCATTTGGTTTACACGAAGCGCCACATTTGTTTAAACGTCGCCACTTGTCCCTTCCTAAATATCTCATTTACATTTTTTTTGTTACGGGAATAGTAAGTTCTCATTCAAAGATACTCAAACGGTACTTACAACAAGGTAGATCTAAGATACTACCACAAATTTTATAATCAAAACAGTTAAATAAACAACAGGTCAAACGCGGCGCCTTGTACATGGATTTAAATCCAACGTAACTTTTAGATGTCGTCACTTCTTTTGGGGCGGAGAAAAGCACTTCGAGATGCGGTATAACTGTTTTGATGTAGAAATTGTCGGAGTATAGAAGATCATAAAAGCTCCAAAACGCCATTCCCAGTGATAAATCTGAAAAACCGATCTTAAATCGCAATTTCGGATCTAATAACCAAAAGAACAAACAACTCACAAAGTGAGAAACAAAAACTCCTATACAAGGAGAAGAACCACCACTCTCATGCCAAGAGTGAAAATTATTTATACTACACAAACTAGAGATAACCAAGCATAAAAACATAAAAATCGAAAGAAATCGGGCCAGGAATGGCTCTGTGTTTGGGGGTAGAGGGAGAAGGAGAGGAAGAGAGAGAAAAAAAGTTTATACTCTTTGATCATTATTGGCTATGACGTGGGGAGCTTACTTTTTTTTTTTTTTTGTAAAGAAGAGGTAGAAACCCGTACAAAACTAAAGACTACATTCTAACTAATCTAGGTATACTCTGAGGACATCATCACGGAGGAGCGATCGGAGTTCCGCTGGTGGGAATTGAGGAACGATAATAAGCTTCGTGCATTAGAGACTCCTTGATTTGCTAGCCAATCTGCTGCTCGATTCGCTTCCCGTTTCACGTGCTCGATCTTAACTTGCCAATCATGGTCCCAGATTAAATTCTTGCAGCGTCGAACAACAACTAGGAGCGCTCCTCTCGATTGATTATCACTAAGAACCATATTCACACAAATTGAATATCTATGTGGACCAAGAGTTTAGAAATTCTCAATCTTTTAGCTTCTTCCAGACCCCTTAAAAGTGCTAGGAGTTCAGTCTTCATGGAAGAGCAACTACCGCAGTAGGTTATGGACTAGTTGTTGACCCGTGCAAAATTGCAAGGGATGCCCTATCCTATATCTCTATATTATTTTGGGTTGCAAAAGTGTGGTAGAGACATTTGTCCCATTTTTATTGGTTCAAACTAGAAACATTGTATATTTGTATACTTCAAATTTTAGGTCATACCATTCACATTGTATTATGCATCAAGTCACACATGTACATTTAGTTTGTGCATGAATCAATACGGACATTGTATAATTCAAGTTTTAGGTCATACCATTCACATTGCATTATGCATAAAGTCACACATGTACATTTAGTTTGTGCATGAATCAATAGGGACATTGTATATTTCAAGTTTTAGACCATACCATTCACATTGGATTATGCATACGGTCACACATGATTATGTTTGTGCACGAATCTTTAAAATAAGAGTAAACACATGTCACTCCTTTTTGTGGTGCATGATTCTTTAAAATAAGAGTAAACTCATGTCACTCCTTTTGTGGTGCATGAATTTTATTATTTTTATTGTTATTACTACTTAGTCAAAGTAGAGGTACAAGGTCAATCTTTCATCCATCTCCCAATTCTCAAAGTTAACATCACCTAACAAACTAAAAATAAAATTATGCTGCACACTTCTTTCATCCATCTTCTTTCTGTAACAACCACTTACAAAAAGAAATTAAAAACATTTTGGAAATAGAAAAACAAGATTAATCAAGTTACAAGAACATCAAGACCAAATACCATGCGAAGCCAACAACGTTTAAAATTATATATCACAACATAACCACATTAAACAAATTTTAAGAAAAAATACATACCGATCGTGCGGAGCACGAGATCATACCTAGTTTCATTATAAAATAATCATGTTTAATTTAATATCATTTTAGAGTAGTTATGCCCGATTCGGTAAAATTAAAAGAACTTAATAAGTATTAGATTTAGTTAAATATTTTACGCTAATTCATGAATTTTAATGTAAGCAACACCACCTAAACTCTACTCCCTCCGGTTCAAATTAAACTTCTCATCCTCTTTTTTATGGTTTCGACTTTGTTTTCCTCATTCCCATAATATTACATTTTTGGTCGACTGAATAATTAGGGAGGCAAGATAAAGATGTTGGTGATAATTAGTTTTACTGATTTTGTACGTTCACCTATACAGTATAGTCCGTATTATTTTAAAATTGCTAACATATAATGGTCCTAGCTAACTCACCCGCGGAACATTTTTGTTGCTATCACCCGCGGAGCTCATTGTCAGCATCTTAACTTTCGACTTAGCTACCCGCTCATATTCTTTGTTTAATGCACGTATGTATTAGTCTGATTACACCCAGCGCTTTGCATTACAATCGTGTACAACTACTTCCAGCGTAGACGTAGCATAATCTCTAATTCCTTGTTCCAAATTGAAGAAATGATCAAATTTTATTTCCAAATAACTTTCTGTAGAATATATGGTAGTATAATTATTGGGCGAAATCTTTGTTATTTAATTTTGACGAAATATTAGGAATCAATGTGCTTTATATATATAATTTGGCTAATAAAAAAAATTCAACAAAAAATCAATTGTCCTAGTGGTTGAAGTGCTACAATATAACCTTGAGATCACAGGTTCAAGCCTTCATAGCATCATTTTTCCAGAATTGTTATGGTAGGTTGAAGTAGCTAATTTACCTGACCTAAATCTTTACTATATTATTACTATTTTTTATGCCAATGTATCAACCCGTATTATGTACTTTATTTTTTTTTTTCTTGAAAAAAACTCTAACTCAGAGAGTGAGCTCAGTAAGCTAAACATATTGTTCTTGTCATTCCCGTATTACAGCGATATAGTCTAACTCATACATTAACGTTCATATCTTGGTTCCAAAAACTTGATTTAAACCCAAATGTCCTAAACCTATTATCAGAAAAGGATCAAAGAAGGCATGGTTTATTTTGGATGCTGACTCTATCTTATCTATCTTCCCTCCTGACTTGAGGTTGCACATATCTAAATGTAAATATATTGTGGTTTGTGTTTTCTTGTGTCTCTACACTCTACGGCACCGATTTCGATATGTGTTAGTAGCTAACATGAGATAGGGGTGGCTTAACTAAGCGTAGTTTCAATAACTTTTTCTTTGAGTTCCCCCGTTTTGTTGGTCATTCCTTTTTCTTAGTCGTTGACATTTTCCATCTTTGACATCTTGTTCCAAAAAAACTTAATTGTTCCTTTAGTACATAGCAATATAGGGAGTAAAGAAATAAAGACAATATAAAATCCTATAAAATGGAGAACAAAGTATTTCGAGGCTACTTAGCAATTAGAATGAAGATTAGCTCCACATTAGTATAACAAATTGTACATAGTAACAAACTGTACAAACTGTACATAGTTTTATATAAAACCGTCACGGTATGTTATCAATACAATTGCTTTATTAAGGCCATAACTAAGAGGGAGCCTTTACCAAACTATGTATGATTCACGGCCGAAATTTTTCATCTCCAACCAAACTATATACAAACTGGTGAAGAACAATCACATTTAATCGTGTGGTACAAAAGAATTTGTGTTGGCTTATGTTTGATTTCATGGTTGATATCTAATAGAAGGAAAATTGGCAAGAAACCACCTTATACATTCTCAAGTTTCGAAATAACCACCTTATATAAAAAAAAGTTTGTACAAAACCACCTTATAAATTTCTTTGGCCTTGGTAAGACCACCCAAGGTCCTCCTGACACCACCAAACCACCCAGCACCCACCCTCGACTGCCTGCGAGCACCATAAACCACCACCCGCCACCTCAAAAAACACTTGAATTTTTTTTTTCTTTTCTCTTTTGATTTGAAAATTTAGATACTTATTTACTCAACTCAATTAAACCTCTTTTTGATTTTTACCATGATTAATAGTCCTGTTAGCATCTTAATTGATAATATAAGATGCCACTAGCGCAATGACATGTTATTAGGCTGTTACATGGTCAATTTAATTAGGGTTTCTTCAGTTGATTTTGGGAAAAATCACGACTTTCTTTTGGGTTTAAATAGGGCTCTTATTCATGCATGAAACTCACTTCAATTTTTTTCTCAGTTCTTTCTTTTTCCGGGTCTAATCCTTTTTGGATATAATTTTCTCTTAATCATTTGTCAATTTTGGAGAAAATGGAATGAAAATTACAATTAATCAAAACACTCTTTGGGTTGTGGAGGAAATCAAAGCATTTGAGAAGGAGCAAGTTGTTGCAGATTTTCGGTTGATTACACTCCATTTGCACAAGAGTTTCACGAATCCAAGAGATGGAAAAACAATTTAAGTTAGTGGTGAGGAAATGGGTTAGATAATAATCTTGTTTGCATTTTTTTTTATTAATTGACAATAAATAAATAAAAACCAAAGGAAAAAATAAATATGGTCTTTTGAGGTTTCCGGGGGGGGGGGGGTTATAAGGTGGATGCAGGCAGTTGATGGTGGTGATGGATGGTGTGGTGGTGGTAGAAGGACTTTAGGTGGTCTTAACAAGGCTAAAAGAATTTATAGGCCGGGCATTTTTCCACGGGCAGAAAATCCTCTTCCACGGGATTCTCTTCTACAATTCCAAGATTGCCCAATCTTCACTATTTACTAGGTTTATAAAGAAATAGAAAAACCCGGCTTACCTTTTGCCTTTTTCTAGGTCTGAAAAAAATAAAATAACCCAGCTAAAATAGAATTGCTTACGCCGCCATTACTGGTAATGCATTTGGAGCCAAGAGGAAATTACACCAATTCCAAGGTACACACTTTTTTCAAAATCATTGTTACAATTATAATATTGAACATTGAATGTGTTGAAAATTGTAATAACATGTGTTATTTTAACTTCTTTTGAACATTTGTCCTTTCAGTACTATCTAATTTGAGACATGGAGAATGCGCAAAACGAACAAGAAACTGGTGATCTTGAGAGCATGCACGGTAGGAGATTTGAGAATCAAGAAGAACTTCTTGACGAAGCAAAGAATTTTTATGCATCAAAAGGGTACGCCATCTCAATCAAAAATTATAAGAAAGATGAGTATGTTACTATTGGTTGTGACCTAGGAGAAGTCTATCGAGATAGACGTAAGACACCAGTAGAAAGTCGAACAAAAGAAACAATTACACGCCTTATCAATTGTCCTTTTAAAATTCAAGTAAAGAAAAAAAGCGATGGATTTTGGATAATTGAGGTGAAAAATAGTTCTCATAATCATGATCCTTCTCAAGACATGTCTGGTCACCCCTCATGTCGTCGGTTTACTCAAGACCAGAAATTGGATGTTGAGAAAATGAGTAATGCTGTCATTCAACCTCGACACATACTTTCTTCGCTTCGACAAAAAAAAATCCCAAAATTCAAGCCGTGTCTAGGACTGTATATAATGTTAAGACCAAAATTCGTAAAGACAAGTTAGATGGACGATCTATGATTCAAGCTCTATTTGATGAACTTGGTCAAGCATGATTTGTTTACAATTACAAGCAAGATGATGAGGGCCGTTTGACACATGTTTTCTTTGCACACCCAAAATCTATGATCTTGAGTAAATTATACCGGGCTGTATTTGTGATGGATTGTACGTACAAGACTAATAAGTATAAGATGTCATTACTTGATATCATTGGAGTGTCAAGTTCAAACAAATCGTTCTACTCTTGCTTTGTGTTCTTGAGAAAAGAGAGAGTTGAAGATTATATTTGGGCTTTAGAGATGTTTAAGGAGATGATGGGTTCTACTTTTCAACCTCTTGTTATTGTTTCAGATAGGGAAAAGGCTCTCATGAATGCTATCCAAATTGTCTTTCCTGATAGTGCTCATCTATGGTGTGTATGTCATATACAAAAAAATGTAGCTGTCAATTGCAAAGCTCATTTCAAACAAAACGAATGGGACACAATTTTATCTACATGTGTGATGTATGCTGAAACTGAACAAGCATTCGAAGATGCATGGCTTGAACTAGTACTTATATACGAAGATAAGAAATGTGTCATTGCTTATCTAGAAGAAAATTTGTTGCCTCACAAGCAAAGATTTGTAACTGCATGGACCGATAAAAAGCCACATTTTGGGATCGAGCATCATCCCGAGCAGAAGGTGCACATTCAAAACTTAAGGGATATTTTCAAGTGTCGACTGGTGACTTTAGTCAAGTGAGAACTAAGATTTGTCTAGCAATCGATAATGAAAGGCTAAGAGTTCCTCACAGGCTTCGTATTCCATACTTTACATTGCTTGTTAATTGTGTGTCTACTTTTGCTTAATCATCTATATGAGTGATAAGTCCTTATTTCGCATAGTTATATAGGACTTTACGGTGTTATAATTGCTCTATTAGCCCCCATTTATACTTGATTCTCATTCATTCTCGCAATATTTCACGTCCTTGGTATAGTTGTTGGTTTTTGAGCTTTTCAGGCATAAAGAGGACGTTTTGGAGAAGTTAGATGTTGAGATTGAAGTCATTTGCACAGTGCCAACTTTGGAGCGCAATATCTCTCAAAACACTTTGAATTTTACAGTGAAACCTGTTGGAGGTGAAATCTTGTGATCTTAGCTTTCTAAGAAGTGGTCACACGCCCAAATCGGATGAGTAACGAAGAAATTAGAGGCGTTTGAAGTTGGACTGCCGAACCAGTTTAACACGACTCGTGCGCACATTGCACGACTCGTGTACATTCACGATTTGGTCACTGAAGAGGGCACGACTCGTGCAATATGTTGCACGACTCGTGTAGCTGTACGGGATGGATTTTCCGTATTTTACTTATTTGCTTTCGGGGGTTTATTTCCTATTTTTAAATAGGTAATTGTAAAATAACCTCCTAGGTATTTATACCTAGTTGAGCCTTTGTATTAGACATCTAAGCTTTCATTACTTTTTCGCACGCCGTTACTTTGAAGACTTCACTTTATTTTCAAGATTCAAGACTTTTGTACCAGATTCGAAGATTATTTTCTATTATTATTCATCGTATTATTCAGACCCAATTGAGAGTATTGTTATTTCTTCCTTTAATCTTTTAATCATGTTTTGCTTTAATTCAATTATTGTTGTTCTTGATTTAGCTATGTGTGAGTAGTCGTTTTCTAGGGGTTTGATTGAACCCTAACATGTTTGATACTACGATTTGATTCATGAAATAGCAAGTTATATTATTCATATGATTAGGGCTTATTATGGCTAGATTTAATTCTCAAGCATGAGTTTGGTTTATGTTGTCTAATCTATATGCGTTGCTGCGATTAGGATTTATATAGATTAATGCTTGCTTGACCTCTAAACGGAGTTTATAAACGGGAGTTGCGATTCTTGTTTAGTAATTAGCCCTCTAATATTGATTAGGACTGTTTCACCACAGGAGTGGGTTGCTAGGACTAATTGGGAATTATTATGCGTTCTTAATGCTTCTTGTTACTTGATCACTTCACCACGGGAGTGGGATTTAGGATAGTAATTGGATTAGACTATGATAGCCTTGGCGGGATAAGTAGTTCTTTGCATAAACTCCCCTAATCTATGTTAAATTGACTTGTTATGTGTTTTATGATCGTAGTAGATGCATGTTAGTGGGGATATCTCCACCCTAGGCCTTTAGTATATTGATTTCATCTTCGTTGTTTTTGCCATAAATTGATACAATCACAAATCACTTCGACCATAGCGTAGCTGACTCTACAATTCTTTAGACAACCTAGACATTATTCATACCTCCCTGAGATCGACCCGTTAGCTACAATTACCCGTACGCTTGCGGTTAAATAAACTCGTAACAATGAGCAATATGAGATGGCTAAGTACAAAAATGCTAAATCTGTCTGTACCGACAAATTTACGGCTACGATAGGCTTACCTTGTGCTCACATGATGATTAATTGCAAAGAAGTGGGCTTGTCTCTAGAATATGTAAATTCTCAATGGAGGATCGACACTGCATGTTTGGCTACTAGTAGTGCTGGAATGGTTGCTGAGGAGAACGAAATTGATGGGCTAGTGAATGAGTTGCAGGAGAGATACAAGCAAATGCCAATCGTCCAACAAAAGGAAGTGAAAGAGTGATAAGTGCTTCTTTTATAAGTACTTTTAGGGTATTTC
Organism: Spergularia bocconei; assembly: GCA_963457585.1. NCBI lineage: Eukaryota > Viridiplantae > Streptophyta > Magnoliopsida > Caryophyllales > Caryophyllaceae > Spergularia > Spergularia bocconei. The sequence goes on along the minus strand of OY734947.1, from coordinate 4,342,119 downwards.
ATTATAGTTTATATTGTATATATAATAGTTTTAGTCTAATTTATTATGTAAATAAGTTTTATTTGAGGATATTATGCTTTGGGTATTGTTTTGTTGTTTTATATGATTGTAGGGGCATTTTGGTCATTTCACATGTTGGACCACGCGGGCCGGAGTGCTCGGAGGTATTGCGAGTGTTCGTGAGCCCGTATACCAAGTTTGAAAGCCATCCGACAAAGAATTTAGAAGAAAATATCATTTTGAGATTTAGCACGACCGTGCTTATTTTGGCGCGCCCGCGCCAAATGGTCAGAAACTTTTCTATTTTCATTGTTGAGATTTGGCACGACCGTGCCATTTTGAAGCACGCTCGTGCAACTGGACATCCGGGTGGTTACCACAATTGAAGAGAGAGATGTTTTTAGTTATTTTTATTTTCTTTTCTCCTCTTCCCCCCCTATTGCCCTATATATATACCCCATGTATCATCATGTAAGAGATATATATCTTTTGGATCATTTTTCATCTCTTCATAACTTGTAATCTTGTACAACATCAAATTATTACATATCCAAATATATTCTCTAGTTATCTAGAGATTAGAGAATCATCAAATTTTGTAATATTTTGAAGATTGAATGCATATCATCTTGTGGAAGGATTGTCTTGATTACTCTACAACATTGGAAAAGACTAAGCATTTCTATTCCCTTCCTTTTACTAGTGTTTTGTCTATTTCATTGTTGTTAGTTTAATCAATGATTAATCATTTGGTTGTTAATTTGTAGATTTAGAATTCCATAATATGCATGACTCATCCAAGCCTATTATCTCGACTTTCTTCAATTTGGTTCTTATTGATCCTAATGCTTATAAATATATTGACGTCTATATTTGTATGATCATAGTTAACTAGGAGAAGGACGTAGCAGTGAATCTTAGTTAATGGAACCATAGGAATTAAACTAGATTAATTAATCACGAGAGTAGTTTAATTGTCTAGGGGTGGTCCTTGAGTGGAAATTACGTTGAATTAATGTTCTTAATGGGTTTAGATTAGTGCATGTAAGAGACCATCGAGAGATAGGGCATGCCTAGTCTAAATACACGTACTAAACCTTGATCGTGAGAAGTTAGTACAAGATAGCGTAACATCCTTGAAATTGTCATGAATTCGTTATTATTGTGGATGCCTAATTTCTATAAATACGTTTTATATACCTTCAATCTCAAGTTCGTAGAGTAATTGTTGTTAATTATTATTAGTTTAATTTACATTAAAATCCCCCCAATTTATAATATGTTTAGTCCAATTTAATTAATAGCAATTATTTGTTCTAGTACTTGTCCCTGTGGGATCGACCCGTATTTGCCATGTCTATTGCCACTATTGACACCGTGCACTTGCGGTATGTAAATTTGTTATCAAAGAGAAACTTGCTCTTATGCTGCATTTCCGAAATGCACTACTCTTAGAGCCAAATGTTGAATCTCATAAAGGTAGACCATTGCTCGGTTGCGGGAGGAAGGAGCCTATGAGGTATACTAGAAGAGATCCTTCAAAATTTGAGATTGTTGAAGCATCATTGAATTACAAGAGTAAGAAGCAAAGAGTAACAGATGATGTCGAACATGAACCTTGGTCCTTTTCTATGAGTGGAAGTAGGTTGTCTCATATTGACTTGAATGCACCACTCTCTCTGGACTCTTCCAATTATCACTCATGATGATGGAAGTTTATTGGCTTTTAATTTTAATTTTCACTTGTGATATTCATTTAAATTATCCAATGATTTTTAGTTATTTTTGTGTGTCTCTTTCATTTTCAGAGAATAGGAGTACAAATCAAGACTCCAATCTCTGACAGAAGGATTATCGAGTGGAGAACAGATTGGAGAGATTAAATTGTTATTAGAATTAGACACTTTTAAGACTAGCGAAAAATTATTCGATTATGAACTAGCATCCACTTTTTAAAAACTCAAATACCTTATGTTTTTTAATTGTCAGTTTCTTATTATTTTGAGTTACTCCTAACTTGGCTTGTAATTTGGAGGGGTCATTATACTATAGTACGCTTTTTATTGAGCAAGAGTGTTGGTTAAAGTTCTTTTGTAGGTTCCTAAAAGTTTATTAGACATGATGCTTGGGATTTGGGCATTATAGCAGAAGTAAAGAAATTTCTGGACATATGGGTCCCATAAAGCATGTGCAAGTGTAATCACTGACAAAAGGAATCATGGAGTTGTAATGGGTTTTTTTTTGCAGTAAAACCAAGTCAAGTGGTTTATTTTATTCTTAGGAAAAGTTTGACAGACCGGCTTCATTAAGGGCAATCTTGGAATTGCAGAAGAGAATCCCGTGGAAGAGGATTTTCTGCCCGTGGAAAAATGCGCGGCCAATTTATAAGGTGGTTTTGAACAAGGTTTTTTAAATAAGGTGGTTATTTCCAAATTAAACCTGGGAATGTATGTATAAGGTGGTTTCTTGCCAATTTCCCCTAATAGAATGATTCCTTTCCATGTCATTTGTGTAATATAGGCGCCTGTTGGGGTCGTAGGTTCAGGGCTTTGTTTCGTCATTTCCAATGAGGAGAATGCAACGTAGGTTTTGTGGTAGAGATGAACTCCAACACAAACCATTATTTATAGTAGTCTTGAGCAAGGAGTACCATTGTTCAGTCATATTTTGTTAGCCCATATTTCTATTAAATAATTTATTACTACTTGCAATATAACTCGTGAATACCAATATTTTCAGATGTTAAGATTGTATAATATTCGTATTTGGTAATTAGTTGATTTAGCTAGTGTATGAATGACTAATATATTCCGATGTGCCCATTATAAACATTTTACAGTATCTTTTTAGTAAAAACATGCTTTTTTTGTGTGTGAATACAAGTATTTCAATATTTTTTTTTTCCTTTTTATAGGTAGATTTAATTTATATATGATTCTAGTAGATTTATTTATTTACGGAATCGTTGTTTATTCAGTATATTACGGTGTGAATGTATACATGCAAGTGAATACAATGTACATTACTATTTGATTGTTTGCTAGTTTTAATTGATTAAAGTAATCCATTGTTTGATTGATTGGAAAGGTTTTGCACACGTACGTAAAAACGTTAAAAAAAATATCACTTTTACATTTCATTGGCCAATAGTCTAAGAGGGAAAACAACTTGTTTTATTATTTTTCTGCTTACACTATCCAATAATAGTAAACTCATATATCATCCATATAATCGGTATAATGTACAACTATAATCATATCTTGTAACTTAATTTTCCGAGACAATACCAAGCATCATAATGAAAAACCATTTGAACTTTTCATAGGCTAGTAAATTTTGTTGCATGTCGTATCACAAGTAGTTAAACATCTTTTCACCTTCTCTGAATCTGTTGAATACAAAACTGTCAGTAATAAGTTCTCACATATAGCAAAATTAATAAGAATGGTCATAAAGTAAAACTTTGGACACCAAATGAAACTACTATATCCTATGGACGCAAATTTCTCATGTTAGCTATTAGTACACCATTATGGCTGCATAGTAGTAAAATGGGGAAATTAAATGTAACAAATTGGTAACCTGGATTTTCTTTAGCGATGATCTGAGAGCAAGTTGAGACAGCGCAACCAATATTGCAAAATTCCTTTGGATCATCAATTTGAATATCTTTATTGGGCGATATAGGACGACCTGCGCACTCAACTGAACAGGCGAAAGCACATTTTGCAAAAAATCCAATGCACGCATGCATGCATTTCCCATAACAACGAAATGAAAAAATAGCCGCCTCAGATTTTTCAATCAGAACGTTGCTTGCTATGAGTAACATATATGTAATAACGATAAGTGTTCTTGAATTAAATCCCTTCATATTTTCACTCTTATTAGTAAATACAAATAAAAATTCTTTTTTGTTCTATATTTCTTTATAATCATGCAATTACACTAAGATAAACTATTTATAACATGGCCAGACTTTTTGTTTGGCTATTTAATGTATATGTTAAACTTTTAAAGAAAGAAATTATAAGACTTTAATGTAAGTTGTAATAATAAGGTGGATCTCATATGAAAAAGTGACTCAATACATTATCACTTTTATTTATTTCTAAATCTGTTTTCTTTTTTCCTTTTACACTATGTTTACAAACCTTGTATTAGAACTGGATTCCGCAGTTAGGCCACTTCCAGTGTTTGGGAATTCTAAAAATACTAAATTTGGAAAGCCCCATTTCCAATCTGATTCAAAATTGGTGTAAAAGAGTCATTCTCAATTTCTTTCAAAATAATGTCATTTACTATTCTCTCTCTCTCTCTCTGTCTTCCCCTACCTTTCGTGTCTTCACCATCTTACTTCTTTCTGCTCTTCCAGAGTTCCACTAGCCGCCTTTCTATGCCAGCGACTTCAGCCCTCGTCGCCACCCATCGTCATTGTTGTTAACCACAGATTGACTATGTTGTCGTCAATTACTTGCAGCACTGTCGACCAATCAGGCAAGCCACCATCTTCTTTAGTTTTTATCCAATACGGTATCGATCACTATCGAAGTTCCCCGATGCACGTGCACTACATTTGCGGCCCTACTTGCTGCCACCCCTACCACAACAATTGCCGCCCCTCTTGCATCCATACGCGGCTTCCAGAACTCCCCTTTTTATTTTATAAGATTCTCCCACCCCAAATAGAGTTTGGTCGGTGCTGGGTAGCAGAAGAAAAGACTCATCGTACTAAGGCCGAAAGTAGGTGGCCCCTATGGCGATGAAGTGTGGTGGGAATGCGTGAGTTTTCATAATCTTGTAGTGTTACACACTGCCCTGGGAGGAAGTCAATTAGGAGACACGTAGCTGATCTCATTTGATACGAAGATTGTCGTTAAATCCTATCAAATTACCACAAAATACCACCTAAAGTAGATAGGATAAGTGGGTATCGAACACAAGGAAGAGGGGAAAGTCTAATATTCGATTCTAGTGCGGAAACGAAATAAACAAAAGAAATAAACAATTAAAAGGGTGTTTTTGGTTTGAAAGTTGGCTAAACGAGATATCAAATTGACTAAAGCGACCCTCGGTGATAATCTAATCAAACAACCTAATATAGCAAGTTTTTCGTCTCTCTAATTATGCCAATTCATATATAATCCCGGTTTTAACCAACTAATCCGCTTTAATGGGGAATTTGAGCAACCGCTACCAAATTCCTCTCCCTTTTAGTCATAACTCGCCTAGTGAGCACTCAAATAAATCAAGACCAAATGCATGAAGAACATGGATTAATAAAGGATTAAAAACAACCCAACTTAGTATCTAATTAGCCGCAACCGCGACACTTATCAAATCAACTCTATTTGTTGCCTAATTAATTCCCCAATCACAAATTAGTTAGAACCATACACTAATCATGTGAAAGTTGATTCCTTTTAGGTTAATAATCAATGACCATCCATCATTAACCAAGCAAATGACAAACCCAATCCAATCTAATTAACCAATTAGAGAAAACAAGGATAAACCATGCATTTCAAACAAGGAATTAATTAATATGAATTTAAAGGAAAATTAAAGAGTAGGAAGTCTTACTAATACATAGGATGAGAGAATTTGATTACCCCAAGGACGTAGCAGATGATTAGCCTTCCATACTAGTTATTACAATAATTTTTGATGAGAAATTCATAATAAAGATACTTAATTTTGCTAATCTCTCCTCAGAACTCTCTTGAAGAAAAACTCCCTCTAAAATAATATGATAAGTGATAAAAACTAGGGAGGGGTTCATGTCCCTTTATTCAAGATAAATACAAAAACACTAGAAAACAAAATAGATATTTAGGCAAAAGAAACCGTCATTAGCTCATCGGAAACTTCTAGGAAGCTAACATTCTCGACTCGAGGAGAGAAATGCTCGAGTCGAGTGACGGCATTCTCGACTCGAGAAAGGGATTCTCGAGTCAAGCGAGATAATCCTCGACTCGAGAACAATGTTCCTCGAGTCGAGTGTGTGAATCCTCGACTCGAGGAAGCGCCTCTCGAGTCGAGGAATTCGAATTTCTCTTCTTCTTGTCCGCTCCTAATCTCGAGCTAAGATGTGATTTCCGATGCAATGCCGAGCTAACTTCTCCTCGAAACTCGCTCTACCTCGTAGCTCGATTTTCTATTCCTGTCCAAGGCTCGCCAAATGGTCTTGAGCAATCGAATTTCCGTAAAAGCATCGAATAAGCTCCAAAAATACTCCGCATAGTGTGGTCTACGAATCACGATAAAACCATGCCCAAATACACCCTAAGACGCCTAAAATATGCGGATTAACATACTACAATTACACCACAACATCTCCGGCCTAGACAAATACCTTGATAAGACGTTACATCGCTCTAGGTGTTGTACTCATGATATTTACATCTTTAATTCCTCTTAAGTCTTATTCGCGCATAAGCATCTTTTCATTTATAGACGGCTGAAACCGGAACAAGGTGACAATAGACAACAATAATGATTAATGGATAGTGAATCTTGAAATCATATAAGAACGAGAATATTGATCAATATAAATGCGAATCAAGTGAAACAATCGAATAGGTTAAGTTTGAAAGGGCGATGTTCTTACCTTCAATTGGCAAAGGTTCCTAGCTAAGTTTCTGTATGTCAAGAAACGTCACTTTATTGAATCCACAATCTAAATCATACAACATCCAACAAAGAGTCACTATCGCATCAACTCGACGACAACACTTTCCAAATCACTTTCACGAATTACTAACGCATCAACAACGCAATTCATCAAACTCAAATCACTTTGACAATCTAATGAAATCATGAACATAACATACACAAATGACACCCAAACGAACTCCGATTCATAGCAAACTTGTACAACATGCTAATAACCACTCTCAAGACAATTTCTCATCATTTAATCATCATAAAATCATGATTCAAGTGGCAAAATTATAACCACCATGATTGATATTAATTTCTAAAATCCCATCTAATCAAGTTTATTTACCCATAATAAAACAACAACTTACCCAATTATTATAGACCCTACTAACAAATTCTCAACTAGTTTCAACATCAATTCTCTTAAAATTTCATTGAAATCCCACATCAAACTCAATCTCATAATTCACCATATTCAATTCATCATAAACACAAATCATCACATTACTATCAACAATTAGCATTCCTAATTAATTCTATCATCAGATTCATAAAACCCCACCATAAAGAATTAGGGCTAGGAGAGGAAAGAATACTAATAATAAACAAAGTAGAAAATACGCAAGCTAATAAGACAAGACACAGAATTTTACGGACTAAACCCAAGGCAAAATCCTCCAAATCCGGAGGTAAACCCACCAACAAAACCGCTGAATTCCACTATATTAAAGAGCACCAATACAACCACCGTCTCGAATTAAAACAGCGAATTCGAAACACGCTACTAATAAGGAACAAAGATAAACCATCTCTAGTTTCTGAGTATAATTAATAATCACCAATTAATAATACTCCTAGAGATAAACCACTCATGAATAGATGTACTGACTGTTCCTGTGTTGTAGACGAACCTTGTACTGAACCGAGATACGAATCTCAACCGCAAGAGTTGACTTGCGCCCGCAGTAACAGCCCGATCCACCGTCCGTCGCAACACAACCCAATAAGATGGGAAGTCACCTCCTAGGCCCGTAAATCCTCGCTTGGGCTCTAAAAGGTGAAGGCCTTGTTGGTAGTATTATGGTAGGGGTCTATTATAAACTGATCATATGAGCTTTATTTTCCCAATGTGGGACAAACCAATGCAACTCCATAATCCACTTTCCAAATTCCGTAGTGTTACAAACTCCCCCAATTAGAGAACGCGGCGTCCCCGTCGCGCCTCGGCCATTCCATACCAACATCAACACAGGTCCAAGATCTCCCCCGCTAGACGGCTGACCTGAGCCTTGCCCCAGCACTCAGCACGCGGTCGCAAGGTTGCTCTGATACCATCTGTAACAGCCCAATCCACCGTCCGTCGCAACACAACCCAATAAGATGGGAAATCACCTCCTAGGCCCGTAAATCCTCGCTTGGGCTCTAAAAGGTGAAGGCCTTGTTGGTAGTATTATGGTAGGAATCTATTATAAACTGATCATATGAGCTTTATTTTCCCAATGTGGGACAAACCAACTCCATAATCCACTTTCCAAATTCCGTAGTGTTACAGCTACACTCCCACACCAAGACTTGAACCGTCTTGAACACCCGCTAATACTAGCCCGTGTATACCTCCGGGAGAGAAGGAGAAAACAAGCAATACGTACGATTGCTTCTACCGTAGCTACTTACCAATTGCTCCGCAAATTCCACCAATACAATTACTTTTTGCCAAAGGAATTTGTTCCTCTAAATACAACGTTCCATACGTTGACCGACAATGCAAATTACCATAAGCAATGTCGAACGGCAAATTAAAAAGTTGTCTTTTCCAATTTACGTAACTTGGGCTGGACATTAACCCAACAATTCTCCCCCTCCAGTTCAGGGGGTAACACCGAGGAATCAACCATTGGCCTCCCGTGATTACCAGCTGCACGCCGGAGTCCGGTCCTCACCCTGACTCACTACCACGGCCAATGCATCGTGTACAGCCGAACCAGTCAAAGACGTCATTTGACTCCGGAGAGGGACCTCCACCCCTCAACTCTACCAGCAGCAGGAATTTTTTGCCCTTGCCCAGTCTGCAACTTGGAAACAATTAACCTTCGTCGCCTCTAAACGAAAAACGTCGACGTCTTTTCCGTTCCCATCCCTGTGAGGTCTTTATGGTAGAACCATCCAGACGGTACAAACCACGATGCAACTCCCCCTTCATTAGGACCTTTGAACCCTTAGTCACCTTTTAACACTCCCCCTTGAGCTTTGTACTCATAACCTTGGGAGTCCAACTGACTAAGTGAGATTAGATTCTTCTGCAACTTTGGAACAAATGCAACCTTGTCCAAAGTATGCACCCCTCCACTACCAGTTTTGATTTTCACCACCCCAACACCCATGACATCAACCGTAGAGTTATCCGTCAAACTCAACTTCCTAGTCATACCTTTTTTGAGCTCATCAAAACAGTCTTTCCGGGAGTAAACGTGACTGACACTAGAAGAATCTAACACCCAATCTTCCATGGAAGAAGCATCGCACTCATCCGTGACCGCAAGTAAGTCACTAGGCATGAAAGATGAGTCACATGTCTCTTCACTCCTAACCAAGTTGGGGTCGCCCTTGCCGTTACCCTTATTAGGACAATACCGCCTAATGTGTCCAAGGTCACCGCACTTGTAACACTGCACCTCATTGCCAGAGGTGTTCCTAGACCGAGACATGCCATGATTCGACCTACACTACAAGAAAAAGCCCGATTAGCGACGGCCAAATCGGTCTCAAATCGGTCGCAAAATGGGTGTTGCGACCAATTTGCGACCGATTTCGGCTTGTTGCTAAACCCCTGATCGCAAATTATAGTGGTCGCTTTTTGGTCGCAACTTTGCGACCAACTTGAGTTCGGTCGCTAATTGGTTGCAAAATTGCAACTGGGCCATTGGTTGGTAGTTTGCAACCAAAGTTGAGTGGTTGCTACTTTGCGACCGTATTTCGGTTGCTAAATTGCTACCAAATAGAAATTGGTCGCAAAACGGTTGCAAATTTGTATTAAGGTAAATAAAAAAAATACCAGAAATACACACTACAATTGGTGTATATTTCTGGTAGTATTATTTTTTTATACAATTTTCTTTTCGGGTGCCAAAATAAACCTCAAAAATACCAAAAACAAATTGAAAAAATTGCCATTAAAAGGTTAAATATGAACAAACTGTTTCAATACATACACCAATTTTCTGTACAACAAATGTAACTCTAATCACCAAATATATAAAAAAGAGTGAACAAAAATCCCCAAAAACATCAACTATTGTAATATCTCCCTCGAATCTTCCTGCATGCACCAACAAACAAACAAAAATAAAGAGGATCAATAGTGAATTAAATGATAGAACAATTTACAAAAAAAAAACGAAATTAAAAAAAAAAAGAATATGGTAAAAAAAAAACATCCAGCATTATCAATACCATCAATCGAAGAGTTTTCTACTGTAATATTGTTAAATTCGTGGAAATACATGATTTATGAAATTAAATGAAAATTAAAGGCAAAAAATAGATCTAGAAAATATAGATCCGAGATCGGACCATTAACAAAACACAAAAACAACAAGAAAGTTAGATCTAACTTCTTGTGAAAACAAGAGATTTAGATCGGAATAACGAACGGAGAAATCATCCATCTTGAGGGAAAATGACATATCCATAATGACATAAAATAAGGAAAATAAATGAAGAAATTGAAAAACAATGACTAACCTTTTTTGTGAAAAACATAGTGAATCCTCAGGCAACTTTCACAATAGAGATCCGAGTGCTTGATCTAGGTAATGATTTGATTGTCTTTTAATAATAATATAATAAAGTTGAAAGGAGTATGGAGAATAGGAGATGAAGTTGAGGAAGAACGAGAGGAGAGAGAAAGAAAAAAAAGAGAGCAGTGAGAAGAGAGAGAGAGACTAGTAAAGAGGGAAAGAGAGGAGAGAGAGGCGGAGAAGTTGTGAGAAAAATGAAAAAACAAAACAAACCCTAATGTTGTTATACGGTGTAGGCGTGCCAATTAAAAAAAAAATAAAAAAATTTAGTTGGTCGCAAATCGGTTGCTACTCTGCAACCAACTCACAGATGGTTGCTGATTAGCGACTGCTTTTTGCGACCAAAATATAGTTGGATGCAATTTTGAAACCAACTTCAATTAGTTGGTAATTTAGCAACCAATATTTGCAACCGAAAATTACTTGGTTGCAGTTTTGAAACCAAATTTTATTGGTTGCTAAGTTAGCAACTAATTGAGCAACTAATTAAACATTGGTTGCTAATTTGCGACTAACTTAGCAACTAGTTAAACATTGGTTGCTAATTTGCGACCAACTTATAGTTGGTTGCTACTTAGCAACTACTTTTACATTGGTTGCTATAATTGGTTGCTAAATGGCCTATTTCTTGTAGTGCTAGCATCCCTGTTAGACGACTGACCTCTCCCACCACGAGTAACATCTACAGTATCGGAGTCATTGCTACGTATCCCTGCTTTGTCTTTCTTCCTCGCATCAAAAGACAATAAAGCTGTCTACGCCTGATCCATCGTAATGGTATCCTTTCCGCACAGAATAGTATCCACATAATTATCATATGCATCCGGGAGAGAGTTGAGAAGTAACAACGCCTTATCTTCCTCCTCAAGCTTTACCTCAATCTTTTTCAACTCATATAACAGTCCATTGAACACGTTCATGTGTCCAATCAGATTTTCATCTTCGTCCATCCGTAACCGATATAACCGTCGCTTCAACTGCAACTTGTTGGTCAAACTCTTAGCCTGATAGAGTTTCTCCAACTTATCCCATATCTCCGATGGAGAGTCCTCATCAACTACACAATTGATGACAATATCCGAGATGCACAACCTAATGGTGCTAGCACATTTATCGCATACATCTTGCCAGTCGGCATCACTAATCGCTTCCGGCTTGCCTGTAACTCCTTTCAAGGCTCTCGATTAGCTAAGGTGTACCAGGAGATCCTTCATCCTTCTTTGCCAAAGGGTGAAACTACTTTTACCGTAAAATTTTGCTATAGTACACTGAGACCCCATGTTTGACATCCTTGCCGATTAACCACAGGTACCTAGATTAACACAAAACCTGGCTCTGATACCACTTGTTGGGAAATAAGACCAATCTCCCACGCGCAACGGAAGTAAATCAATCGACAATAATAATCAAAGTAGAAAATACGCAAGCTAATAAGACGAGACACAGAATTTTAGGGACTAAATCCAAGGCAAAATCCTCCAAATCCGAAGGTAAAACCCACCAGCAAAACCGCTGAATTCCACTATATTAAATAGCACCAGTACAACTGTAATATCCCGAAATTTCAAAGTATTTTATATTAATATTTTATTAATTAGGTTATCGAAATGAAAAAGAATTTTCAATATTAATTGTGAGTCGTTTTCAAAATTTAGTTCGGAAATGAATTCTAAAATCGAAATTTCTATTTTGGGTTCTATTTCGAAGTTGGGTCAATTATAGCTAATGGACTAACCCAAACCTACACACATTGGCCCAAACACTACACCATACCCAACCCAATAAAATATGGAAATCAGAAAAAAAAAGGAAAAAGAAAAAAAAACAAAACAAAAGAAAAAAAAACCACCAGCCGCCTCTTTCTCTTTCTTCACGAAAAAGAAAACCCCCCTTCTTCTTCTATAAAAAAAAACAGAGCACCCCTGCCTTCACCTTCTTCTTCGACTTCGTTCGCTCGCACGCCGCTCACCTCCCCTTGCCGCCCAGAATTCGCCGTCGTGCCCTCTACTCGACCACCGCACCGCCACCCTCTTTTCCCCGTTCGATTTCGTGAGCAACATCATCTTCTCTCCCTTCCCCTGTTTTTCGTTTCTTCGACTATCAATAGTTTTAATTCGTTTTTCTTGCTTTAAATCATGCTTAATTAGTTCTAATACATGTTATAAGTATTGGGTAATCGATTTAGATTGGTTTTATGCAAAAAGAATTGATCTTGATTATTATTTTAAGTTGATTTTTACTAATTACGAAAATTGTGATTAATTAGATTGATAATTCGAATTGGGTTAATTAATTTCGTGATTATGATTCTAGCATGTTTATAATCTGTTAATTAGGGTTTTGTATTTGGTTTGAGATTTAATTGGAGTTTTGTTCAAGTTTGTAGAAATTTCAATTTGGGGAAATTTTGGGTAATTGATTCTTAATTAAGTTAATTAGGCCAAATTAATTTTGATGAACTATAATTCGAGATTCTGATAATTTTGTGAATTATAAACTGATTTTCGAATTTTAATTTAATTAATTCGTTTTTATGTAATTTTGTGTAATTTAGACATGTTTTTCATAATTAAAACACAATATAAATTGATTTAATAAATCCTAAATAAATCATAATAATTAAGAAGTCGTTTTTATGAATTAGATTCTGTTTTAAAAGTAATTTTAAGTCTTTGAGAATTTTCAAAACAAATTTAGTGTTATTTGGTTACTAGTAGCTAATTATTGATTTAGATTTGTAATTGTTGGTAAATTGTTGATTGTTGGATAAGAAGTAGAAACACTTCCTCTAATCTACCCTGTTTGGCCTAGTTTCTGTTTCCAAGCCCCTGAATCTGTTGGAGAAGCTTGGCCAAACAGGTACTTGGTTCAAACTTTTGTCTGTGTTTACTTCTCGATTTGAAAGCTTGAGAAAAGCTTAAGAAATAACATGTGTCATTCATTACAAAAGAGGTAGAATCAGAAGCCATAAAGAATGAGAACACCGTTCAACATTCGGCAATTTATATCCTTTTTGACAAGTGTTGTTCATTTTCATTACGCAACGAGATTAGCCTATGTAGGAGTCGAACCTACATCCTCTATGCATTAGCTATAGCTAATAGCATAGTGCTCTCCCTGTTGAGCTAATAGGCTTTGGCCATGAAATAACCTAATCAACAACCAAATTAAAAGGTCATAGGCAATGAACAAACTCGATGTAGCCAAAAGAATCACAAAGTGAGTCAGGTAAAACATGTGCAGGTATGGAGGTATGGAGTTATACTAGCCATGCAGCTAAACAAAGGATCATGCAATTGCCACATGAAACATATCTTTTGAGCTTGTTAATCATTAACAAAATAACAACAATTCCCTTGAGCTTGTTAATCATTAACAAAATAACAACTATCCCCTTGAGATTGTTAATCATTAACAATAGCAAACTAATTGCATATATGAGGACGTTGCCAAAAAAAAATGAAGATTGCATCTAGGAGAGTGTATCCTTATATAGCATCCAAGACAAAATGAAGTCCTGAAAACAAGTAGCTGATATATTGCTTGAACAAGTTACCTAAATGTCATGATGCTTAAAAATGGCCATATGCAGGTTCTAAAATGATCACATCAAGAATAGCCATGAGATTATTCATCTTTTATTCCATTCATGAGTAAACTACATGACATTATACCGGAAAGCGTAATTTTAGGTCTAATTAAAATAAACATGTCACAAATTCTAAGCATTTAAAAATTCGTTTGACCCATAAGATAGCGGAAGGACGAAGCCTAAAAAATAAGCATATGTTTAGGCATGGACCTGCAGAACTAAGCCTGGGTTCACTCATCATACTAACAGAATAGAACAATAAATAAACAATAGAAACCATCACTTCATTAGTCGATCATTGGACTTGTTACTTCTGTTTGGCAAACCAACATAAACAAACAATTTTTTGCATGCATGAGACTACTTCTGCCTTCAAATCATAAAGGCAAAATCCCATGGATAGACCAGCAAACTGTACCTCCGCTTCACCAACATATACATATACAAAATCAGTGATCAAGTAGCAGACTATCAGTTAGAATTTCGCAGAAGACAATTACATTATAAGATCATAGCGGTCCATATCGTCGAATCAAGACAAGAAGTTCTTCAGGCAGGTAAGACGTGGTAACAAATAGCAACCAACAAATAAAGCTTTATTCTGCTTTGCTTAAACTCTGGTTTTATCTGGAAATTAGGTCGTTGGAGGTTTACCTCAAGCACAAAGACACAGCTACAGATCACGGAAAATTAGTAACTCATTTTAGAGCAAAAAATGGAAATGTCTAACATAGACAAACAGAGAAGTATCTACCAATGGCAGACTATAGCAAACATAGACCAAAAACCAAAACAAGTAATCTAATGAACTCTCAAAGAAGAAAACAAAACGTACATCCAAGCTTCTCCTGTGCCTCATGATGCATAAGAAGATTCCCTGTCTCTAGCCAATGCATGAGAGCAAGCAACGAGACCACTGTCTGAGTTTCCCTCTTCCAGTCATTATGATACCTATACACGAACAAAAAACAATCAAATCAATAAAGAAACTCCATTCAATCTAACAGAGGCAAAACCACTAAAACTCAATTACCAACTGTGCATTTCCTTACCTGTAATACTGCCCGGGACACTCTTTCACAATCTCAGCAAGCCGATTGAGAACCACACTGATTTGTGCATTAGCTCTCTCCAACACCTCTGTATTCGAAATTTGATCATCAATAAGAAGTATCTATGGCCAAATTCCGACCAAAACCGCCCAAATTCCATATCACAAATGCCCAAATTCGGAGGAGATCAGCTCAAATACAAGAAACCCTCAATGGTGGCTCGGCTCGACTTTTAGAAGGGATTAGTTCTATAAAAACGTAAGGGGATAATAATTATTAAATACTCAAGCAAGATAGAAACGATAAGTCAGAGTAAAGTTCTAATTGAAAAATCAATTCTCGGAGATACACTCTACTCAGCAGTAATCAAATAAAATGTACCCTTTGGTTCCACCCAAACTATGCGCTTCGAATGAAAGATATTGAGAATATTCAACAAAGCGAAATTTTAAAATGAAAGTAAGAATCAACTAAAATCACAAAACTGAGCTACCATGGTTGATTAGCAAAGCAAAGGGACATATGTTAACGCTCGCATAAAATCTCGAATTGACAATCCCCAAATCGCAAACCCTAATTACCAATCCCAAATCACAAACCCTAATTAACAATCCCCAAATTGCAAACCCAAATTAACCATTCAGCAAAAATTGTATGCAAAAGTGAGCTAAATAATAAGAAGATCGAATTACAACAAAGAATCAAATTTACGAACTTTATTAGAGATGCAAATATACATAAGTGAAAACTCGGAGAATCAATTAGATTGAAGTAACTTACATGGATAATCAAAACCTTATTATCTTTCACAGAACCTGGTTGAGATTGATGGAAGTGAGGAGAGTTGTGGGAGAAGATCGAAGAGTGAGGTAGAGACTTGAGGAGAGAGAAGGAGTCATGAAAATTTGAATTCGGAGGTGAGAGAAATTGAATTTTCTGAAGAAGGGTAGGGCGTTGTTTTTTATTTTTGTTATTGCTTAGAAGCCCCTCCTGAGCTCTTTCATCCAATTTCCCAGACTTTGCTTCGCAGCCCCTCTATCTCCTTTGTCTTTTGTGTGCTGCGGGAACAGTGCCACAACACTGTGCTCCCCGTATCAGTCCTCTATGCGCTTTGATGGGTTTGCTAGTGTACGTACTGATGTGCACATAGGATTTAACTTACAGTACGTGCGAGAGGGAGGAACGAGGTTATTCCTTGAGCCAAAGTTATGTAATTCTAATTATAATAAACTTGTGGAAGGAATGATTATTTTGACGATTAAGAGTTGTGGTTCGGGCTAATCGTATTAAGGATGAGATAGTAAATTTAAGATTCGAGATTGTATTGTACTTGATATGTTAACTTTAGTACTTGGAATCGACGAAACAATTCTATCTTTCCTAAAGTTTGCTAAATGTTTTGTATATCGTATGTTAATTTGAGAAATAAGTTCATTTTTGAAAGTATATTTGTATATCTTAAGATGTTTCAAGATATAACTTATTTGTCTAATATTTTGATACAGAATTTATGGAGAAATAACCTATCTTATGAGAACAGAATTGAAAAGAAGTTTTGTATTTATTTATATAAAGTTGGGGTTGACTCTCTATGGGTTAGTTCGGGTATGAAGATTATTATTTCAGGGAGACGTCCCTTATAACTTCCGGAGGGATAAGTTGATCACATTCGCTGCCTCTTGATCCTCCTTATTGAGGTTAGCCCTCTAAGGGGTGCGCGCACTCGCGACAATTGGCCAGTTAAATGTTACATAGTATTGTTTATTCTCTCGTATTTATTGTTATTGATTGATTTATTGCTCAATTAGGTTGCAAACTAATTAGCCCCAGATCTATCATATTGCTAGATTCCCAATTGAAGGATTAATTGTTTGATTGTTGAATCGATTTAGTAGAAACTAGGTTTAATTACATGCTGATCATTGTGATTAGATTTAAGGGAGAATAATTTAAGACTGAAACCGCGTGTGTCTAGATCTTTTTAATTTTAGTTAATATCGTCTAATTGCTATATGCTTTCGTTGGATTGAATTTAGGCGCGCGTCTTTGTCATCCACTGATTAGGGCTATTATGTATGGCTGATCACTCCTCTTAGCTACAATAAAGAAATGATAGGAAATTGTATTTCTACAATTAAGTACTCTACGACTTAGGATTAGTTGATAACTAAGACCAATCAGGTAAACGATAGTGGGTAATAATTGTACGAGATCTTTTCGTTAATTGATTTACATATTACTCTTTTGACTTTTGAATACTTGATCATTTACAATCACAAAACCCCCCATTTGGTTACTTCACATACATTGAAAGTTACTGTTCTCTGTGGATACGAAACTTACTCGCCTATTACTACGTTCTTGGTTAGTATTGATTAATTATATTTGTAGGCATACGACTTTAGCCTGTCATTACCCAAGTAAAATTGGCTAAATCTTTGAGGCCTTATATGTTTACAACAGGACGTGACTCCGTGAACGCTACACAGGTTTTCCATCCCAAATAGGTTCATCGTCTGAAATCCTAAAATGTCGCATCCTGAACAAGTTCTACCAGGATATTCTGAGTATCCACCATAAATATCATTATACACTTGGAATATTGGTGCTTGTTCTTCATAAGGTCCAAAAACGCCTTATGTTTGAAACTAGTACACTCCAGTGCCCTCAAACTTTGCACCTATAGGCATGTGGTATCCTTCTGCTTCACACAGTTAGTTTCAGGGTGTAAAGTGATGATGTGGCATCATTAATCACACTCAACGTATTTATCGAATAATAAGTAATAATTAAAATTACAAAATTTGAATTAAAAACCCCAAACTTTTATCTTTACTTCCCCGTAGACAACCCAGTCGACTCACCTCCCCACCGTCCTTACAACTGACGGCTACCCCCAGCCACAATGAAACCTACCGCTACCACTCCCATTTGGCGCATCTAACTACGTCAATTACTATGGTGAGCATAATTTTCGAAGACATCGCCAATATCCAAGCAGATCGTGAATCTTCTATGCGCAGATGTCGGCGGCAACTAAGGGGAACTACTCCGATTATAGGTTGAGGATGTTCGAGGCGGCACTACACTTCAGGTAGATGCCTCATATTGTGGTTGGCGCGAAGAAAGATTAATGTTTTAGGAGAGAGAAAATGAAGATAAAGGGCTTTATGGCGGTGGTGTTCGCAGTGCGTCATGGAGGACATGTGCACAGGGCTCGCGCTGCCATGTGCGGCCTGGTAGTGGAGAAGGCGGGAGAGGGGAGGTGGTTCGGGTAGCCGGAGAAGGTAGGTGGTGTAATTAACTAGCCCCTAATTTGTAACAACCCGAGTTTTGCGGCTCCTAAGCCCGGTTTACTATACACGGGTACCGTTCACCAAAAAAAAAAAAAAAAAGAAAAAAAAAGAAAAAGAGAAGAAAAAGGGTCGGTTTAACCGACAAAACCCAGATCAAAGGGATCCCATCCCCCATCTTCACACCTCCTCACTTCTGAACAACAACAAAACAACAAAAAGGGGGCAACGCCCATATCAATTTGAAAACAGCCCCAAAAATGATATCTCATCAATTTATAAATTGGGGATTCGTTTGTGAGTGAAAAGCGAAGAGTATATGGGCAGAAATTAGGAGAAGAAGAAATCATGGAGAAGAAAGGGAAGATATATGGGTAGCTAGCTAGGAGCTTACGTTTTTGGAGGATCAATCGATTAAATTGATTGAGGTAAGCTCTAAACTCATCCTTGAATTAGATTAATGGCTCAATTGAAAATAATTAGACATTTAGGTGGTTGAATCTTCACCTTATTAGTTGTATGGAGCCTTAGGAATCAATAAGATATTTCATCACTTTAGCAAGTTTGATTGATTGATTGACCAGTTTCGAAAACTGGGATTTTGTGATAAGTAGACCTTTCTGTTTGTGGAAACAAATTAGATATTTGGATTCCTCATGAAATTTCGTGTGAAATAGTGTGCTCACTTATCGAAATCGAAGTAGAAACGAATGAGTTATGATGTGTTCTTTGTGGTGCTGTTTCCTGCATACGGGAATGGACAGCAGTTGGTATTTGATGTGTTTGGGGTACCAAATGAATCCCAAAATTTGATATCTTTATATGTTTGGAATCGCGGGAAGTTTTCCTACATGATAGTATACTTTCATGTTGTAGTTGATTAGAAATTGGTGAAGATATGAAGTGATTTTGGTGATGCTGATTTCTGGGCTTGTGACAGCCACTGTTTCTTGGAAAGTGCTCAGTTTGAGTTAGCAAATGAACTCTGAGTATGGGTGTCCATATATGATTGAATTCCCTTTGATTTGCACTATGACATGATGTGGTGGTATGTTGAATTGTATTAAGAAATGAGCAAGTTATGCTCACTTGATCAAAGTGTGGTGCCATGAGTGCTCAAGTTGGTTAGTGAATTGGTTAAGGTGAAATTGGTTGGTGAAACTTGTTTGAAGCTCACGATTATCTTGTGAGTATGTGTGAATCAGATTATGTGCGGACTATGAATTTGATTGAGTTTCCCTAGCATGATTAAGGGTAAAGTTTTGTTTATAGTATTCACTTGGTGCAAGTGTATGTAGTTATACCTTACTTGGAAGTCATGGTCTTTGCGAGTTATTCACAAATTGGAAAACCCGACATCCTTAAGTGTCCTTCTAACCTTATGAGCTCTATGAGTCTAGTGTATGAGTCGTGTTGATTAACTACGACTAAAAGTGGTTAGACAACCAGTTAAGTGCAAGAGATGGATTAGATAGAAGTGCATCGACGTGATGACTTCTTAGTGCGTTTACTCAGTGACTATTGTCAAAGTAATAAAGTTTCTAATCTTCTAAAGCGGTGGTCATATGTTCCTTTGATGAGGGTCAGTCTATGTTGTGTCAAAAGAAGGGAAAATTAGGACAAGTTGCCTAAAGTTTACAGGCTGTCCGGAATTTAGGACTGCACGCATGGTCATCTTAGAAATTAAACTGCGAGCAAATGACAAAGAATCTGATGTCGTGTAATATGTTGTTAGAATCGTACGGATGTCTAGTTTCATCAGAAATTCGCGGATTCGCAAATAGGTAAGTGAGTCTGGAGTTATGACCAGAAAAGTAACACTGGGTCAGTATGTAATTGTTTCATGTTTGTGATTTCTAAAGTGTGTAATGAACAACTAGTTGACTTCCACAATCTGATGAGTGGTAATTGAACAACCTCTAAAGGTAAATGATAAAGGATGGTTGAAGGTAAAGGATCACAAAACGAATGTGTTTCATGTCCTAGTTCATGAAAGAGTCGAAATAGCTAAATTACAAGTCCAATAGAGTTGAGTTAACTCAGAAAGGACCAAATAGTCAAGTCTTGATCCCTTTGAGTGTTTTGAACTTCTTATGTGCTTAGTGTATGGAAAATGGTTTCGTATGATTGATGTTATACTTGTGCATATGTGCGGGGTACTTGTTATACTCGAAGTGTGCTATAACCACGACGTGATTGTTTCTCCATGGTTATTTAAATGTATTGGACCTGGTAGTTTATCCTATGGTTATGACTCACAAGGGTGATAATGTACGGTATGATTGATCATCCTTATGAATGGATGTCATTATGTGGTAAAAGCATGTATATAAGCAAATGCACGTTTCTTCTGTGTTATGACAATTGAAAGATTGTCTATGCTTGTGATTAGAGAATGATGTGGAGCATAAACATACATTGCTTGTGTTAAGTATATGTTGATACAATTGCATAAGGAACCGAATATACGGTTATAACATGTTTGAATTGATTGTCTACTAGTGGTTCCTAGACCGACAATACCCTTATGGGTAAGTGGGGTTGTTGAAATTGAGATAACTGGCCGTTCATATCTGAGATGGTCAAGCGTGTAGAAGTCTAAATGGAGTGACGACAAGTTAGGAGTTGTTTTTGTGTGTGGAGTGATTGAGACGTGTTTGTCTACCTTGTTGATTATAAAACATGTGTGAAAGTGTTGTTTCACGTTCTATATATGACCCTATTCTGTGAGAGAAAGGAAATACTTTTGAAAAGAAAGAAAGTGATTCCACTAATTCTTATTAGTGAGATTAGTTGATTCAACTGTTGAATAGTTTGAGAAAGATGTGTTTTAATTACCTGGTTGGTTTCAAAGTATTCGTGGAAGTGTTGTTTCACACTTTATATATGATGCTGTTTTGTGAAAGGAAGAAAATATTATGATGTGAAAGAAAGTGATTAGAAAGTGTTAAAGTATGTAAATGATGGGTTGATTCCGATGAGGGGATCAACTCGGGTTTTGGGCGACCGTGATGGTCTAACTATACAGTACAGTTTATGTATGTACGTATTTGATGGGGTGGAAGTGATCACCACCTCGCGCCCTTATATCCTCCCCTTGTGGAACAGGATCCTTGGGGGATGCATGCATTCGGGAATATTGGTGCTAGTAAGAAAGACCGTGATGGTCTGACTATACAGTACAGTTTATGTATGTACGTATTTGATGGGGTGGAAGTGATCACCACCTCGCACCCTTATATCCTCCCCTTGTGGAACAGGAACCTTGGGGGATGCATGCATTCGGGAATATTGGTGCTAGTATGAAAGCCCACTACCCTAGATAAGTGAAAGAAAAGAAAGAAAAACGATTTTAAAGTTTGTGATTCCTACAAGTGAATGAAAGTGTGTTTTGAATATAAGTTCTCCCTTCTTTTGATTCTCTCTTCCTTGTTTCGTTTATGTCTTGCGAGAAGTTATAAATACTATAGTGGTTTTCTAGATAGATTTCTTCCTACTCAACCCGTTGGTTGACGGATGCTTTTGTTTGCTGTTTGTGTTTTTGTCCTGCTATTTTCTTTTGGTGGGCCTGTGATGATCCGTTGTGGAATTTGTTTACAATGGGGAGCAGTTTGTTTGTAACAGGTTAGAAGATTGTTGCTTGGAATACAAGGGGTTGCTACAAGGGATTATATGAGAGACGAGTAATTAGTTTTGATCCGTACTATGCTTCCGCACATTTGTATATATGTCTACTTTCGATTTATAAAGAGTTGTAATCATTTATTGGAGTTCCATTAGACCACAAGTTGAGTACTTAAGCCTTAACAGTCGACTTGAGGAGTCGACTGTGGCGGTAACGCTCCCAAGATTCGTTTGTTTTATTCAGAAAGTTGTTTATACAAAAAAAAAAAAATTTACCCAAATTTGGGGGTGTTACATAATTAGTTAGGGTGGTGATCTTTGTTGCATGTCAAAATTAAAGCTAAATTAACGTAGTGAGTCAAGTACACTTACCTTAGTTATATGGCTTTTGCCCACTTCTTCTAACAACAAGGTCTTGAGCTTATGGCGATCCTCATCCTTTATACAAGTTCCCAAGCTAGGGAAACTTCTCCAAATGCACACCAAAGAAGTACCTTAAAACCCACTCAAAGGGAAAATTGTTAGCGAAAGTTAACCCTAAAACCTAATATAATTGTAGCTAACGATTAGGTTGTGGTATATTAGGCTTAGATATGAGATAAGAAGATGATTATCATACATGCACGCAAATGAAGGAAATGATTTCCTCGATTTTGCTTTAGTTTGCCCGAAAGTCTAGTGGTAGAAGAAGACCATAATCTTCTTATTTTCTTTTTTGATTTTACATGCAACGATCATTTGTGAATGTTGGTCAACATATGTCTCCACCAACATCCACTATATGTAGTGGACTATTTAATTGGTAATAAAGATTACCAATCTAATCCTTTATCACTAACTTTGTACTTTTAACTCTAAATGCTACAATTTAGTAATAATGTGTACACTTAACTCTTTAAGTGACATCAACTATTATTCAACATAAAATATTTATCAATTATCATAATTCTAGCTAAAGTTACAACTCTTTAATTTGTAATTTAATTAATTGCCAACATTTGACAATTTCCACCAAAAGCGTACTATTTACTAATCAATTATTAGCAAATTTACACCAATGAGACCCTCTCAAGCCTCATTGGTGATGAAAAAGCTGCTTTTGCTGAAGGGAGAAGCATTTTCGACAATATTGTGCTCTCACAGAACTTGATCAAGGGATACTCACAACTCAGAGTCTCTCTAGCATGCCTTATAAAAGTCGATATCAGGAAAGCCTTTGACACTCTTAACTGGATGTTCATCAAGAATATACTGCTGGCCTACAATTTTCCAAGTAAATTTGTAGAATGGACTTGCACTTGCCTTACCACAACCTAGTGAAAGTTGATTAAACTAAGCAATAAACAAATATGTTGGAAATCAATTAAAGGGCAAAAGAATTGAAATTACTCACAAAGGAATTGAATAGATGATAATCTCACAATCTGACGATAATTGACGGCTTCAATTCACAATAACCAAGATGGAGGAATTAGTTCTCCATAAAGTTCTTCAATAATCCCAAAATAAGTCTAGAGTTGCAAAGTTATAAAAAAAAAAACGTAAAACCTAGGTATTAATAAGGTCTAACAATAAAATACGGAAAATAAAGAAATACGGAAAGTAGCTTCGCAGAGGGCCGCGGACCGGGCGTCCAAATCCGCGTACCGCGCCAACAACACCCGTGGACCGCGCGTTGCTCTCGGGTCCAATCTTCAAACTCGCATAACTTTTTCGTTACTTATCCGGTGAAGGCGTGTAACCACTTTTCGGAAAGGTAAGATCATGAACTTTCATCTCCACTTGGTTTCAATGCAAAATTCCAAATATCCTAAGAGATATGAAACTCCAAAGTTTGCCTTGCATAACCGGACCAAATTTCGGCATTCTTGATATTCCAAATGGTCATAATAACCACTAATTCTTGTATCAAACACAAATCACACCAAATAACATAATAAGCAGTCAAATGATACAAAAATCAACGTTAAACACTTCAAAAATCCGACTTTAACCACAACGAAATAGCGCACATCAAATTCCCTCATGCTTAGACCTTTACTCGTACTCGAGTATCACAAACAACCACCAAAATGTCTCCAAGGCCTTTATAACAGTTAGCACGGGCGGATGATGATCAAATCCTATCTCCTCTACTCCAATCAAATGTGGCGAGTCTTGTTCTTGCTAGTTAGGGGCCGTCACGGATGTAACCTCAACGCAACGGTCCCAAACTATCTTATACTTCACAAATCAAAACCACAATCAAAGCCAAATGGCAAAGGGATCTAAAAATGCCCTAAGTGTCCCAATGCCGCTCACAAACAACTCCCTTGTGAGCTTAGGTCAGGAATAATACCACGGATCAAAGACTACCTCGTATAGCCACCAACTTCCCCAAACAACCAAGGGAACGAGGATTTCTATCCTATCACCTATACTAAGCAATCCAACCAAACCTCCTTATATCATCCAAGAGAGACCTACCCAGACACGACCATCAACACACCCTTCCTATGCAACACCGGTACAGAACAGTAGCACACTCCACTCATTTTGCCTAGGCGCCGCCCTTTCGGGTTTTCACCTAGCCTCTCGTTAAATTTTCCAACTCACCGGCTTACTTTCTTCTCTCGTGTCTTTTTCTGACTTTCTATTCTCGCTCCTCTCTCTTTTCTGACTATCTTCTCTCTTCTTTTTTCCTCTTTTCAATTTCATTTTTTTCTTTTTTCTTTTTTTTTTTTTTTTTTTTTTTTTTGTTTTGAAAGCAATAAAATTACAAAGTAGATACACTATACAATATACAATGAGAATCCACTCCCCCATGCTTGAACTGAACATTGTCCTCAATGTGAAACACAACAACAGAAATAGGATAACAATTAAATGGGGAAGGAAAAATCTCATAAAGATGCAACGGTAGACCAAAAAGGATGCACTCCACCCATATGAATCGAGACATGCTCTCCAACAATAACAAAGCAGCATTCTCCTCAACCTCTTGAAAGCAATGGGCTCATAGAAAAAGAAAACAGGGTGTAGAGCCACTCTCAACTCACACCGTATCCCAAACACCCTCAAGAAAAGTCGCCACCAATCAACCACACTCTCCTCACAAATCCTCCATCTCCCTCCAAGAATAATGGACGTAACAACACAACTACCTCCTCACCACTGTCATATTGCACAAACCGACCCTCCAAATACACCAAAAGTTATCATGTGGTCCAAAATGGAGGGAAAGGGTTCAAACTTGGGTAGGAACAACAAGCAAAAGTGGTAAAGCGTGGGTAGGAAACAAAGAGAGATGGTCCAAGAAACATGGTGAACAAAAATCGCGGTGGGTATGAAAGGTGAGAAGTATGAGAAGGGAGAGAGATAAGGGAAAAGAAATGCATACCTTGCAGTCGAACACCGGGCATCTTCTTTTCTTTTTTTTTTCTTTTTTTTTTTTGTGTGACAAACCTACACAAAACAAACATTAAAAAGCAAAGGAATAAAAATGCAAACACACAAAATAAAAATAAAATGAAACTACTTGGGTTGCCTCCCAAGAAGCGCTGTTGTTTAACGTCGTTGGCTCGACGCAATTGCCAACTTCCATGCTCAAGAAGCTCTCAAAGCTCTCAAGTGAAAAACCTGCAAAAAGTCTCTCGACAAGCATACATAGCAAAATAATACATATATATTAACAATAATAGCAGTCAACGATCTTATCAACTTGTCAACCAATCGAGAATAGTTACTGTAAAAGGGTAGCAAATTAACCCAGCTAATCACATGCGGAGCCTTCTCAAAAACTTCTCGATGTTGCTTAAGATTTGGTTCACTATGAGCAATGCTATCAAACAACAATTTCATACCAATTATGGGCTCATGAGTCAAGCAAGAGTTATATGGGTGAGGCATAAAAGACAGTCGACACTACTACAAAACTAAGCATAGACATCAATCCATAAACGTCAGACATTCGGAAAACCCATGTGCATAGTAAACCGGTGGCATTTATGAAATTATGACCAACTTATAGACATCGGATTTTATAAAACAACCCATGTCTATTAATAGACATGGGTTTTTTCAGAAAAACCGATGTATATGGATATTACATATACATCATACTTTTTGAAAAGCCCATGTCTATTATCTCTAGATATTTTTTTTCTCATAAAACCGACTTGCATTCCTAATCTTCATAGTCACCCTATAATTTACACTCTCCTCTCTCCTCACCTGTTTCCGAGGCTCACAATCTTAGAAACTTTTTCTCTACATTCATTCTTATTCTCATAAAATTAGTTTTCTATCAACCATCATCTCTCCTATTCTCAAATTTGTGTTTCTCTCTCGGTTTGATTTTGATTTACTACATAAATCCAGAAAAAACCCAATTTCTCTTTTATGAACTCTTAGGCTAATCCCAAATTTGAAGCTTTTTCCAAAAGTAGATCCAAAAATAAGAAAACTCCCTTCTCATTTTCAAAAACACGAAACTCATGTCTAATTTACTTTGTTATGCGGTTCTAAGATCCCATATCATTTGAAGCGAAGTCACGCAGTTAAATGAAACCCTCGAAGATTCAACCTTTACACAGGTATTTTGCACACTTTATATACATTTGTGTATGTGAATTTGGAAGATATTAATGTGAAATTTGGGTACGATTATGTTGCTGTAAAAAATTTAAATTTTATTTATCTTGATCTAAACATGCAAGAGGCAACAGATGCAAAAAAACCCAAAACTAAATTTAAATTTAAATTTACATCTTTCTTTGATTGTATTCGAAATGATTATGTGCATACTAAGTTTTATTGATGATTGTGTTTCTTCAATTTTTTTTTGTTTGCAGACTTCTCCAGATCTGTTTTCGAGATCTGCCATTTCTATGTAATATATGTAATTTCATTTTCTAGATCTAGTTTTTTTTTTGTTTGTCAGAAGTAATGTAACTTCATTTTCTAGATCTAGTTTTTTTTTTTTTTTTTTTTTTTTTTTTTGTCAGAAGTAATGTAAGTAATGTAAATTCATATTCATGTACTCATTGTCTTTTTCCACACAACAATAGATTGTATAACTTTCAATTAAAACCAAAGATCTTCCATTGGGCGGTATTTGGGTGCAGTTCATATTATGATTTATGAGTTTGCTTTATTACTATTAATTGATTCGTGCGCGTAATCTAGGTCGGTGATTTTTTTTTTTAAATTTAGTTGACAGAATAGACATGGGATTTTCTAAAAAGTCTGATGTCTATACTTCATATAGACGTGGGTTTTCTCTTGAAAACCCATGTCTATTAAGGCAATAGACATCAGATTTATGAAAATGTCCCATGTCTATTAATCTTACAGACGTGAGCCTAAAATCCGATGTCTATCCTATTTCAATAAACGTGACCGAACTTAACGTCGATCGCGAATCCGACGTCTAAGTCCACAAAAATCCCATGTCTATGTGGGTTTTTGTAGTAGTGCGATGTAAGATCACTGGAGGTTTAAGAACAAACAAATGAGACTCATCCATAGGTGTTAGAGCGCTCTCCTCATTAGATGGAATACAAACCTCAATAATTGCATCCACCTCATCATTGTTTACATCATCCTTGAATTCATCCTCTAAAAGCTCATCAACATCGTCCCTCAAAGAAACAATCATCTCACTCTCAGTGGAAAGAACATTAGGTTCAATAACTTTTATAGGCTCATCATTAACAAGAAAAATATCATTGGGCTCATTGGATTCATCATTCCTCATCAAACAAGGGGGTGGAGCATTCAACTCTACCTCTAAACATTGGAAAGCCATGAAATTAAAGAAATCCCAACACTCATCTGTTGACATGTCTGAAATTCTCCCATTACTCATATATTGTGCCAATTTCCATGTTTTATGGTTCATACCTTTTATGAGAGCATAGCATAAATCATAATCAGAGTAAAAATGACCACGAGCGCCAAGATAGTCAACACAAATTTTTAATCTAGAGAAGAACTCATGAAAAGGTTCATTATCTAATTGACTAAGCTTGAAAATAGCCATAGATCATCACAATCAAAAGAAACAAACAATAAATCAAACGCTCAACACACAAAAGACAAATAACGCTAATTCCCCGGCAGCGGCGCCAAAATTTGGTAGGCAATTGTCGTGGGTTGCACCAAATTAATTCAATACTTATCCTAAAACTATGTAGTAGGGCAAGCAAGTTCGTATCCACAGGGAATTAGTTAATGTCTGAGTATGTAACGTCGATTGGGTAACCAATTGGGGGGGGGGGGGTTGGTTCGAAGGTTGATTAAACTAAGCAATAAACAAATATGTTGGAAATCAATTAAAAGACAAGTCTTGGTTTATGTTTCAATCCACTAACAATTATCAAATGATCATCGATATTTACCTAATTCAATCCTGTGAGCAAGTCGCTGCGAAATCGAAATTCCTATTCTTCCTTTAGTAATTAACTCGAACGAATCAGCGTATTATCAAAGTTAATTCTAACTATTAATCAACCTAGAACACGCGCCTAGATATATTTCAATAGAAGCAATAAGATCTAGAAGAATTTCAACGAAAATAATCAATTCAAACACACGAGGTTTAAATCGAATATAAATAAATTCTCTCTACAACAATCTAACGTTGAATCAGCAATCAATTAGAAAGATGCAGTTGCTACGAATTTAGCGATAGAAACATACAAGTATTATACTAGTAGCGCTCCTAGCAAGAACAAGTATCAATCATGCAATATAAGGGCAAGAGAATTGAAATTACTCACAAAGGAATTGAATAGATGATAATCTCACAATCTGACGATAATTGACGGCTTCAATTCATGATAACCAAGATGGAGGAATTAGTTCTCCATAAAGTTCTTCAATAATCCCAAAATAAGTTTAGAGTTGCAAAGTTATGAAATAAAACGTAAAACCTAGGTATTAATAAGGTCTAACAATAAAATACGGAAAATAAAGAAATACGGAAAGTAGCTTCGCAGAGGGCCGCGGACCGCGCGTCCAAATTCGCGTACCGCGCCAACAGCACCCGCGGACCGCGCGTTGCTCTCCGGTCCAATCTTCAAACTCGCATATCTTTTTCGTTACTTATCCGGTGAAGACGTGTAACCACTTTTCAGAAAGTTAAGATCATGAACTTTCATCTCCATTTGGTTTCAATGCAAAATTCCATATATCCTGAGAGATATGAAGCTCCAAAGTTGGCCTTGCATAACCGGACCAAATTTTGGCATTCTTGAGATTGCAAATGGTCATAATAACCACTAATTCTTGTATCAAACACAAATCACACCAAATAACATACTAAGCAGTCAAATGATACAAAAATCAACTTTAAACACTTCAAAAATCCGACTTTAACCACAACGAAATAGCGCACATCACCTGGTTTTCTCTGAAAATCAATGGGGTTTATGAGGGGTTTTTCAAAGGAGAAAGTGGCATCAGACAGGGGGACCCTCTGTCTCCTTATAACTTTGTCCTTGCAATGGAGATCCTTTCTAGATACCTCAGAGATATGCCAAGTCAAACTCAGTTCTCGTTTCGCCCACAATGCTCAAGAATCTGACTTACCCATCTAACTTTCGCAGATGACCTTATGAATTTTATTCCAGGAGATCTCCCTCGGTTACTGCTACAATTAACTGCTTAACTAAGTTTGCTGCAGTTTCGGGTCTCTAGGCAAATCAAGCTAAATCAGAAATTTACATTGGAGGGGTAAGAGATTCTGTCAAACAACAAATTCTGGAATTTATAGGGTTTACTGAAGGCGACTTTCCCTTCAGATATCTTGGGGTGCCTTTAAATGTCTCAAGGCTGAAAAATAACATGTATGATCAACTCATCTGCAAAATTCAGAATTCTGTTAAGCATTGGACCTCCCAAACCTTGTCCTATGCAGGTAAGATCCAACTGATTAATTCTGTGGTTTTCGGAGTTGAAAACTTTTGGTGTGCAAGTGTCTTAATCCCAAAAGGCATAGCAAAGAAAATCCACAGACTTTGTATAAATTTTCTTTGGAACATTGATGCGGGAGCTAGAAAGATGATTTATAAAAGCTAGATGAGTGTTTGTAGCCCGAGGGAGGAAGGGGGCATGAATATTAAGGAGATACTAGCCTGGAACAAAGCCCTTATGATCAAGTGGCTATGGAGGCTTTATTCAGGAAGAATAGATCTATGGGAAAGTTGGACAACTACTTACAAGCTGAAGAGAAACAGCCTTCTCAATGCCATTAGCAAAAGCTCAGACTAAGAAAGTTGGAGAAGCCTTATCAGAATCAAAGATGAGCTAGTCCGAGACTTAAACTCAAATGAAACCCTGGATCAAAGGCTGGCAAGTTGGACCAAAGGAGGTAACTTCAATGTTAAGCATGCTTATGAACATTTCAGATGCAAATTTCCTAAAACCAGGTGGCATAAAATTGTATGGAATAGTAATAACCTTCCTAGGCACAGCTTTGTAGCATCAATGGCTCTACAGAAAAAAAATTGCTACAGTCGACAATATGGCTAGGAGAGGATTGCAAATGGTTAACAGGTATGCCCTGTGTAAGAAGAAAGCAGAATCTCACGAACATATCTTCTTCAAATGTGAGTTTTCAAGTGAAATCTGGGAAGGTGCCATAAGCTGGGTTGGTATGAATATGGTTCACAAGGATGCCAAGAATATTATCAGATGGATAAAGAATAGCAGAAACAAGATAAACTGGAGGCATAAATGGGCTATATGTAACTTTAATGCTACTAGTTACATGGTCTGGCAGGAAAGGAACTCGAGACTGTTTGTTGATGTTGAGCATGGAACTGATTGGATTTTTCGACAAATTCAGTTTGTAGTAAGTGTTCGAATGTATTTTTAGAGTAAGAATTGTAATCAGGAAGAAATTGTAGAGGTCATGATAGCTTAGTGGTTTCTCGCTAGTTTGTTTCCCTATTGGTGTACTTTTTGTAAGCTGCTCTTTTTATTCCCCATTGTGGATGTATAAGAACAACATTCTTGCCAAAAAAATTATTAGCAAATTTGTACCAAAATTGAATTACCGATTATTTAATTAACGAAATCTCTATTTGGTTATGTTAAATTGAATATCAAATTAATTATCATTCATTATCACATATAATCCACTTTGCTCGACCCGAGTTTCAAACTCAGAACACATTATCTAGTTTGATCAGTTAACTCATTAACTAAATTTTAGGATTTTATTATATATATTGTATCTTATACAAATATAATTTCGTTTGGAGTAACTATCTTTATCGGTGTTGCAGAGAGGGGTCAGTTGATTACCGCTGTCATACAACAATAATGTCAAACTCCATTCAGCCAATCGTTATCGATTTACGTTAATCAACTGATTTCGTATATTACATATATCCTAGGTTTATTTCTAATTAGATTTAATTGGTCAACGCATTATGGTCGGAGGACACCTACTCCAATTGGTGGGGGCGGTGGGGAGGATGGATGGTGTTGGTAACCTAAAAGATTGAAGAGAGCAATTTTTTTTAGGATTTTCATATTCAATATTATTGATTAAAATTGATTTAATTAATCTCACTAATCATATGCAAAATCATCGTTTTCCTTAGGATTGGCATAGTGAAGTGAGTTTAGGCTTTCATGGGTAAGGAAAGTGACTTAACACATGTCGATTAATCATGTGTTAATTTAAGGGATTAGTGAATTCCTTGGTCAATGTTACACGAGAAGGAACTTTAGGTTAAATTAGACTGCCTAAAACTCTTAAGTAAGGACACAAAGGGAAGGAAACCGTTCTTAACAAGGTCGCGTCAAAGCATATGCGTGGGAGATTTTGAGTCTTGGAAAGCATATTTTGGGACAACAATACAACAATAAACAACATATTCATTGTCAAGTGTCGGTAATGATCTGTACATATGTTCATGTGTATGTTTTATCTCTATGAGAATATTTGTTGGTGGTTATTAATTATACTCAAAGACTTAGCGTAGATCTGTGTTCCTCAATAGTGGTGGATTTTGAATTAAGTTTTGTAATTTGGGGTTTTTATTGAATGAGTACTATCTTGATAGTGAAATTTCAGTGTTTTGTTGTGTGATTTTCCTTTAGATTTGAAAGGTTTTGCATGCGTACGTTAGAACGTTTAAATGAAAAAAAAATTACATTTACATTTCATTGTCCAATAGTCTAAGGGAAAACCAACTTGTTTTATTATTTTTTTGCTCACACTATCCAATATCAGTAAACCCATATATCATCCATATAATGGGTATAATGTACAACTATAATCATGTTTTATTATATAACTTTTCATGAAAACTCATTTGAACTTTACTAAGCGGCATACTAAGCAGCATACATGAAAACCCATTTGAACTTTTCATAGACTAGTAGATTTTGTTGCATGTCGTATCACAAGTAGTTAAACATCTTGTCGCCTTCTCTGAATCTGTTGAATACAAAAACTGTTTGTAAATATCTTATCACATATACCAAAGTTATAAAAATTGTCTTAAAGTAAAAATTTGGACATCAAATGACACCATATCCTATTGGCAACAAATTTCTCATGTTAGATATTAGTAAACAATTATGTCTTCCCACCGCTGAAAAAGGGAAATTAAGTGTAACAAATTGGTAACCTGGATTTTCTTTAGTGATGATATGGGAGCAAGTTGAAACAGCGCAACCAACATTGCAAAGTTCCTTTGGATCATCAATGTAAATATCTTTATTGGGCGATATAGGACGATCTGTGCACTTAACTGCACATAATGCAGCACAAGTTATAAATATTTCAAAGCACAAAGCCATGCATTTTCCATAACAAAGAATCGAAAACTTAGCCGCCTCAGATTTCTCAATCAGAACGTTGCTTGCTATGAGTAACATATATGTAATAACGATAAGTGTTCTTGATTTAATTCCCACCATATTTCTACACTTATTTGTAAATCCAAATAAAGTTTATCTTTGTTTTGTATTTCTTTATTATCATGCAAATGAACTAACATAAACTATTTATTTCATGGTCAGAGTTTTAGTTTGGCCACTTAAAGTACACGTTTACACGTTTAAAGAAAGAAATTATAACACTTTAATGTAATTTGAACTAAGAAGGTAGACATCATATGCTCAAGTGACTAAATACATGTTCCCCTTGATTTATTTCTATATCCATTTTCTTTTTTTCCTTTTACACTATGTTTAGGAACTTTGTATTAGAATTAGATTCCGCAATTAGGCCACTTCCAGTGTTTGGAAACTCCAAAAATTTTGAATTTGAAAAGCCTCATTTCCAATCAGATTCTAAGTGGATGTAAAAGAATCATTCTCAATTCCTTTCAAAATGATGTCATTTACTATTCTTCTCTCTCTCTCTCTCTCTCTCTCTCTCTCTCTCTCTCTCTCTTCCCTGCTTGTGTCCTCTACACCATCTTGCTTCTTTCTGCTCTTCTAGAGTTCCATTAGCCGCCTCTCTATGCCACCAATTTCAGCCCTCATCGCCACCCATCATCATTATCGTTGACCACAGGTTCACGTTGCCGTCGTCAACCACTTGCAGCACTGTCGACCAATCAGCAAGCCATCATCTTCTTTAGTTCACTCCCCAACGATTTCACTATCGAAGTTCCCCGATGCACGTGCTTACACCCCTGCGACCACATTTGACACCCTACTTGCTGCCACCCTTACCACAACATTTGTCTCCCATCTTGCATCCATACGCAGCCTCGAGAACTCCCCTTTTTATTTTTTCACATTCTCTCACCCCAAATAGAGTTTGGTCGGGGATGAGTGGTGGAGGAGGAGGCACACTGTACTAAGGCCGTAAGTAGGTGGCCCCTATGGCGATGAAGTGTAGTGGGAATGCATGGTAGTTGAGGGTTGGCAATGAGTGGCTTATAAATCTAATTCCAAGGTTACCACGCGCATTTTTGGAATTGGAATTGGGTATCAGGATTTCAAATACTAGAATTGAGATTGTGATTTTAAATTCAATTGCAAGTTACCAAACGCTACGCTAGAAAAATTAAACAAAATGATCCTGCATTTTGTGGGTCTTCAAAGAATAATTCAACATTGTAAGTTAGCAAAAGTAATTCCAAATCTAGGTTCATGGTACAAGAACAACACATATAATATTCACGAACCTAGGCTTATACATTCTCAAACCTAAGTCATTTCTTTGTCTCTTTTTCATTTTTAATCATCTTTTATTTTAATAGCTAAATAACTAAACCAATATCATCAGTACTATACTTTATGTTAGATCAAACGCCCATATTAATATTAAAAATCAAAGGAAAAAGAATAGAAAACAAACTCAACCGTACCGGTCTAAACTTGTTCCCATTCTATAGCATCTCGTCTTTCATCGCTGCTCCACTTCCAGCACCACACAATTCACCAATTTTTGGCAATCTCAACCCACCTCATATGATCTTATCCCTCTCCCCTACACAACAAAGCCCAGCTCCCGAAACCTCTTCCGAGCCACCCCTCCTCCGCCACGATCCTCCTTGCACTCTCCTTCGGCACTCACTCTCATGCTAGCTGCCATCCATGATCCCTTTCTCCAACTCCCCTATGCAATCAACGGTGGTAAGACATTTTAGTAGTGTTTCTAAAGAAAAATAAAACCTATATTTGATGGTGTTTGGTAAAGATATTTGGTGTTAAGCTACTATCATTTATTTATTATTTTCCATTCACATTATAAGAGATAAACGTTTAACTATCACTTTTGTATCAAACTCATGTAACTGGAAAATAATGAGAGGTGTTATTTGTCGCCCACACTATTACTAATATCGCCCACAATTTTCAAAATACCATTTTTAAATTAAAATATTTTATGCTACCATTATACCACAAACACTTCATTTTTCATTACCAATCAAACCCCAGGCCCCAGCTCCGATCATTCAATCCACTTCAAAAAGAAACATAGAAAGAAATAGCAAAACAATCCAATCTCCCTTCTCGTTCACATTCATCCCTTACTGATAACTATGTAATATCAAATTAGCTTTAGACTGTTGAAGGATGTTGTTAAATTGTTTTAGCAGATTCAATGCCCGATGAATTTTCTATAGTTGACTTTGCAGACTATGATAGTACCTTTGGCAAGAACAAGTTCATAAGCCTGAGCGTACAACGAATCGCGACGGCCAATTTTTCTCGAGTATCAAATCAAGGATTTGATTACTTTCATTAAAACAACGTAATGTAGCATTTGCAATATAACTAAGAGGGAATAAGCGTGAACGAAATATTGTGTATGCGATTTTTGGTAAGAAGGGTATAATTGGAAACAGCCGAAAAAATGTAGTGATATTGGTAGAACCTGGGTAACAAATAGCTCTTCACAAAATAATTAAGAAAAGATTAATTTCTCATCGTTTACAATATATGTTTTTTTGACAAATGGTAACAGTCAAGGTGAGTGTCTTGATATGTGATTTAATTCCTACAAGCCATGTATTTTAAAAAAAATGTTTACAATTAATTCAAAGATGGAATTTTTTTAGTTAACTAGTAATTGCACCCGTGAACCCTTTGTTATATACTTGGATTGTCTATTTTAGAGATGTCTTCACTCTCGACATTTTTTTTTTTTGTAAACCACTCTTGACATTCTTTGTTTTGAAAAAAAAGAAAAAATAACTCACAAAATAGAAAACTCGGAAACCACTGGGGTACTTTCGGCAAAGTAGCAAGTACATAGCACGTGGGAAAAAAGCGCAAAGCTTAGGGGTATTATGGAAAATATCCTTTAATCCCCGTGCAATGCACGAACTCTTGAGTCAGATTCAGTTGATTTACCAAATCCTCCATTACGCACTCAATTTTATCTCGTTTAAGACATGCGTCGTTTGGAAAATAACTAATTATTATAACTTATGCTTATCATTGAGAGAAGAAACACTACAATTTGTAGTTGCATACGATTTATGATTTGTATTTATGGTGTTGAGACATGTTGTAAGTTGTAACACTCCGGTTGATGTGATGAACTAGACGTAACCACCTATGGTAGCTCGCCAGACTGTGTACTGAACCCAAAGACCAACACGGGTCGTTCCAGCATACTTTGACCTCACTCGCGCGCACCCTGAGAAACTTCCTAGGATGAGTTCACTCATCCAGCTTAAGACTACTCTCTATCAAGCACGTATAACAGTGGAGTTCTTAACACATGAGCTGCCTTAAAAGAAAAGCCGACTTTGTTGGTATGAGTAACACTATCAATCCCTTTAAACACTTATATGAGCTCCTTATATCTCTTGAACCTCTTCCAAAATTTGCGGTATTACACTCACCCTCGCTTAAGGAAAAAACGTCCTCATATTATTGCACCTAGCATCCAATCATAGTCTAACTTCGATCCAAGATCTTTCCCCAACTGGGGGGCTGGTTGGGGTAGTCCTGACCACATTATCAACACGCGGGCGTAGAGTTGCTCCGATACCAATTGTATTAGGCTGATCCCCCATACTTCGCAACCAAACCCAATAAGATGTGAAGTTACCTTTAAACCCATAAATCCTGTTTTGGGCTTAAAAGGTGAATGCTATGTTGGTAGTATCAGGTATGAAACTATTATAAACTGGTCATAAAAGCCCCGATTTCCCGATATGTGACAAACCAATTCTATAAACTACTTTCCATAATCCTATAGTGTTATATAAGTAAATTTCAAAATTACTTATTCAATTGTAAAATCAAAAACATCGATGGCGGAAACGATCAAGTTTTATTTTAAAGACAAATTTTAATGCAATATAACTATTTGAAACTACAATATATATCAACTCGAAACTCATGACAATAATTTGGGAGTACAACCGCACACTATATAAAATTATCTTTGCTTAATAATTACAATAAGACATTTAAACTCTAAAAAGAGACATTCATTGTACGAGAAACTCATGTACTTCTCTACAACATTTTCTAATATCTATATATGTATACCATCTCCTCTCTCAATTGGATCGTTTTGAAACAGCTGTTGTATATGTGTGTTTTTTCTCTCTAAAATCAAGTAGAGGTCGACACTATATAATCTATATATACTATCTAAACTGATGTGTAACCCAGTGGCGGACCCACATATAGCAGTATGGGGTCGATTGACCCCACTTAAAATAGTATAAGTAAATGTTGTTTACTATATAGCAAGCAAATCTGTGATAGATTGGTGGTTGGGCATTTGCAATTTCTTAGCAATGACAGAGGTCAAACCTTCAAGAGACACAATAATTAATATCATCATTAAATAAATATTCACCACTAAAAAAGTGTACATAGACGTCGGACTTTTTTTGAGATAGACATCGGATTCGCTTTCGACGTTAAGTTGAGTGACGTCTATGAGATTACAATAGACATCGGTTTTTTAGGCATTTTAGTCCCATGTGTACAAGGTTTGTAGACATGGATTTTTTCTAAAACACTGATGTCTATTAGCATAATAGGCATAATAGACATCATACTTTCTGAAAAAACCCATGTCTATTGTCAGAATAGACATCGTATTTTATAATACAACCGATGTCTATTATTTAGTATATACATCATATTTCTAGTAAAACCCATGTCTATTCCTCCACCGACGCCCAAAAAAATTGTGTCCTGCGCATCAATTTGTACGCATGACCAATAATATCGATCCATTTCACTAAATTTCAGAGTGGAGATAATGGAATACGATAATAAACATTGATACCTTCATTATAAATTGCAAATTAAAGTATTACAAACATTGGTTTTGATAAGTTACAAGATCTAGAAAACCCGAGATAAAGAATGAGAAATTACAGATCAAGAACAACTAATTGTTGTTGTAAAACAAAAGAAATACATGCACTAAAAAAAAAAAACAAAAGAAATACATATCTAGAATAATAAAAGTAGCTTGAGTGGATGCCTCTGCAAACAAGAAAAAACCAAACACAAAGAGAAGCTGCAAAATACAATTCACCACAAGATAACAATAACCATGAAATATCAAGTTTAATTGATTAAGTAGCTAGGTAACTAAAAGAGAAAACAAACATACCTAATTTTTTTATTTTGCTATATATATTCTCATTATACTTCTTGCATAGACCACAATAAGTGCGAATTGATTTGAAAAGAAACCTAATCTGATGAAATTTTCGACAATGAATAATATACATGTTTCAAAATTTGAATTGAAACAAGTTTCAAGTAGGATATTAGTCAATGATTTTCAAAATGGGATGAATAATAATAATGATAAAGAAACACATGAAAGAAGTAGGTGATGTATATTTGAATACCACATTGGATGAGGATAAAGAGAATCTAAGTAGGATGAGAACATGTAGAAGGATGAATAAAGAGAAGGAAATGAAGAGATGAAGAAAAAAAATGAGGAGATAGGAAAGGGAGAGGGAGAAGAGTAGACTTACAGAGGCAAGGGGAAAAAATTAGGGTAAAGGAAAAAAGGGTGAACGAGTTGCCGGTATTCGTCGCGGGTTCGGGTGGGTTTTATTTACAGTTAGATAGACGTCGGTTTTTTGGAATGTCCGGCGTCTATGTTACACTAAAGCACATGGGTTTTTCTGAAAAAACCCATGTCTATTATGGGTTTTTCTGTCTATAAGTTCCTCTTAATTTCAAAAATACCACTGCTTCTCAATAGACATCGGTTTTATAAATATATGACATCTATCAAGTGATGTCTATGATTGGTTTTGTAGTAGTGATTATATGGAAAAGAATCAGGTCAGCACAAAAACAATCAAATTTATTTTCTCTTTCCTCTTCTTTCCTCGCTCTTACCCCTACGCCGCCCAACCGCCGCCGCCGCCGGTGTACACCATAAACAGCCACCAGCGACTTCGAAGACGCCGGCCGACAGCCCAGACTTAGGCGAATCTTCGTCGGGCATTATCGGTCTCCTTCGAGCACCATTCCGCCGCGGAAAATGTCTTCTCAATTCCTATTTTCGCTCGAGTTTTCGTCAGATCCGGCCCCCGCCAATCCTCTCCGCTGTTGATCTACTCCTAGCCACTACACGACTCCACCAGCGACTCCAATCCTTCGTCGGCGAAAACGCCATTCCACCGCGAAAAACGCGTTCTCCCCCACGTTTTTTGTCCTCGTTTTTGTGAGTTTCGGGCACCGCAATCTCTCGCCGCCGCCAATATTGACAGGCTAAAATCGTATGCCTACAAATATAAAATATCAATGCTAACCTAAAATGTAGTAAGAGGGAAGCAAGGTTCGTATCCACAGAGAACGGTAATTATCAATGTATGTCAAGTAACAAATGGGGGGTTAATGAGTATAAGTGATCAAGTAATCAAAACACAAAAGAGTAATTTGTAAACAAATGAAGGAAAAGATCTCGGACAATTAATACCCTCTATCGTTCACCTAATTGGTCCTAGTTATCAACTAATCCTAATTCGTTGAGTATTTAATTAGTTGTAGAAATATAGTATCCTATCGTTTCTTAATTGTAGCTGTGAGGAGAGATCAGCCCTACCTAAAAGCCGTAATCGGTGGATAACAAAGACTCGCGCCTAAATTTAATCCAGCGAAAGCATAAAGCAATTAAACGATATCAACTAAGATTAACAAGATGTAGACACACACGGTTTCGATCTTTAATTAATATTTTTATTCTCTCTAACCTAATATATACCGATGTTCAGCATAGAAAAACTAGACTAGTTGCTACTTGTGAATTAACAATCTAACAATTAATCCTTAAATTGTGAATCTAGCAATATGATAGAACTAGGGGTAATTAGTTTGCAAACTAATTAAGCAATGAATCAATCAATAACAACAATGATAGCAAGACAATAAACAATACTCAAACGAATAAAGGAATTAGAATCAAACTCACAATTGTCGGTGAATAATAGCTTCGATTAATAAATCCGAGAATAAAAAGCTCCTTATCCTTGCATAAGCCTTCAAAATTATACTTTCGTCTTGAGACTGAAAAAATAAATAATGAAAATAAAACGTAACTTAAGTTTTAAATAGTAAAAGATTACAAAACGGGATTAGGAAACCCGTCTAATACGCCGACACAGCGGGACGACTCGTCCAGACGTCTCGTCTGGATACAGACGAGTTGTCCAAATATCTTGAGGTCTCGGGTGAAGTCCAACCAGGGACGAGTCGTCTAGACTGGATATGCACTGGCTCTGGCGATGTTTTTCAAACGGTCATAACTTCTTCGTTATTTGGCTTGTGAGGACGTGTGACCACTTCCTGGAAAGCTAAGATCATGAACTTTAACATGCCATTGGTTTCACTGCAATATGCTAATAAGCTGTTTGAGAGTTATGAAGCTTCAAATTGACCTTCCGTAAATTGACTAAAAACTCTTCCAAACTTGTTCAAATCCTATCGTATCGCTCCTTGGATCATCTTTCATCGCCTCATTGTCGTTCCACACAATTGCATATCAATCTTGAGGCCATAAATACATACAAAATCGCCAATTCTTATGTTAAGCACAAATTATCAAATAATCGAATTAGCCAATAAATCGATCCAAAAGCTACCATTTAAATGCATTAAAACCCATCTTTTACCACTAATAAGTGGTGTGTATCAGATATGCACCGTTTCCGGCTTCCTTCCTCATCTTCGCATCTATTTCGCTCATCGTGATGAGAAATGAAGAGGTGCGGGAGGTCAAGGCATTGTTCGACGGCTACAAACAGCCAGTTGTCGGCGACTGAGGTGGTGATGGATAAGGTTTGGGCGGGAGTAAGGCAGAGCAAGGGCGGGGATGAGGCGGGGCAGGAGCAGGGAAGGGTGGTCAGGTGGGGTTTGGGTGTGGTGTAGGATGAGAGAGAAAATGGTCAAATGTTGGTATATTTACTATTTTTCCTTTTGTTTTCGATGAAAATGTGAATTTTATTAATCAGAGACGAAACAGGTTCGACCTAACATTACACTAACCCCCTCAATTGGAACCACAAGTTATGATTACTGTAACAATTTTTCATTACAACTCTAACTCTACTTTTAACTTCCTTAATTACCATAGAACTAAGCTTTTTGGGATGAATTAGTATTTGCTCAATTCGACACTTGTTCCTTACCATACAAATGTGGTATATCAAGATGCACACAACATCAACTGCAACCTTGTTGGCCAATTTTGACTGCATTTTTCTTTGCACACCAAATGATCATATCGGCATCAGGGAAGTTCATTCTACACCATGTACTTACAACCTCCAGACACATCTTGGAGTAAGGCCAATTGAAAAACATGTGCTCATGAGTTTCACTAGCATTCTGATAGAGTATACAAGTATCCTCTTGACAGATGCAAATGATCTTTAGCTTGTCATTGAGTTGTAGTCTTCCTTGGACTGCTAGCCAGTTAATGAAATTAGCTCTAGTTGTGATATGTCTACACGACAAGAACTTCCCCCAACTGGTTTTTGTGTATTGACCTTTCATCCATTTATAACCAGCAAAGACAGTATATCTTACATCAGGCTCATTCCATTTTGTGGATGTAATGTCATCCTTCAGGCTCTCTTTTACTCCAGAAATCTTCTTCCAGTACCAACTGCAATCACTAAGAGGAGTGTAGTCAATCCAGTTCCTCGATTTCAGGTAAATGATGTTAACCCATTTGATCCGATCCAAAGGTTGTCAGCTTTCTTGAAGAGCCAGAATGCATACTTACCTACACAAGCTCTATTCTAAGTTATTATATCTCTTATTCCCAATTCACCTGCTTCTTTGGGAGTGCAAATAGTTTTCCATGCCACTAGGTGACTACTGATCTGATGCTCTTCATCACTGTCCCATAGGAAGTTCCTACGAATGGCATTGATCTTCCTCTTGACCATTTTGGGTATAAAGAACACCCTAGCCCAGAAATCATGGATATGCATTAGTACTGCCTTTTACAAGGGTGAGTCTCCCATCATGAGTTTCCTAGTTCCCAACCCTCTAATTCTTTGCACAATCTTCTAAGTCAGAATGCAATCCATGACACTTAATCTGCGAGCAGTAATCTAAATACCCAAGTATTTAAAGGGTATAGATCCCTCTTTAAACCCTGAAAAAGCCAACACCTCATCTTTCAGATATATCCCCATACCAACACAATACATGTCAGATTTCTCAACATTAGGATCAAAGTATTTTGGCTTGTAGAGTTTTTAGAGTTACATGTTTTAGTGAATTGAGTTAAGTTAAGTTACGTCTTTTAGTTATTGAGTTAAATTGAAGTAACTAGAGTTAGATGTTTTAATTATTGGAGTTAAGCTGGAGTTACGTATTATATTTGATGGAGTGAAATTGGAGTAATTGGAGTTATGGGTTTTAGTGAGTGGAGTTATGTTAGAATTACGAGAGTTAAGTTGAAGTAGGTGGGATTCTAATATTATTGGAGTTAGGCGAATGGAGTTACGCGTTTTAGTTGGTGGAGTTAATTGACTGGATTTAGTGGTTGCAGTTGATGGAGTTAAATGACTGGAATTATGCAGTTCAGACCATGGAGTTAACATAAATCAAAGGCTGAGATTAGTTCTGCCTTCTGACAAAATTATCACTTCTGACCGGATGCGCCCCCAATATTATATAATGGAGATCACAACAAAACTTAAATGAACTTTATTTATAAGAATTTGAAGTGATTTACAACATTTTAGTGGCTAAGCTCACTTAAGAGAGCCTAATAACTCTTATCTTTTCATTTGGTGTGATAACCAACTAACCACACATTTTGTATTATCTGAATAAAGCGATAGTATGAGTTTCAAATGAATTTAAAATTTATCAGAATTTTGTGTACAATCTCTTTGAATCTCAATAAGATATAAATAAAATCCCCTGATTCGAATTCACTTTGGTCTTCATTTCGAGGGCCGTGATGACTTATCTCGAACTGTACTTCAATTTAAATTTAGGGTGTTGAGTGTGTTGATATGATAATCTTTTGATAACCCTCTCAATTTGGTGTTCAAGGGC
Source organism: Spergularia bocconei (assembly GCA_963457585.1). NCBI lineage: Eukaryota > Viridiplantae > Streptophyta > Magnoliopsida > Caryophyllales > Caryophyllaceae > Spergularia > Spergularia bocconei. Next base: position 4,299,113 of record OY734947.1, on the reverse strand, counting down.
CTAGACTTGATCTTGAACTAGATTTGATCGTGGAACTTTTGTAAATCTCTGGTTTTTGGAAGCTTTCTCTGGATCTTCGAGGTTGATTATTGTCGACGACTTTCTAGTGCTTGTGAGCTTTCTCCAGATCTTGAGTGTTGTTCGGTTTTGTTGATCTTCGTGCCTGAGTCTTTCTCCAAGATGTCTTTTGAAAGTTTGGAAAATAATTGTGAGTTGGGGCTCATCATTTACCTATATATAGTGGAGATGTGAGAGTTTGGTAGAAGGAAGCTCACAAGATTGAGTTTACAGAACTCTATCTAAGAGGAAGCTAGCTTGTGAAAGTCATTGACTGCCTATCAATTGTTTATTTTGAGTTTATTAAACTTGCAATTTGAAATAATGATCTTGTAGTTTCGTTTCTCGTTGTGATGTGAGTCACAGGTGACATATAGTATTTTCTAATTTGCCAATCATGTAATATTGAAATGACACGTGACTTTCTTTAACCGTCAACGTAGACTTTTTTTATGTAAGAATTGTAAAATTTGTATTCATCCATTTGGGAATAAAAAAGGCGGGATATCTTACAAAAACGGACACCTCTAAATGAACCACTCCTAAACGAGCAACAACAGGGAATTTAAAATATCGATGACTTCTACATTCTCGCAGTTTATTGAGCTAGCTAATATTGTCACACTTACAATATATTTGATGTTCCTTACAATCTGATGGGTTTCATTCTGTTTTCCAGCAAACAGCCGATAATTTGTCTCATGCAAAGGCATGTATACAGTTGAAGTAAGGCTACAAACCATCCCCTTCTGCTTCCAATTCCTCTTATGTCGTTTCCGCCTTATCTAGTAAATCTCACCTAACAAGTTAGCTGGTCTACTCCTGATGTTTAGCCCGTTGAGAATTGCCCCCCAGACTTGGCTGGCAATAGAGCATTTAAAGAACAAATGTTGATGGCTTTCACGACTTCTTTTGCACGGGCAACAACGATTTATTAACACCATTCCTCTTGCACAGATCAGATATTGTCAACTGTAGGCAGAGCATTTTCCCTTGCCAATGCTACAATAAAGTTGTGTTTGGGGAGATTTATGGTGGTCTATGCAATCTTGTGCCATTGATTCTCCTGATACCTTTTGATATGCTCGGTTTTGTCGCTTTATTTGGCTTGTTTTTAATGCTATTTCGGGTTGTATTATTGGTTTTTATGTTGTAATTCTCACAAAACTGATTTATGTGACTTATGTGAGAAATTGGCTATTTAGAGCCGGTTGTTAGATTATGCAATCCCGAGTGTGAAATGCCAATGTGTTGCGAGACTGCTAGTTGGAATTCGAGGATTCATGTGGAGGAAAAGCGGCGTGCCGCGGAGTAGTTCGTGAAGAAAGCTGAAGATTCGACCCGAGACGAAGGCGCGGGGCGCAGAACTTGAAGGCGCGGGCCGCGGGTTTCTTGGCGCGGTCCGCGGATGCCTGCGTACGGATATTTTCCGTATTCACTTTATTTACTTTATTTTATTTCCGAAGACTATTAAACCTAGTTTGTACGTTTTATTTTGATAACTTTACATTCAGAATTCTTTTGACGGCTTGTAATTGAAGATTTATGGAGAACTAATCTCCTAACTTGGTTTATTACAGACTGAAGCTGCAATTTATCTTCATATTGTGAGATCGTTCTTATCGATTCAATTGTGAGTAATTTCAATTCTCTAGTTTTAATTATCATATTTCATAATTGTTCTTGCTAGGAGTACTACTAGCTTAGGGCTTTTATGATTTAATCGCTTGGAATAGTAGCATCTTATTCTGTTTAATCGATTGCTGATTCAACGTTAGATAGATTAAGGGAGAATTGATTTATTATCTGATTTGAACCGCGTGTGTTCTTGTTAGTTATTGTTGTTGATATTCTTAGACCTTATTGCTTCTATTGAATAGATCTAGACGCGTGATTTAGATTGATTGATAGATAGGGTTGTTTAGATACGCTGATTCGTTCTAAATAGCTAGGAAAGAAAAATAGAAATCTTGATTTCGCAACAACGTGCTCACATTAATAGATAAGTAACTTTCTATGATCGATTGATAAATTGTAGTGGATTGAAGTATAAAGCCAAGACTTGTTATTAATTGAATTCAACATTTGCTTTCATTACGTTTACATTAGTTTAGATTACTAAAACTCAATCAAACCCCCCCAATTGGTTACCCAATCGGCGTTACATACATTAACATTAACTGATTCCCTGAGGATACGAACTTGCTTGCCTACTACATAGTTTTAGGATAAGTACTGATTTAATTTGGTGTAACCCACGATAATTGCCCACCAAATTTTGGCGTCGTTGCCGAGGAATCGGCGTTTTTAATTGTTTTTGTGTGTTGGCGTTGATTTTTGTCTCTCTTTTTCGTGTAGTTGGTTTATGGTTAGCACCCGTTCCACTAACCACGAAGACTTGGAATATAATCCAGAGTTAGAGAGATTTCTTTTCAGGTTGCGCAAGGAAATCCGTGACAACTTCAAGGAACTTCCATTTCCGTTAGAGGTTCAAGAAGAGGAAATCACCATGCCGCCAACTCCACCTGAAACCCGTACACTCAAGGAGCTCACAGCTCCTAATGTGGATCAGCAGCCGCTATGCATCACTTTTCCTGCGACTACTGCTGTTGATCAGAAGATTGAGATTAAGTCTGGCCTGATTCACCAGTTACCCAATTTCTATGGTGAACCGGGGGAAGATCCGATACGACACTTGAGTGAATTCCACATTGTATGTATGGGGATGAAGCCACCTGGTGTGTCTGAGGATCAGCTGTTTCTGCGAGCTTTTCCCTTTTCTCTGAAGGGTAAGGCTAAGGATTGGATGTACCACCTTCCACCAGGTAGTATTACAGATTTTTCGGGGTTGAAGAAGTGTTTTCTCTCAAAGTACTTTCCAGCTTCAAAGTCATCTCAAATGAAGAAGGAGATAAGCAATGTGCAACAAAAATATGATGAGTGCTTGTATGATTATTGGGAGCGATTTGAGCAATTGTGTGCTAGCTGTCCCTATCACGGTTATACGGAACAAGACCTCATCCTATTTTTCTACAATGGTTTGACTGGAGATGATCGTAAGCTTGTGAATGCCACTAGTGGTGGTGGCATCGTGAACAAAACCCCAAGTCAAGCTCGTGCATTGATCAATGATTTGGCTGAAAACTCTAGGCCTTTGACTGAGAGGGGTGTTGTGAAAAGGGCAGTGAATGTTGCTGATTCTAGCTCTAATGAAGATTTGAAGCAGACAGTGCAGCAGTTAGCTTCTTTGATGAAGGATTATGTTATTTCCTCTCGACCCCAGCAGCAGGTTAAGGCTTGTGGTATATGTTATGAGGTGGGGCATCCTACTGATTCATGCCCGACTTTGCAAGATGATAATGTGGAAGAAGTCAATGCAGCTGGTTTTTCACACCCTCCGCAGCGGAAGTATGACCCCTATTCCCAAACTTACAATGAGGGATGGAGGGATCATCCGAACTTCCGATATGGGGGTGGACAAGACAATAGGAATGCGAATTTTCAAGGTTCTAAGTTCCCACCGAAGCAACCGTATCAAGGTCCACCAGCTCAAAGTTCTTAATCTTCTATGTCCACAGAGGAAATGTTGAGATCTCTTACGAAGAATGTAGTTCAAATGCAGCATAATATGGTTCAATTTCAACAAGAGACCAAGACTAGCATCCACAACATTGAGGGTCAAATTGGACAAATGGCCGGATCTATAAGTCGATTGGAGGCGCAAAACTCCGACAAATTTCCTTCCCAAGTTGTTGTACCCCAAAAGCCTCAAGCTAATGCCATTACATTGAGAAGTGGCAAGAAATTACAAGGGGAGGAGAAAATTTCGAGCCAAAAGAAGTTGGTTGAAACAGAAGAAGATGAGGACGAGAAGCAGAGGCAAAACGGCGGACCGCCGATTTCGGGGCGCGGACCGCGGGCGTCTGACGAAGGTGTTATTGACTCGTCTTTCGATTCCGAGCTGATACAAGATGCTATTCCTTCCAGTGCTCATCCAGTGGTCCCACATGAGCCTACCCCACCTTTTCCAGAGGCTTTGAAGGACACCCGACGCTATGAACATGATAAGGATATTTACGAGACATTCAGCAAATGTCAAGTGAATATTCCACTTTTGAGTTGGGTGAAAAGTTTGCCTAAGGGGCGAAGTTGCTAAAGGAGATGTTGACAATCAAGAGGACGCAGAAATTGCAAGGTAAGCAAAAGATCAAAGTAAGTGAGCAAGTTTCTGCGGTTTTTCAACGTAGACTACCTAAAAAGTGTGGTGACCCAGGTATGTTTACTATTCCTTGCACTTTAGGTAACACTACTTTTGCTAGGGCCATGCTAGACTTAGGAGCTTCAATTAATGTGCTTCCTTATTCTGTTTACAAATCTTTGGAGCTTGGTCCTTTGTATGAAACTGAGGTAGTGATACAATTAGCTGATAGATCTAATGCTTATCCTAAGGGTGTAGTAGAGGATGTGTTAGTTATGGTTGACAAGCTAGTATTTCCTGCTGATTTTTATGTGCTAGATATGGAGCATGATTTGCATGCCGCTCCTATTCTGTTAAGGCGGCCGTTTATGAAAACTGCTAGTACTAAGATAGATGTAGCAAGTGGGAAATTGACAATGGAGTTTGATAAAACTATGGTAGAATTCATTTTCAATGATGCCATGAAATATCCAGTGGAAGATCATTCTCTTTGTTCAATCGATATTGTTGACCCTTTAGTGCAGGATGTGTTTGATGTTGATGGCAGTGATGAGCTGCAGGTTGCCATTGACAATAGCTTGGTGGATGATAGTTTAGATTTTGCTATCTCTACTAACTTGCAGGAAGTGGTTGCTGATTTGGCTGCACTTGATACCATTCCTGTTGATGCTTTTAAGGCTAACGTTTCTGAGCTAATTATGCCCCTTGAGAGGCCTGTCCCATCTGTTGTGCAAGCACCTACAGTTGAACTTAAGCCGCTGCCTGAGCATCTGAAGTATGTGTTCCTTGGTGAGGGAGACACATTACCTGTAATCATCTCTAGTAAGCTCACTGAGGAGCAAGAGGAGCGATTGGTGGAGGTTCTTCGTCAGCATAAATTGGCCATTGGTTGGACTATTGCTGACATTCGAGGCTTAAATCCTGCCACCTGTATGCATCGAATTTTGCTAGAGGATGATGCTAAACCTGTGAGACAACCCCAGCGCAGATTGAATCCACCTATGATGGAGGTGGTGAAGAAGGAGATCCAGAAGCTGCTACAAGTGGGCATGATCTATTCTGTGCCTTACAGCCAGTGGGTAAGTCCGACACAGGTGGTTCCTAAGAAATCCGGTGTCACTGTGGTAAGAAATTCGCAAGGTGAGTTGGTCCCCACCCGGGTGCAAAATGGGTGGAGAGTTTGTATTGATTACCGTAGGCTGAATGCGGTGACGAAAAAGGATCACTTTCCTTTGCCATTTATTGACCAGATGTTAGAGAGACTTGCAGGGAAGGCGTTTTACTGTTTTCTGGATGGTTATTCAGGTTATTTTCAGGTACCCATTGCGCCGGAAGATCAACCTTAGACCACCTTTACATGCCCATTTGGCACTTTTGCGTATCGCCGCATGCCTTTTGGGTTATGTAATGCCCCTGCCACCTTCCAAAGGTGTATGATGAGCTTTTTTTCGGAGTATGTAGAGAAGTTCATGGAAGTTTTTATGGACGACTTTACAGTTCATGGCAACTCCTTTGATAATTGCTTGCATAACTTGTCTCTTGTCTTGCAGCGATGTATTGACAGTGACCTTGTGTTGAATAGTGAAAAGTGCCATTTTATGGTCACTCAAGGTATAGTTTTGGGTCATGTCATCTCCTCTAAGGGGATTGAGGTGGATAAGGCGAAGATTGACACCATTGAGTCTCTCCCCTACCCCTCTAACGTGCGTGCTGTGCAATCTTTTCTTGGCCATGCAGGATTTTATCGCAGGTTCATCAAGGATTTTTCGAAGATAGCGGCTCCTTTGTGCAAGTTGATGCAAAAGGACGTTGATTTTGTGTTTGATGACAAGTGCAAGCGCGCATTTGATGAGCTGAAAGCTCGGCTGACTACTGCGCCTATCATTCAGGCTCCGGATTGGTCTCTCCCTTTCGAGATCATGTGTGATGCGAGTGATTATGCGGTAAGTGCGGTTTTGGGTCAAAAGGTAAGTAAGGCATCTCATGTCATTCATTATGCCTCCATGACCCTGAATGAAGCTCAGCGCAACTACTCCACTACTGAGAAGGAGATGTTGGCTGTGGTATTTGCTCTTGAGAAATTTCGATCTTATTTGCTTGGTACGAAAATTGTTGTTTATACTGACCATGCAGCTCTTCGCTATCTGATGACGAAGAAAGAAGCCAAGCCACGTTTGATTCGATGGATTCTTCTCTTGAGTGAGTTTGATATTGAGGTTAAGGACAAGAAAGGAGCGGAGAATTTGGTAGCTGACCATCTTAGCCGCCTGGTTCATGAGGAGGACAAGCCCCATGCTCAAGAACCGGTCCAAGGAAAATTTCCTGATGAGGCGTTGTTTGCCTTAAGGGACGTCAAACCTTGGTATGCTCATATTGTAAATTTTCTTGCCTCTAACAAGTTTCCTCCAGGTTTTAGCAAGTCTCAGAAGGACAAGGTTCGCAGTGATGCGAAATACTATGTGTGGGATGAGCCCTATTTGTGGAAGCATTGTTCTGATCAAGTTATTCGTCGGTGTATTCCTGACACCGAGTTCATTGCTATCCTGGAGTTTTGTCACTCCCAAGCCTGTGGAGGACATTTTGGTGCCAAGAGGACGGCACGGAAGATACTTGATTGTGGTTTCTATTGGCCTAGCATATTCCGAGATGCTTACGCATTTTGTAAGGCCTGTGACAACTGTCAACGAGTAGGTAACATATCTCAGCGGAATGAAATGCCCCAAACCCCCTTGTTATATTGTGAGATATTTGATGTGTGGGGCATTGACTTTATGGGACCGTTCCCCAGTTCCCATGGTCATTTATATATACTTCTTGCTGTTGATTATGTTTCCAAGTGGGTAGAGACTATCCCCACTAGGACTGACAATTCTAAAGTGGTTGCAGATTTTCTTAAGCATAACATCTTTTCTAGGTTCGCCATGCCCCGAGCTTTGATCAGTGATAAGGGCACCCATTTTTGCAATCGTACAGTCCAGGCTTTGGTGAAGAAGTACGGTGTCACCCACAAGATTTCCACTTCATATCACCCGCAGACAAACGGACAGCGTGAGGTGTCCAACAGAGAGATTAAGCCCATCCTCCAGAAGACGGTGAATCCCAACCGTAAGGATTGGAGTCTGCGGTTACCTGATGCATTGTGGGCGTATCGTACAGCTTATAAGACTCCCATTGGTATGTCACCGTTCCGTCTTGTGTTTGGTAAGCCGTGTCATCTTCCTGTGGAGATTGAGCACAAGGCTTATTGGGCGGTGAAGGCTTTTAACATGGATATGGATGCCGCGGGGGAGCATAAGAAGTTGAAACTGCAGGAGTTAGAGGAGATTCGACTGGAGTCTTATGAGAACGCTGCGTTGTATAAGGAGAGAACCAAGGCATGGCATGACAAGATGATCATTAGGAAGGACTTTAAGTTTGGTGACAAAGTCCTCCTATTTCAATCTGGCCTTAGGTTGTTTCCTGGGAAATTGCGATCCCGCTGGATGGGTCCTTTCGTAGTGACTCAAGTTTTTCCTCATGGGGCGGTGGAAATTCGAAGTCTTGATTCGGATAAGCTATTCAAGGTAAATGGTCAGAGGTTAAAGCCCTATTATGAGGGATTTGAGACAAAAACCGTGGAATCTATGGAGTTTGAAGACCCGGTTTACGAGATTTGAGCTACGTGAGGGAAATGCGTCGAGCGAACGACGTTAAACAAAAGCGCTTATTGGGAGGCAACCCAATTTTTGTTCATTCAATTTGTAATTTTTGAATTTTGTTTTTGTTTGCTTTTATGTTTGTTTGTGTTTTGTGTGTTAGGAAAAACAAAGAGAAAACGAGAAGAACCATATAGCATGAGTACGATCTCGTGAGGAGCGGTCCGCGTGCGAGGACGAGCGGACCGCGGAAGAGACTCGAAGAAAAGACGGGCAAAAGAGTAGCGAATCCGCGACCCGCGCGGAGGTCCGCGGAAACAGAGCCGCGGGCCGCGGATAAAGGCGCGCGAACCGCGCCTGGGCACGAGCTGAGGTAAATACTCTTCTTCTTCGCGTCTCCCTCTCTCTCACCTCACTTATCTTACCCGACTTTCCCCACAAAAACACCCCTCTCCATCTCCAAACTCCTTCTCCTCCCACACAACCACTCCCTTTTCTTCCAAATTTCACACTCCCATCTCACCACAACATCATACTCACCTTCTTCTCCATCTTTCATCCTCAATAATCAACCCAAATCACCAAAAATCACATCAACCCTAGAAATTTGGGGGTTTTTGAATTGGAAGCAAATTGGTGCAATTGGAAGGTTGGGGGTGACGGTTTTGGTGTGTAATTGAAGTGGGTACTTGGATTCTTCAACAACTTGGTGCTTAGGAGGGATTTTGGAGGCTTAATTGCTACTTTAAGGTATAAATTCGAAATTCCTATGTTCCTTTGATTTGCTTAAATTTGTTGGTTGGAGTAGCTTATCATTGGGATTATAGTTGTTGTTGTTGCTTGTGAGTATTGTTGTTGTTGATTGTTGAGCTATTGTTGATTGTTGGGTAGTAGTTGTTGTGGGTGTGTGTTGTTGATTGGGATTGTTGATTGCCATTGTTGTAGACACCTTGGTAGGTGTTAGGATTGGTGTTTGTTGATTAGGAGCTTATTGTTGCTCTTGTTGTGTAGTGGGTTTTGGTTGTTGTTTGTTGAGTTTGCAACCATGGTTCACAAGAGAGCACGTGGTGATGCCGGGGCTAGTTCTTCCACCCCCACACCCATTGTTGATAGAGCTACTCGCCCATATAGGGGTCTTACGCATCTTACCGGTAGTGAGAAGAGGACTTGGACGGCGTTGAGTAGGCGTAATATTAAGACCACCTACTCCTTTGATGTGGCTACACTTAGGAGATTAGGTTTAGATGAGTCTATGCAACAACTCATGACTAAGATAGGTTTGGGAGGTTTGTATGGCAAGAAGGTGGGTACGGTGAAAATTTGGACTTTAGAGTTTTTATCTAGCTTTACTTTGATGAAGACTAGACAAGGGGAGCCCGCGGTGCATTTTAGACTCAATGATGAGATTTTTATTCTCTCATATGATCGTTTGAGGGCGGCACTTGGTATTGCACCTCCAGATGGTGAGTTTGTGGAGTTTGATAATGTGGGTATGACTCAATTTTGGAGAGATTTGTGTGGGCATGATATTAGTGGTATGAAGACCACTTGGATAGGTCACCCACTCATCCGCTTATTAGCTAGATTTCTTTCACAGTCGTTCTTTGGGCAAGGTGAGGGTACTAAGCTAAAGAAGGCGGATTTGCACTATTTGAGCATGTTTCTCCCATCTCGGCCGGGTATTCTCGATTGGTTGTCTTTGTTTTTGGGAGCTTGTGAGAAGACTAGGGACAAGGGGGCCGGTGACATTCCTATGGGGGGGATGATATCTTTGATTGCACGGTACCTTGACATTGTTCCCCAGCCCTATTCTGATGCTGACACTACACAGATGGTGATGTGTCAAGAGTGGACATTTACATTCCGTAAGTTGGTGGAGTGTCAGTGTTTGCGTAATGCGGATCCGCGTGGTGGTTGTTGGCTGTGGAAGTTTGGTGCCGAGCTCGAGTTAGCTATGCCATTACCTAGACCTCCCGATTCACCTTTACCCTCTGGTGGTAATGCTCGTGATTTCTTTGTTAGTGATATTTTTCATGATAGTAAGTATGGTAGAGCGGTAGACTCGGATGATGATGAGGATGATGATGATGGAGGTGCCGCAAGGGCTGCGGCCCGGGGTCGTAGGAGAGCTGCTCCTAGAGTTAGAGGTGAGCCACAACAGTTTGATGGAGGAGCTGCTCCCTTTTATCCTACGGAGGCTCAGTGGTTGGCTGCCCAGGAGCGGATGAGCTTGATGGAGGGTCGTCTGGATTCCCTCCACACTGATATGCATGCTGGTTTTGCTCGTCAGGAGGGTATGATGAGGCGCTTGATGCGTCATTTCTCCATTGCTGAGGAGGACCCCGCGGGGCCCTCCGGTTCTTGATCGTGCTTTGCAGGTTCGCTAGTGTTTCCCTTTGCTTTCTTTATTGGTTTTGATGCACATTAAGGACAATGTGTTGTTCAAGCATGGGGGAGATTAGCTATTGTTTTGTAACATATGTATATCGATGTATCTATTTATCGTTGGTTCAAAAAAAAAAACAAAAAAAACAAAAAGAAAAAAAAAACAAAAAGAAAAAAAAACGAAAAAAATAAAAAAAAAAAAAAGAGGAAAAAAGAAGAGAGAAGAAAGTCAGGAAAGAGAGATGAGCGGAAAAGAAAGTAAGGAAAAGACACGAGGGAAGAAAGTAAGCCGGTGAGTTTGGAAAATTTAACGAGAAGCTAGGTGAAAACCCGAAAGTGCGCCTAGGCAAAATGAGTGGAGTGTTCTACTATTCTGTACCGGTGTTGCATAGGAAGGGTGTGTGGAAGGTCGGGTCTGGGTAGGTCTCTCTTGGTTGATATAAGGAGGTTCGGTTGGATTGCTTAGTGTGGGTGATAGGCTAGAAATCCTCGTTCCCTTGGTTGTCTGGGGAAGTTGGTGGCTATACGAGGTAGTCTTTGATCCGTGGTATTTTTCCGGACCTAGGCTCACGAGGGAGTTGTGTGTGAGCGACATTGGGACACTTAGGGCATTTTTAGGTCCGTTTGCCATTTGGTTTCCTTGTGGTTTTGATTTGTGATGCATAAGATAGTTTGGGATCGTTGCGTTGAGATTACATCCGTGACGGCCCCTAACTTGGAAGACGAAGACCAAATACGGAGTAGAGGAGATAGGTTTGAATCATCTTCTTCCCGTGCTGCTTGCTAAAAGGCCTTGGAGACATTTTGATGGTTGTTTGTGATACTCGAGGACGAGTAAAGGTCTAAGCATGGGGGAATTTGATATGCTCGGTTTTGTCGCTTTATTTGGCTTGTTTTTAATGCTATTTCGGGTTGTATTATTGGTTTTTATGTTGTAATTCTCACAAAACTGATTTATGTGACTTATGTGAGAAATTGGCTATTTAGAGCCGGTTGTTAGATTATGCAATCCCGAGTGTGAAATGCCAATGTGTTGCGAGACTGCTAGTTAGAATTCGAGGATTCATGCGGAGGAAAAGAGGCGTGCCGCGGAGTAGTTCGTGAAGAAAGCTGAAGATTCGACCCGAGACGAAGGCGCGGGCCGCGGAACTTGAAGGCGCGGGCCGCGGGTTTCTTGGCGCGGTCCGCGGATGCCTGCGTACTGATATTTTCCGTATTCACTTTATTTACTTTATTTTATTTCCGAAGACTATTAAACCTAGTTTGTACGTTTTATTTTGATAACTTTACATTCAGAATTCTTTTGACGGCTTGTAATTGAAGATTTATGGAGAACTAATCTCCTAACTTGGTTTATTACGGATTGAAGCTGCAATTTATCTTCATATTGTGAGATCGTTCTTATCGATTCAATTGTGAGTAATTTCAATTCTCTAGTTTTAATTATCATATTTCATAATTGTTCTTGCTAGGAGTACTACTAGCTTAGGGCTTTTATGATTTAATCGCTTGGAATAGTAGCATCTTATTCTGTTTAATCGATTGCTGATTCAACGTTAGATAGATTAAGGGAGAATTGATTTATTATCTGATTTGAACCGCGTGTGTTCTTGTTAGTTATTGTTGTTGATATTCTTAGACCTTATTGCTTCTATTGAATAGATCTAGACGCGTGATTTAGATTGATTGATAGATAGGGTTGTTTAGATACGCTGATTCGTTCTAAATAGCTAGGAAAGAAGAATAGAAATCTTGATTTCGCAACAACGTGCTCACATTGATAGATAAGTGACTTTCTATGATCGATTGATAAATTGTAGTGGATTGAAGTATAAAGCCAAGACTTGTTATTAATTGAATTCAACATTTGCTTTCATTACGTTTACATTAGTTTAGATTACTAAAACTCAATCAAACCCCCCCCCCCCAATTGGTTACCCAATCGGCGTTACATACATTAACATTAACGGATTCCCTGAGGATACGAACTTGCTTGCCTACTACATAGTTTTAGGATAAGTACTGATTTAATTTGGTGCAACCCACGATAATTGCCCACCACCTAGATCTAGCATAGCCTCACGAAACACAGTATCTCCTAAAGCACAAGGTATAGTAAACATGCCAGGGTCGCTACATTTTGGGGGTAACTTCTTTTGAAACATAGCCGACACATATTCACTAACTTGTACCTTCTTAACTCTCTTAGATTTTTGCTTATTTTGCATGGTCAAAATCTCTTTCAACACCTTAGCAGATTTAGGAATGCTTTTAAGAAAGTCAAAGAGAGGTACGTTTACCTGACAATGCTGAAGAGTCTCATAGATATCCTTGTCATGTTCATACCTCCGACCATCCTTCAGTGCCTCCGGAAAGGGTGGGGTAGGCTCATATGAGACCAATGGAGGTTCCTTGGAAGATGTATCATCATGTATCAGCTCCGAATCAGTAGGCGAATCAGCATCGCCTTCATCTGAGTCCCGCGGACCGCCGATCTCAACCCGCGGACCGCCGTTTTGCTTCTGCTTCCCCTCTCCGTTTTCTTCCGTTTCACTCCTCAACTTCTTTTGTTTCGAAGTTTTCTCTTCCCCTTGCCTTGATGCACCTCCTTCTATTTCTTTACCACTACGGAGTGTAATGGCAAAGACTTGATGCTTGTAAGGTGGTTCCACTTGAGATGGTATTTTCTGTGCATCTTTCGCTTCCAAACGGCTTATAGAGGTAGCCATTTGTCCAATTTGACTCTCAATGTTGTGGATGCTAGCTTTGGTCTCTTGTTGGTATTGAACAATATTGCTCTGCATTTGAACCACGTTCTGGGTAAGAGACCTAAGCATGTCTTCAGTAGACATGGATGAACCTGAAGGTCGAGCTGGCTCGGATTGGAACTGTTGTTTCGGTGGATACCTACTACCTTGGAAATTTTGATTCATTTGGGGAATATTGTCTTGTTGTTGGTTCCCATACTTGAAATTTGGGTGATCCCTCCATCCCTCATTGTAGGTTTGAGAATAAGGATCATACTTGCGCTGTTGAGAACCAGTAAAACCAACTGCATTAACCTCTGCCACAACATCTTCTTGCAAAGTAGGGCATGTATTAGTGGGATGCCCAACTTCATAACAAACACCACAAGCCTTCACTTGTGGAGGTCTAGCAGATATAACAAAATCCTTCATCAACGAAGCCAGCTGTTGCACCGTATCTTTCAACTCATCAGTGGAACTAGAGTTAACAACATTAACTCCTTTCCTCATGGGCAACTCCCTCACACTTGTGGGTCTCGAATTCTCGGCCAAATCAGCAATAAGTGCTCTAGCTGCACTTGGGGTCTTGTTCACAATACCACCTCCACTAATGGCATTCACATGCTTACGATCATCTACGGAAAGACCGTTGTAGAAGAACAGTATGAGATCTTGCTCCGTATAGCCATGGTAGGGACAGCTAGCACATAACTTCTCAAATCGCTCCCAATAATCATATAAAGACTCATCATAATTCTGCTCCACATTGCTGATCTCCTTTTTCATCTGCGATGATTTAGAGGCCGGGAAATACTTAGCAAGAAAACACTTCTTCAACTCAAGAAACATGGTTATGCTACCTGTCGGAAGGTAGTACAACCAATCCTTAGCCTTCCCTTTCAGAGAAAAAGGAAAAGCTCTCAATAGCAACTGATCTGCTGGCACACCTGGCGGCTTCATACCCATGCAAACAATATGGAATTCGCTCAAATGTCGGATCGGATCCTCGCTGGGTTCACCATAGAAGTTGGGCAACTGATGAATCAGTCCCGACTTGATCTCAATCTTTTGATCATCAGTGGTGGCCGGAAAAGTAATGCACAATGGTTGCTGATCAACGTTAGGAGCAGTGAGCTCCTTCAGTGTACGGGTGTCAGGTGGAGGCGGCGGCATGTTGATCTCTTCTTCTTGAACCTCTATTGGAAATGGAAGTTCTTTGAAGTTGTCACAGATTTCCTTGCGTAACCTGAAAAGAAATCTCTCTAGCTCTGGATTATATTCCAAGACTTCGTGGTTAGTAGAACGGGTGTTAACCATAAACCAACAACACGAAATAGAGAGACTAAAATCAACGCCAAACACACAAAACAATTAAAACGCCAATTCCCCGGCAACGGCGCCAAAATTTGGTAGGCAATTGTCGTGGGTTGCACCAAATTAATTCAATACTTATCCTAAAACTATGTAGTAGGGCAAGCAAGTTCGTATCCACAGGGAATTAGTTAATGTCTATGTATGTAACGTCGATTGGGTAACCAATTAGGGGGGTTTTGTTTGAAGGTTGATTAAACTAAGCAAAGAACAAATAAGTTGGAAATCAATTAAAAGACAAGTCTTGGTTCTTGTTTCAATCCACTACCGATTTATCAATTGATCCTTGAAGATCAGTTATCTAATTATGTGAGCACTTTGTTGCGAAACCGAAATCTCTATTCTTCCTTTACTAGTTATTTAGAACGAATCAGCGTATCATAAACAACCCGAACTATCAATCAATCTAGAACACGCGCCTAGATATATTTCAATAGAAACAATTAGATCTAGAAGAATATCAACAAAGATAGGCAATTCAAACACACGCGGTTCAAATCGAATTATAAATCAATTCCCTCCTTAATCAATCTAACGTTGAATCAGCAATCAATTAGAAAGATAAAGTTGCTACTTTCCAAGCGATTAGATCATATAAGTTGCTAATACTAGTAGGCCTCCTAGCAAGAACAACCACAATCTATAAGAATTATAGTGCAAAAGAATTGATAATACTCACAATAGGATCGATAAGTAATAATCTCACAATCTGGCGATAAACGGTAGCTTCAATTCACAATCACCAAGATGGAGGAATTAGTTCTCCATAGAGTTCTTCAATAATCCCAAAATAAGTCTTGAGTTGCAAAGTTATGAAATAAAACGTAAAACCTAGGTATTAATAGTCCTCTAACAATAAAATACGGAAAATATTGAAATACGGAAAGTAGCTTCGCATAGGGCCGCGGACCGCGCGTCCAAATCCGCGGACCGCGCCAACAGCACCCGCGGACCGCGCGTTGCTCTCGGGTCCAATCTTCAAACTCGCATAACTTTTTCGTTACTTATCCGGTAAAGGCGTGTAACCATTTTTCGGAAAGGTAAGATCATGAACTTTCATCTCCACTTGGTTTCAATGCAAAATTCCAAATATCCTGAGAGATATGAAGCTCCAAAGTTTGCCTTGCACAACCGGATCAAATTTCGGCATTCTTGAGATTCCAAATGGTCATAATAACCACTAATTCTTGTATCAAACACAAATCACACCAAATAACATAATAAGCAGTCAAATGATACAAAAACCAACGTTAAACACCTCAAAAACCCGACTTTAACCACAACGAAATAGCGCACATCAAATTCCCCCATGCTTAGACCTTTACTCGTCCTCGAATATCACAAACAACCACCAAAATGTCTCCAAGGCCTTTATAACAGTTAGCACGGGTGGAAGATGATCAAATCCTATCTCCTCTACTCCAATCGAATGTGGCGAGTCTTCTTATTGCTAGTTAGGGGCCGTCACGGATGTAACCTCAACGCAACGGTCCCAAACTATCTTATACTTCATAAATCAAAACCACAATCAAAGCCAAATGGCAAAGAGACCTAAAATGCCCTAAGTGTCCCAATGCCGCTCACACACAACTCCCTCGTGAGCCTAGGTCCGGAATAATACCACGGATCAAAGACTACCTCGTATAGCCACCAACTTCCCCAAACAACCAAGGGACCGAGGATTTCTATCCTATCACCTATACTAAGCAATCCAACCGAACCTCCTTATATCATCCAAGAGAGACCTACCCAGACACGACCTTCAACACACCCTTCCTATGCAACACCGGTATAGAACAGTAGCACACTCCACTCATTTTGCCTAGGCGCCCTTTCGGGTTTTCACCTAGCCTCTCGTTAAATTTTCCAACTCACCGGCTGACTTTCTTCTCTCGTGTCTTTTCCTTACTTTCTTTTTCGCTCCTCTCTCTTTTCTGACTATCTTCTCTCTTCTTTTTTCCTCTTTCAATTTCATTTTTTTTTGTTTTTTTTTAAAGCAATAAAATAACAAAGTAGATACAATATACAATATACAATGAGAATCCACTCCCCCATGCTTAAACTGAACATTGTCCTCAATGTGAAACACAACAACATAAATAGGACAACAATGAAATGGGGAAAGAAAAAAATCTCATAAAGATGCAACGGTAGACCAAAAAGGATGCACTCCACCCATATGAATCGAAACATGCTCTCCAACAATAACAAAGCAGCATTCTCCTCAACCTCTTGAAAGAAATGGGCTCATAGAAAAAGAAAACAGGGTGTAGAGCCACTCTCAACTCACACCGTATCCCAAACACCCTCAAGAAAAGTCGCCACCAATCAACCACACTCTCCTCACAAATCCTCCATCTCCCTCCAAGAATAATGCACGTAACAACACAACTATCTACTCACCACTGTCAAATAGCACAAACCCACCCTCCAAATACACCAAAAGTGATCATGTGGTCCAAATGGGAAATGGTTCAAACTTGGGTAGGAACAACAAGCAAAAGTGGTAAAGCGTGGGTAGGAAACAAAGAGAGATGGTCCAAAAAACATGGTGAACAAAAATTGCGGTGGGTAAGAAAGGTGAGAAGTATGAGAAGGGAGAGAGATAAGGGAAAAGAAATGCATACCTTGCAATCGAACATCGGGCATCCTTTTTTTTCAATTTTTTTTTTTTTTTTTTTTTTTGCAAACTTACACAAAACAAACATTAAAAAGCAAAGGAATAAAACACACAAAATAAAAATAAAATGAAACTACTTGGGTTGCCTCCCAAGAAGCGCTGTTGTTTAACGTCGTTGGCTCGACGTATTGCGACTCAATCAATGTCAATCAAAAAGTCTTTTGGAGTCCCTTTTTCCTTCACTATCCAACATAAAAGACTCCTACCACCAAATTTTACACAACCCCTCAGTTTTTGAATTGGAACACAAGGGGGTTTCTTCCATTTGCGTGAGTCCTGCGAAACAGAAGACAAAAACTTTCCACCCAACAAGTGAGAAGAGGTTAGTTCACAGCTCTTCAAGCCTCTCACACTGTCATTCAAGCCACAACCTTTGGGGCTACTACCAATACCCACTTTCATCTTGTCTAGATCACGAGAATTGGGTGGCTCCTGCACTATGGAATCAAACACATTAATAGCACAAGCAGAACTATCATCAACAAGGTCCTCCTTGAGACCGTGGATGTTAAAACTCACAACTTCCCCATCAAATTCCATTGTAAGTGAACCAGAATGCACATCAATCTTAGTTTTAGCAGTTTTCAAGAAGGGTCTCCCTAACAGAATAGGGGGTGCAAATTGGTCACAATCCATATCCAAAACATAGAAATCAATAGGAAAAGTCAATTTATCAACTCGAACAAGCACATCCCTAACCACACCTCTAGGTTTCACTTGGGATTTATCAGCCAATTGAATCACAATACTAGTGTCATGTAGAGGGCCACATTTCAAACTATCAAACAAAGATAAAGGGATCACACTGATGGACGCACCTAGATCTAGCATAGCCTCACGAAACACAGTATCTCCTAAAGCACAAGGTATAGTAAACATGCCAGGGTCGCTACATTTTGGGGGTAACTTCTTTTGAAACATAGCCGACACATATTCACTAACTTGTACCTTCTTAACTCTCTTAGATTTTTGCTTATTTTGCATGGTCAAAATCTCTTTCAACACCTTAGCAGATTTAGGAATGCTTTTAAGAAAGTCAAAGAGAGGTACGTTTACCTGACAATGCTGAAGAGTCTCATAGATATCCTTGTCATGTTCATACCTCCGACCATCCTTCAGTGCCTCCGGAAAGGGTGGGGTAGGCTCATATGAGACCAATGGAGGTTCCTTGGAAGATGTATCATCATGTATCAGCTCCGAATCAGTAGGCGAATCAGCATCGCCTTCATCTGAGTCCCGCGGACCGCCGATCTCAACCCGCGGACCGCCGTTTTGCTTCTGCTTCCCCTCTCCGTTTTCTTCCGTTTCACTCCTCAACTTCTTTTGTTTCGAAGTTTTCTCTTCCCCTTGCCTGGATGCACCTCCTTCTATTTCTTTACCACTACGGAGTGTAATGGCAAAGACTTGATGCTTGTAAGGTGGTTCCACTTGAGATGGTATTTTCTGTGCATCTTTCGCTTCCAAACGGCTTATAGAGGTAGCCATTTGTCCAATTTGACTCTCAATGTTGTGGATGCTAGCTTTGGTCTCTTGTTGGTATTGAACAATATTGCTCTGCATTTGAACCACGTTCTGGGTAAGAGACCTAAGCATGTCTTCAGTAGACATGGATGAACCTGAAGGTCGAGCTGGCTCGGATTGGAACTGTTGTTTCGGTGGATACCTACTACCTTGGAAATTTTGATTCATTTGGGGAATATTGTCTTGTTGTTGGTTCCCATACTTGAAATTTGGGTGATCCCTCCATCCCTCATTGTAGGTTTGAGAATAAGGATCATACTTGCGCTGTTGAGAACCAGTAAAACCAACTGCATTAACCTCTGCCACAACATCTTCTTGCAAAGTAGGGCATGTATTAGTGGGATGCCCAACTTCATAACAAACACCACAAGCCTTCACTTGTGGAGGTCTAGCAGATATAACAAAATCCTTCATCAACGAAGCCAGCTGTTGCACCGTATCTTTCAACTCATCAGTGGAACTAGAGTTAACAGCATTAACTCCTTTCCTCATGGGCAACTCCCTCACACTTGTGGGTCTCGAATTCTCGGCCAAATCAGCAATAAGTGCTCTAGCTGCACTTGGGGTCTTGTTCACAATACCACCTCCACTAATGGCATTCACATGCTTACGATCATCTACGGAAAGACCGTTGTAGAAGAACAGTATGAGATCTTGCTCCGTATAGCCATGGTAGGGACAGCTAGCACATAACTTCTCAAATCGCTCCCAATAATCATATAAAGACTCATCATAATTCTGCTCCACATTGCTGATCTCCTTTTTCATCTGCGATGATTTAGAGGCCGGGAAATACTTAGCAAGAAAACACTTCTTCAACTCAAGAAACATGGTTATGCTACCTGTCGGAAGGTAGTACAACCAATCCTTAGCCTTCCCTTTCAGAGAAAAAGGAAAAGCTCTCAATAGCAACTGATCTGCTGGCACACCTGGCGGCTTCATACCCATGCAAACAATATGGAATTCGCTCAAATGTCGGATCGGATCCTCGCTGGGTTCACCATAGAAGTTGGGCAACTGATGAATCAGTCCCGACTTGATCTCAATCTTTTGATCATCAGTGGTGGCCGGAAAAGTAATGCACAATGGTTGCTGATCAACGTTAGGAGCAGTGAGCTCCTTCAGTGTACGGGTGTCAGGTGGAGGCGGCGGCATGTTGATCTCTTCTTCTTGAACCTCTATTGGAAATGGAAGTTCTTTGAAGTTGTCACAGATTTCCTTGCGTAACCTGAAAAGAAATCTCTCTAGCTCTGGATTATATTCCAAGACTTCGTGGTTAGTAGAACGGGTGTTAACCATAAACCAACAACACGAAATAGAGAGACTAAAATCAACGCCAAACACACAAAATAATTAAAACGCCAATTCCCCGGCAACGGCGCCAAAATTTGGTAGGCAATTGTCGTGGGTTGCACCAAATTAATTCAATACTTATCCTAAAACTATGTAGTAGGGCAAGCAAGTTCGTATCCACAGGGAATTAGTTAATGTCTATGTATGTAACGTCGATTGGGTAACCAATTAGGGGGGTTTTGTTTGAAGGTTGATTAAACTAAGCAAAGAACAAATAAGTTGGAAATCAATTAAAAGACAAGTCTTGGTTCTTGTTTCAATCCACTACCGATTTATCAATTGATCCTTGAAGATCAGTTATCTAATTATGTGAGCACTTTGTTGCGAAACCGAAATCTCTATTCTTCCTTTACTAGTTATTTAGAACGAATCAGCGTATCATAAACAACCCGAACTATCAATCAATCTAGAACACGCGCCTAGATATATTTCAATAGAAACAATTAGATCTAGAAGAATATCAACAAAGATAGGCAATTCAAACACACGCGGTTCAAATCGAATTATAAATCAATTCCCTCCTTAATCAATCTAACGTTGAATCAGCAATCAATTAGAAAGATAAAGTTGCTACTTTCCAAGCGATTAGATCATATAAGTTGCTAATACTAGTAGGCCTCCTAGCAAGAACAACCACAATCTATAAGAATTATAGTGCAAAAGAATTGATAATACTCACAATAGGATCGATAAGTAATAATCTCACAATCTGGCGATAAACGGTAGCTTCAATTCACAATCACCAAGATGGAGGAATTAGTTCTCCATAGAGTTCTTCAATAATCCCAAAATAAGTCTTGAGTTGCAAAGTTATGAAATAAAACGTAAAACCTAGGTATTAATAGTCCTCTAACAATAAAATACGGAAAATATTGAAATACGGAAAGTAGCTTCGCATAGGGCCGCGGACCGCGCGTCCAAATCCGCGGACCGCGCCAACAGCACCCGCGGACCGCGCGTTGCTCTCGGGTCCAATCTTCAAACTCGCATAACTTTTTCGTTACTTATCCGGTAAAGGCGTGTAACCATTTTTCGGAAAGGTAAGATCATGAACTTTCATCTCCACTTGGTTTCAATGCAAAATTCCAAATATCCTGAGAGATATGAAGCTCCAAAGTTTGCCTTGCACAACCGGATCAAATTTCGGCATTCTTGAGATTCCAAATGGTCATAATAACCACTAATTCTTGTATCAAACACAAATCACACCAAATAACATAATAAGCAGTCAAATGATACAAAAACCAACGTTAAACACCTCAAAAACCCGACTTTAACCACAACGAAATAGCGCACATCAAATTCCCCCATGCTTAGACCTTTACTCGTCCTCGAGTATCACAAACAACCACCAAAATGTCTCCAAGGCCTTTATAACAGTTAGCACGGGTGGAAGATGATCAAATCCTATCTCCTCTACTCCAATCGAATGTGGCGAGTCTTCTTATTGCTAGTTAGGGGCCGTCACGGATGTAACCTCAACGCAACGGTCCCAAACTATCTTATACTTCATAAATCAAAACCACAATCAAAGCCAAATGGCAAAGAGACCTAAAATGCCCTAAGTGTCCCAATGCCGCTCACACACAACTCCCTCGTGAGCCTAGGTCCGGAATAATACCACGGATCAAAGACTACCTCGTATAGCCACCAACTTCCCCAAACAACCAAGGGACCGAGGATTTCTATCCTATCACCTATACTAAGCAATCCAACCGAACCTCCTTATATCATCCAAGAGAGACCTACCCAGACACGACCTTCAACACACCCTTCCTATGCAACACCGGTATAGAACAGTAGCACACTCCACTCATTTTGCCTAGGCGCCCTTTCGGGTTTTCACCTAGCCTCTCGTTAAATTTTCCAACTCACCGGCTGACTTTCTTCTCTCGTGTCCCTTACTTTCTTTTTCGCTCCTCTCTCTTTTCTGACTATCTTCTCTCTTCTTTTTTCCTCTTTCAATTTCATTTTTTTTTTGTTTTTTTTTTAAAGCAATAAAATAACAAAGTAGATACAATATACAATATACAATGAGAATCCACCCCCCCATGCTTAAACTGAACATTGTCCTCAATGTGAAACACAACAACATAAATAGGACAACAATGAAATGGGGAAAGAAAAAAATCTCATAAAGATGCAACGGTAGACCAAAAAGGATGCACTCCACCCATATGAATCGAAACATGCTCTCCAACAATAACAAAGCAGCATTCTCCTCAACCTCTTGAAAGAAATGGGCTCATAGAAAAAGAAAACAGGGTGTAGAGCCACTCTCAACTCACACCGTATCCCAAACACCCTCAAGAAAAGTCGCCACCAATCAACCACACTCTCCTCACAAATCCTCCATCTCCCTCCAAGAATAATGCACGTAACAACACAACTATCTACTCACCACTGTCAAATAGCACAAACCCACCCTCCAAATACACCAAAAGTGATCATGTGGTCCAAATGGGAAATGGTTCAAACTTGGGTAGGAACAACAAGCAAAAGTGGTAAAGCGTGGGTAGGAAACAAAGAGAGATGGTCCAAAAAACATGGTGAACAAAAATTGCGGTGGGTAAGAAAGGTGAGAAGTATGAGAAGGGAGAGAGATAAGGGAAAAGAAATGCATACCTTGCAATCGAACATCGGGCATCCTTTTTTTTTCAATTTTTTTTTTTTTTTTTTTTTTTTTTTTTTTTTTTGCAAACTTACACAAAACAAACATTAAAAAGCAAAGGAATAAAACACACAAAATAAAAATAAAATGAAACTACTTGGGTTGCCTCCCAAGAAGCGCTGTTGTTTAACGTCGTTGGCTCGACGTATTGCGACTCAATCAATGTCAATCAAAAAGTCTTTTGGAGTCCCTTTTTCCTTCACTATCCAACATAAAAGACTCCTACCACCAAATTTTACACAACCCCTCAGTTTTTGAATTGGAACACAAGGGGGTTTCTTCCATTTGCGTGAGTCCTGCGAAACAGAAGACAAAAACTTTCCACCCAGCAAGTGAGAAGAGGTTAGTTCACAGCTCTTCAAGCCTCTCACACTGTCATTCAAGGGCTACTACCAATACCCACTTTCATCTTGTCTAGATCGCGAGAATTGGGTGGCTCCTGCACTATGGAATCAAACACATTAATAGCACAAGCAGAACTATCATCAACAAGGTCCTCCTTGAGACCGTGGATGTTAAAACTCACAACTTCCCCATCAAATTCCATTGTAAGTGAACCAGAATGCACATCAATCTTAGTTTTAGCAGTTTTTAAGAAGGGTCTCCCTAACAGAATAGGGGGTGCAAATTGGTCACAATCCATATCCAAAACATAGAAATCAATAGGAAAAGTCAATTTATCAACTCGAACAAGCACATCCCTAACCACACCTCTAGGTTTCACTTGGGATTTATCAGCCAATTGAATCACAATACTAGTGTCATGTAGAGGGCCACATTTCAAACTATCAAACAAAGATAAAGGGATCACACTGATGGACGCACCTAGATCTAGCATAGCCTCACGAAACACAGTATCTCCTAAAGCACAAGGTATAGTAAACATGCCAGGGTCGCTACATTTTGGGGGTAACTTCTTTTGAAACATAGCCGACACATATTCACTAACTTGTACCTTCTTAACTCTCTTAGATTTTTGCTTATTTTGCATGGTCAAAATCTCTTTCAACACCTTAGCAGATTTAGGAATGCTTTTAAGAAAGTCAAAGAGAGGTACGTTTACCTGACAATGCTGAAGAGTCTCATAGATATCCTTGTCATGTTCATACCTCCGACCATCCTTCAGTGCCTCCGGAAAGGGTGGGGTAGGCTCATATGAGACCAATGGAGGTTCCTTGGAAGATGTATCATCATGTATCAGCTCCGAATCAGTAGGCGAATCAGCATCGCCTTCATCTGAGTCCCGCGGACCGCCGATCTCAACCCGCGGACCGCCGTTTTGCTTCTGCTTCCCCTCTCCGTTTTCTTCCGTTTCACTCCTCAACTTCTTTTGTTTCGAAGTTTTCTCTTCCCCTTGCCTTGATGCACCTCCTTCTATTTCTTTACCACTACGGAGTGTAATGGCAAAGACTTGATGCTTGTAAGGTGGTTCCACTTGAGATGGTATTTTCTGTGCATCTTTCGCTTCCAAACGGCTTATAGAGGTAGCCATTTGTCCAATTTGACTCTCAATGTTGTGGATGCTAGCTTTGGTCTCTTGTTGGTATTGAACAATATTGCTCTGCATTTGAACCACGTTCTGGGTAAGAGACCTAAGCATGTCTTCAGTAGACATGGATGAACCTGAAGGTCGAGCTGGCTCGGATTGGAACTGTTGTTTCGGTGGATACCTACTACCTTGGAAATTTTGATTCATTTGGGGAATATTGTCTTGTTGTTGGTTCCCATACTTGAAATTTGGGTGATCCCTCCATCCCTCATTCTAGGTTTGAGAATAAGGATCATACTTGCGCTGTTGAGAACCAGTAAAACCAACTGCATTAACCTCTGCCACAACATCTTCTTGCAAAGTAGGGCATGTATTAGTGGGATGCCCAACTTCATAACAAACACCACAAGCCTTCACTTGTGGAGGTCTAGCAGATATAACAAAATCCTTCATCAACGAAGCCAGCTGTTGCACCGTATCTTTCAACTCATCAGTGGAACTAGAGTTAACAGCATTAACTCCTTTCCTCATGGGCAACTCCCTCACACTTGTGGGTCTCGAATTCTCGGCCAAATCAGCAATAAGTGCTCTAGCTGCACTTGGGGTCTTGTTCACAATACCACCTCCACTAATGGCATTCACATGCTTACGATCATCTACGGAAAGACCGTTGTAGAAGAACAGTATGAGATCTTGCTCCGTATAGCCATGGTAGGGACAGCTAGCACATAACTTCTCAAATCGCTCCCAATAATCATATAAAGACTCATCATAATTCTGCTCCACATTGCTGATCTCCTTTTTCATCTGCGATGATTTAGAGGCCGGGAAATACTTAGCAAGAAAACACTTCTTCAACTCAAGAAACATGGTTATGCTACCTGTCGGAAGGTAGTACAACCAATCCTTAGCCTTCCCTTTCAGAGAAAAAGGAAAAGCTCTCAATAGCAACTGATCTGCTGGCACACCTGGCGGCTTCATACCCATGCAAACAATATGGAATTCGCTCAAATGTCGGATCGGATCCTCGCTGGGTTCACCATAGAAGTTGGGCAACTGATGAATCAGTCCCGACTTGATCTCAATCTTTTGATCATCAGTGGTGGCCGGAAAAGTAATGCACAATGGTTGCTGATCAACGTTAGGAGCAGTGAGCTCCTTCAGTGTACGGGTGTCAGGTGGAGGCGGCGGCATGTTGATCTCTTCTTCTTGAACCTCTATTGGAAATGGAAGTTCTTTGAAGTTGTCACAGATTTCCTTGCGTAACCTGAAAAGAAATCTCTCTAGCTCTGGATTATATTCCAAGACTTCGTGGTTAGTAGAACGGGTGTTAACCATAAACCAACAACACGAAATAGAGAGACTAAAATCAACGCCAAACACACAAAACAATTAAAACGCCAATTCCCCGGCAACGGCGCCAAAATTTGGTAGGCAATTGTCGTGGGTTGCACCAAATTAATTCAATACTTATCCTAAAACTATGTAGTAGGGCAAGCAAGTTCGTATCCACAGGGAATTAGTTAATGTCTATGTATGTAACGTCGATTGGGTAACCAATTAGGGGGGTTTTGTTTGAAGGTTGATTAAACTAAGCAAAGAACAAATAAGTTGGAAATCAATTAAAAGACAAGTCTTGGTTCTTGTTTCAATCCACTACCGATTTATCAATTGATCCTTGAAGATCAGTTATCTAATTATGTGAGCACTTTGTTGCGAAACCGAAATCTCTATTCTTCCTTTACTAGTTATTTAGAACGAATCAGCGTATCATAAACAACCCTAACTATCAATCAATCTAGAACACGCGCCTAGATATATTTCAATAGAAACAATTAGATCTAGAAGAATATCAACAAAGATAGGCAATTCAAACACACGCGGTTCAAATCGAATTATAAATCAATTCCCTCCTTAATCAATCTAACGTTGAATCAGCAATCAATTAGAAAGATAAAGTTGCTACTTTCCAAGCGATTAGATCATATAAGTTGCTAATACTAGTAGGCCTCCTAGCAAGAACAACCACAATCTATAAGAATTATAGTGCAAAAGAATTGATAATACTCACAATAGGATCGATAAGTAATAATCTCACAATCTGGCGATAAACGGTAGCTTCAATTCACAATCACCAAGATGGAGGAATTAGTTCTCCATAGAGTTCTTCAATAATCCCAAAATAAGTCTTGAGTTGCAAAGTTATGAAATAAAACGTAAAACCTAGGTATTAATAGTCCTCTAACAATAAAATACGGAAAATATTGAAATACGGAAAGTAGCTTCGCATAGGGCCGCGGACCGCGCGTCCAAATCCGCGGACCGCGCCAACAGCACCCGCGGACCGCGCGTTGCTCTCGGGTCCAATCTTCAAACTCGCATAACTTTTTCGTTACTTATCCGGTGAAGGCGTGTAAGCACTTTTCGGAAAGGTAAGATCATGAAATTTCATCTCCACTTGGTTTCAATGCAAAATTCCAAATATCCTGAGAGATATGAAGCTCCAAAGTTTGCCTTGCACAACCGGATCAAATTTCGGCATTCTTGAGATTCCAAATGGTCATAATAACCACTAATTCTTGTATCAAACACAAATCACACCAAATAACATAATAAGCAGTCAAATGATACAAAAACCAACGTTAAACACCTCAAAAACCCGACTTTAACCACAACGAAATAGCGCACATCAAATTCCCCCATGCTTAGACCTTTACTCGTCCTCGAATATCACAAACAACCACCAAAATGTCTCCAAGGCCTTTATAACAGTTAGCACGGGTGGAAGATGATCAAATCCTATCTCCTCTACTCCAATCGAATGTGGCGAGTCTTCTTATTGCTAGTTAGGGGCCGTCACGGATGTAACCTCAACGCAACGGTCCCAAACTATCTTATACTTCATAAATCAAAACCACAATCAAAGCCAAATGGCAAAGAGACCTAAAATGCCCTAAGTGTCCCAATGCCGCTCACACACAACTCCCTCGTGAGCCTAGGTCCGGAATAATACCACGGATCAAAGACTACCTCGTATAGCCACCAACTTCCCCAAACAACCAAGGGACCGAGGATTTCTATCCTATCACCTATACTAAGCAATCCAACCGAACCTCCTTATATCATCCAAGAGAGACCTACCCAGACACGACCTTCAACACACCCTTCCTATGCAACACCGGTATAGAACAGTAGCACACTCCACTCATTTTGCCTAGGCGCCCTTTCGGGTTTTCACCTAGCCTCTCGTTAAATTTTCCAACTCACCGGCTGACTTTCTTCTCTCGTGTCTTTTCCTTACTTTCTTTTTCGCTCCTCTCTCTTTTCTGACTATCTTCTCTCTTCTTTTTTCCTCTTTCAATTTCATTTTTTTTTTGTTTTTTTTTTAAAGCAATAAAATAACAAAGTAGATACAATATACAATATACAATGAGAATCCACTCCCCCATGCTTAAACTGAACATTGTCCTCAATGTGAAACACAACAACATAAATAGGACAACAATGAAATGGGGAAAGAAAAAAATCTCATAAAGATGCAACGGTAGACCAAAAAGGATGCACTCCACCCATATGAATCGAAACATGCTCTCCAACAATAACAAAGCAGCATTCTCCTCAACCTCTTGAAAGAAATGGGCTCATAGAAAAAGAAAACAGGGTGTAGAGCCACTCTCAACTCACACCGTATCCCAAACACCCTCAAGAAAAGTCGCCACCAATCAACCACACTCTCCTCACAAATCCTCCATCTCCCTCCAAGAATAATGCACGTAACAACACAACTATCTACTCACCACTGTCAAATAGCACAAACCCACCCTCCAAATACACCAAAAGTGATCATGTGGTCCAAATAGGAAATGGTTCAAACTTGGGTAGGAACAACAAGCAAAAGTGGTAAAGCGTGGGTAGGAAACAAAGAGAGATGGTCCAAAAAACATGGTGAACAAAAATTGCGGTGGGTAAGAAAGGTGAGAAGTATGAGAAGGGAGAGAGATAAGGGAAAAGAAATGCATACCTTGCAATCGAACATCGGGCATCCTTTTTTTTCAATATTTTTTTTTTTTTTTTTTTTTTTTTTTTTTTTTGCAAACTTACACAAAACAAACATTAAAAAGCAAAGGAATAAAACACACAAAATAAAAATAAAATGAAACTACTTGGGTTGCCTCCCAAGAAGCGCTGTTGTTTAACGTCGTTGGCTCGACGTATTGCGACTCAATCAATGTCAATCAAAAAGTCTTTTGGAGTCCCTTTTTCCTTCACTATCCAACATAAAAGACTCCTACCACCAAATTTTACACAACCCCTCAGTTTTTGAATTGGAACACAAGGGGGTTTCTTCCATTTGCGTGAGTCCTGCGAAACAGAAGACAAAAACTTTCCACCCAGCAAGTGAGAAGAGGTTAGTTCACAGCTCTTCAAGCCTCTCACACTGTCATTCAAGGGCTACTACCAATACCCACTTTCATCTTGTCTAGATCACGAGAATTGGGTGGCTCCTGCACTATGGAATCAAACACATTAATAGCACAAGCAGAACTATCATCAACAAGGTCCTCCTTGAGACCGTGGATGTTAAAACTCACAACTTCCCCATCAAATTCCATTGTAAGTGAACCAGAATGCACATCAATCTTAGTTTTAGCAGTTTTTAAGAAGGGTCTCCCTAACAGAATAGGGGGTGCAAATTGGTCACAATCCATATCCAAAACATAGAAATCAATAGGAAAAGTCAATTTATCAACTCGAACAAGCACATCCCTAACCACACCTCTAGGTTTCACTTGGGATTTATCAGCCAATTGAATCACAATACTAGTGTCATGTAGAGGGCCACATTTCAAACTATCAAACAAAGATAAAGGGATCACACTGATGGACGCACCTAGATCTAGCATAGCCTCACGAAACACAGTATCTCCTAAAGCACAAGGTATAGTAAACATGCCAGGGTCGCTACATTTTGGGGGTAACTTCTTTTGAAACATAGCCGACACATATTCACTAACTTGTACCTTCTTAACTCTCTTAGATTTTTGCTTATTTTGCATGGTCAAAATCTCTTTCAACACCTTAGCAGATTTAGGAATGCTTTTAAGAAAGTCAAAGAGAGGTACGTTTACCTGACAATGCTGAAGAGTCTCATAGATATCCTTGTCATGTTCATACCTCCGACCATCCTTCAGTGCCTCCGGAAAGGGTGGGGTAGGCTCATATGAGACCAATGGAGGTTCCTTGGAAGATGTATCATCATGTATCAGCTCCGAATCAGTAGGCGAATCAGCATCGCCTTCATCTGAGTCCCGCGGACCGCCGATCTCAACCCGCGGACCGCCGTTTTGCTTCTGCTTCCCCTCTCCGTTTTCTTCCGTTTCACTCCTCAACTTCTTTTGTTTCGAAGTTTTCTCTTCCCCTTGCCTTGATGCACCTCCTTCTATTTCTTTACCACTACGGAGTGTAATGGCAAAGACTTGATGCTTGTAAGGTGGTTCCACTTGAGATGGTATTTTCTGTGCATCTTTCGCTTCCAAACGGCTTATAGAGGTAGCCATTTGTCCAATTTGACTCTCAATGTTGTGGATGCTAGCTTTGGTCTCTTGTTGGTATTGAACAATATTGCTCTGCATTTGAACCACGTTCTGGGTAAGAGACCTAAGCATGTCTTCAGTAGACATGGATGAACCTGAAGGTCGAGCTGGCTCGGATTGGAACTGTTGTTTCGGTGGATACCTACTACCTTGGAAATTTTGATTCATTTGGGGAATATTGTCTTGTTGTTGGTTCCCATACTTGAAATTTGGGTGATCCCTCCATCCCTCATTCTAGGTTTGAGAATAAGGATCATACTTGCGCTGTTGAGAACCAGTAAAACCAACTGCATTAACCTCTGCCACAACATCTTCTTGCAAAGTAGGGCATGTATTAGTGGGATGCCCAACTTCATAACAAACACCACAAGCCTTCACTTGTGGAGGTCTAGCAGATATAACAAAATCCTTCATCAACGAAGCCAGCTGTTGCACCGTATCTTTCAACTCATCAGTGGAACTAGAGTTAACAGCATTAACTCCTTTCCTCATGGGCAACTCCCTCACACTTGTGGGTCTCGAATTCTCGGCCAAATCAGCAATAAGTGCTCTAGCTGCACTTGGGGTCTTGTTCACAATACCACCTCCACTAGTGGCATTCACATGCTTACGATCATCTACGGAAAGACCGTTGTAGAAGAACAGTATGAGATCTTGCTCCGTATAGCCATGGTAGGGACAGCTAGCACATAACTTCTCAAATCGCTCCCAATAATCATATAAAGACTCATCATAATTCTGCTCCACATTGCTGATCTCCTTTTTCATCTGCGATGATTTAGAGGCCGGGAAATACTTAGCAAGAAAACACTTCTTCAACTCAAGAAACATGGTTATGCTACCTGTCGGAAGGTAGTACAACCAATCCTTAGCCTTCCCTTTCAGAGAAAAAGGAAAAGCTCTCAATAGCAACTGATCTGCTGGCACACCTGGCGGCTTCATACCCATGCAAACAATATGGAATTCGCTCAAATGTCGGATCGGATCCTCGCTGGGTTCACCATAGAAGTTGGGCAACTGATGAATCAGTCCCGACTTGATCTCAATCTTTTGATCATCAGTGGTGGCCGGAAAAGTAATGCACAATGGTTGCTGATCAACGTTAGGAGCAGTGAGCTCCTTCAGTGTACGGGTGTCAGGTGGAGGCGGCGGCATGTTGATCTCTTCTTCTTGAACCTCTATTGGAAATGGAAGTTCTTTGAAGTTGTCACAGATTTCCTTGCGTAACCTGAAAAGAAATCTCTCTAGCTCTGGATTATATTCCAAGACTTCGTGGTTAGTAGAACGGGTGTTAACCATAAACCAACAACACGAAATAGAGAGACTAAAATCAACGCCAAACACACAAAACAATTAAAACGCCAATTCCCCGGCAACGGCGCCAAAATTTGGTAGGCAATTGTCGTGGGTTGCACCAAATTAATTCAATACTTATCCTAAAACTATGTAGTAGGGCAAGCAAGTTCGTATCCACAGGGAATTAGTTAATGTCTATGTATGTAACGTCGATTGGGTAACCAATTAGGGGGGTTTTGTTTGAAGGTTGATTAAACTAAGCAAAGAACAAATAAGTTGGAAATCAATTAAAAGACAAGTCTTGGTTCTTGTTTCAATCCACTACCGATTTATCAATTGATCCTTGAAGATCAGTTATCTAATTATGTGAGCACTTTGTTGCGAAACCGAAATCTCTATTCTTCCTTTACTAGTTATTTAGAACGAATCAGCGTATCATAAACAACCCTAACTATCAATCAATCTAGAACACGCGCCTAGATATATTTCAATAGAAACAATTAGATCTAGAAGAATATCAACAAAGATAGGCAATTCAAACACACGCGGTTCAAATCGAATTATAAATCAATTCCCTCCTTAATCAATCTAACGTTGAATCAGCAATCAATTAGAAAGATAAAGTTGCTACTTTCCAAGCGATTAGATCATATAAGTTGCTAATACTAGTAGGCCTCCTAGCAAGAACAACCACAATCTATAAGAATTATAGTGCAAAAGAATTGATAATACTCACAATAGGATCGATAAGTAATAATCTCACAATCTGGCGATAAACGGTAGCTTCAATTCACAATCACCAAGATGGAGGAATTAGTTCTCCATAGAGTTCTTCAATAATCCCAAAATAAGTCTTGAGTTGCAAAGTTATGAAATAAAACGTAAAACCTAGGTATTAATAGTCCTCTAACAATAAAATACGGAAAATATTGAAATACGGAAAGTAGCTTCGCATAGGGCCGCGGACCGCGCGTCCAAATCCGCGGACCGCGCCAACAGCACCCGCGGACCGCGCGTTGCTCTCGGGTCCAATCTTCAAACTCGCATAACTTTTTCGTTACTTATCCGGTGAAGGCGTGTAAGCACTTTTCGGAAAGGTAAGATCATGAACTTTCATCTCCACTTGGTTTCAATGCAAAATTCCAAATATCCTGAGAGATATGAAGCTCCAAAGTTTGCCTTGCACAACCGGATCAAATTTCGGCATTCTTGAGATTCCAAATGGTCATAATAACCACTAATTCTTGTATCAAACACAAATCACACCAAATAACATAATAAGCAGTCAAATGATACAAAAACCAACGTTAAACACCTCAAAAACCCGACTTTAACCACAACGAAATAGCGCACATCACTAAACAGCATTGATCAACTGGACTTTCCCTGCATATGAGAGCATGTTGGAAGACCAGTGTTTAATTGAATGCTTAATCTTGGTCACTAGAGCTGCATACATGGTGCTCTTAATCTTAAAAGAGTGAAGAGGGATGCCAAGATATGTGAAGGGGAAAGTAAACCTATAGATTAAAAGGATTCCTCCTTTTACTCGCTTACTCACACCACCAAAATACACATCAGTTTTGGAGTGATTTGCTTCTAGCTAGCCCTGAAACCTCTGCAAAAGTATTAAGACAATCCACCACAGCTTAATTGGACAGATTAGACATCACCTCTTGTAAAGAACATTAAATCATCTGCAAAAGTTAGATGAGTGAGCTGGATTCTAGAGCATTTAGGATGAAAGCTGAATTGGTCTTTTGAAGGCATACTTCTCAGGTTTCTTGAGAGGACTTCCATGCTTAAAACAAAAAAGGTAAGGACAAATAGGGTCTCCTTGCCTAACACCACACTTCCCAGGGAAAAAGCCTTCATAATTTTCATTAATTTTCAGGGAGAACCATGCATGTGCTTGAAATACAGCTCATTATCCACTTTACAAACTTTTTAGGAAAGCTTAAAGCAATCAGCATTTCCCTTATAAACCTCCAATTGATTGAATCTAAAGCCTTCCTAATGTCTACCTTGATAAGACACCTTTGGGAGACATGCTTCTGATTCTAGCCCATAACAATTGTTTGGGAGACAATCACCACATTGTCAAAGATGTTCCTTCCTTGACAAAGGCTGCCTGCTCTTTTCCAACTAGATCAGGCATCACCTCCCGCAGCCTGTTTGCAATCACTTTGCTGATTGTTTTATAAACAATAGAGCAACATGAAAAATAGGCCTAAAGTCGGCTACACATGATGGCTGCTTCTTTTTGGGGAATAAAAGTTATCATAGTGACATTAGCTTGTTTTTGTAACACCCCGCCTCAGTACCCGAGTCGGAAGTAGTCACCCATGACAGCTCGCCAGGCTGTGTACTGGCCCTAGAGACCAACACTGGTCCTTTTGGCGCATTTTGACCTCACTCATGTGCACCTTGGAAAACTTCCCAAGAGGTCACCCATCCAGAAATTACTCTTAGAAGCACGCTTAACTGTGGACTTCTTATAACATGGGCTTCCTAAAAGGAAAGTCGACTTTGTTGGTATGAGTAGCACTATCAATCCTTTTAAGCAACTTATATGAGCCCTTAATCTCTTAGAAACTTCCTCTGAAATGTGGGGTATTATAATCACCCCCTCTTAAGACCACAACGTCCTCATTGCGCCTGGCATCCAACCATTGTCTAACTACAGGATCTTTCCCCCGCTAGGCTGCTGACCTGGGCACTCCTGACCACAAGATCAACACGCCCTCGCAAGGTTGCTCTAATACCATTTGTAACACCTGGACTCAACACCCGAGTCGGAAGTAGTCACCCATGGCATTTTGTCAGGCTGTGTACTGGTCCCACAGACCAACACTGGTCCTTTCGGCGCATTTTGACCTTAGTCATGCGCACCCTGGAAAACTTCTCAGGAGGTCACCCATCCTGAAATTGCTCTGAGTCAAGCACGCTTAACTGTGGAGTTCTTATCACATGGGCTTCCTAAAGGAAATTAAAGTCGACTTTGTTGGTACGAGTAGCACTATGAATCCTTTTAAGCATCCTACTTGTCTTGAACAATTCCCAGATTGCTGCACATATTTCCTTCTCAATTATATCCCAAGCCTTTTGGAAGGATCTTGCAGAGAAACCATCCAGTCCAGGAGATTTGTTTGGATCCATACTGAACAAAGCACTTCTAATTTCCTACTTTGTTACATCCTGAATAAGAGCCTTAGCTTTAGCCTTTTCTAAACAAGCTCCTATCCTGAGAGTGTTTGTAACTTTACGGAATTTGGTTTATGAAGTTGATTTGTCCCACATTGAGAAAATAAAGCTCATATGATCAGTTTATAATAAATTCCTACCATCTTACTACCAACAAGGTTTTCACCTTTTAGAGCCCGAAAAGGATATATGGGTATAAGAGGTGACTACCCAACTCAATTGGTTGTGTTGCGACGGACGGTGGATCGTGCTGTTAAAGTGTTACCATCCAAGGGTTTCACAGGGCGCTCCTTCCCTAGTAGATTAGTGTAATAATCCATAAAGGCTGTAGCTATTATATCGTGAGAATCACGTGAATTGTCCTTCATGTCATTAATTTTGCCAATCATATTGTGGTGCTTCATTTCTTTGATTTTTGAAAAGAAATATTTGGTGGTGCAATTAGCATTATTGATATGATTCGCCTTAGCCCTCTGCCCAAACATGCTAATTTCAGCCATTTTTCTTTTTCTTTTTCCACTTCTAAGTAGAGATCAGTATTGTCAAGATGATTACTGAGCTTTGCTTGTTTCCTTTGTAGCTCTCCCTTACATTCCTGGACTCTTTTTGACAGGTTTGAAAAAGATCAGAGTTCTTGTGAAGAGTAGTTAGAGCATGCTTGGTGTTCTTCAACTTTTGAAATAGTACTGTTATAGGACTACCCTGCACTCCAATACTCCAAGCTTTCCCCACTATTTTGCTAAAATCAGCATGCATACTCCAACAATTTAAGAATTTGAAGTTTATTTTTCAAAATGTTGGGAGTTGGGAGAATCGTAACCACTACAGGAGAGTGGTCAGAAATATCTGAGGGTAGGAAATTCCCAAATGAATCCGGGAACTGCATTATCCAATTGGCATTAACCAAAGCTCTATCAAATTTGGTCCAAATCCTTTTCTCCCCATACTGATTATTTGTCCATGTGACGAATTGACCCTGACTATGGATGTCATTTATATCACACACTGGACTATACATTCATTGAATTCATCCATGTCCTTCTGAGTTGGCGCATATTGCGCTGATGTCTCCTGCGAAATTCTGATTACATTAAAATCTCCAATAACCATCCATGGTGCTTGGGTTTTTAGACCCTTCAATTTGTCCCACAAAATGTTCCTCTTCTGAGCATCATTACTCCCATAAGAGAAAGTGATCATGAAGCTCTGATTAGAGGTGAAATGAGACATTTTACAATGAATGAGTTGCTCATGAATATTCAGCATATCTAGCTGTACCTGTTGATTATTCTATACCACCCCAGATTCCGCCATTATAATATGCAGACTAATTATTCACAACCTTATAATTTGCAATCCTGTCTCTGATTATTGTTTTGGCCTTTCTCTCTTTCATTGTAGTTTCAAGAATTCCAGTTATATTAAGCTTATACTTCAACATAAGGTCTCTAACCACATGTTGTTTGAGAGGGTCATTCAGCCCCCTCATATTCTAGGTTGCAATAATCATTGGCTGTTAGGGGTTCTCCTTCCCTTACAGCATCTTCATGCTCATTTCTTGTCCATAGAAAACTTGGTATGCCCACAGTGAACAATACATCAAACCTGTTCTTCAAAGAAGTTAGAATAATCAATTCTGTTGACTTGGATTTTTTCGTATTTGGCTCACGAATTTTCTTGAATCCCATCTCTTCTACTATCCCTTTTACAGGTGAGTCCAGAACCTTGTGCTCATGGTCATCAACAACATCCTGTTGTGGTGTAGTTTGGTGCTGCTGAGCAGGAACTGAGTTTCTTAGGAGGTGGATCAGTTGCTACTTCATTCTTCACCAGTATACCTTCTTCACTACTTGTTCCTTAGTCTTTGGTTTAGAGTGCCTGCAGTTCTGAGTTACATGACCAAGTTTCTTGCATCCATGACAAAATAGGGTACCCATTCGTACTCAACTCGTTGCTCCATGAGCTCTGAGAAAGGTGTGCGAAGAGTGATGAAATCAGGCAGTTCCTGAGATACATCGACCTCAATCAATACTCTGGCAAAAGATAGTCAGTCCTTGTGAGTTGTGGTATGGTCTGCACATAATGGCTTACCAATCGTACTTGTTATTTTGCTTAATGCCTTCTCTGTCCAGTGCCACGGGTCCAGCTCCGGGAAGAAAACCCAGACAGGCACATGTGTGACAGATTCAAGCTCCTATGAACATGTGGGTAACCATTGTCTCAAAATTAATGCATTATTCCCCACCCTCCATGGTCTTGATTTCAATACAACATTCATGGCAGCTTCTGTGGAGAGCCTGAAAATAAACCACCCTTGTTTGAAATATTTCACATCAGGTACAACAATTTCACCCCAGTGCTTTGCCACAAATTCCTTCATTTCCTTCAATTGAGGTTTCGCCCCCAAAACATTACCAACAAGAGTCCACTTCCATTTGTCTAGTTCTTCCCCTATATCATCCTCATCATTTGCAATCTCCTCCTCACTACCCTTATGACGGTGCAATTTCATGCCAACTTTCTTTCCACTGTTCCTAACATTTTTCCAGGATTTCTTTACAGGGCCATTAATCTCAGTCAAAACAGGGTTCTCCGAAACTACCTTATTATGAACTATTTCAAGAGTATATGAACCTTTAGTACTAGTTTTATTGTTACTTGACTTGTGAATTGCTTTCCCAATAATGTCATTGAGAAGAATCGGTGATCGAGGTGCTCCTTGCAGCTGGGTTGATGTTGGCCCGATTCTCCATCTTTCTCCTCCAAATCAGTATCAAAGGAATCGTCTTGTTGTCGCGGATCCGGTGGTGCCTTTGGTTTGGGCGGACGCCCTCTCTTCGCCATGGCTGAGATGTGGTGAGCTAACAATCCGTACAGTCTCTGAGGGAAACTTTCTCCTCACGCCTGGCTTTCAACTTCCAAGTGGTGCATTCTAATAGGTTGTTAATTTTGTACCTCCTACAAGTGTCATATTGAACCAACCTATTAGCATGTAGCTGGATTTTTTACGTGGACAATTGGTAATATAACATTATAACACCACAAAAGTCGTTAATATTAACCGATAACGAGTAATTGTTGTGTACTCCGTACACATCAATCCCGTCACTCCCTCACCCAATACCCCTCACCTAGGCTATCTCCCCATTTCTCAGTAGTGTCACAGTTCCACTCCCACACTCCTCTCTCCCGCACAAAACAGCCAAAAAAAGCAAAGTAAACAAATCAAAGTTCTCCAACTGCTTCGGCATCAGCGTTTTAATACCATACCACGTTTCTCTCTCTCCTGGTCTCCTTCCTTCTTCCTCACTCTACCCAAGGTCTCCCCCCCTTCCCCCTTTCACAAAAAAATATAAAAATTTAAAAATGGCAACTCCGACTCCCACTTATAAACCCGGCGAAATTACACCAGAAAAACGGCCCACCCCAACAACCCGGCCCACAACCCGACCACCCGCACCACCTAAACCGCCACCCGCTCCACCAACCCGACCCAAACCGCTCCAACGGGTCCCACTCCGAACCCTGCTGAAAGTAACCTCAGTAGCAGGCGGAATTCAGTTCGGGTGGGCCCTTCAATTGTCACTACTAACCCCATACGTGCAGGAGCTTGGTATCCCACACGCTTTCGCCAGCATCATCTGGCTATGTGGGCCCGTCTCCGGGTTCTTTGTCCAGCCCCTTGTGGGCCACATCAGCGACCGCTCCACCAGCCGCTTTGGCCGCCGCCGCCCTTTTATACTCTCCGGCGCCGTCCTAATCATCATCTCCGTCTTAATTGTCGGATTCTCCGCCGATATCGGCTATTGGTTCGGTGATAAAGTCGCCGGCGCGCGGAAACGGCCGCGCGCCATCGTTGCCTTTGTAATTGGGTTCTGGTTGCTTGATGTTGCTAATAATACCACTCAAGGCCCTTGCCGCGCCCTCCTCGCTGACCTCACCGGTATGTCCACTGTCGCTCTCGTGTTTAATGAGGCGTAAATGTCAATACAATTATATCGTTACGTATTTCAATGAGGCGTAAAATGTCACTACAATTATGGCCTAGTAGGTAACTATAGACGTAGTAACGAACTTTAAAAAAAAATGTGTTATATCATAAATATTGTGTCGTGACAGGAATTGCGTACTCGTTAGGTCTTACTAGTGTCGATAGTCGATACTAGTGTGTTTTGGACTCGTAGTGTTATTTTAAGTTGGTGCAATTATCATTGTGTTCGAGTTGTTATATGAACTGACGTCAAATAGGTAATTTGTGAGGCCGAACGCTTACCATGTGAGACAGTGGTACCGAAATTGACTACCGACTTAATAATTGGTAAAGTTAGGGGAGGGGGGTGAGGAATTTCAATTATGCTTAGCTTTGGAGAGAGACGGAGTAGCGAATCAAGTATGTGTTGGTGGCGGAGAACCTCGTC
The DNA here is from genome assembly GCA_963457585.1 of Spergularia bocconei. Classification (NCBI taxonomy): domain Eukaryota; kingdom Viridiplantae; phylum Streptophyta; class Magnoliopsida; order Caryophyllales; family Caryophyllaceae; genus Spergularia; species Spergularia bocconei. Next base: position 4,260,494 of record OY734947.1, on the reverse strand, counting down.
TTTTTGCGTATGTGCGCTAAATTGGCTACTTTCTTGTAAGTTACACTTTGTTTATGTTCTTTATTAGGTGATGTTTTTTTGTTGAGGTCGTTGTCGTTCCTACTTGAAAAATGTAGTAGTCGGAAAAGATCGTTGTCAACAGGATATACTTTTTTTGTTTGAAATGACATTGGTGTCCCTCATTGTTGACTATGATCCTGCTTTAACCTGAAGCTTGGTAGTGACATATTCTTGCAATTTCATGATCGTCAATCATTTACATGTCCCTATAATTAATGTGTAGGGGCCATTTTTTTGTTTTGTTTTCGTATTTGTAGTTTTCTTCATTTTCGGAAGAAATAAAGAGTAAAAATGTACGAATAGTTAATTAGAAATGATATAGGAATATGTTGATTTTGGAATATTGGAATGAAAATAATTTTTTACGTTTCAGCGAGAATTTGTGCAACGTGGTTGAGTTGAGCATGAGGTTGGCCTAGCCGTACTCGGGAATTGAGTAGGTCAGCAGGATGAGTTAAGGCAGAATGTTAAAGAAACATAGTGGCCGGAATATGATGTAATTCGATTAGGAAAAAGAATGCATTTTAAATAAAGTGGAAGCTTTTGATAACGTCAATATCAAAATTGTCACTTGTTTGGTGGAACCAGATAACTATTCGAAACAACAATTATTGATTTCCCAGTGAGGTATGAGTAGTAGAGATTTTTCTGAGTGGGTTGGCTAAAGGGGGTATGTTTTAAAAGATGCTTAAATTTTGTTTGTTTAATGGCACTTTGATACAGTATATGATGCTTAATTATAGCTACGACAGCTGGTGACTTATTTATCAGACTTTAGTGTAACACAGTCGGCGAACAATCTAGTTTGATTTCTGTGATTAGATTGTACTTGGTTTCGGTCTTGCGAGTTTGGCTGTCATCTGTTATGGAAAATTTGAAGCTTGCATTTGAGTCCATGATACTAGTTATCAGTCCTTACAATTAACTCGATTAGATTATTATTCATAAAAACAATTTGAATGTAGATGTGATGACTAATACATTTTGGTGTAACTTGAGTGATTATCTGATAGTACTACTAATACTACTATCATAATAGTTATGCACTTTGTATTAACACTACACTTGTTCCCGATGCCAATTTTAATGGGCATGTGAAATGAACAGGTTTAAATAGAGAACTTTGAGCACGAGATTTGATGCGGACAAACATATCTAGTACATTTTTATAGACTAAAAATGAAGATCGAATGTTTATAATGTTTGTTTGTACAATTGCAACGCCTGATTTAGAATAGTCGAATAAAAACTGAAGTACCTATTGCACTGTCTTCGTCACAACTACCGAAGTTAAGGATTTGTTAGTTGCATTGAAGTTGAGGATTTGTTACAAAAAAGTTGAGGTGTAAGTTTAAGGAATTGTAAAAATGCTTCTTGGGATGCTGTTGAATTCGAGGAGACGATGTGTTTTGCAGTTTGTTCCTTCGCCTGTTCTGCTGACTAGATCTGTTACGTAATGAAAACGTCTAACTCATTCCTAAAATCCTAAGAAAGTAAAGTTCCATTGCTCATTGCTTTTTACCTTGTGAAAGAAGACTGTTTTCTTTCAGCATGAGATTCACCTGAATCTAGCTCATTTCACTGTTATTTAGTTAGGTTCAGATAGCAACTTAAAGCTCTTAAGAAAACCCACCTATAATGAACTAATCACGAGAGGCATGTTGCATAATTTTTCCACTGTTCAGTTATGCACTTGCACTTAGACATTTGCATCAAGAACTGGTTTAGGTTGATAGTAGGTTAACAAGGTTGATTAGTTTATTCATGAGCCTAAGATTGGAGGGCGCCTCTCTTAGCAAGAATGGTGATAATCTGGTAATCTTTATTACTAGTCTGATTTTTTGGACAGTATGGACTATAGCTATAGTCGTGTCACACTTTTCTTTTTTTTTTTTTTTTTTTTTTGACAATGGTTTTATGACTAAAGAAAGGAAAGGAAAGGAAAGTAAAGAACGGGGACAACAGCTGGCCAAATCACGAGAAGTTGGGATTAGGACCAAAGCCTCCTAGGCTCCTACACTAAACCCCATAAAATGACTGAAGAAAATTGAAACAAACCTCATCTTCTTAAACGGAGCCATGGGGAATTGCGGGTGGCACTTCTGCTAGCTTCTTACATACATGGAAACTGTCAAACACTGTTTAGGACCTGAAAGGGTTTCCATTATTTGGCTTGATTCTTTCTTGAAATGTTCTTTGTTGTTTCTTTTGTGAGCCATTGCTCTCCTTAAGTTAGTTCTTTTGACCTGCATACTTATTTAGGAATATGACTTTTTTTTTCTGGACATACATGGACTATGTGTCTATATATGGTCCATTAAAGCCGGACTTTGGTTTATTTGTAGAGGCATACTCTAAGCAGCTAGGCCGAACTATGTTATAGGAAATTAGAGTATTTCGAGAGTGAAAACGAAAAAAAGAAACAACAAAAGCCAATCGACAATAAAAGAAACAAAATCACAATTGTAGCAAGCTAAGAGTGCGGGTAGCTCGTAAGAAGCTAAGACAAGTCTTTGTAAACTGTAAAAATGAAGCTAAGAAATTGATGAGATAATGAATGTAGATGGACTTATATATTATTGTGGCTTCCAAAAATAGATGTGGTGACGCAATTTAAGATCGAGTTTACACTATGCGGGGGCACAAAGAACGAAAATGAATGGCAACATTATTATCACCACAAAAATTACTGATATAAATACGTACGTTCTCTCATTAAAGCAAGCAAGCAGTAGATAATAGAGCAACCACATATATATAGTCAGCTGGACAGTGAAAACTCCTGTACGCTCTTCTAATCTTCTCATTTTGCTTTGGAGTCATGTTTTGCGGCACATTTTGGCAACAACTTAGCTTGTTCAATAAGACTCCATATTTGGGCATCCCATACTTCATCATGGGAGAGGTATATACACATAGTAGGCGCGCATATATATGTCGTCTCATGTGTTTAGAAACTAATGTTCTCTTGTGTGTTTTTGAAGTGGTCTCCCACCCTAATATGTAAACATGCTTAAACTGGACCTTTCTAGTAATTCCGCAGTGGCTGTGAACATGTTAAAAGTTTAGAACTTCTCATAACTCTCTCAGGAGTGTCTCAACTCAGGAATATGCAGTCTGATTTGTTTGAGGCTGTATCTGATAAAACAAAAGTCATTACTTTATTGTTTGACAGTTTAACTTTCAGTTTTAAGCATTCTCATCTTGCTATAACATTGATCCTGCCTTGTTAAGTGATCTTTTATGTATACATGGGTTAGGGATAATGATAATCTACAAATATCTAGATCAACCTACAATAATCTGAAAGATTAGACTAGCTAGATGAATTTATAGAACTTGCAATGTCGGTTAGCAAAAACTGACCGATTTTGTGCTCCTATAAATAGCACAAGGTGCTATCAAATGTAATGTTATCAAGATAAGTGTAATAATTAAGAAATCAATAGCAAAATTATCAATTCATATTAGACCAATATCAGTTCATATGTTTTCACTGCTTTCAAACTTCTTTTTTTCTTTTTGTTTATTCTTTTCTCTTTGGCTTTCTAAAACTCCTTTTGATAGTGTTTCAATATCTCTAAATGGTCCACAATGATTTTGAAATTTTATGGCATACACAAGACGGTTACTAGATGACTATTCATGTTATCATTTTGGGAATAAAGCTTGGTTATTGTTGTTCTTGTTGTTCTAATTTTGGAGGGCTACATTTGGTTAAGACTTTAGAGTAATATGATATTGATTTCTTGTAGTTCTTTTTGTTATTGATCTTGATCTTAATACAACATTATATTCATCAATGCATCTATGTGCTATTTGTACACTAAGTCGGTTATTCTTGTACACCGACAGTAGAAGGACTCAACATGTATTTCTAGATTAATTTACTAAAACAATTCTTCTAGTTTGTAGTAACATAATCTAGATTCTTCTAGATTATCTTCAACAATTTGAACCTCTTGAAACTGTTCAATTATGCCAACTAATGATGTGAGTGACTGATTTTTCTTGTCAATAGTGAATAAATGGTCAATCATAAGGCCAATGTGATGGTTGAAGAAGAAAAAATGCTAGATTAGAGTGAAGTTGTCATGGTCAGGGACAATATTGGAGTCTAATTTTAGATTAGGGCGTATCTGTGTAGACAAATCTACCCTCCGCCTCTAAGAATTAATGGGATTGATGTACTTGGGGTGGTCTATTACAAACTATACCTTGAAATTGTGTGAAAAATATATGGCAAAAGCCGAAAACTAAATGGTTTTCTTGCAATCTCCTGTTGTGTCAGGAAAGGATCATCGGAGGAACCGAGTGGCTAATGCATACTACTCTTTGTTTATGGCTGTTGGCAATATCCTTGGCTTTGCCACAGGATCTTACACTAGTTGGTACACTGTTCTTCCATTTACTCTCACTCGCGGCTGTGGTGAAAGTTGTGCCAATCTCAAGGCGGCCTTCCTCATAGACATTATTTTTATTGTAATAACAACATATATAAGCATCACAGCTGCTCAAGAAGTTCCATTGACTGCCAGGGTTGGAGCCCCAGCCATTTCTCAAGGATCTGAACAATCTAGCCACACAGAAGAAGCCTTCTTTTGGGAACTGTTTGGCACTTTCAAGTATCTTCCTGGTCCCATTTGGTTGATCCTTTCAGTCACTGCTTTGACTTGGATTGGGTGGTTTCCGTTTCTTCTATTTGATACTGACTGGATGGGTCGGGAGGTTTATGGTGGTGACCCAGACGAAGGTATTAATTACCATAAAGGAGTCAGTACAGGTGCGCTTGGCCTAATGTTGCAGTCGGTTCTTCTGGCCATAACTTCTGTGCTGATGGAAAAACTCTGCAGGAAGTTGGGATCTGGCCTTTTATGGGGTATCTCAAATATTATTATGGCTTTGTGTTTTGTTGCAATGCTTGCCATAGCTTTTGCGGTGAGCAAGTCGGATTCCATTGCTTATGGTGTGCCTCCAAAAGGCGCTGTTATTGCTGCGGTGATTGTTTTTTCAATTCTGGGAATACCGCTGGCAGTAAGTTAAAGTTTGCTGAATTATATTTATTTATGTAGTGGCTTGATTTATGTCATAAATGGGGATAGTTGGTCTTATACCGGTGGGCTGTAACAATGAATTTCACATATTTTTTTATCATCCTTGTATGAATAAGTGTGTAACGAGGACATTTTTCTCATTGTAGGTCACTTATAGTGTTCCCTATGCCCTGATTTCCGCCAAAATTGAATCCTTGGGGCTCGGCCAAGGTAAATTTCTCTTAATTTATTCTCATAGTGTTCTGACGTACGACTTCTTACACTAGTTAGTTTTTCTGCAGGGTTGTCAATGGGTGTGCTAAATCTTGCAATTGTAACCCCACAGGTGCATTTTCTAAAACCATACACTACTATTAGTCTTATCTGGTTTACTTTTTATAGTAAACTAGGCTGCACTTCTGTTTATTTGTAAGAAAGGACAAAGGATTCTAAAAAATAAATTGTTAAAAGAGGTGGAATGTGGGAGAACACACTGGGGGGAGAGAGCCAGAGGTCACTTCCTGCGTCAGGCAGTGTGGTTCTGTATGCATATATCACTCTTAGTAGCTTATAACTTATACTATCGAGGGTGAAGGTTGACCCTGTGAGCTGTTGAGAAGTCTCACAAGTGTTTGGTATCTTGGTTCAGAATTAGAGGTGAATTGTGTTTTTCCTTTGTTCGCAAATGATTGATAGTTCCAGTACTAAAGTTAGTTTCAAGTACAAGCACTTACGGTACCAAAAAAACCCACATACACAAGTATGTCGTTTACGGGAAATCGCACTCAGATCTCCTAAAAAGATTTTATCCGCTCCAAGTTCTATTGCTCCTTTTACAGCCGTTGTGCGTACACAGCATGAACAATCACAGTCTTGAGTCCGATGGCTAAACTAGTCTTCCTTTGGCTTTGTAACTAACCATAAGGTCCATGAGTCCATCACACCTCATTCTCCCAACTGGAAGGCCCGTGATGGATGCCACTTTACTGTAAGACAGACCTCCGAATGGCTACAGCATAGACACACTGGAAGAAGTGATGATATAGAGGCGCAGACCTAATACTGTTCTTGGTTCAAACGTGTGTCTTATGGGCTGGGAAACTTGCAAGACAGGGTGCATTTACTCCATTCTGATGTTACTCATTCATTGTGGTTAGGGTGGTTCTGTCAGGAGCATTGGGCCAGTCTACCCTGAGTATGTGGTTGAACTTTGAAGCATTAAATTTTGGGGTCTGGATAACCTTAAAGAAAAGGAATTTGTTATAGCGGTGCACAGTGTAAGCTACCTTTTGGTGAATTTAGTTCAATCGGATTCTCATCTTTTTTGAGGCAAAAGGCACTCATAATCTATGGAGGGAGTTTGAGGAAGGTGGTGGATGTCGTAGTATGATGGTGGGGATTTAGACACTGCTGATAGTGCAAGGACAGTCACAAGTAAAGGGTTGGCCCGTGGATAATCAATATTGCATGAGGTTTGACCATGGTTAATCAATATTTGCATATGTTTGGAGGACACCTTAAACATCCTTTACTCACAATTACGAAAGCAAGCCCCAAGCACACTATTCAGGGTTCAGGACCCTTGATGGAGAATGGGTCTGTTCTTGTCTCTATAGTCTATTCTTGATGTTCTCCAGTTGATGTTTATGGGTTTAGGGGTGATTAAAGAGAAGGAGATGCTTCATAATTGTCTCTGTTTGCTAGTGTTTGGTGCTTGGAATGAACGGAATTCACAAGTAATTTCCAGGAAAAGTCATTTCTCTTACTTTTGGGGAAGGGTTGGTTTTCTTCCTTCTTTTTGGCCTAAGGTAGCAGGTGTTCTCCAAGGGACCCCCTTGATTCTTAATTTTAGAGCAATGAGGTCACCTTATCCTCATTTGCTTCGCTGTTTCTACTTTCTATTAATGAACTTTTGATATTGGAGTAAAGGACTCTTCATTGTTGAATCTTCCATATATACAAAACCTTGTTTCAATTTTAAGGAACCGTTAGAAGCGGGTTCGGGCCTGTTCCGAGATTTTGGAGCGGGTAAATAGGCCATTATATAATCACAGTTGGATTGCGGGAAGATCTTTCCCATGCTTTTAAGTAGCAAGGAGGAGACTTAGGTTTACCTCACCTATCATGACCTTTTTAGAAGCCTAAGTGAACCCTTCATTAGATACTCCCTCATTTCCATCAAATTCTTCCCATTCTCTTTTTTCTGTCCATTTCATCTAATTCCAAACCGTTTTTTGGGTGTTTCTGTGGTACCATTTTTAACTTAGTGAAAGGTTCTATCCAAACACATGAGTGCATTGCTCTCTCAAACCTACCTCCACTGATTATGTAAACTTTTGAGCTAAAAGCAAATGGATCGATCAAACAGAGGGAGCATTTTTCTTTAGGACCCATATTGTGAAAAACTTATTTTAATAACATTATTTTGTTAAAAAATTCTAATGGTCTGTTCTGTTTATAATTCTTTCAATATTTCTCTCTACATATCCCATAATTTGGCACCTTTTGCAATGTTGTACGATTGTACCACGCTTGTATTTACCATTTTATTGGTAAACTGTAAGGCCCTGTTTTCTCTCGTTTTTTCTCATCTTTATCTCTTTGTCTCCTATCATCCTTCAAATTTGTTTGCTTTAGTTAATTATCCCACATTCCCACTCTCCCGCTCGTCGCTGTCTCTGATCATTTTCATCAATGTTAGATACTTAAGTCTCCTACCTTAACTTTTTTGAGGGATATGGTAATATATTTCCTTGGTGTATACACTTATGACGTGTTCGTTAACATTTTTGTTCTATCTAGTGCCTCCAATGACCAAGTGAGGTAGGCGGCGGTTGCTAAGGGGGATGGGTAAGGGGGCAAGGATAGGCTGTAGTCTCTGAAATAAAATTGGAGAAGGTCATAACTAAGGGTGTGTTTGGCCATGCTCCTGAACTGTTTCTGGGTCCTAGAAACTGGAAACTGGCCAAACACACAAAACTGAGCCATTGTTTCTGTTTCTAAGAAGCACTTCTAGTGTAAATTTGTTCCTGAGAAGTAAAAGCTCCAATTTGGAGCTCCTCCTCCACAAACTGTTTCTCAGAAATTGTGTTTCTGAGAAGTAGTTCTGGAGAAGTTGGAGCTTGGCCAAACAGGCCCTAAGCACTGAATTCATGCAAATTCTCTTTCGCCCCAATAAATTTTTGAAAGTGCGTGTTTGGTGGCTCCATCTTCACTCACATGTATACGGTCCTTCAAAATGGCGAATTTTGAGTACAATATGACCCTTAACTGATAATGAGGCATGCATTTAATAATTGTGGAAGCTGAACTATTGCCCAATAGTGATAAAGGATGACTAAATGATTTGGGTCATTAATAGATGTTCATGAAATGTCTAAAAAGAAGGAAACACGAAAAAAATAAAAATAATAATTGAGCTTTCATGTAAAAGAAAATTGACGGATGCTTGAAATTTTATGTTTTGATGATTAGTTCTGGGGATTGCATGCAGGTGATTGTGTCTTTGGGAAGTGGGCCATGGGATCAACTATTTGGCGGTGGAAATTCACCATCCATAGCTGTGGCAGCGGTGGCCGCTTTTGCCAGTGGACTTATGGCCATATTGGCTCTTCCTCGGTCTAGAACTGAGAAACCAAGAACCCTTGGGATGCATGTATGAGGTATTTCTGTATATTCGTTTTGTATAGCTATTCATACACATGAATGGCAACTTGTGAATCTTGAGAACTTGTACATAGTTGTACTTCTATTTATCCAATAAGAAAAAATGTGGTCCACTTAGTTGTTCTATTGTGATCACACTCACATTTTGATTGCTTGCCTTCAATTTATTAGTAGCAAGTTTTCCCTTGTTGCGCAATTTGGAAATATAGAAGATTTGAAAGATTAGGAAGATGTAATTTTGGGCTGTTGCTGTGGCCATAGTGTAAAGACCAACACGACTGGCCAATTTTCATATTCTAATCATATGAGAATGGATTGTAATGTGATGCTGAATGAAATTTCAAATGGTAAGTATGCTTGCATAGAAACAGCTTTGATTCATCAACCATGTTACAGCTAGGGTGGATGATGTTACCAGGTTCATTGGGTTCATCTTATAATGAGATGGTCCTGTAGCTCTAGCATAACGGTTTGTCTCTGGGAGTGTATCTGTTTCTGTAAGATGGCGCACTGTACTGCTGTCGTAGATAATGGACCATCTTTTGGGTTTGTAAATTTTCTTTGTGAGGTGGTCCTGTAGTGCTAGAATAGAGGCTACAAGCTCACAACTGTCAGAATAGTGAACCTTTCAGTATTGACATTAGGAAGTTGGTTCATAGAATGGTGTAATGGGAATCAATCCTCCTTGAATCACTGCCATCAAGAATGGTGAGATGAGCCATTATTAGATGTAAGATACCATAGTAGGATCTTCACTTCCTATTTAGTGTGCGAAAAGGAAACATCTTTGGCCAGAAAGAGCTCTGGTTCACTCAGGCATCAGGTTTGCCACTACAGTTGTATCCAGTGACGGGAAAAAACACTCGGCCATCAACTGAACTGTTCTGCCCGTAAGCCCTACACATCTTATCTTCAGTTGCTTATGGGTTGAAGATTGATTTCCATTACACTATTCTATAAACCAACTTTACAGCCATTATGTGGTCATACCCACAGTTACATAGACCATTTTTCATCCATACACCTATAGTCGATTGTTATTGTCTGTCTGTCTTAGTTTGTGAAAAAGAAGATGCAGCAGACAACGCTTGGATGATTTAGGGAATTATGACGTACTTTAAGTGTATTATCTGGGTGGATGATTTCTGATACATGCGGTGCATAAACCACTTCTTATTATAGATTGAGACTAAAGATTATATGTGAGGGGTGGTGTTAGGAGAAGCCATAGAGAATATATCCCTCAATCAGGTGAAATGACATGTGACGAAAGTGTGTATACTCCTAAGCGGTTGTGAGTTCTCAGTTATAAAGCCAGATACGAAGGACAGGAATTCACTAAGTATGCTTGTTGTTAGGGTTGAACAATCTATCTAGTAAGTAATGAAGAATCACTTTGCAAAAAGAGTGTTCTATATCCTCCCCAAGTCTTATTAACGACTTATCGCCCATAAGAATACCTATGCTGTCTCTGCTGTCTGATACGAGGAATGCTCTCCATGACATATGCTTTGCCAACCAATATGTGTTGGTTTTTTGGGATTTATTCTTCCATCACATATGTGCATGCTCCATTGCTGATATGTCTTTTTCATATTCCATGTCTGTGCTTTGGAATATTAAGTACTAGTATTATGTGCTTAAGAGTCGGTACGCTAACGCATAAAATTTGATCCTCATGGTGGGGAATCCATGAACTGTAGAATACCACTACATTTCTGAAAACCTTGTTGATGGAGACACATCTTTCATGCTATAGATTTTTTACAACTTGATATTTATATATTTGTTCTTTTGATATCAGCTTCTCTTTTCTTTTACATCCTTTGTTTCTCAGTTTCGGAATCTATTCCAGTGGTTCTTTCCTGTCTTAGATGTTCCTTCTGTACAACCCTGACTTGTGAACTGCTAGTGTTTACATGTGATTACAGAAACATGATTCTAAAATGTTACCATTATCACCAACTTGATCTAAGAAAACATGAAAATGCAGAAAAAGCAGTTTACGAGTATGTTCTAGTGCATGAACTTGAACCTGCAATTTGCTCAACTCTAGCCCTAGGAGTAGGTTTAGTAGTTATCGTTGCGTTACGGCAACGTGCTAATGACTGTACGGGCAATCTAATAGGGAGATTTGCAACTCTGATTAAACAATCAGTAACTTGTAATGTGGTTTTGTTTTGTCAATATATATTCAAGTGGCAGCATTTATATGATGTACACCCTCCCAACTTTGGAGAATAATGAATACATTAAAAATTTTAAGGAAATGGTCCAAAAAAATTCCCAGCTCCAGAAAAATATTTTCCTGCTGCATATTGCAGTACATGTGAATTTGAACCACCCCAACTTGATCCTATAGCTTGTCAGTTTGTACCAGAGCTAATATGGTAGTATCTGCCTGTTTTTGTGAACCCCACTTTCTCAGGAAGAAAGATTCAGAAAATTTAAAGCTTACTTTAATATCCTACCTCACAAATATTATTTGATGCTCCCAACCCCCCACCCTTGCAGCAGAAATCACAGTTGCTCAGCTCTGAGCATCCTAATGCACTTGGAGATATCATGATTCATGATGATCATTACTCAAGTATCTAAAGAAAAGACACTCTTGCTCCAGACGGGGTAACGAGGGTCGGATGTAACTATAGTTAGTAGACAGACTGTTTTCAGGTGACCCTTAGTTTGGAATCGGGACAAATCATACGTTACTTGGTAGAAAAGAAACGGACAGGGTTTTACGGGCCGTTTCGAGGGCCAATTTGGTTTCTGCTGTTATGCCCATAGAAGTGCAGAGAGGGAAAAATGACATTATTTGTTATTCAGGGAGGGGTGGGGGTCTGGAGGGGGAGTGTTTGGTTGTGCAGGGGAAATAATTGCGAAGTGCAGAAGAAAACAAGAAAAGGTGGAACTTTGAGGACTGAAGTTAGCCTGACTGCCAAACATAGAGCAGAAAAATGAATAAAGTAATGTAATATGTGGGGAGTATTTGAGCTCAGAGAGACTGGTAGTTTTGAAGATGGCAGGCAGAGAAGCAGAGGAGGGCAGAAGGGGGAGGGGGGGTCCTTAAGAGAAAAGGGTGGTGCCTCAGAAACAGAGGGCAGGGCTCCCATTGAAGAGACACCCTAATCCTTTGCTCCAGGAAAAGGGATACAATTTCAATGGCTCTTGTGGCTGCACGTACCTGGGGCTTCTTTTGTTTGCATCTCAACCTATCCAATCCTTCTGTCACTTGCCACCACCTTCTCGATTCACTAACACCAATTAACCAAAATGGATTAGTGGATTGGTAGATACGCTCATCCCTTAAGCAAGTCCTTAGGAGTTTGACTTTTGTTTCCGACTCTTCCCACTGAACAACACTAGGGAAGAGATTTACACATTAAATCGGCTTAAATACCCATTGCTCAACATGACCCAAAACTGTCTGATCCATCCGACCGGCACCATACCAAAGGGTTCCTCAGTTTGTTATCTATGAATTGAGAAGCACCTCTTAAAAGTTGAGCACTTAGAAATAGGTTCAATTTAGGCATGTCAAAACCGAGTCGACCAAAACAGTACCGGAATCCCAACCTTGATGGGACTTGAGAAAATACGTTTTCGTCTATCTGAGCCCGGAAAACACCCAACCCAAACATAGCCAGAAGTGGTACTGTTCATGTAACACCCGGTTCATCACCAAAACCGGTAATAGTTACCTATGACAGCTCATCAGGCTGTGTACCGAGCCCACAGACCAAACACAAGTCATTTTGGCGCACTTTGATCACACTCGTGCGCACCCTGTAAAACTCCACTCCACCAAAGCACGCTTATCAGTGCAGTTCTTAGTACATGTGCTTCATAATATGAAAGTCGACCTTGTTTTTTTTTTCATATTATTGCTAAAGGGGCCCCCAACATGGGCTTCCTACTGCCATGAATAAGTCCACCTGAGGATCAGACCCAACCTATGAAAGTCAACTTTGTTGGTATAAGTATATTAGCAATGTTTTTAAACACTCATATAAACCCTTTAATCTCTTATAAACTTGCTCATAAATCTAGGTATCATTACATAGTATATGACTGAAAATTGCATCTGACGCATTAGTATTTATCAACCCCTAAGTACACTCACTTTGTATTCACAATAACCCGAGACTACTCGTAACCCACCCGTCCAACGCGTTTGATAAGTCTAGCAAAGGAACAATCCAACAAAGAAGTTGTGTGCTTATTACCATTATTTCTTGAAATTCCCTGGTGGAAATGTGATGTTACTTGGTGTATGGTTTATTGTCACAAGCTTGGGTTATACTATATCATTATAACATTTGTAATTTTCTTTAATAAGTCAAAAAATAAATGATTTTGTATAGTATCATCCATTGTGAGTTTGTGACATTATCATAAAATTGGGCATTACGCACCTCTTACACGCAAGATGATGTTGATAGAGAAAACAAAAGGGCATTTGGATTTGCATTAGAAATACTATTACAACTTGTATATTTGTGATAATTCATCGATATCTTTAGAAACCAAAAAAAAAAATGAAATTTATGTACAAAATTTGTCCTTTTCCATTATAAACTATTATACTCTTCCAATTCTTTTTCAGTGTTTATGTTTGGTTTGATTATTTAGAAAGATTGTAAACGAAACGTATATAACCTAAAGATTAGAAATGAAGATAGTTGTTACTAGTACTCTGTAAGTGTAAGTGTAAATGTTATGGGCAATGGATAGATGCTTCGCAAGTTGACATCAAGAATTCAAACATGTACAGGAAGTTTACTGTTACATTATTGTTTTCTTATATCATTGAGGAATCGATTTTGTGCGCCAAAGTTAGTAGTAATTGAGACTTGAGAGTGAAGTAGTTCATTACCATACAACCCAAAAAAGAAAAGGGAAATATACCTAATTCCGAACCAAGGTGCTTGTTAGGTCATACTCGGATGTCTATAAATTTATGTTAGCTTTAACTTCATCCTGGTTCTAGTCGACTTTATCTTGCTGGTTCGCTCCGAGCGTATACCTTTTCCTTTTGTCAAACTGGTTTTTAAAAGTGTTAATGATGCTAATTCTTTAAATTAAGCGCATGGAATTCGAAATGTTCACCTGAAAAAATATAAAACTTTACTCTAATCTAATAGCATAAATTTAGTAATACTCATTATTTGAGTCAAGTCTCAATATTTTTGTGGTTGCCAAGATTATTTCATAATTGATTATTATGAATTTGCATGATTTTCTTTGTACGTATTCTGAGATTGAAGTTCATGTATGCATCAAAACAAAAGCTCAACAACTTCTAACAAGTCTGATTCTCGTTAACCATCTGAAATTGTGACCTTTGAAAAAACCATCTTAATTGTGAGTCTGTCTTATCTTTATCCTGTAGTTTTGAGTTCTGACGTATATGTACCGTTTAACGAACTGCCGCCCATCTATAGTGAATGTGTGACAATTTGCTCATTCGTAAGTTGGATTATATCCACAAAGTCCCCTTATATAGGCCATATATAGTGGGAAGCCAAAGCATTACACATAAGTCAATACGTTTGCATGTGCATACAATGTAATCACAGAGAAGGGTGAGTGCAATGACAAATGACATGGGGCCTTAGCTTAGAGTATTAGTCGGGATAAATATAGCATCAAATCGAGGTTTCTGCCATTGATTTCCAGACAATATAAACCTATATTTGGCCATAATAAGTCGGAAATGTGGGTGCAAATATATGCACGTAAAAATTGTATCATTTTGCCTAGAAAATAGCCAACATGTTAATAGTTTCCCATCATTTGTTTTCGATCAAAGTATTCACCAATGTACTATTTGTGTGGACATCATTTGGGTTTAGATACTAGTTTTGATATACAGAGTTTCCTGAAAAGATAACCTTAATACAATGCAATAAACTCATGGCAACCTATAGCTACATGCTTTATGATCGAGAATGCCGCTTGGACTTAATCAAGGATCGTTGGGATCAATATTTACACCAATTCAAGTTTATTTTTAGACATCATGGATGATTGTATTTATCGTTTAACGTAGGTTTAATTTAAAATTATAGTTATTAAAAAGTGATTGCAGATGATCAAATCCAATACTCCGTATGTATGTAGTTATTATCGATACACTTGGCGATGAATGTGAACTTTTGCTTAAAAGACATTGAATGTTAATGATTTGATTAGATTATCCATGTTGATGCTAATCATAGTTTAAAAATAAAAGTAGGTGAGTTAGAGTGCATACACATTTCCATAAGTGATGACAAAAGAGATAGCATTATCCTTGAAATAATATTACCGGCTACACCAAGACGGTTAAAAACAATAATTATCGAGGCTCTTTAAGTTACCGACCATTCACAAAGCAAACGAAGGATGTGTTACCATCATCGACCAACTAAAAGTGAGAGAAACCAAAAAAAAAACAAAAAAAGTTGAGAGAAATTCAACAAAGTAACACAAGTCCTCTCCCCTCCGTCACCACCCTCCAAAATGAATACAGCCGAAAATTAGGAGGAATAAATGAACAAAACAAAAAAATTAGAGAGAAGATAAATGAAACTTAGAACCGCAAAATAGAGAAATTACTCTTGTATAAAATGTTCTGATTACAGTTGATCACAATCTCGAGATAAAAAAAGAACTCTTGAAATTGAGATAAACCCTTAAATTCAAATCCGCAAAAAGATTTACGTAATTGCGTTAGTATTACTTTAATTGTAATCCAATCCATTGGGATCGTGTAAATAAAGAAGCTTAAATACGGCATTGCCTACACTCAACACACTGAATACAAGAAGTTCTCCGGAATAAAAATAGATGTTGTTATTCATATCTCACTATACTCGCCATTTCAACTAATCGTTCCACATCAAGTTAGTCATTAACACTTCTACGCTGAATTCACCTAACTATTATGCCCATGAAATACCTTACTATTTTCAAGACTCAAACGCAAAACCTGGACGATATCATGCAAAATAGGATCCATAGTGATCTCCTCGGCCATGAAAAGGTTAAGGCAAAGCTTGTAGTCTGTCTAGCCTAGGCCGGCCTTCCTTTTCAAAGGTGATGGCAAAATAAGCCGTTCATTCTTTTCATTTTTGGTGTTAATTTGACACGTAGGAGATTATCAAAGTGGAACCCACCCCTTGTTCATGTGTATATATATGAGCACAAACTCCATCTTTCTTTGTTGCTCTCCCACAATCTCATGCCCAAAAGGCAAAGAATTCGTCTCCCAACTGAA
The DNA here is from genome assembly GCA_963457585.1 of Spergularia bocconei. Classification (NCBI taxonomy): domain Eukaryota; kingdom Viridiplantae; phylum Streptophyta; class Magnoliopsida; order Caryophyllales; family Caryophyllaceae; genus Spergularia; species Spergularia bocconei. Next base: position 4,244,474 of record OY734947.1, on the reverse strand, counting down.
AGACACACAATATCCAAGTGCCTTATTTAAGTGTTTTTGTTTTAACTACTTCATTCTCTCTTATAACAAAAAAATGTGCAACCAACAAAACTCAACTCCTCCTCCTACCATCTCTACTCCTCTCTCCCCTTCCAAAACCAACACCAAAATCATGGATGATAATCCTCTTCATCATTCTCCTATTCCTGATCCCGACGACGACCAACTCTCTCGATGGCCTACACTTTTCGAGGTACAAACACTAACTATAACGCTTATTCAAAAAACACCATATATAAGCGTTTTGTTACAACAATACAACTGTTATATAAATGTATGCGTATCATCTCTCTGAGTTAGACGCATTAGGATTACGATGGCAAAACATATTCCCTAATGTTATACTTTTTGTGTTTTTCTAACTTTTTGCATGTCTTGTCTTGTTGTAATTCTACAGGCTGTAGAAGAAGTAAGAGCAATAAGCAAAATCTCAGGACCAACAACAATAACAGGGCTACTGATGTACTCAAGAGCAATGATCTCCATGCTCTTCCTAGGCTACCTAGGTGAGCTAGAACTCGCCGGTGGCTCGCTCGCCATCGGTTTCGCCAACATTACCGGCTACTCAGTCATCTCAGGGCTAGCCATGGGGATGGAACCAATCTGTGGACAAGCTTATGGAGCGAAACAGATGAAACTTCTTGGCCTAACATTACAAAGAACAGTCCTACTACTCTTTTCAACCTCTATACCCATTTCTTTCATGTGGATTAACATGAAAAAAATCCTACTTTGGTGTGGACAAGACGAACAAATCTCATCAGTTGCACACATCTTTATCGTTTTCTCAATTCCTGACCTCTTCTTCCTCTCCATTCTCCACCCGCTTCGAATTTACTTACGAACGCAAAACATAACACTTCCTTTAACTTACTGTACGGCGGTCTCGGTACTCATCCATGTGCCCTTAAACTTTCTCTTAGTAGTCCACCTTAAGATGGGAATTTCGGGTGTAGCCATAGCCATGGTCTTGACAAACCTGAACCTCTGTTTGTTACTTTTCGGGTTCGTGTACTTTTCGAGAGTGTACAAAGACTCGTGGATAACGCCGAGTTTGGATTGTGTACGAGGTTGGTCTTCGCTCTTGGCCCTTGCAATTCCAACCTGCATTTCGGTCTGCTTAGAGTGGTGGTGGTACGAGTTTATGATAATGTTGTGTGGCTTGTTGGTGAATCCAAAGGCCACAATTGCGTCAATGGGAATACTCATCCAAACAACCTCTTTGGTTTACGTCTTTCCATCTTCGCTCAGCTTGGGTGTCTCGACCAGAGTCGGGAACCTGCTAGGGGCTAACCGCCCTGGCAAGGCGCGCATCTCAATGATAGTGTCGTTGGCATGGGCAATGGTGTTGGGAATCATGGCAATGGTGTTCACTACCCTAATGAGACATCAATGGGGACAATTGTTTACCAAAGACGTTGAGATTCTCAAGCTCACCGCGGTTGCATTGCCTATTGTAGGCCTGTGTGAGCTCGGAAACTGCCCTCAGACGACAGGGTGCGGTGTTTTGAGAGGGAGTGCGCGGCCAACAACGGGTGCAAACATCAATTTAGGTTCTTTTTATTTGGTTGGAATGCCGGTGGCGATATTCTGTGGGTTCTGGCTAGAAATGGGGTTTCCAGGGCTGTGGCTAGGACTGCTTGCTGCACAAGCTTCGTGTGCGACTTTGATGCTGGTTGTTTTGTGCAGGACAGATTGGAATGTACAAATCGAAAGAGCTAAGGAATTAACAAAAGATTCATCACAATCAACCGCATTGCCGATTTCCTCACCCAAGAACAAGATCAAAGTGCCAATTCTTGAGGAAATCTTGTGCATTAAGAATAAGGGTCATGATGAACTGGATAAGACCACTTTTGTTGAAATTGATCCTCTGCTAAGTCCTGTATTATCAACTGATTAGCATTCTTCTTCGATCACTTTGAGATGGATTTAACCCACATTTTTGCACATGGTCCTAAAAAACTCATTAGAACTCATTAGCTAGTTTTTTTTTCTCTTTTTTTTTTCTTTTTGGAACACCGGTGCCGTGAATGTTGTAGAGAAGTGAAATGTGAGGGTTCGGCCTCTGGACAAGTTGAACTCCTAATTACTGGGTCAAGATAATGCTCCTCGTGATTATTTTGTTTGTTGTGTATAATGAGTCGTATTAATCGACGAGTTTGTTGAATAGAAATAAAATTCAAACATGAGAATGTGTTTTTTATATAGTACACAGTGCGTTGTCTCTATTTTAATCAGTAGGTGATTATACTGATTGTACTATATGTAGTAGATAGAGAATCTTCTCCTCATTATTGTTCATTTTTCTTTTTTCAACTATGCCTACTTGAATTGGTATAATGATATTGATATGGTTAATAATTATTTATGACAACGTATGTAAATTAAAAAGGAGCATATGTTATACAATAGGACAATGCTACAGGTCTACAATGTAGACACTACACTTGAAAGTGTCTACTATTTTTATTAATTTTACTACACTAGCAAAATTTTACTACTCACACAAATAATGTTACTGCATGATTTTTTCACACAAATTAATTTTACTACTCCAATCTCAATTTTACTACTATTGACTTAATTTTACATTGTAGACAAACTGATTGTGTCTACACTGCAGACCTTTATCAATATGCTATACAATAAGGAGATGCATGTACTTTAATTTGTTATCTTTGTTACTATTGCTATTTGCTTCACGACATTGGTGCTGAGTAAAGTGTGGGGAAGTGAGGAACTAAGCTGTCGGTTGTTTAGAGGCGCATGAAAAAGGGATTTATTTTCCTCATCGTTCCCTACCATAAAAGGGTACTACATTGACTGCCAAAAATGGAAAAGATTTAGCCTAAAAAAAATGCTCCATCAAACCAATCTTTTCTTTCTCTTATTATTCCCTCATTTCTTTCACTAAGATAGCATCCTCATTATTCTTATGCTTCTTTCTTTCCCATCATTCTTTTCCCTTTGATCAAACTTAACTATATACACTCCATCAAACATCTTGTGCTTTATATTTGTTAATTAATAAAGAAACATACGAGTCCACTATATACAATGGATTCCACATCTCGTACTTTATATATTCGAATCACGTCACAGTTCCAATAAATTTAGTTTAGTTATTGAATATAATTCACGTTATTGATACAGTTTACCTTCAATACACCTTGATAAGATAAGATCAAATAAGATAATAGGTCAGATCATGTTAAATAAAAAAAATTCAAGTGAAGAAGAAACATAGTCTTACATATTACTGAAATCAAATTGATATAAATCCAAGAGAACATATAAGATGCTTAGGAGTTAGGACTATTCTACTTTTAAACTTGGACATAATTTGCTGTCTTTGTTTAATAAAAGACCTTAATATTCTTGTCAACATTCGATTATTTAACTTGAAGCAAATGGACATAGAATGAACCTATAGAAGTAGCTGACATCTATCATTGTTGCCATTTTTTTCTAAGCTACCTTTAATTTGTTATCCAGTGGGCATATATGTTTCTTTAATTTCATGTCAAGTTGAGAATTCGGGAAAAAAAGATATAAGCCAAGTTTAATTTCAAATATAAACTAATAACAAGGTAGGCATGTTGGAGGGGAGACACATACACTCGTACATAAAGAATTAGAGATCAATGATGCAATACTTTTTAATATATTATACAACACATAATAAGAAAATTGTTATATAGTGCTCTCTCATATTCATTGCTTTTTACCATTTCGTTTGTTGCTTTTGACGGGCTCTATTGGAAACTAATTTTAAATCACATTAATCGTCCACTTGTTGTAAAAGTTAGTAAATATATTATTATGCATGGGTTGCGTCATTCTTGCAACAACACTTAATTTTAAGGTAACTTTCATTTGGTCTTGAAGAAACTCTCAACATGGCTAGTCTAAAACTGCAAACGAGACGAGGAAAAAAAGGCGAAAAAAGAGGTTACATGTTACTATAGTAAATAAAATATTCGTTATAATGCAGAATTTTATACATACTCCCTCGTGTTCGATCAGAAATGTTCCAGTTAGTTTTATTGTTTTTGACTTGCCACATTCGGACTACTTCTAAACTACATGAAATTAAATATACGTCTGCCATAAAATCAAGTGAAACAGGTAGACTGCACTGTATAATAAAGTAAGTGATAACTCCTATACCAAGTAAACAATTCATTTCATTTTATTTGATCTAAGTCTGGCTCCTAATATGGCCAGGTTAAAATTTGTAAAACAGATTGGAGCATTGTTCAGAACAGGTTGGACTGGTGGTATACATCACATACATGTATAACTTTTCTCTATCATACACAGATGTTGAGCAAAAGACTATTTTAGTACGAAGAAGAGATTAGAAGTGGTAAATAATTATAGAAATGAAAACATTTTTAATAATGCATGGAATGAATTCGATCAGTAATTTGCGATCTATCCATGGTTCATCCCCGCAAATTATATGGTACACCACGGTGCACCATGCCCATGGTGCACCCAGTGGCGGATGTACGTTGGAAGCTATGGGGTCCGCGGACACCGGAAAAATTTTCGGAAACGCAATTTTTTAGGCTAAAATTTGTGAATTGTTCCGTTAAATAGATAGAGGGACACCGAAAAAATATATAAGGACACCGGGAATTTTATTTTCTAGATCCGCCACTGGGTGCACCGTGGTGCATGGTATAAGCACTCGTTTATCCCTAACTTTCTAGGAACATGTAAAACTATCACCTATTCTATAATTAATAACTATCTTTTGAAAAGAAAATAAAGGTTAAAAATATAAATAATTATTAAGTTATCTCAATTTTACGGGGTTACATTCGACTTGGATGAGAGCGGGGAGGAAAGGGCCTTTGAAGAGGGTGAGGGGGGTCCCTGCACTAAACAAAAAACCAGCTATAATTGCGAGTGTCGACTTCTGTTGAGATGACAAAAATATGAAGCAGAAGTCATGCACGCACTAGTGCAACTACAGTACGTACCAGCTCCTTACATTACATATATATGAATATGATATCCCCACTCTTCTCTCTTTGGCTCCAATTGTTCTACCAAATTCCCACATACCAACAAAGATCAGACATATGGCTCTCTGTCTACACATTATCCATCATTACGAATCTTAACGTACACCTTGCTTGCTATACCTTTGTGTATACGTACACACCAGGCCAGTACAATTGTTCTACATTTTGTTGGGAAATAAGACCAATCTCCCACGCGCAACGGAAGTAAACTAATCGACAATAATAAACAATATAGAAAATATGCAAGCTAATAAGATGAGACACAGAATTTTAGGGACTAAACTCAGGGCAAAACCCTCCAACTCCGGAGGTAAAACCCACCAGCAAAACCGCTGAATCCACTATATTAAAATAGCACCAGTACAACCACCATCTCGAATTACAACACCGAATTCGAAACACGCTACAAATTAGGAACAACGATAAATTACCCCTAGCTTCCGAGTATAATTAATAATCACCAATTAATAATACTCCTAGAGATAAATCACATCTGAACAGATGTACTAACCGTCCTGAGATTGTAGACGAAACCGTTGTACTGCCCGTACGCTGCTGCCCAAATCCGATCGTCTATTCGCACCAGCGCGTACACCACGTATAATAACGGAGCCCTTAATATTTTCGCTCTACGTTACGTACGTACCAATTGCCTTACAAATCCGCCGTAAGCAATTGTCAACCAAAAGAAGAGAAAACCTTCTTTTAATAATGTAGCACATGCCTTAGCTACACTAACCGACTTAAAAGTCACTTTCCTAAATTACCTATGTTTCCAACCAAAGCCCATATAATCAATTAATACAAATCACCGTATTAACTTTCCTAATGAACTTACCGTAAACATAGCAAAACAACTTGGGCTGGATGTGGGTGTTAACCCAACGATTCTCCCCCTCCAGTCCAAGGAGTAACCCCGAGGAATCAACCATTGGCCTATCGTATACCAGCTGCACACCCGAGTCCGCTCCTCACCCTGACTCACTACCACGGCTAATGCACCGTGTACAGCCGAACGAGTCAAAGGCGTCATTTGACTCCGGAGAGGGACCTCCACCCCTCTACTCTACCACCAGCAGGAATTTTTCTGCCCTTGCCTCCGTCTGCAACCTGGAAACAATTAACCTTCGTCGCCTCTACCGCGAACGAAACACGTCGACGTCTTTTCCGTTCCCAACCATGTGAGGTCTTAATGGTAGAACCACACAGACGGTACAAACCACGATGCAACTCCCCTTTCATGAGGACCTTTGAACCCTTAGTCACCTTTAACACTCCCCCTTGAGCTTTGTACTCATAACCTTGGGAGTCCAACTGACTAAGTGAGATTAGATTTTTCCGCAACTTTGGAACATATGCAACCTTGTCCAAAGTATGCACCACTCCACTACCAGTTTTGATTTTCACCACCCCAACACCTATGACATCAACCGTCGAGTTATCCCTGCCAAACTCAACTTCCTAGTCATACCTTCTTGGAGCTCATCAAAACAATCTTTCCGGGAGCAAACGTGACTGACACTAGCAGAATCTAACACCCAATCTTCCTTGGAAAAAGCATCGCACTCATCCGTGACCGCAAGTAAGTCACTAGGCGTGAAGAGGAGTCACGAGTCTCTTCACTCCTAACCAAGTTGGTGTCGCCCTTGCCGTTACCCTTATTAGGACAATACCGCCTAATATGTCCAAGGTCACCACACTTGTAACACTGCACCTCATTGCCAGAGGTGTTCCTAGACCGAGACCTGCCATGATTCGACCTAGCATCCCTGTTAGACGATCGACCTCTCCCACCACGAGCAACAGCTAACGTATCCGAGTCGTTGCTACGTATCCCAGTTTTGTCCTTCTTCCTCGCATCAAAAGACAATAAAGTTGTCTGCGCCTGATCCATTGTAATGGTATCCTTCCCGCACAGAATAGTGTCCACATAATTATCATATGCATCCGGGAGAGAGTTGAGAAGTAACAACGCCTTATCTTCCTCCTCAAGCTTTACCTCGATCTTTTTCAACTCATCTAACAGTCCATTGAACACGTTCATGTGTCCAATCAGATTTCCATCCTCGTCCATCCGTAACCGATATAACCGTCGCTTCAACAGCAACTTGTTGGTCAAACTCTTTGCTCGGTAGAGTTTCTCCAACTTATCCCATATCTCCGATGGAGAGTCCTCATCAACTACACAATTGATGACCGTATCCGAGATGCACAACCTGATGGTGCTAGCACATCTATCGCACTCATCTTGCCAGTCGGCATCACTCATCTCTGCCGGCTTGCCCTTAGCTCCTTTCAAGGCTCTCGATAAGCCAAGGTGTACCAGGAGATCCTTCATCCTTCTCTGCCAAAGGGTAAAACTACTTTTACCGTCAAATTTCGCTACAGTAAACTGAGACCCCATGTTTGACATCCTTGTCGATTAACCACAGGTACCTAGATTAACACAAAACCTAGCTCTGGTGCCACTTGTTGGGAAATAAGACCAATCTCCCACGCGCAACGGAAGTAAACTAATCGACAATAATAAACAAAGTAGAAAATATGCAAGCTAATAAGATGAGACACAGAATTTTAGGGACTAAACCCAGGGCAAAACCCTCCAACTCTGGAGGTAAAACCCACCAGCAAAACCGCTGAATCCACTATATTAAAATAGCACCAGTACAACCACCGTCTCGAATTACAACACCGAATTCGAAACACGCTACAAATCAGGAACAACGATAAATTACCCCTAGTTCCCGAGTATAATTAATAATCACCAATTAATAATACTCCTAGAGATAAACCACACCTGAATAGATGTACTAACCGTCCTGAGATTGTGGACGAAACCGTTGTACTGCCCGTACACTGCTGCCCAAATCAATCACCAGATTTGTTAATCCCGCAAACGTTCCACAATACAATATCCGATCGTCTATTCGCACCAGCGCGTACACCACGTATAATAACGGAGCCCTTAATATTTTCGCTCTACGTTACGTACGTACCAATTGCCTTGCAAATCCGCCGTAAGCAATTGTCAACCAAAAGAACAGAAAACCTTCTTTTAATAATGTAGCACATGCCTTAGCTACACTAACCGACTTAAAAGTCACTTTCCTAAATTACCTATGTTTCCAACCAAAGCCCATACAATTAATACAAATCACCGTATTAACTTTCCTAATGAACTTACCGTAAACATAGCAAAACAACTTGGGCTGGATGTGGGTGTTAACCCAACACATTTCTTAGTTTTGTAACCTAGGGTTAGCCCGATCAAACGGGTCGATCGATCGGCAAGCAAGTTCCGGGTTCAGGTCACTTTGGGTTCGGATTAAATAAGGGTCGGATAATGTATTTTGGATTATGGGTTTGCTAGAAATATGAGACAATTCAATTTACTAGAAAGTACTCGTCGCTAGTAGTAGGAATCTATTGTTAGATCAGTTTGTTCAAGATCAGGTTGTGTTGATTCGGATTGATTTCAAGTACTTTAAATAATCCTTGTCGGATTAAATTGTGTGTGGATCACATTACTTAGCTTTAAGATATGTTCAATCCCGGATTGGGTTGGCTTAGGGTATCGTGTTTCGTTATGGTCAGGTTGTGGTCGAGTCTAGATCTGATCACATGTATGTGTTGTGGTTGTTATCATGTCTTATTTATACAATAAGTTCAAATAACTTTCCCAAAATGTATGCCATTAACATTAGGTCGCTTCAAATCCAAGACCTTGAGTTCGATAACCTTATCAAAATGCGTGTCCGTTAATATTAATATCACTTACTGCCATCGAACCATACTTGTATATTAGTCCATCAATTCAATTCAGCCGGGTTTATTTTGTCTGGTTTTGTGTCAGGATGAATTCGGATAAATACATTGGCTCTTAATTGATTATCAACTACGAAAAGACAAAGGGTTGGGTCAAGTTTGTTACGTAGTCATTGGGTTGGGTGATATTGGTCCTTTAGGTAAACTTTTCCACGTCAGGTCGGGTTTGGTATCCGTACACGTAGGCAACTATTGACAAAAATTATAAATGTAAATATTACACAAGCCACTGAGATGAGACAACGTTATTAGAACTCAAAATTACAGAAAAAGAAATGCTAATCGATACTAGGACTTTAATCACTTTATATATAGATACATAGAAAGTTGTCTATACTATCTTAGGTTAATAATATATTTCAAGCTAATTAGTTTGTCTATATATATACTCCCAAATCCTAACATTGTATATGTAGAGTGTACACGTGCATGTGTGTCCATGGTTATATGTTCCTTTCTTCAACCCAATCAAATTGTTTCTACACCCCGCTCTAACACATCGAACATAAATATATTTGACTTCGTAGTATTAAAGCAATCATCTCGAACTAGTAACTTTCATAATTTAGACAGGCATTGATGTATATATAGCCCTCAAATCATGTTTCACAAATTCCTTGATTGTGTGAAATTAACATTCTAAGAGACTAAGACATAGTCTACGTCAAGTCTTTGGCATTCCTTACAAGTAATTAAGTTGCTTTGCCAAACAAACTGATAAAATTAAAAGACCAAAAAATTGACAGATAATCGCAAAAGTACTCTTAAGAAAATTCCACTATGTGTTGGTTTCTAGCCATAAAAAATGAAGAGTTGCTTCATAGTCAAAAATAATAAAGGTGAATGAAACAAGACGAAATTATTCAGAGTACATGCTTGAATATTACATTGACCAGCAAACATCCAAAATCCACTACGTTATTTGTAGTGTTTATAGGACCACCGAATGAATTTAAGCTGAAAATATCGAACTGAAAACGTAAATGAACATCCAATACAAATGTCATGAACTTTCATATAATCATTTGCAATAATTATGTATGATAATCTATAACTGCTTATGCAAGCTAATTTTATTGTGCACGAAAGTGTAGAATTATTATTGCACTCTCTCCGTTCTCATAGACGGTAGGCTCGAGAATAGCGATATAAGTAAAATCAAGTTATTTGGGTAAAGACTCAACTTTTAAGAGACTCCTATTTACGGGGATCATATAGAAGCAATAACAACTAGCCGTATTAAACGCGACATAAAGTATCATGGTACGTCGTCCTTCACTGAAATGGAACTTTCATACTGGTTTGGAGCAAGAACTAGCACGAAAGTTGATCTATAACATATGACCAGTAGCGCGATTGTTCATATTTCATTTCCTTCTTCTAAACCAAGACCTTGTCAGAGAGCATTCAATTCACTAGAAATTTTCGTTCCCATTATTACACATTTAAATCAATCAAGATTTATATTTAAAACTTGGAATCATCCACATTATTGTTTGGATGATCCTAGGAGTCTATATGTAGACAATAGAAAAATTGTCTATACCATAATCATGTGTGGTAAATTAAAGGTGGTCGGTAGTAAAAAAATATGGTTGTGTAGTAAATTCAAGATATTTGCAGTAAATTTATGACATTTGTAGTAAAATCGACATGGTTACATATCTATAAATAGAAAGAAATTTAAATTTATTTATTTCCAAATCAAGGACCATTGAGGCCTTGATTGTCTCTATTTCCTTATAATCCATCATTTTCTAAATTATACCACAAAATTTACCGCACCTCTAATTATTTTTACTACGAACTATTTTTTTTTTTTGGTTACAAAGACGAAGTTCGAGAAACTAGCTACTACTAACTAATGAAAATAATGAAAATTGAATGTACAATTAGATCATCCATCATTTTTGGTTTACTACGAACTATGTATAAACACTTTTTTTACTTGTCTACACATAAACTCATAGCATTTTCCTTATTGTTTACTTTCTGTTTAGACATACAATTTAATGACAAACTTTAGTCTTTTTAAGTTAGAAAGTTATAGTTATTTAGTTGCCACCAATAAGCAACGTGTCTAATGTATGTACATATTTGGTTGTCTCAACTCACTTTCCTCACCCTTGTAGCCCAACAACAATATATACTCTAGTACATGCATGGATCATCTACATAGCATCGTTTAGTGCCATGAGAATCATGTAAAGGTTTGTCTTAATTAGATTAATACATGTGTGAATCATATAAACCACCCATTGGTTGAAGTGGGAAACTTTGAAAGTAGATTCAAAGAAAACACCACATAATTGTTGATAATTGCTTAAAAATGTCCATCTTTTTCGCTATACTATACTATTTGATTAAGTTCGAATTTGAGTCAAATTAAGTAAACGACAAAACTCTAGGATCCCAAACATTCAACAATGTTATGTCTAAAAGACTAAAACGCAAACCTCCAGCAAAATTATGCCAATCGAATTTTATATCAACTCAATCAATCACTCATACGTAATTAAGTAGATACAGAGTCTATATTATTATTATTAAAACAAAGTAAAGTTTATTAAGAAAATGCATGCCTGTAATTAGATAAAGAACTTATGCCCCTATTTCCTGAAAATGTCTAATCAAAAGACAAAAGCAAATACGAAAAACCCACCACTACACGCTCATCGGCTCTTCAAAAAGAGCGGCCCAACGTAGCAATTCTCATCCCAAAAGACACAATAACAACAAAGTTTAGTATAAAGCCAACATCACGGCAAATGTTAATGCTGCCTCACGGGTCACACCTCGATAGGTTCATCGTCTAATTGGATCCTACATTTTCGAAACAACTTAATTTAACTACTACCTTTTCGTGTGTCATGAATTAATGATGACAAGTTAAGAATTTTGGCCTATTATGTAAAAAGTTACTCGAATCTTCTAAAATTTATATTCAAATTTCTATAGTACAGTTTACAATAATTATAATGTAACAAGGGTCGACTTTTAGTGATCAGATTAGATGGCCTTGAGTTCGGTCTATTCACGGTAATTATGTGATTTGTGGAGTGACGAATAGTGAGGTCGGTCATTTAATTGGTGGTTACTCAATATATACGGATAGGATTCAGTCCTGTATTATCAAGTTCTTATCATATAGGGGTCATTCAACTCAATGTTTAGTAGTGATGAGTCATGGATGATCTAATTGTACATTCAATTTTCATTATTTCAATTGTACATGTTATAAGCTTTCGGGTAGTTTTGAGTTACCATTTCACATTTCAACTACTAGTATGCATTCCAATTTAGTTTCTGGTAATGAAGCTTAATTTGATGGAGGAGTTGGGTAATAACGTTTAACTGTCACCAATCACATTTACCGGCCATTAGCGTATAGCTGGCTCATAATCCACTGACTCAAACCTACCTCCTTGAGTTCGATCTGTTAGCTATACATTATCTATCCATACAGCTACGGCTAAGTAAAACACGTAACAATCAACACACACTGAAATTACAAGACCTTAGCTTGATTTATTGGTCTATGCCGTCCATATGTTTACATTGACTTTGATCACATAGAACAAAAGTTCCTGATGGAAGTACAATCATATTATTGATCTTATAGTAGCCATTATATTGAAAGCAGGTAATAACGTTCTAAAAACAAACACACGACAAAGTACATACATAAGTGGCAGCTGAAAAGTTAGTCAATGTCATTCTATCCATTTGCATATCATCTAGTAAAGACACTACGGCACGGTAAAAAAACAGTACTCTACTTAGAATAGATGTGCATATAATTGGCTAATAAGGCATAGCGTGTACTTACACAATGTTCATCTTCTAGTCAATGCTCCAATAAGAGAAGGCCAAGATGTATAAGAACATGCAGATTCCCATTCAAACTTTTTTTACGTACGTTCAAAGATGCCGATCGTGTTGCATAAGCAAGTTTCAGGATCGAGCATAGTGTGTTGATTATGTTGTGCGAGTACTGTTCTTAAGGCATACCTGTACTATCAAGTCTGCGCGCGCATTTCCTGTATCAAACAATGTCTCATCTCTTATCGCATATTACGTGTCAATTCAGCCAAATGCTCGTAAGTTACCATTGACTATTGAACGTGGTCCATTGTGCATTCGAGATGATGTGCACTATAGGACGCCACACGCACCTTACAATGGACCTGAGGAGGAGAGTACTAAAGTTGCTTGTAGGGTATATGAAGCACAAAGAAGAGGGAGCAATAGTCGTCACTTAAGAAGTGTGCGGTTACGACTTTATCATCAGGCAAAAATATAGTTTGACAAGTTCCGAGTAAATCTTGTCTTCATTTTTTTTTTTTGAAATAAAATCTTGTCTTCATTAGAACAAGAACAATTAAAGAATATTTTTATGAAGCATATTGCTAAAGGTCTACAGTGTAGACACAATTAATTTGTCTACGATGTAAAATTAAGTCAATAGTAGTAAAATTGAAATTGGAGTAGTAAAATTAATTTGTGTGAAAAAATCATGCAGTAAAATTATTTGTGTGAGTAGTAAAATTTTACTAGTGTAGTAAAATTAATGCTAACTCCGCCTGTGAGTGTTTTTTTGGCATTCACTGCCGGTCTCAAGCCCGGATAAAGGAGGAGAGTTGCGGTAGGTTTGTGGCGGCCAGCGTAAAACAAGCCACATCTTATGGACATAAATCGAAATTTAATAACCGTGGGGACGTCCCCTTCACAGCGACGCGCTACACTTCCTGGACCCGGGTGTGGTGATAAGTATGCAAGGGTCTCTAGGTCGTCGCCCCGAAGCGACGCGCCACTTCGACGCCCGGGGGTGGTGTCAAATATGCAAGGTCGCGCTACACTTCCTAGACCTGGGTGTAGTGAAAAATATGCAAGGGTTGCTAGGTCGTCACCCCGAAGTGACGCGCCACTCCGGCTCCCAGGGGTGGTGTCAAATGTGCAAAGGTTTTCAAATCATGGACGGGAGCGGGCAAGGAAGCTTATTCATAATGGTAAGGGTAGTAGGCTTAGGTTCGGAACGTGGAATATCGGGTCTTTGACAGGGAGATCTTCGGAGGTTGTGGAGGTTATGAGGAGGAGAAGGATTCACATTATGTGTTTACAAGAGACGAAATGGGTTGGGGCGAAAGCTAAGGAGATCACACCATGGGGTTATAAGCTTTGGTACTATGGAAAGGATAAGAGTAGGAATGGAGTTGGTATTATTATTGATAAGGAGTACATAGATGATGTGGTGGAGGTTTCGAGGAAGAGCGATCGCATTATGACAGTGAGGTTGGTGATTGGGAATGAGATTATGACTGTTGTAAGTGCTTATGCTCCACAAATTGGATTGGATGCATCTATTCGTCAGGAATTTTGGGAGGAGTTAGAAGAGGTGGTGCAAGGGGTTCCTAGTGGGGAGAAGTTGATTATTGGTGGGGATCTTAACGGACATGTGGGATCAACGCGGCATGGTTTTGAAAGCGTGCATGGAGGTTTTGGCTATGGGTCGAGAAATGAAGGAGGAACGAGTATTTTGGATTTTGCGTTAGCTTATGACTTGGGTATAATGAACACGTGGTTTGAGAAGAGGGAGTCTCACTTGGTGACATACAGGAGCGGAAATAATGCGAGTCAGATTGACTTCTTTTTGGTAAGGAATGCTTGGCGTAAGAGCTTTACGGATTGCAAGGTGATCCCTGGTGAGAGTGCGGCTACGCAACATAGATTGGTGGTACTAGATTTCAGGGCTAAGAGTGGCTTAGGGAAGAGGCGGCCACAGGTAGAGCCAAGGATCAAATGGTGGAAACTTGAAGGAGAGCACAAGGAGGCTTTCTTGGAGAAGATGGCAGGGACAGATGTCTGGTCTACTAGTGTGGAAAGAGATGTAGACTCGTTATGGGTTGCTATGGCGCATAAGGTAAAGGAGGTGGCAGAAGAAGTTCTCGGTGAATCTAAGGGGAAAGCGCTACCGAGTAAGGATACATCTTGGTGGAATGAGGAAGTGCAAGAAGCAATAAGGAACAAGCGGAAATGTTATAAAAGTTTGGGGAAAGATAGAAGTGAGGAGAACTTCGAGAGGTATAAGGATGCAAAAAGAGCAGCAAAGAAAGCTGTAAGAGATGCAAGAGGAAAGGTGAACCAAGACCTATATACAAGATTGGATACCAGAGAAGGGGAAAAAGAGATCTACAAAATTGCACGCATTAGGGAAAGGAGGACTCGGGACATTGGTAGGGTGAAATGCGTCAAAGATGTTGATCAAAAAGTTCTTGTTGATGATAAGGAGATTACGGAGAGATGGAGATCGTACTTTGATAACTTGTTCAATGGTGATCGGGTGAATGATATTGGAAATGTGAACATTCATCCAAGTATTGTTAATCGGGAGTTCAGGCGGAGAATTCAGAAGGAAGAGGTAAGGATGGCCTTGAAGAAGATGGGACGGAAGAAAGCAGTGGGGCCAGACGGCATACCTATTGAGGTTTGGAGGTGTCTTGGAGATAGGGGTGTGGAATGGTTGACGACACTTTTCAACATGATTTGGAGAGGTAATAAGATGCCGGTGGAGTGGAGGAAGAGCACTTTGGTCCCTTTGTATAAGAACAAAGGGGATGTTCAAGAGTGTGCCAACTATCGCGGGATCAAGTTGATAAGTCATACAATGAAACTTTGGGAACGGGTGATTGAGCATAGATTAAGAAGAAGTGTGAAGATTTCAGAGAATCAATTTGGATTTATGCCGGGGAGGTCAACTATGGAGGCAATTCATCTCATAAGACAGACAATGGAAACTTATCGGGATAGGAAGAAGGACCTACATATGGTATTTATTGATTTGGAGAAGGCGTATGACAAGGTACCAAGGGAAGTGCTTTGGTGGGCTCTAACTAAGAAAGGAGTTCCGCAAAAATATATTGACATCATTAAGGACATGTATGAGGGAGCTAGCACGAGTGTGCGGACTAGTGTAGGGAAGTCAGAAGAGTTCCCTATTACCATTGGAGTGCACCAAGGGTCCGCACTTAGCCCGTTGCTCTTTGCTATAGTCATGGATGAATTGACGAGGTCAATCCAGGATGATATACCATGGTGCATGATGTTTGCAGATGATATAGTGTTGATCTCAGAAACGAAAGAGGATTTGGAGAGAAGGTTGGAGCTATGGAGGGACACGTTGGAGTCTCGAGGGTTTCGGTTGAGTCGGAGCAAGACCGAGTATTTGGAGTGTAAATTCAGCGGCATTAGGCAAAAGGAGACGGGGACGATCATGTTGGATGGAAAGATTGTTCAGGGATCAGATTTTTTCCGATATTTAGGATCGATTCTTCAAAAGGATGGAGAATTGGATGGAGATGTGGCTCATAGGATCAAATCAGGTTGGTTGAAGTGGAAGAATGCCACAGGACTTCTGTGTGATCGAGGATTGCCCAATAAGTTGAAGGGTAAGTTTTATCGAACGGCAATTAGGCCGGCACTGTTATATGGCACGGAATGTTGGGCCGTGAAGCAGTGTCACGTTCATAAGATGAGTGTGGCGGAGATGCGCATGTTACGGTGGATGTGTGGACATACAAGACGTGATCGGTTGAGAAATGAAGTTATTAGGGAGAAAGTAGGGGTTGCACCCATAGGGGATAAGATGATGGAGAACCGACTGAGGTGGTATGGTCACGTGAGGAGGAGGCCTAGTGAGGCGCCGGTTAGAAGAGTAGAAGGGTGGAGAAGTGATAATATTAGTAGGGGTCGGGGAAGACCCAAGATGACTTGGACGAGGGTGATTAGAAGTGATATGAGCTTCCTAGGGCTTGAAGAGAGTATGGTGTTGGATAGGGTAGGGTGGCGAGACTCTATCCATGTGGAGGACTTTTTCTGACCCCTTTTGATTTATTTGTTTGGTTTTTCCAACTATTTTTCTAAAACTTTTTAACTTGTGTTCAAAGTTCATCTGTTTTTTGCAATATTTTTTTAAACCTTTTTATTTATTTTGACGACTTTCTAAATTTCCTTTGAAATTGTTTAAATATTTCCAAAATGTTTACAACGTTTTCGAAATTTCTTGGCGTACACAAGACGGTTACTGGATGACGATTCATGTTAGCCGACCCCAAATCATTTTGGGAATAAGGCTTGGTTGTCGTTGTTGTTGTTGTTGTTGTTGTTGTAGTAAAATTAATGCTGTCCTTTTATGAATTACACTAATGCGACACAGTTAACAACACAATGTAATTTAGCTTCATTACCACAGACTCACTCAATTTTACTACGATTGCTGATGTGACATATATATTATACACACGAGAGCCGACCATTTTCGAAATTGCCATAGTAAAAGCCAAGTTAGCTTCTCAAATGATAACTCCACAATGTCTAGGTGTGAATGGTGTCCTACTTTACCTGTGTTTTCAAGCTAACCCCATAAGAGATATTTATCATCATAGCCTTTTGACAACATTATAGTCAATCCATTAACAATTCTTACGATAAGATGTCGTGGTAAGAGAGTGAGAGCATGTTCCTTCGCTGTAAAAGCTAGTTTATGCATAAAAAACGTGAAGGCTTCAAATTCAAGACCAATGCAAAGACTTGGAAATACATTCGTGTGTGTAGACAAAGACATCACAAAATTCCATACTCTATGGCACTAAACTTGGAAACACTCTCTTAATTTTATAGCCCGAACTTTAGACTCTGATACCACTTGTTGAAACGACATTTGTGGTTTCGTAGGTGAAAATGAACTCTAACTATTTAGGATATGTAATGATTATCCTATAACCAATTCACATTTACTTGTTTTCCGATATAAAACTTGAATGTGAACCTTATTAACAATGGGTTTGTACGTTTCAAAAAAAAAAAAAAACAATGGGTTTGTACCTTAACACATATTCGAGTCGCATTCTGAAAGAAGAACCATAATAGACCAACTCTAAGCAATATAGCAACAATTGATTGCACGTACGTATCTGATCTCTTGTTTAACGTGTAAGGTAAGAAGGAAAGAATCGCACATTCTTAAGATTTCAGTTAGTGGGTTTTGACAGCATTAATAAGTTTAATATTTGACCATAAAATCTCAGGGGCCAATACCTTGACTAGTGTAAAGCTTAAGTCGCTTTTCAGCTAGAAAAAGGAATTTTTGCATTAACTTTTAGTGATCAAACTCGAGAGTTTACATACTTAACTGGTAATATTAGCCAATGAAACAACAGATATAGCCGTCCAATTCATTGAAGTCATAAAGAAATCAAAAGATAAGTGAGCATGGACAAAAAAGATAGGTTCTTAAACAGTAGATATTTGAGCTACTGACTTGGTCATGATCATGCTCCACAATGGTAATGGAGTAACTTATCAGCTAGCTCGATGGTTATGACTGTGAGTTATAGTCAATCCTAAATTAGGGACAAGTTTAGCAGAAAAGTTTAGATACTCCCCCATTTTAAAATGGTTTCCCGGTTTCGTGAATCCGTTTTGAGAGTCACTTTGGAGGCTATTTCCAGACCTAATAAATATTTCACTTGTTGCAAAAATGAATACATATTTCATTCTGGATTTCATTTTACGAAATGCACTTGCTTTTAAGGCAAGTGTGTTCATATAGTCTAGAAATAACCCCCAACATGGTCAATCAATATAGTTTCACAAAACGCGGAGATCATTTTGAGGAGGGAGTATACAAGAAAGTACGTATTCTAAATATCCTTTACATTATAACTCGTTGTTTTATTTGAATTCAATGCACGGTTTAGACTTAAAAAATTTAGCATGTTTAAGTGAAGACTACCACAGGTGTACCATGACAATTTTGTATATAATCAATGGGGTGTACATGAACTTCCAAGTTCAGTTGTGTGCAATGGGGGTAGCCTTCTGCGATATTTAGCATAATTTTCTGCGATATTTTTTATTTAATGTTTTTTAATATTCATACGTTTTTTAAGGTCTAATATCCCTGCAATTTGGATAATATTTACAAATTTTCGAAAAAGTCGGTGTCCCTCATTCAAACCCATTGGAATGGCGGCATCATCTAAAGAAGCTTATATGGACATTTGTGTCACTGGAAAACAAACGATAACATGGCAACAACAGTATACTAGACAAGACATGTCAAACATGAGAACATTAGTGGACATGTCAAAGAGGTTGATCAGATTGGATATCAAGGGGTAAGGCCGCAAGGGTCCAAAACTTCACTGTCGAGAACCTAATACAATCGATCTTTTTCCTTCATACAGAAAATTAAACATATGATTATAGATGATCATGCATCCCCTATAATGATAATAACTATTCGAAGAAACTTGGTCGACAATAAAATCATAAACTTAAGGATGAAAGAGACTACATTTGGCATCCTCGACTACCCAAGCGGCCAAGCACATTACCGTGTTCATGGTGTTAGTTCTTTCATTATCTAAGAAATCTCCAGTATCAAACATGAACGTACCCAAAACAGATGGGTGTCATACAGTCATTTGGGTGTGCTATGCTTCAGTTAAAAGTTCCAATATTTTCAGTTTCATCTCTCTACCTAGTAAGATAAGTAGATAACCACCATTGTAATCATCACTAACCTAATACAATATCCGGACAGAAATACAGACCAGCTAAATGGATCCAGATACAAGCCCTCGTAAAACTATACAACTAATAACCCGCCACAAAAATAAGAAATAAAAAAGGAACTTTGTAATAAACAGTACTGTAGAGGTAATACCTTAGTGTAACTAGGACGATCTCACAACAATGGCGGACACAATGCTGTGCAATATATAACAGCTACACTGCAGCGTCACAATTCGGCTGATCATGTCCGACATCATGTCAGCAACAAAGACACTATGGTTAGTCAATCCTGAACAAAGCTTTTTCTTCAATTCGGCTGATCAAAGCCTTTCCTTCAAAAGTCCTTGCATATATCCACTACACGACCAAATAAGAAGGCGGTTTTTGTTCCACATTCAGTAAATCCACCCCAGCTATTATGAATATCTGCTCCTTTACTTCCCGCTTGAAAGCATAGTTGTTGCACACTGCTATCAGAAGCATACATCCGAAATGATTGGAAATTTTCAGATGGAACTTGCCGTGCTTATCTAATGGTAGAACCTGTCAATAGTTTATGACATCGCAGCAAGTGCCAGCGTGTTGCAATAGAATGCACCGCCCCGGAATTGTGGTGACATGTCTGTAACAGGACACACAGGTTTAAGGATACAGCAAACCAAAGAGGGGCGGGCAAACTTAAACTGAATCCAAACAACTACATCAAAATGAAATTAGAAACTGGACTCAGGGCGCTCTTTTGAGATGGTACTATAACCAACTTGGTTGAGATTAGCCTACTGAACTGGAGATCTGAATTTCAAAGAATTGGCATGGAATAAAACAGCTCAGTGTAAAATTAAATATATTGGCAGCACAAAATTTCTGTTTCACAGTATTGATGCAAATTAGTTATTTACACATGCAAGGCATTCCAACTTCCGATTTCTGAATAAAAAAAATCTCTACAAGACCATGGAACTGCAGAGACTTCCTCGTACCCGCAGAGAACATCTCTTAAAAAAAAAAAAAAAAGGTGGAATCAACAATTATGCTATTGGTAAAGTTGTGGTTCTCTTTGAAACGCTTCAATATTCAGTTCCATAAGTGAATCCATCGATATGGGGAGAATTAGATAGCCAGTAAGTCGGCTCCTAGGCAAAGGCTTGCAGCTTCTCGAATCTTGAAAGCTTCTTTGAATAGCTACAGCTGAAATCCTGACTCCAGAACTAACAAAGAAGCCATATCTAGAATGCGTGGCTCATTTCAGATTCACTGGTGAAATGTTTTTGTCCTTGCTAGGGGAGATAACTGAGGAAAAGAGGGGACCCACCCAAGTGAGATGTCGTCTAAAACCAATCTTTCGATGAGGACAAGGGACTCACATATGCACTTAACAACCCTCCCCCGTAGAAGATGTGAGTCCAAAAGCTCGCCCTCAAACTGGACGGGCGAATCACGGGTGCCAAGTCCTAGAAAAATACTACTCCCATGAGGCCGCATTGTTAATAAAATTGGAAAATTTGAAACCGCATTTAAATCTATACTAGGACCACCATACTAGAAACACATAATGCAGACGAATGCTGTCTTAAGCCCACTTCCCCCAAGCATGGACTCAAAGCCTCTTATAGCACTTGTTAGGAGAAAAGACAAGTGAAGAGGACAGGAGGCCCACAAAATTAAGCAATCCAAAACCAATTGACAATAGGACTAGCCTGGGTGACTATAACTCGGGGGAAGACATTGACCCAGGGGGTGTTAGTAGGACCTAATTATGATGTAATAATCTAAACACTCTTGTATTTTTATTCCTTTGCTATGCTACTGATCTTCAAAAGAAAAATATATTAGTGTTCTCAGCTTTCATCTTCGTAGGGTAGGGCTTATGTATTTAAGATTCATTCGTCTTTAGAATCAGTGCAGTGAGGAAATGGATAAATCAACCACTTATGAGAATACTAGCAGATCAGAATACTAGAAAATCCGGATGCTACCATCTAGAAACACAGAAACAAGAGGCCGGCGGCTGCACAGAGAGGTACCCCACGTACACCTCATTTTGCCTTGGCAAATAGACCTCCGTAACTCCCCTAAAGGATTTAAGCAAGGATCCCCCTCGAAATTTTGCCTATGAGTGCCCCTGACACGCAATTCTTAACACTTGATCAAACTCTAATCGCTCACTTAATTGTACCATTCATCAGCCCTTACCTGTAGAGAGACACATTTCCCATATCCACCAACAATACCAGTCTTCTTCAAATAACATCAGATAAACTAATCTTTAGATTTTAATTGCACCAATCATCTACACTTTCCTGTAGAGAGACACATGCACCGTAAAATTAGTATCTCCACCGCATTCCTCTTATGAACAAACTATACTTCAATCCACCAACAAAACCAATCATCTTCACATACCATCAAAGATTTCTAATCAGTGGACGTTTATTCCTCTCTGTCTACACTAACCGAAAGAGGTTACTTACTGTGGCACACAAGGATACATATTTAAAGACAATACTCACTAGGTAATAGGCTTGTAGACAAGGATGAGACACAAACTCATTTGCAGTTTAGAGATGATAACTATTCTGTTTCTCCACCACTGGGATTCATACAATGTGTCATGTCTATATTAAATGTTTCTCAAGTGCTACAAGATGGAAATAAACTTTGGCGAAGAGTGAAACTGATCTAGAGGAGCATATCCTAGAGGCATTTGGCGATACATCTGAATTTCAAACTATGAAACAGTCATTAACGTATTGGGGTCTACCTTTAAAAAATCCATCCACTTTTGAGGACCCTGCGGTGGCAAGGGTTACAAAACATTGGATGGAAAACCCATTTCTTATAGGGAGGACGAAACATGATAATCAAGTATTGTCTCTGATTTATGCTGATGTACTATCATGTTTCAAGTTACGAGTGGGGGTAACAAAACGGTTGGAGAGATCTTTAATGGAGTAGGGCTGATGGAAGTTTAGGGTATAGTAAAATGGTTCATAAGAATTTCACATGGTTGGGAAAAATGTTATGGTGATTTCCTTAGGAATCTTCCTTCCTTTGACATCGTATTATTATGAGCAGGTATGGTATTGACTCTAATCGGTAGGAGTGTTTGATAAGATCTTCTGTAACACGTGCTTTCCCTGGATGTTAACTCACAAAAAGCTTTAGTGACTCACAAGATTGGAGAAGGGGAGAGTGAGATTTTAGGAAGATAGGTGGATGCATGTGGATTGCATTATCACTTTCTTTCCTGGTATATGTAGTCTTCCTGCACTTCTTAGTGCCTTACACTTTCCTGTTGATAGCTCTTCGGACACCATTGGCGAAGAGTAATTCATGAATTGGAGATGGCAAATCTTATTGCCTCTTTTCTTTTTCCTATTCTGAGTTCGGTGCAATTATCTGGTGACTTCAGTTGCAAGTCTTTCTTGTTGTCCATCACTAGACAAACTAGCTCACCTTTGTCCGGTTATGAATGGTGTTTTGGAAAAAAAGGCTCCTCTTTAAGTGTTACAAAATATTGATACTCATGAGGAATTGCAGCAAAAAATACTCCTTAGAAGGAAAAAAAAGAATTTCTCAGGGGGACTGGGCTTAGAGATATGGGAGATTTGGCAGTCTTAGTAAGAGTCCTTTCCCGATGAAAATTATTTCAAAAATATCACCCTAGTTCCTATCTCCACGTCTCCGGTGTCTTACAAGGTCAGAACTCGAAAATCTGGAGAGTGAGATTTTGGAGAGATAAGAGGATTGATGTGGATTCCTATGCTAACTTTTACGTATATGGAAAGAATATGACTCCGGATTACATCTTTTTCTCATTGTGAGTTTCATTATGCTATGTGGCATGCATGGGTCATTCTGGTGAATTTGTTGAAATTGAAGTTGGCTGCTATAGGGGAGAGGAATGAAAGAAGGGAACTTGCTTAGGAGATGTGAAACTTGTACCATCTACAATGGGTGTCTCAGAATGGAAGTCAAAGAGGAGAAAGAAATTATTTTAAGACAGACTTAAGAAACAGTTTATCCTTGGATGTACTTAAAATTAATGCAATTCTCAAATATTGTTAAACTTTAATAACTTTTGGGATTATGTTTGGAACATGGTTATAATTTTAGAAGTGTTAATTCACGTGGTACCCTCGTGTTTTACCGATTTGCACGTGGTACCCAAAGATGTGCAAATTTGTTCCAAATATCGTCAAGATTTGACTGTTTTACATGATACTCTTACCTTTAATCTTCCCCACCACCGTCATCAACATCTTCATCCTTTTCCACTACCACCATCATTTCCACCCATACTAAACACCATAACTACCATTTTCCCGTTCTCCTTGAAACCAACTTTTAAACGGCGTTAACAAAATTTTAAAAGTAAGGGTACCATGTAAAAGCAGTCAAATCTTCAAGAGATTTGGTACAAATTTGTAACACTGGGTATCACGCGCAAATCGGCAAAATACGAGGGTACCACGTGAATTAACCCATTTTAGAATTACTCGGGATTAAAGCAGCAAATGGTTAGAAGGGGGCCCTATTACGTTCCTCCTAGTGAATTAAAACATTTTTTCAATATTTACTAAAGAACTTTTTGTCCCAACTCTTCTCTAGCTTTGCATTCAAGTCAATGAGACTAGTTTGTTTATGAACTAAAATAAAACAATAGACTTCCAACATTGAAGACGTAATATACTTTAACCTAGAAAAAAACATGAAACACCGAGCGCAATTACCCAGAAAATAACCCTAGCCTTAACCAACTTAAAGCACAATTAGTAAACTGTATAAGGTACAAACATAACACAATTTTCCCAACTCAAGACCAATTTTGATGTAAAGATCCCTAATTAGATATAGCCAATATAATTTCAGAAGTTGGCTGCGACGCCAAAATGCTATCAATAGATCAAGACTTTTGAGTTTACCACAACACATTATAGGTCGTATTGGTTTTTCATATATCAGCTGCGAGAACCATGATTTTCAGCAATTGCCTATTACCATGGTGGCCACTATTTCAAGGACAGGAGCATTTGCAAATAATTGCGAGGCGCATGTGAACACGAAAAAGTCCATCACACACGCTTCTAACCGTCGAACGCAGAAACTCACCTGCCCTCTTTTGTTGTATAATTGCGGCAATATGTTTTTTAGTTTCAACAAAATCAATATACTCCACACCTTCAAATGGTAGCTCGGTAATAAGACTGGCTAAATCAGTCTTCACATGATTTTTTTATTTACTTAAAAGAGAAAGGAAAGTCTGGAGCCATGTTTATATAATACTTGGATCAGGAAAGGCCCTCACTACACCAAAAACACATTGAGCCTATCCACCAGCTGCCACATCTTGAGACAGACATATTGACAACGACCCTGATCAAACGTCAGGCATTGAACTCTAGGTGGCTTCCATGGTCAAGGTCGTCGAGCAGGGACAACATCAGATACACTAACACTGGACAGTGAGAATTAGGGTTGGCCAAGTGGTTAGGGAATTAACTTGAATGTGGGTTGTCCCGGTTTCGAATTTTCAAATCCCCACCCCAGCAGCATTAGCTACCCCTATGTACCCAAGAAAAAGCAACTAGACAAATTAGCCAACTATAGATCAGACAGTTATGATCATAGATGGTCACAATAAAACAAAAGCCATGATTCAAGAATATAACTGAGTGGCCTCGAGAACATAGCCTTACTCCAAGGCTCCAAGCATAATCTGCTTGAAAAAAGGTTACAGCAACAACAAAACATTCAATGGCTACTAAAACTACATCGTATAAAACAAGTAAAACTAGCAAAGTTAAAAACTGATATCTGGTTTAGAACATATATCATGGATCGAATGACGTAAAATCTCCTATAACATGCAGCTTAATCATAATCATTGTTCGGAAGAAACAACGTAGATTTCAAAATCAAAAAGCTAATGTAAAACTTACACAAAAGTTTCTTACCTGTCCACTCATGCAAACTCATTTGCCAGTCCACCATCAGTAGCGGCACGCTCCTCCAATTCATCCACGTCATCATCCACGTCATCAATGGGAATATCTTCGCTATCAATAGTACAAATATCTAGAACAAAAGCCATTAAGTATTAGTCACAAATAAGCAAACCAAAAAAAAAAAAAAAGCCCAGCAGGAGAGTAATCAAGAAATCTAACTGAAGTAGAAGGCCCCAATCGCATAGTGGTTACCATTCAGAAAACTAAAATGTTGGACAGAGACAGATTATTTGAAATGTAGAAGCACTTATCCATGTCTTAATTCAAGGAGTCGCCATGCCTAAATCTAAAGGAGAGAATTTGTGTAGAAGTAAGATTCAGAGAGACTGTAGCCATATTGTCCGTTAGAGGTTAGTGTCGACACAGTAAAATTAATGAAGAACGAGAAGGATAGTTGCCCCACAAGTAAAGATGCATGTTAGCCGTTCTCAATATGGATACCCAGTCCAACCCGCAACTTCGTCCTCCTTACCTGTGTTTAACTAATTGACAATGGCGAAGGAAAGAGAGGCAATGGTTTTGAAAAGCATAAACGAGAGAACATGAGGCAAGAACAACAACCATTAGCCCTGTTCATTTTTCGGGAAAACGCGGGTCGGACTTGACTGGACTGGAAATAACCGGACCATGGCCAATCGCTACGGTCCTCGGTTCCTGTACATTACACATTCGGGTTTCCGGTTTTTAACGGTCCAGTTCCGGTCTAAAACCGGATTACTGGTTTTGCTTTTTGCTGGGTTTTAGCTAGTCAATAGTCGTTATAGAGTAAGGTTAGTTTTTTTTTTCATCTTTCGAGACCGCCTATTCTTCTTCCTCCTCTACTGTTTTCTTACTCGTGGTCGCTCGACGCTCGCTCTCCTCCGACTGGTGACCACCACCACCACCTGTCCACCTCACGGCACCTTCCGCTCCCAACCGTCATCGCTGTCTCACTGATCGGTTTTGTCTCTGTTTTTCAAGTTTTCCATCAAGGTTTTCTTGTTGTCTCTCTTTCGTGAATAAGTGTTACAAATTGTAAAAGTAGGTTCTTTGTTATACAATTCTGAATTGTCATCATCATGATTCATGGAAGCAAACACAAGAAATCAAACATAAAAGTAGGTCCACTTTTTAGACAATGGCAGGGGATTGGAAGTTGAAACTGAGTTGGGTTTGAATTTCACAAGACTTGTTCTAGTTTGGTGGAATTTTGGGGGTCGGAATTGGAAACAGGTTGAGTGTTGGTCAGTGCTAGGGACATTAGACCGCAATTACATATTTACATCACGTACAACTGTATAATTATGCAATTTCTTGCATCTTTAACCAAAGTTCATAGAATTGGAAGATCTGCCCCACAAATTGATAAAGTATATGGCAGGTTTTTAATTAATAGATAACTCATTTATGTTGCATCTGACTTTAGGTAGCTAATGGATGTAAGTTCTTTGCAGAATTAGAAAGGAAATTAGAGGAATTAATCCGACCTCTCACCACAAAAAAAAAAAAGAAAGAGCACTCACTAATCAATTATAATACACTTTGTAGATTGATTTTCATGAAGTGATAATCCTTACGTAGCAATTTTGAGTTTTTGACTTCAATTAAATGATAATCATCTCTCCTAATCAGTGTTCTGATGGCCACTTAAATACACTTTGTAGATTGATTTCTGATTATGTTACCGAACTTAATTCATTTTCCTTTAATTTAATAAAATTGTGAAATAAACACCCGATCCAAAAAACGAAGGCAAGACCCTAATTCTGACCTGTTGCCATCAGATTGTGAAAATGAAAACTTCTGGTGTCCCTCTTCTGATATGTTGCCATCATATTCTGATATGTCCCTCTTCGTAAGAAGGACCCTAAGCGCGACAACGTTGCCAAGAAAGGATTTTGTTGTTTATAGTAATAAGAATGGCTCTTCTGGTGTATTTAAACATTGGCGTGAGTGCCCTGCTAACCCTAATGCTTCTTCAAACAAGTCTTAAGGGAAACAAACTACACCTGTGTTTGATAGCAATGTAAATGAGGGAGAGGGTAAGAAGGTTAGAGAAGCTTCACTTTACATGATTGTGATTGATGAGTTACCTTTTCGGTTTCTAGAGAGAACTGGTTTTAGGCCGTCTTATATCTGTTACTTCTCCAGACTTTAAGATTCCATCACATATTACTATTGCTCCTGATTGTTATGATCTATACTTCAATGAAAAAGCAGAATTTATTGAATTGGTTCTTCTTTCACGTTAAAGAACTCTTTCACTATTGATACATGGACAAGTATTCAAAAAATCAACTACACGTGTTTGACTGCTCATTTCATTGAAAATGATTGGAAGTTTCACGAGAAAATCATATGTTTTAGGCCAATTTTTAGTCATAAGGCTAAGGATATTGCGAATGATCTTTATAACTGCTTGAAAGATTGGACCTTGCAGAATCTTTTGTTTACTTTGACAGTGGATAATGCTAGTTCTAATGACACCGCGTGTGGAGAGTTGAGAAAAATTCTTGAAAATAATTCACTCACTCTTAGCAAGTGGAAATACATGCATGTGTGATGCATTGCACATATCATTAACCTTATGGTGTGGGATGGGTTGAAAACGAACATCAACTCCATTAATAAGGTTAGATATGCAATTCAACTTGTTTTGGGTTCCCAGGTAGACTAGGAACAAAGGTGGTAACACCTTAGGGGTCAAAGAGCTCCTAAACAAACCAAAATGACGTCTGCCAGCACTAACGGCGTAGAGGTAGCCATTGCTAAAACATCATGAGCTAAACATGATAGCACTGGATATCTATGACCATTCAACCTCCACCAAATCGATATCTCATAATCTCGGTCATTTTCGCTTATTGTCTAATTTAAATACCTATCAAATTCAGATTTCGCATATCTGCTGCCACCAGACCATATGAACTTGGTCCCCAATAGACTTTTTTCAACCCATAAGATCATCGACATCATCCCCCAAGTCATAATTAACAATAGTTGAGCTAACATCCCTGTGAGGATACAATCACGTATATACCTCCTATACTCCTCAAATAAAAAGGTCGCTTTATAATACACTAATTTTTGCATTTCCTCATATTTAGATGCATCATAAATCCCAGTAAATGTGAAATTTCAATACTAGTAACTTCGTCTTAGGATCAAGAATAGTCTTCATGTACATTAACATATGCATCTTACCAATATCACCCCAAAACTTATCAAATTTCTTTTTCATAGCCGAAGTCATTTTTTCTAAATTCCCCATCATCACTGGAAGTCCACTTATTCAATTGATCAAGTGCACGAGCAATGAAAAAGAAACTAGAAGTACTAGTCACATACGATGAACCAAAAACTTGACGAGTCAATTATCATCTAATACTATATATTAAAACCTGAAACCAAGTCTTTCCTACGACGACACTTGGCATATATTAATTGGATAGAACATAAAAATAGCATTAAATACAATTATCGGTTAGGATATGGTAATAAATTATCATACATTAATTGGATAGAACATAAAAATAGCATTAATTACAATTATCGGTTAGGATATGGTAATAAATTATTACAGAGTAATATAATATTAGTTAATTTAGGAAAATAATAATTATAGTAATTTATTGGAACAAAGATAAGGCAACATTTTTTTTATAAAACGTATATAAATAGTATAAATATATAGCCCGGGCGTGGTACGGGCATGCAAACTAGTTTAAAGGAAACCAGAGTTGACTCAATTATCATTCAAAGGAAAACAGAGTTGACTGATCAAGTTTCTGGTTCATCGTATAAGACTAGTAATTCTAGTTTTTTTTTTCATTGCTCGTGCACTTGATCAATTGAATAAGTGGACTTCTAGTGACGATGAATAATTTAGAAAAATGGCTTGGGCTATGAAAAAAAGAAATTTGACAAGTATTGGGGTGATATTGGTAAGATGAATCTGTTATTGTACATGGGGACTATTCTTGAGCCTAAGACAAAGTTACTAGTATTGAAATTTCACATTTACTCGGATTTATGATGCATCTAAAGATGAGGAAACGCAAAATCCTAAACCGAACTCTTTATTTGAGGAGTATACGAGTAACTATACGTGATTGCATCCTCAAAGGGATGTTAGATCAACTATTGTTAAATATGACTTGCGGCACGATGGCGATAATCGTATGGGTTGGAAGAAATCTGATAGGGACCAAGTTCATATGGTCCGGTGGCGGATATGCAAAATCCGAATTTGATAGGTATTTGAATGAGACAATAGGCGAAAAGGACCGAGATTATAAGGCATTGACTTAGTGGAGGTTGAATGGTCATAAATATCCATCACTATCATGTTTAGCTCGTGATGTTTTAGCAATGCCTACCTCTACATTGGGAGTCCGAGTCCGCATTTAGTGCTGGCAGACGTCATCTTGGTTTGTTTAGGAACTCTTTGGCCCCTAAGGTGTTACCATCTTTGTTCCTAGTCTACCTTGGGGAACCCAAAACAAGTCAAACTGCATATCTAACCTTATTAATGGACTTGATGTTCGTTTCCAACCCAACTCACACCATAAGGTTAATGATATGTGCAATACATCACACATGCATGTATTTCCCGATTTTAAGAGTGAGTGAATTATTTTCAAGACATTTTCTCAACTATCCATGCGATGTCATTAAAACTAGCATTATCCACTCTCAAAGTAAACAAAAGATTTTGCAAGGTCCAATCTTTCAAGCAGTTATAAACATCATTAGCAATCTCCTTACTGTTATGAATAAAAATTGGCCTAAAACATATGACTTTCTCTTAAAACTTCGGATCATTGTTAATGAAATGAGCAGTCAAACACATGCAGTAGATTTTTTGTATACATGCCCATGTATCAGTAGTGAAAGAGGCTCTGTGATGTGAAAGAAGAAACATGTCTTAAACTCATACTTATTTGCCCAAAGGAAAAGAATTGAGAGAGAAAGAAAGTTTGAGTTCCAAAAAGACTGCGCCAAATATTCGTAAGCTCCAAAAATGGGGTTCCTTTGTTTTACATGTCCGGGAGTTATTTTTGAGAGCCTAGAGAGCATCAGTCATCTCATATTCCTGCTTTCTCTCTTCTTCTACAGACCTATATCCCAAATCTGTGAAAAAATGTCATCTTATTTTATCTCTTGTGGAGGGCAGAAGCAACAAAGCACTAAGCAGTGACTTTTTTCCCACTACTTCCATTTCTCTCCTAATTTTCCCACTCCTTCCGTGTTTAATGGGTTGTAATGGTGATTACTTTAGACCCTCTCTACCAATAATTCCCTGATTTATTGTGGTGGTGGGTCTATAAATGAGAGGTAGAGAGAAAGTGATGGAGATGAGTAGGAGAGAAGTAGGCCGGAGGGGGAGCTGTATCGCCTGATGCCAGAAGTGGGAGATTATTTATCAAGGCTAATGATCAACTTTTGTCAGTTTAGAAAATAGTTTTGTGATATAGTTACTTTGGTTGATAGTTTGGTCTCAACGGTTATATTGCCAAATAACCCTCAGTTCAGCGGAAATTTTGCACACCCCTAGGGATCGCAACAACGGAGTTCTCATACATTAAAACTACAAATTACATGCTTTGCTTGATGTATTACCAAGAAATCATAGCAACATGCTTCAGTCTTATCAGATCTGCACAGTAGCATTTTTAGGCTCCCCACCCCAACCCTCAACCATAACAAAAGCTTCACGATTTGAGCAAATAAAGAACTCCAAGTAAGAAAAATATGTTCCTATAACACAAAGGGTACCATTAGAGATTACAAAGTAAACACCACTTCTGGGAATTGGGCCAACTACTAATCACAGATCCATTTCAGAAACATATCTCACATAATGGTACGACAGAAATTGACTCACAAAGATGACCAGACGTGCATAAGCACTAGGTAGACATTCATGGATGACTGAAGTAAACCATTTCGCAAATAGCATGACCTCAAGGAGTGTTCATTTTTGGTAACATACCACTCTTTCATTTCAAAATTAATGCATGCTGATGGTCACGTTAGAAGAAAAAAAAAATGATTGTTCAGGAGCTACTTCACGAATTTATAATACAGATAACCTGAAAGCAAGCATGAGAATCAGCAATCAGGCATGAAAAAAGAATCACCTTTAGATATTGAAGGCGAATAATTACACAGGTCACTTGAGGCAGCAGATCCATCAAGAAGATAAGGCAGCTCGAGCAGCCTCAATAGTGCCTCAGTTTGAGGATTGCGATGATGTTCTGCAACCAGATGTCCAAACATCAATCCACAACATGAATATGATTTAAGAAACGAGTAGCATCAATGAAAACGAAGAGAACACTTTACATGCCACACCAAACCATATAGGTAATCTCTGACTAGCTGTATTTTAGCTTTAGCTGGCTTGAGTTGTTTTCACACCCCAATGTTTCTCTCAGAGTCCAATTATTAATTACCTAGTTTTAAGATAATATTTGGTTTCTCCCTCTAACTTTTTAATTTCACTTGTGGCTTACTCTCTCTCCGGCCCCACATCTCCCTCTTTAGCCCCACTCTCTCCTCTCACATTAGTTATAACGATTAAAACTTGGTATCAAAACCTAAGACACTTAAAACTTGGTAAGGAAACCTGGTACAAAATTGTCTTACTCGCAAGAGGAGCATGTAAATATGTAAACCTAACACCCTCACCAGATAATGCAGGTATGCAAAAACATATTGTCTTATAACGATGGGGGGATTTGACTCAAATACAGGATTGAGAAGATTTAGAAGCATGGGGCATACATAGTACGAGTATAAGTTTATACTAACTGCTAAGAGAAGTCTGTTGACACTACTGGCCAAATTCAAATATAAATTATTAGTCAACACTCAAACATAGAATAAAGAAAGCATACAAATTGCTCGAATTTACTAATCCTTAGCGTGATCCAACTCTTTACAATCACTAAATGAAGCATAAACCTCACAAAAGAGAACAAAATTTCTAGCAGCTACGGAAAGTTGACATATAAAGGAATCATAATGATATGACCTTTCAATGCACAGAAAAATGTGTTAACAAAAAAGGAAACTGGTACAAAACACGAATATACGCTAAGTAAGCAAATCTAAACACAAAAGACAACAAAATGGATTGTCATTACCTATGGTTGGGCCGTTGAAAGCAGACTGACCAGGATCATAGCAGGGAGCAGTTTGGGCAAAATCAAAGGTTTTGGCCCCTCTTGCTTCAAGTCTAGTCTTCACCCACTGACGAGAACCTGCTTTGTCGTTCTGTACATTTCTACATAGAAGGCAATAAATTCGCTGTCAAGACTAGTTTGTGATAATTTAGAAAGAAAGAAAATTCGCTTCACGTACATACCTAAAATCAGCCCTCTTAGTTAAGGGGAATGCAGAATGTAACGCCCGAGTTATCGCAAGCCATTCTTCATCATAATGCAGTTCAAAAGGTCCAGGCTCTGACTCAATTTCGATAACCTATGATCCAAAGATAGATTCATCATAAAGACAGCAATTGATGAACTAGATTAAAAGTAATGTTAACCAGATTATACCTGTAAGAACTTGCGACCACGCAGACACTTGTCAAGGGCAAGGAACTTTGTGACAGGACCTTGTTCCCCATGTTGAACCAGGGCAGAGAATTTGCAGTGTAAATGAGCAGAAAACCAATATGAAGGTTGTAACTCATCCAGCAGCTTAGCAGCAGGCTTACTACCAAGAGATCTATCCTCGATCTGGGAATGTATAAAGAAAATTAAGGTTTGAAACCGCCAAATGAGGCGCACCAAGATGTATACTCCCTCCGTCCAAGTTTAAACACCCCATACCCAAAATACCCTTGTACCGAGGAGGATGCACACACTAATCAGTTATTCAAGGTTCCAAAAAATTTACATAGCAAGTTAGATAAGAATCTTATCAAAAATTCTATGCAATTTTTTGGAATTTTGATTAACCGATTAGTGTGCACATCCTCTTTGGTAAGGGTGCGTTTTCGATATGGGGTCTTTAAACTTGGACGGAGGAGTAATAAAACTATTACATTAAACATCATTTTTTAAAAGATAAGATTTTATTTATTGTACAACGGGGACAATGAGGACAAGGTTACAAAAAACGCAGTTTACTACTTTGATTACAGCCATCAGGTTAAACACTTCAACTGGCTCATGCATAGATGTTCAAGTTACGTTAAACTCATAAAAATCTGCTCATAAATGCTCCAAGGCTACAAGTTTCATGACGGCAGAAGGTCTAAATATAGGAGACAGATGAACCAGTTAACATGCATCAATCGAATCCACTTTTTTATGAAATCAGCTGAAAAGCAACAAACGCCTTTGTCATTGACATTCTTAAACAAGTTACTCTGTGTGTGTGTGTGTGTCTATGAGAGAGAGAGAAAGATCTAATTTCTGGCTCAGGGTCTATTAAGGTAAAAATCCGTCTGCGCAAGACATTCTCAGTATAAACTAGCTAAATAGAGCTGTCTAACACCCTTCAAAAGTAGAATACCACTTGAACACTTAAGTTCAAAACTTTATAATTCATAACACCCTTCAAAAGTAGAGTACACTTGAACACTTAAGTTCAAAACTTTATAATTCGCGTCTAGAATTACCTCTTTCCTGAAAAATGGTTTCTTCCGTACCAGCTCCCTCCAGTCTCCACAATCAGTAATACCAATAGGCCAATCATGTGAAAGAAATATATCGATTGGCTCTTCCACTTGCAAAAGCTTCATGACATCATATTCACGAACATGATAGATGGATCGAATTTCACTCTCATTGTAGGGAGGTCTTTCAAAATGCCCTGCCCATAGAAAATACATCGGTAAAGATATTTTTGTTGGGGTTGGGAGTTTAGGATATAAGAGACACTGGAGAAGTTTACAAACATGCCAGACTAAGAACACAAAAACCAGAAAACCTTATTAATGACATAAATAAATAAATACTGTATCTTAACTGGCCAACCTAGTCTATAATTGCGAGCATTGTATATCCCTGACAATCCACCGATTCGAATATTGCCGAACTTGATTACTCCAGCAAAACCCAAGAAGTATATGTTAGGTGCAGCCCATCCGCCATAGTACCTAGAAGACAATTGATGTCATGATTCTATTGGAGTGAACACATAAGGTGCAAGATAACGGAACAGATGAGCAATGACAAATGAGACACATTCAGGGACACTGATAGAAACCAACGCAGGTTTTCATTGAGTGAATTCAGCTGTATCACCACAGATTACTTTTTTAGATGGTACTTGATTACCCTTTGATTATTTATTAGTTCTTGTAGTTACACACAACTAAAAGATATTTCTTTGTCCTCCGTAACACCGCATCTTGCAGTATGTCAAGCTTATGTTCTCTTTACTAACGGATATTATGCCTGAAGAAAACAAATGACGTCTACCTTCTCATAAGATAAACCCTCAGCACCTTCAACATCAAATGTGATGCAAAAGAATTACGCACCTTAAATGAAATTATAGCAGATATAAAACCACTTACAGTTCCCAAAGATAATTGGATGCTTCGTGATTTCCACCGATGAAAACAGTTGGAATAGGAGCAACTTCTTGGCCTGAGTAGTATTTCCAAAAAGTGTTCATGTGCTTGTATTTAGCTGGTACATTTAAACTTTCAAGATCCTTTTTGTTTCTAACAGCCTGCAAGAAACAAAAGGGAGAATCTCGATGTAAGACTAAGACCATGTCGTTTCATTGAACGACATACGAGCAACCTGTGCGCAACTAAGTGATGTTTCATTTCTAGCAAAAAAAAAAAAAAAAAAAATCATTCAGCAGCTACAGAAAATTAGTCTTAGAACTTGCAGCCTTGCAGGCTCCCTGACCCCTCCGTAAAACACATTTTGTGAGTAATTTCATCTTTCCATTTTTCACAACTGTTATGCTACCATACACCCACGCTTTCCACTAGGCATAAGCTGATAAGCAATCGAATTGGTTTTAAACCATCCACGCTTTATTCTCCATGTGATAGATGGTCGACCCATTTTAGCTATATACAGGTTGTTTGGTAGGGAGGAAGTTGAAGGAGATGACACAAAGTTTAGCTTTCTACGCTTGGTTTGTAAAGCTACATAAAAATGGACAGAAAGGAAAGGAAATGGAAGGAAATGATCTTCCAACATAAAAACACACAACGAAAACACTATTTTCTTCCTCTCTCTTATTCTCCCTTCCTATCGTTTTTTTTTTTCCGTTCATTTCTTTCCGTCCACTTCCTTTCCTTTTCGTTCATTTCTTTCGGTCCAATTCCTCTCTACCAAACAAGCAATAACAGGACCATCTTCATAGGCTCACAACCACAAACAATCACAGTGAACAAAGCTTCTTTAACACTTCTAGACACGGATTAACAGCTTGCTTGCTTCGACCTAATGTTGAACTCAATTTGAACTCAATTCGACAGCCAATCCCTTTTTGACTGCCAATCCCTTTACTCAATTTGCTAAAACCTCAATATTAGACCAATTTTGAACTCAATTCGACTGACAATCCCTCTTCGCCCCTTGACGTAATGTACATAATATCATGAAACAACACTCTCTGCCAAAGAATCTCAACCTTATTCTCTTCAAGTCTGCCCATACTCATTTACCCAAAATTGATTCGGCTGAAAAAACCCTAGCGTCAATTTCACTCTTTGCCCGTGGAACAGCACACGCGTAAGCGTTTGTACAAATTAATTGCAATTAAGTAACAAAAAAAACTCATGATTTTCAGTCATACAAATATCAACAAAATTGAAAGAATTAACAAATAACCTGAAAGTCGCCGCAGCAAAGGAGAAGGTCAATTTTGGTATTTTGAGACTTCTCCAATTCGGCGATGGTTTTGTAGACATTGTCGAGGTCGCCGTGCATGCATCCTTCGACTGCAATCTTCATCGTCTTCTTCTTCCCTCACTTTTTCTTTTCTGGGGTTTTTCTGGGGTTTTTTTGGGGTTTTTAATCGAAAGTTTCGAACTTTACCGTTGCGGAACACAGGGATCAGAAATACGGAAGCGGGTTGAGTCCGGCCGGGCTGATGGAAAGCTTTCCCTGAGTAGCCTGAGGGTCGGGTTAAATACGGGTCGGGTTAGATAGGTTCAGGTAGGACGGTGTTAATGAAGAGTTTTGGGTTTATAATGGTTACTAGTTTGCATGCCCGGCCCGCGTCAGGGCTACGTATTTATATTAGTTATACTCGTTTTATAAAAATGTAGATTTGTTTTGCTATAATATTATTCGGAACGAATAATTTACATTATTTTTTTCCTGTTGTCACGGTCATATTATTTTATTATATATTTCTGTTAACTCATCGTATTTTTATTTCCTTCCCTTCTACGTCACCCGTTACATTATTATTTCATTTTCATTCCATATTCTGTCACCCAGTATTTCATTTGCATTCCACTACTACGTCACTCACTACACCGTTTCATTTTCATTCCACTATCACATCACTCGGTTATACTATTTCATTTTCGTTTCACTATCTCGTCACCCATTATATTACATTATATATCAAATTATTTTTTTACCATAAATTAACTTTACCATAATTAACTAACTTATGTAATAATTATATAAATAATGTTTTCCATAAATTATGTAATAATTACCATAGGAAATGAATCCGGTAAGAAGTGATGATTTTGTCAGAAGTCAGAAGTGATCTGGTCCATCCATCTCACTTGATCTAACGACCCACATTAAAAACAAATATAAAAGAAAATTAAAATTAAAAACACACCCATTCCCCCAAATATCAGAAAAAATTCTCACATTTTCTCTCTCCTCCTCTTCCCCCTTCCCTCTCTCTCCACAGCCCCACCCCCGCGCCGCCTACCACCGTCGCCGCATACACCAGATACCACCGTCTCCGGCTACCACACCACCGGCCGACTCGCAAGACTATCGCGAGTCTTGGTCGGCCTTTAGTCTCCTCCGTCGAGCATCTTTTGGCCGCGAAAACGTCTTCTCCCTCTCTCATTATCGCGCTCGTTTTTCCAGATTTGGCCGCTGCCTCTGAACGCCGCCGCCTATCGTCACCTGTAATGGCTTCTTCCGGCGACTTGGCTTCTATTGCCGGCATCGCCACGCCATTTCGCCGCGGTAGATCAAAATGAAGGAAGTTCAATTTCTTCCACCGTGCGCGTCATTTTTGGCGATTCATCGCGAAATTAGAGGCGAAAATGGTGGATTCGGTGGGGGGGGACGGTGCTGGGTTACCGGCGACTGAGGTCGGGGCGGGGTGACCGGAGCAGTGGCGTGCTGGGGGAGAGTTTCCGGGAGGGTTTGGGTGGTGTCTGGTGTGGGAGGAGAGAGAAAATGGTGAAAGGTGATTTTTTTTTTTTTGGAGTTACGTATTTTCATTAGTGGAGTTATAAGAGTTACGTGTTTTAGTTAGTGGATGAGAGAGAATGGGGAAAGGTGAAGCTTTTTTCATTTTTGGAGTTACGGCTTTTAATTTGTAAAGTTATTAAAGTTACGTGTTTTAACTTTTGTAGTTACGTGTTTTAACTATTGGAGTTAATGGAGTTATTGGAGTTACGGATTATAATTTTTGGAGTTAAGTTGGAGTTACGTATTTTAGTTGATGGAGTTAAGTTGGAGTTATTAGAGTTACGAATTTTAATTTTTGGAGTTAAGTTGGAGTTACGTATTTTAGTTGATGGAGTTACATTTGAGTTACTGGAGTTACGGGTTTTAGTTAGTGGAGTTATGTTAGAGTTACGAAAGTTTAGTTGAAGTTGGTGGAGTTCTGATATTACTGGAGTTATACAATTTAATTGATGGAGTTAGATGTCTGGAGTTATGCGTTTTAGTTGGTGGAGTTATGTGGCTGGAGTTACTCGTAGCAGTTGATGGAGTTAGGCGACTGGAGTTATGCAGTTCAGGTTGTGGAGTTATGTGAAATCAATGCTGAGATTACTTCTGACTTCTGACAAAAATTTACTTCTGACCGGATGCAGCCCCAATTACCATATTATATAATGACTTAGTGTTATCTAATTAATGTTTTCCATAAGTTAGCCAATAATTAACATATTAAATAGCGACTTAGTTCTATCCAATTAATAAGTGTCAAGTGTTCTCGTGGGAAAGACTTGGTTTGGGTTTTAATATATGGTACTAGTTTGCATGCACGTGCCACGCCCGGGTTATATATTTATATTGTTTATACATGTTTTATAAAAAAATATTGCCTTATCTTTGCTCTAATAAATTAACATAATGATTAATTTCCATAAATTAGCGAATAATATACCATATTCTAACCGATAATTGTATTTAATGCTATTTTTATGTTCTATCCAATTAATGTATGATTATTTATTACCATATCTTAACCGATAATTGTATTTTAATACTATTTTTATGTTCTATCCAATTGATGTATGCCAAGTGTCGTCGTAGGAAAGACTTGGTTTCAGATTTTAATATATAGTATTAGATTAGATTAGATGGGAATGCTTAGGCAATGCCTGTAATGCATGTAATGGGTTAAGAGGGAATAAATTCATAGGGGATGGATTGATTAGGGGGGAATGGGGGATTGATTAGGGGGTAATAATTCTTTGATATGAAGGTTTTGTACACTAAGGTAATCATTAGGGGGGTAATGCTTTCAAAGGTTTGGTTAGGGGGTAATATTTACCACAAAAAAAAAAAAAAAAAAAAAAAAAAAAAAAAAAACTGAATTTGACATTCATAAGATATTTTTTGGCAAAAAAAAAAATCAAGCGTAGCACATGCAGAATACAGCAGAACATATACATGATTCTCACAGGATTAAAAAAAGAAGAAAAAAAGAAGTAGCAGCTGCTGCACACACACAACATTTCGCCTTTTTCTAAACATGATCATCATTTCAATTGTGTCGAAGTGAAGTAAAGGAGAAGCAAACACAATCTACGACCCAGATCTTGTTGGGTAACGCATTTGAACAAGTCAATAACGCATAACAAAATTTTCTTTCCTGCTGCTGCAAGAATCAAGCATACTGAGATCTGATTATGTCCAATAGAAAAGCAATTACTAAGCGTCGACTTTCTGAAATTTCAAAGAAGTCAAGAGTGCCAGCTGCACACATACAACATTCTCGCAGAAGCCAAAAAAAAAAAGAGTAGCAACTGCCACATACAGCATTCTCGCAAATGCCCAACAACAGCAAACAAAAGACTATTCTCAACATTTGAAGGCTATTATACAAATCAGAAGGCTTCCTCTTTCCCTAACGTTAATCCAAGTATTATACCCATTTTCTACTCATGGCCATAGCCAAAAAGTCGTACTTCTCATCTTCATCAGTCAAGTCTCGGATATAGCAACATCATTCTCGGTCATATGACTCTGTAGACACCCGACTCGGGGGCTTCCCATTTTATAACGCCCGATGATGAGATGGATAGTGGACACCGGTAAAAGGTTTCGGTTACCAACGCGTTCGACCCCAAAGTCTTGACCCAAGTACGTGTGAGCCTAACGATGAGCCTGTTTGGTCTTAGTGGCCCATTTTCCTATACCCATGTTTAACAATCTGAATTTAGCCCAATAACTATTAAATGCTATCATCTTTGCCAATAAATTGTCTAGCCCAATTCCAATGAAGACTCAAAGCCTACGTGACTTGAGTTTCATTTCAGCCCATATTGGCAACTAAGTGGCAACTCTAATAAGCTCACTCTCGGCTCATCATTCGGTTTTATCTCTAGTTTTTTATGTCATTATCTTTATCATTTAATCAATAAGCTTCTATATTTTGATAACTAGATGATAATGCGTGAGATAAAAAGATAAGATAAAGTTTAGTTGACAACTGATTGGCAACTAGGAACCTTGTTTGCATTTTTGGTGGACTCTTTGATTAAAAGATAGGATTGGTCTTCATTTGCCTTCTTCCCCAAGGCTTTGTCAGCTGCTAATAATATAATCTCCAAAAACCCTATGCTATCTCTGATATATATAGAGGTCATAATTCTCAGAAGGAGGGACGCAACATCAAGCTACAAAACACAGCCAAACACTTACCATTTTCATTCTCCTTGTTCTCATAATCTCGAGAACAAGGTCTTAAACATTTTCCTACATAAAACTCACACACACGTATCATCCAATCGGCGAGTCAATCACGATAGCAAGGTCACCGCGGCGAAGGTCGAATTTAGATCGTTGGGCTCAAGGATAAGGGTTTGGGCGCGTTGGTATACGAAACTGAGACCCGTACGACGACACTAGTATGTCCACCTGAGGGCCTCTTTATTTCTCTAAGATGTTTAGAAAATCTGGTAGTCTCGTTTTACTGGTTTTGCTAGCTCTTGTTTTCATAATGTGATCTTCATTTGCAATCACATGCTTCTTCGTTCATTTTGCATTCGGTGGTTTGTCAATAGTTAGCATATGTTGATTCTTAGAAAATAGGCTACATTTTGGTGACATGCGCATGCTTGCTTTTTTGCTTTGTTTTGTGATTTGTGTCGGCTGTCTCTTGTACTCATGTTTTCATTTCGTATTCGTTTGTTCGTCTATTCGCGTAATTCATTGCATACGTACGTAGTTGCATGCTAATTGCTATATGATCCGTCGTCGATTATGAACTGTAAATTTATCTTGGATCAATTAGTAGAGGCCGTCTTCGGACGGGCGATTTGGGTGCCTAACACCTTCCCGAATCGTACCTTGCAAATTAAAAGACCCATCGTAGGTTCGTAGGATCCTATTGAAATCCTGCTGGCGACTCCAAATCCATTATAAAAATAGAGAGACCCAATCGGTCCACCCCAGGCCGGTACGGTATCTCACAGTGGCGACTCTGCTGGGGACTTTGCTAACTCGAAAGTTGATCCATTATAAATGTTTAGTTCATAATCGGCATTGCATTTTTATTTTTCGTATAGCATTTTAGATTGCATGCCACGTTAGTACGGAGGCGCATAAGGACTAAACCCGGTTTTTTTTTACCCTAGGTTGCATAGACTATACACATGTTGGGTCCATTCGACTTTCAAATGTGTGAATGTTGTGCAGTGAGTGTGATTAGAAATGACACTTGGTTTACTTTTATGACAACTCTAACACATATAAACGTCTCCATGTCATTAGAATTCAAAAATAAGCTTAGAATCAAAGAATAAGCTTAAAAGTAGAATACTAGCATGCACAACTCGTTTTACAAGTTTGATTCAAATGTGTGAATGTTGTGGAAAGAGTGTGGTTAGAAATGACATTTGGTTTACTTTTTTGACAACTCTAACACATATAAACGTCTCCATGTAATTAGAATTCAAAAATAAGATTAGAATCAAAGAATATTCTTAAAAGTAGAATACAAGCATGCACAGTTCGTTTTACAAGTTTGATTCAAATGTGTGAATGTTGTGGAGTGAGTGTGGCTAGAAATGACATTTGGTTTACTTTTATGACAACTCTAACACATATAAACGTCT
Organism: Spergularia bocconei; assembly: GCA_963457585.1. Taxonomy (NCBI): domain Eukaryota; kingdom Viridiplantae; phylum Streptophyta; class Magnoliopsida; order Caryophyllales; family Caryophyllaceae; genus Spergularia; species Spergularia bocconei. The sequence goes on along the minus strand of OY734947.1, from coordinate 4,202,523 downwards.
CCATGTCATTAGAATTCAAAAATAAGCTTAGAATTAAAGAATAAGCTTAAAAGTAGAATACTAGCATGCACAACTCGTTTTACAAGTTTGATTCAAATGTGTGAATGTAATGGAGTGAGTGTGGTTAGAAATGACATCTTAGGCTCTAAGCAATTTCTAGGCATCTTAAGAGGTTAGTACTTCAGATGATCAGATCATTTTGCGCATGGACTCTAGATCTTTTCGTGTCACTTGGTTAGTTCAATGCCACTAGGATGCTATCTAATTCTTATCCATCTAGAGTCCTCATCATAGCACGAATTCTATATCACCTAGGAATCTCAAGTGTTGCCCCCCACATATTCTCTCCTACGTTTCATTTCCTATATCATCAGCTTTATAATCTTCATAAACGTGCGTAATTGGCAACTCCTTGGCATATTCGCAATCCTCGGTTAGTAATTGTTTGGGCTTGGAGTATGCGTCATGTTGCTATTCTTCCGCCGCGTCAAAGCCCTTTATGTGACTTAAATGATTATTGATTAGTGATCATTTGACATCAATGATATGGAAGCTTGCAATGAGATTTTTATGTAGTAGCAACACTAGCTAGCAACCAGTATATTTTTACTAGCCCATTTTCGGCTTAACAAAATATTGACTAGCAACTAGCATACTAATCTTTGTGCGTTAAGTTGATCGATACCATGTTATTGCAATTAAATGAATTAGTAACATATACCTATCATCCAATCAAGCCGAAGCATATGTGTTGGGTTCGTGCCACGTTAAATTTGATCTCATTGCAGCCAACATTAGCAAGTGGAATATCTACCTAACCAAAGGACAAAAGGTGATTCAGCGTATCCTGCTTCTTTATGTTTTTGTGCATTCTCGTGGCGTCACGTGCAAATACGAGGAGCTTAAGGCAGTACCTCATATACTGCATCACATTTACATGCTTGCCAACTTGTATCAGGTTACATGCTTGCCAACTTGTATCAAGAACATTTTCCTGAACCCCAAGTTAGAAAGAATTGCAAAAGCTGTCGTGTCACTTTCTTAAATGTTTTCGGACGAACAAAACTTGCCTTCGAGATACAAGTGATGAGAATGCAACATATGTAATTAAAAAAGTTCCACTATCTTGTATAAGGTTATGTGCACAGGGAAAGTCGTTCAAATGACTCGCAAATAATGTAGAAGATGCTCCTCTGAATTTCAATTTTTATCCAATCCTTTCAAACGAGAAGACTTCATCGACGATATTTGGAACCAGTTTCTATCCTGACAAATTCATTCAAGAAGACGTCCTATATTCATTCGGCTCATCTCTACTTACATCATTTATTCAACAATAAAAGAGCCAAGTCAAAGAAGCATGTTGTTTGTTCGAATGTAATTTGTCGACAATCGAAATTGTAATGTCATTATTTGTAATGCTGAATTTCTATGTCTACGACTTGATTGTATCTCTTTATTTCTATACCTATTCCAAGACTAGAGTAGGAAACTTTTGATGACATGTAATTTTATACCCTCTGAATCCACGATTAACCTCAAGTGTCAAAAAAAATTCCCAAACAATATCCATTCCTTTTGACACACATGAGCACAATTTAATCAAACTCGTCCCTACATTGCCATTAATCAAACGAGTTTCAAATTTTGATGACATTTTTATAGTTTGTGAGACATATTTGCCCTTGAGAATTCAATAGCATGATTGTTTTGTGTACCTTGTGACATGGGTATGGTAAGATGGTGGCCAAGACCTATATATGACACTTAGAGACCACGGACAAAAAGCTACATAAAATGGTGAGGTCGAGTGTAGTTTAGGACATTTGTGTGACCCGTGTCCAACATTACAGGATACAAGAAAGTTGAGTGGTTCCAAATTTTCACATCCGCATGCTCATATCCATAGCATGGTCATTCCCCTAAAGTGAGGGTCCACCGGTCCGTCATTGGTCTTGGATTGAAAGCGGTAAGACTGTTTGGTCACTTGTGTCACATTACAAGAGTTGCTATGAAATTTGTTAGGACTATAGTTCTCACTTACATGTTTGGTGATCAAAGTTATCTCCTCAAAGCCAATACCTTGAGCTTTTCATTCTACATTTTATATCCTTATAAGCTCACAAATTAAACACTCGTCACCAAAAGCCTTTCAGCTTATTTCAAATTCATACGACTTATATATCCTACCACTATTCTCCTACATGGGTTCTCGTCACCAAACGAGGCACGTGCCTGGTGTTAGAGTTTGGTAAATCTTTTATAATTATGCTCAAACCCTTGTGGATTCATGTTTCATCTATGTCATGCTCGACAGCACAGACTTAGAGTACAGTCTCATGAGGTCTAGACCATTGATGCTCATCAAAAATGTCCAACCCGAACACCATCTGCAAATGGCGATAATTGACGCCACCATTCATCAAAGTATTTGCACTATCACTTATTCATATTTTCAAGATCATGGCGCAACCCTTCATTGATAAGTTCAAGTTTGGCCCTCAACAGAGATCGTGGCTTCACTCAAAATCAATTAGGCCGAAATAAAATTGCATAAGATTCACATGACTCAGATGCGGCTGGTATGTTCCACTCATAGACGTCATTCCCAGTATGGCATTTCAAACTTCAATTGTACGCACACTGATCACATGTACAAAAAATCAAAGATGCTAATCCAAGAATTGACGTCTACACACAAGTATATATCATGTCCATGGATCATACATGTCCAGAGATACAACATCAAGACGATAGGGAAGCAAATTTGGTAAATCGAGTTCCACACGTCCACTTCTTTGTTTGAAGTATGTTCGATTTGTATTTGGCGATTCTTCATTCCATTGGCGATATGACCCAAGCGACAGGTCTAAAATTGCATGTGACACATTTGTGGCACACCTATGATAGTGCTCATATTCGCACTCAAGACAACGATAGCAAGGTCACCGCGGCGAAGGTCGAATTTAGATCGTTGGGCTCAAGGATAAGGGTTTGGGCGCGTTGGTATACGAAACTGAGACCCGTACGACGACACAAGTATGTCCACCTGAGGGCCTCTTTATTTCTCTAAGATGTTTAGAAAATCTGGTAGTCTCGTTTTACTGGTTTTGCTAGCTCTTGTTTTCATAATGTGATCTTCATTTGCAATCACATGCTTCTTCGTTCATTTTGCATTCGGTGGTTTGTCAATAGTTAGCATATGTTGATTCTTAGAAAATAGGCTACTTTTTGGTGACATGCGCATGCTTGCTTTTTTGCTTTGTTTTGTGATTTGTGTCGGCTGTCTCTTGTACTCATGTTTTCATTTCGTATTCGTTTGTTCGTCTATTCGCGTAATTCATTGCATACGTACGTAGTTGCATGCTAATTGCTATATGATCCGTCGTCGATTATGAACTGTATTTTTATCTTGGATCAATTAGTAGAGGCCGTCTTCGGACGGGCGATTTGGGTGCCTAACACCTTCCCGAATCGTACCTTGCAAATTAAAGGACCCTTCGTAGGTTCGTAGGATCCTATTAAAATCCTGCTAGCGACTCCAAATCCATTATAAAAATAGAGAGACCCAATCGGTCCACCCCAGGCCGGTACAGTATCTCACAGACTCGTATCCATAAACAAAGTAAGAATGCTCGACCTGGAAATACCTTGAACCTTTCCTAGCTCTTTACGCAAACCAACCTTGTAATTATTTAGCCCTTCGAGCATTGCAGCCAACTGAGATATTTGAGCATTGCTCTGCTCGATCATGGTTCCCATCAATGTTTCAAAACTCTTCTGCATATTCTGAATCTCCTTGTTTTTTCGCAACTTCTTCTTACTTGGTTGCTTGGAACTACTTTCTCCAATTCTCTTACTAGTTTCCGATCCCTTTGTTGAAACATCACCAAGTTGCACATCTTGCTCCCCATCTTCACTCACCTCCTTCATGACTACTTGATCATCTTCTTGATCACCTCTATCAAGAGGCATATTGCTCTTAGTACCAGTGGCTCTATCTCTCGCATATATTTTCTCCATGGCATCAAACAACGGGAATGACTTTCGATACAAGCCTTTAGCATCTTTGTAGCTCTGCGAGATAAGATCATTGGAAAAAAGAAAAGGAACATAAGACTAATGACGGAGTAGAGTACTCTCAGCATGAATATGATTGATCACACTCATAAAATTATAGTGTAAACTATATATGGACTTAAGTTGCTATAAAGCAATCTGACTGTCAGCATGGAGAGTCACTATGTATATGTCAAGGTATTTTGCCCAATTTTAGGTACATTGGTCTCTGTACTAATCAAGCAGACTTGATTGTGGCATTCTGATTGTAGAGAAAAGGAGCGGCAGTCACTCCTGCTAGGTCGATATTCGAATGGCTTTCAACTTTTCTTGAATAGGAATTAAAGGATGAGAGCAAAAAACTCAGAGCATCCACGGACCACGGATAAGCACAAACCAAACAGCCCCAAGAGCAATGATGATTATTTGAGCAACTATATGCAAGTATGACGAGATCAATTGCAACATGCTACCAGTAGTAAATAAGAAAACAATGGCAGAGCATTCTGTTTGATGATAATGTGCACAGTAGCATTATAATGTAGTTGCCTACTAAAGTCCTACAAGATTAAAGTCCTACAAGATACATACCTCACACCATCCATTATATAGCTTGCGATCACCAGTCACCATCTTTAGGCTATCATCTCATCCAAACCCGCTTGCTTTATGCTTTATGTCAAGGAGTGCATTGAACCATTTTTTGAGATAGCCCAACCTTAATTCAACGGCAAATTCCCGTAGTGCCCCCGAACTATATCAAAATGCTCGCGGTGCCCTATGTTTGAAACTTGTACCTTGCGGTGTCCCCAATCTTAGCACCTATAGGCACGTGGTGCCTTTGCCACCTCTTATTTTCTAACACCTTTAACTTTTGGATGTTAAATGGTGATTTGGCATATGATTAGTAAATTTTAATTAAATCATTTGCAAATAATTAACTACTAATTGAAATAAAAACATTTAAAACTTTTTTTTCAAAAACCCAAAAAAAATTTCTCACCTCAGCCTACCCCCACCGCCCCACCCTCCCTACCGCCCCCACAACCACCTATCGCCCCTCCGACCACCTCCCCTCCCCCCGAATCCACCACCACTGGGCCGCATAATGCGGCGCGAGCCTAATAAGGATGGTCAACGGGGCTGAAAACAAGCGGAAGACGGCGAAAATCGGTGTTTTGGGAAACAGATCTCGAAAACACCGATTTCGCCGTCTTCCGCTTGTTTTCAGCCCCGTTGACCCGCCTTATTAGGCTCGCGCCGCCTTATTCGGCCCAGTGGTGGTGGATTCGGGGGGGAGGGGAGGTGGTCGGAGGGGCGGCTGTGGTTGTGGGGGCAGTAGAGAGGGTGGGGCGGTGGGGGTAGGCTGAGGTGAGAGAAATTTTTTTGGGTTTTTTTAATTTTTTTAAAATGTTTATTTATTTATTTATTAGTTGCAAATGGTTTAATTAAAATTTACTAATCATATGCCAAATCACCATTTAACATCCAAAAGTTAACGGTGTTAGAAAATAAGAGGTGACAAGGGCACCACGTGCCTATAGGTGCAAAGTTCGGGGGCACCGCAAGGTACAAGTTTCAAACATAGGGGCACCGCGAGCATTTTGACATAGTTCGGGGGCACCACGGGAATTTGCCGTTAATTCAATGTTAGATGCCTACAGCCTCGCTTCCGGCATTTTCTCGAAAATCAGCTTCTCTAAATGCACCAAATAACCAGACTTAAACCCACCTTCTGCTTTCCACTTTCCTTCAACGTGCAACGACATCAACATATCTACTAGTAATGTATCTTCTTCATCAGTCCACCTTCTCGGACCGGTCCTATCATTACTTACTTCCGTCATTGCGTTGGAGACACTATACACATACATATAAACAAGATCAATAAAAGAGAAGTAGGATATCAAGATTAGCAGAATAGCAGAATGTCTAATTACAGCTTTCACATTCAAATGTTCAATACACAAGTGATGACCTTATGAAATCAAAAAAGTAAAATACTGATGAACTTATGTATGTACTTTCAAATGCCTTATGCATCTTCTTGGCTTCTACTTAACAGAACTTGATACAGCTAATAGTGACGAGGAGTAGCAGATCCAAATAATGTAACAAATGAAACCAGAGTTAAGTTTCAGAACCAATAAATAAGATTGCCAAAAAAAAAAACTACAACCAGAGTTAAGTTTCACTACCTCTGATACTAGTTAATCATGAAGGACCAATCAAGGGACATAGCATGGGCGAATCTATGGGGTAGCCTGGGGTGCACCGGCTACCCCAAAAATTCCCGGAATCCCCATGTTCAGGCAAAGTTGAAAAGAAATTGCTACCCCAAAGTTGTAAACAGGGGCGAATGTAGTTAGTAGCCTTGGGAGTTTTGAGTAAAAGTACCAATCAACTACCCAGAAATTGAAGTATGAGCTGTGAGTATGTGTGACAATGGCGGCTCGCATAGATGGGAGGCTGGGAACAGAGAGAGAACTAGAGGAGGAAGATAGAATACGAATAAAATAGAAAAAAGATTTTAAAAAACAAAAAAGTCGAAGAGAAACAGTAAAGTAAAACATTTGGTGGGCCCTGGGCTGTTTTCTTATCATTCTATAGCTTCTTGGACCGGCGGACCCACGTTAGCCACTTTGGTGGCAACTGACCCCACTTAAGAAAAGATAAGTAGAACATAAAGCATAATTGGTTAATTCAAATACACATGGAGTAGTGGTCATGTTGGTAGATTTCCAAGCTGTAGACCTAAGTTCGACCCTTTAGAGGCTTATTTTTTGTGGTTTCCTTGGAATTTTGGCTAATCTTGACCCCACTTGAGATTTTTGTGGTGTGACCGTATGAGTGATATAAATTGACCCCAGTTAGTTTTATTTCTGGGTCCGCCACTAGTTGGACGGTTGTTAATTGTTAGACTAGTCTACAATCCTTTGTCTTCTGAATAGTCTCATTACTCTGATCTCCAATCTCGCGTTATTACCCATCCCAAATTCCCAAATTACTGATCTAAAAAAAATCCCAAATTACGACGCGTAATTAAAAATTTCTCTTGAATTATTTACGCTTAACTATTCTTTTCTATCTCTAGTCATCACCGAACTTTTAGAGTATAGAATTTCCGATAATTTTGGGCCCTCTTTGGCATGAGCCCGGTAGGGACGGAGCCAAGATTGAAAGTTGCACCGTAGCGAAACTTATTTATCGGAGTTGGGGTGGTCCAAAAATTAAGATTTATCAATTTTTAACTAGTTTTAAAGTAAAAATACACAAAATTTTTTGACTTTCCGCAAATATGGAGCGGGTTGAAGCCGGGATAAGGCCCCTGGCTCCGCCCCTGAGCCCGGGGCGTAGCCAAGGTGTAGGCTAGCTCTGACTTTAATGAGGCTACCCCAATAATAATTTCCTAGATTCGCCACTGGGACATAGTCAACATGTATAAAATCCCTACGACATTTCCACCTATCGAACATTTCACAAGCAAGCTTGTCTCTCCACTCCGTCCACGAGCTCGAGGTATGAGTAACGTGGATATACTCCTCATCACCTTCCATAACTTGTGCACCATATTCTGTGTCTAGTAAAGGCTCAAGTGGATCAAATCTCATTCTCGACAAATAAGGTTATGAAGAAGTACACAAGCGCTATTAATATCTGCATGTGTATCCGAAGGATTAAAGCTATTGTTCCTAAGGATTCCCCATCTCATTTTTAACAAACCAAAGCACCTTTCTATTATATTTCTGGCGGACGAATGCTTCATGTTAAAAAACTTTTTGAAATTATTTGGTAGACGACCATCTTTCCATTCATTGAGGTGATATCTTTGGTCTTTATATGGAGCAAGAAATCCTTCACCATTCGTAAAACCAGCATCAACTAGGTAATAAAATCCTATAGGCAGTGAAAATAAGGTTTAGCTGTCTTGTTGTGGCTATAAATGAAGGATTAAAAAATAGAGAATCAAAATGTTAGTAATTTCTCACCACGGGGAACTTTAAATGGGTGTCTCCTACTAACATGTACATCATCTTGGAGGATTCTCCCATCAGCGGCTGAACCTTCCCACCCGATAATACATAAGTAAACTCTATATCTTTGGTACAAGCCGCAAAACGTTTTTAGCTATATCTCCTTTTCTTGTACGATATTTCGGTTTTTCATGAAGAGGAACCCTTAACTTGATAAATGTACCGTCTAAAGCTCCCAAGCAATTCTATTTTTATCAACAATATCTTAATATTTACCTTAAACCATTTCCACCTCATATCCTTGCTATCCTCTTCAATGGGCTTAGGAGTCTTTATTAAATTCTTATACAAACGTAAAACGGCTCTCAAAACCTGACGAAAGTTCCGACTTACAGTTTCTTTCGATGTTTTCAAACGTCTCACAATCATTCGTTGTTTCTGGTCATGTGCTAATATATTGAGAAATATAGCTACCCTTTCTTCCAAGAACATATTTTTTTGACTCTTTTAAATGACCATGAGATCGAATCAACCCACAGAGCACATCAAATGTAAATCTATTCATCCTAAGTTGATCCAGGCAACTCAAATCAGAATTAAGAAACTCTTTCAAGTTGTCTACTCCTTTACTCATGGTCCGTTTAGCCGAATGAGTATTTTTCTTACGAGGTACCTTCATTGTTTCTAATATAGCTATCATAAAATAACAAAGACACATCACCATCATGTCCCTCACCCTAATATACCAAATAAGCCCAATAATAGCTTTTTCCTTTCATAACAATAATCTACGCGTCATAGCTGCACATAGACCATAAAATGAACTTAAATTTGCAAACAACAAAAATGAGATTTTTTTTAATAAAAAACACATTAGATACTTGAGACGAATAAATTTGCGAGAATTGAATTAGTCAATTCAATAACCATAAATCAAAACGTAGAATAGCGACAATCTTCGCAAACAACCATGCTTTATATGACAATGATATGTACTTTAAGTCTGTAACATCCTTTAAGAAGGTCAATAGAACCAAACTAAGCATACCCTTATACCATCACACTTGATAAGCTGCTTATAAGTAGGGATATGACAATATGCTCCACAACAAAGGCCTGTTGAGTTTTGGTTATTTACCCAAGCCCATGCATAAAAAACTATAGGCTCATTTTTCAACCAACAGTGAACAAAAATGTCTGAAACAAATTTTAAAAGAGATGTAGGTGGACACCAATCCTAACTTACTAATTTCGTTAATCTGAACAAAACTGTATCAAACTTTCCAGCCCAGCAAGTTAAATCATCTCATCCTTCCCAAAACACGAACCAAAAAGAATACTTTGCCCCGTCCCAAAACCAAAATGGCAGTCGACAATGCGACTCACATAGTGAAGAAGGAGTACTAATGACTCACTGTTGGTAGCACCTCGCATAGACATGTTGGACACTTGACACTCGGACAGTCACACATAAGTCAACATGGGTATGAGTTATAACAATCACACACTTCATTTGAAGCCAAAAACAAGCAGGACCTTCGTATACGAACCCGTGTCGAATCCTTCTAGCAGGTCTAACTAACACAGTTTGATTCCAATTCAGGTCATTTCCCATCCCAAACCAAATAATATGATAAACACAATTTTATACTGATTTCACTCATCGTAATCAAATCAATAAATTAAACCCACAAATTCGATTAATCATACAATAAAGAACAATCAAAACTTTAATCTAGAAAAACATTCATAATCAAAATTCACAACAATCAAAACCCAAATCAGAAATTTCACAATTTCAATCAAACACAAACATAAAACCCAGATAAAAGTTAATAACAAAACATAGATCAAAGTTAACAACAAAACCCAGCTCAAAATTAACGATAAAACCAAATTCAAACACATCTTCATATAAAATCAATGGAGAAGAAAAAGAAGAATGGAGGAGGGAGAGAAGAGAGAAAATGAAACAAACCAGAGCAAGATGCTTGTTCGATTGATGAAGATGTGACTCGGATGAAGATGCGTAGAGGAGAAGCAGCAAGCAGGAGAGGTGTAGAGGAGATGCGTAGAGAGGAGAAGCAGCAAGCAGAAATGTGTCGCGTGGAGGAGAAGCAAAGGAGGAGGAGAGAGAAGTGATTTTTGGGCCTGAAATATTTACCCGGGTAATAATTCCTGGGGTGTATGATCCGGTAATGTATTACCCCCATTTGGGGGTACTGATTTCGGGCCCAGATTTTTTTTTCTTTCAATCCAAACTTGCAAAAAGGTCTGAACTCATTACTCCCCTGATTATTCAGGCTCATTCCCCCCAACCCAGGCATGCCCTTAGACATGAATTACATGATCATAAGACGAGTTTAGTTTGGGGTCGCCGTGAAAAATAGACCAAAGTTTTGGGTTTTACAATGGCCAATGGGTCATATGGGATTGGTTGTGCACCATTTGTCTCCGTCGAGTTGAAGTTCAATTTTTGTAAGGTCAGATTATGATTTCTAAATTGCAATGTTAGAGGAGTCTGGATCCTCTACAATTTGTTACTTAGGAATTGGATGGTTCATTTCGTTTCATTGATGGTAGACACGTCTCGTATTATTTCCAAAAGAAAGGAAGGAAAGAGAGGAAATGACCAAATTCTCTTTGCCCGCCAAGTCAGCTCGTGGAAAAAATGTCAAAGTGCAAATGAGGGACGTCAACCTGCTACGGTACCAAAATGACGTTAATCAAACGCTCACCATTATGTTATCCGTTAAGGTTACAAGATTACCAGGGTAACTAAAATGTCCTATTTCATCCTATAACGTAGTGAAGATGACCAGGACAACGCAATCAGTAGTACTGGGGGCAAAATTTGCCATCTGCCAAGTTGACAAATGACAGGGTGACGTTAAAATGTGTGAACACTCTTTCGACAAGTGTTCATCGACTTCCAAGTCATAATCAAATGAGTTGGCACCTCGACTCGTTAAAGCACTAGCATAGTGTGCGCGACAAGGTACCGAGGGGGCATTTGTAGGAACTATAAATTCGTCAATGTGCCATAAATTAATTAAATTAGGGAGATGCTATATGGCGCCCCAAATGTACTACAAGTCCCATTTTTGCTATTATATTTCCATCTGTATCCTTTGCCTCTCCCTCACTTTCTCACACCTTTTCTCTCACTAAAAGTATACTAAAAATTCCCTTAAAAAAATAACCACACTAAAAATGTCTAACAAATTTAACTTGAGCAATAGATACCTAAGGTGAATCCATCAACAATATGGTAAGTAATTTTTTACGTTCCATTACATAAAAAAAAAACATAATTACATTACCAAGGTGGTTCCATGTAAAATACATGTACCGACCAAGGACCTTACATGTGTTTTACATGGAACCACCTTGGTTAGTACATGTGTTCTACATGTAAAGACCTAAGGTCGGTACATGTTTTTCACATGTATATGCATTTTTTTCCAAAAATTAGTTTTTTTGGTAATGTACTCCCTCCATTTCATTAGGTTCTTTGCATTACGTTTCTTATCTAATTTGGGGAGACACTGCATTTACATGTGAAAAATATATGACGACCTACGTCTTTACATGTAGAAAACATGTACGGACCAAGGTGGTTTTATGTAGAACACATGTAAGGTCCTTGGTTGGTACATGTATTTTACATGGAACGACTTGGTAAGTACATGTGTTTTACATGGCGGGATCTAGGTAGATACATGTGTTCTTCATGTACGTTCCTAGGTTCGTACATCTTTCTCACATTTCCATGTATGTTTTCCGGATTTTGTTTTACAAAGTAAATGAGTTTTTTATGCACTAAATTGTAATTATATATACCAAATCACTTATAGATTCATCTTTTTTGTTCATTGCTCAAGTTTTAATTTGTTAAACATGTTTAACATAATTTTAGAGAGAGAAAAGAGGAGATAGGGAGTACAAGAGCAACCAAGGGCATAAGTGGCAAAAAATGACAAAACTGGGGCGACTTGTAGTATTTTTGGGGCGACATATAGCGTTCCACTTATTAAATTAATTAAGTTTGAGTTAATATCAAATATTGGCTCGATTTAATTAATTTGCCCCGTTAAAATGATATCTAGATCGATCCTATTACTAATTTGGGTTAAACGGATTCTGGTCCGGATAAAACGGCCAATTGGGCCAATTCCACATAGAGCATAAAGACAGGCCCGTGACTACAAGCCTGCCAGATTTTAGGGTTTTCAATTTATATAAATAGAGTCTCGTTCATTAATTTTTAAGTTGGAAAAATTAGATATAAGAAAACCGCAGAGGAATTCTTTGCAAACTTCCAGCCTCACGCATTCAACAAGCACATTCGTGCCACCTGCAAATAAACGAACGCGAGTTTAAACAATGAAATCCAAGGGGAGATTGGTTCAAGTCCCCTGCGACCCTCTAAGGAACAACGACAACGCACTTTGACGACGCGCGCACCCCGCTGCAGCTCGTACGCTACCAGTGTTGTGTATCGTACGACGCACCCCCCTACTGCGTGGTAGAATTCAGAGGTTACATAGAGATTGTACACACAACTTTTCTGATATTAATAAATTTTCATTTGTTTCCTTATTTTGTCTTAGTACAAAATTTGCCGTTACAATAACCCACATATCACAAGCATTCACGTGGGTCATTCCTTCCTTTGTGCATGCTGTCTTGCGGATATTTCATGCTTTTTTAATTTTTTTTGTTCAACTAACTCTCTGCAAATGAAGAGTTCGCTACATCAAATGTTGATGGATAGTTAACTCTCCATTCTCCTAAAGCACATTACTGTGAGGTTAAAATTACTGCTCAAAAGTTCACTCTACATTTCGTTAAAGCACACCACTATATGTACGCTAATGCCACTAGAATGCCATCTCCTACTACTATAAATAAACAAGCACATGATTCTCGAATTATATTTTTCACACATGAGTCGTTTTTAATGATGATTATTTGATTTCTTTCCTATTATGTTCTTATATATTAATCGCGTGATTCGTTTGATTTTAATGATGATTATGTGTTCTTATTAATTAATCGTGTGATTCGTTTTTAATGAAATTGTGTGAGTCGTTTGATTTGTTGTGAATTGGCTTAATATAAACAAATTGATTGATGCTTCATTCTTCTTTGATTTACATTTGTAATCTATTAATTAAAACGAAATTTGAATTTATGTTTGTTTATATTAGGGATTATAATGAGGAAAAAAGATCCGTTTTGGGAGCATGGTGTATTGCTCCAAAACAACAAATTCAAGTGTAACTATTGTGAGACCATATTTTCCGGAGGAATCACTAGGTTAAAGTACCATCTTTCGGGACAAAGAGGCCATGACAGAGATGTTTGTTCTAATGTGCCTAATGAAGTTCAAGCAAAAGCATTCTTAGCTTTGAAGAAAAATCCAAGCAAACGAAGTAGAAGTGAGGCGAGTACAACATCGGTCGCTGCTGAAAATTTTGAAGCTTCAATGAACTATGGAGGACATAGTTCTTCTGGTATGAATCAAAGTACTATCCCTAGCATGCTTAAAAAGATGGATAAAAGTGGTGCAGATAAATTAGTTGCAAAGTTCTTTATACAGAACAATATTTCATTCAATGTTGTTTAGAGTCAATCATTCATTGATCTTGTGAAAGCTGTTGGTGAATATGGAGCAAATTAAAAGTTGCCTAGTTACTCAACCTTGAGAACTAAACTTATTCCTCAAGTTAAGGAAGAGGTTGATGAGTTTGTTGAAAATGTGAAAAAGTCTTGGGTCAAAACTGGTTGTACTATAATGTCTGACACTTGGAGTGATTTGAAACAAAGATGTTTTATCAATTTTCTTGCACAATCTCCGGGTGTTGCTGTATTATTGCAATCTGCTGAGATTTCAAAGGAGCGGAAAACAGGTCAATTGTTAAAGAACTTGGTTTCCAATGCCATTGATTTGGTTGGTCCACAAAATATTGTCCAGTTTATTAGTGATAATGCTTCTAATTTGGAGTGTGCTGGTGAAATATCAATGGGAAGATATCCTACATTATTATATAAGACTAGGTGTGTTGTGCTGCACATGGATTCCAATTGTTATTCAAATATATGTATAGTGATGTTGGATGGATTAAGAGTGTTGTGGATGATGCCAAGTCTATTTAATTGTTTACGTATACCAAATTGTGACTGCACTAATGAGGGAGGCTACTGATGTGCGCTATTTCGTTGTGGTTAAAGTCGGGGTTTTGAGGTGTTTAACGTTGGTTTTTGTATCATTTGACTGCTAATTATGTTATTTGGTGTGATTTGTGTGTGATACAAGAATTAGTGGTTATTATGACCATTTGGAATATCAAGAATGCCGAAATTCGGTACGGTTATGCAAGGCAAACGTTGAAGCTTCATATCTCGCAGAATATTTGGAATTTTGCTTTGAAACCAATTGGAAATGAAAGTTCAAGATCTTACCTTTCCAAGAAGTGGTTACACGCCTCCACCGGATAAGTAACGAAGAAGTTATGCGAGTTTGAAAACCAAGCCAAAAAGTAGAGCGCGGTCCCCGCAAAATGAGCGGCGGTCCGCGGTTGCCAAACGAAGGCCGAACCAGAAACATCAAGGCGGTCCGCGGCAGATGAGGCGCGGTCCGCGGCTTATTCAAGGCGGTCCGCGGGTGTCTTATGCGCGGTCCGCGGTGGGCGTCGAGAGCCACTTTCCGTATTTTTATATTTTCCGTTTTTTATTGTTAGACACTATTAATACTTAGGTTTTACGTTTTATTTCATAACTTTGGCATTCAGAAGTTTATTGACGGGTTGTATTGAAGATTTATGGAGAATTAATCTCTTAACTTGGTTTATTACGGATTGAAGCTACAATCTATCGTCATATTGTGAGATTGTTCTTATCGATTCAATTGTGAGTAATTTCAATTCTAGTTTTAATTCCTAAATCTCATATTCGTTCTAGCTAGGAGTACTACTAGCTTATATGATTTAATTGCTTGGAAATATTAGCAACTTTGTCTGTTTAATCGATTGTTGATTCAACGTTAGATAGATTAAAGGGAGAATTGATTTATTACTTGATTAGAACCGTGTGCGTTCTTATTAGTTATTGTTGTTAATATTCTTAGACCTAATTGCTTCTATTGAATAGATCTAAACGCGTGATTTAGATTGATTAATAGATAGGGTTGTTGAGATACGCTGATTCGTTCTAAATAGCTAGTAAAGAAGAATAGAAATCTTGATTTTGCAACAACGTGCTCACATTGATAGATAAGCGACTTTTAGGATCAATTGATAAATTGTAGTGGATTGAAGTATAAAGCCAAGACTTGTCATCAATTGAATTCAACCTTTGCTTTCATTGCGTTTACATTTGTTTAAGTTACTCAAACTCAATCAACCCCCCCTCCCAAATTGGTTACCCAATCGTGTTACATACATAAACATTAACTGATTCCCTGTGGATACAAACTTGCTTGCCTTATTACATAGTTTTAGGATAAGTATTGATTTAATTTGGTGCAACCCACGATAATTGCCTGCTACCAAATTTCGGCACCGTTGCTGGGGAATTGGCGTTATTTGTCTTTTGTGTGTTGAGCGTTGGATTTATTGTTTCTCTTGATTGTGATCTATATAATGCTATGTCTATTTCAAGTTTAGTCAATTAATGAACCTTTTCATGAGTTCTTCTCTAGATTGGGAATCTGTGTTGACTCTCTTGGCTCTCGTGGTCATTTTTACTCTGATTATGATTTATGTTATGATGTCACAAAAGGTATAAACCATAAAACATGAAAGTTGGCAGAATATATGAGTAATGGGAGAATTTCAGACATGTCAGCTGATGAGTGTTGGGATTTCTTTAATTTCATGGCTTTCCAATGTTAGAGGTAGAGTTGAATGCTCCACCGCCCCCTTGTTTGGTGAGGAATGATGAATTCCTTGACCCCAATGAAATTTTTCTCGGTAATGATGAGCCCATAAGAGTTATTGAGCCTAGTGTTCATTCCCACGAGAGTGAGATGTTTGTTTCTTTGAGGGATGTTGATGAGCTTTTAGAGGCCGGATGAGTCCATGGATGATGTAAGATGATGACGATGCAATTATTGAGGTTTATATTCCACCGAATGAGGAGCGACCTCTTATATCTATGGATGAGTCTCTTTTGTTAGTCCTTAAACCTCCAATGATCTTAGATCGAATATCTCCTCAACCATTTGACCCGTGTTTGACTAATGATCCATTTTTGGTATGAAATTGTTGCCTGATAGCATTCCTCGAATTGAACCACATCGAGAAGTTTTTGAGAATGCTCCACATGTGATTAGTTGGGTTAATTTGCTACCCTTATACAGTAACTATTCTCGATTGGTTGACAAGTTGACAAGATCGTTGACTGCTATTATTGCTAATATATATGTATTATTTTGGTATGTATGCTTGTCGAGAGACTTTTTATAGGTTTTTCACTTGAGAGTTTTGAGAGCTTCTTGAGCATGGAAGTTGGCAACTGCGTCGAGCCAACGACGTTAAACAACAACGCTTTTTGGGAGGCAACCCACACTACGTCAAATTTGGGCTTCCAAAACCAGCCTTTAAGAACGGATATTTTAAAAACCGATCTCTTATTAAAAAGAGAACGGGTCCATTAAAAACCGTTCTAAAAGATAATTATAGGAAAAAGAAAAATTAACAAAAAATACATATTCTAAAAGGTACAATTTATTACAGAACCACATCTTTTAGAACGGTTCCTTCCAAAACCGTTCTAAAAGACGCGCCAAAAAAGACGGTTTTTGATATTAACTGGTCTAATAATAAAAAAATAATAATAATAAAAAAAGATACATACAACCCTACCATGTGATCCGCCCCTCTATCTCCCTCTCCCTTCGTCATTTTCATATGCATTATGACCTCTAGCTCCCTCTATTCTCTCTCTGATTCACACTCCTTTCTTTTCACAAAAAATTTCTCTTTTCTCATTCTTTTCTTAAATTTCATTTTCTATCCCTTCTTTAATTCCTCATTCTTTTCCTTCGATCATGTATAATAATCTAGTTGGTTTAATTTCTACAAATAATAACAAAGCACCAAAAAGTGTAAAACGATGGAAAACCCAGATCTACGAAAATCAAAGAAGAAGACGATCGATATTGACGAATGGAGACGAGCCAACGGCGGTTGGGACGTGAACCGATGGGCGTCGACGAAACTGTTCAAGGTTTGAAAAAAATTCAGATCTAATTTTTTGCTTAATAGGTTTTTATATATGTGAATCTGATTCGATATTATAACTTACATGTATTTCTGACATCCTATTGCTCTTGAATTTGTTGCTTTTTTATCCTTATTTTTTTTTGCTGATTTAGTTTCTTTTGGTTTTGTTGATTGGATTAGATGAAAGACGGAGAAAATAAACAAAGGTGATGTAGGGTAGACCCATGACGGAGACGAAGGCGACGGTGAGTTGGTGACGACGACAATAGAAGCGGTGACGGCTACATCGATAATGGCGAGGGCGACATCCAATGTACGATGGTGTGTTGAAGAAATATAAATTAAGGTTAACTGTAGTTTTTAGATCTGTTTTTTTTTCCGTAAATTTTGATATGTATAGATTTAGTTTTTGATAGAGTACCCACTCTATTTTGTTAAGGGTAATCTAATTTGTTATTCTTTGTGTTGTTGGAAATTTTATTTTAGTCACACATTGTTCTATTGTACCCAGATTTACTCTTGTTTCAATTGTGTAATGGTGTACTGTTTGCTCAAGTTGAGGGGATGTAATTCCTAGAATGTTGTATTGTTGTTGCTTGACGTTGTATTGTTGTTGCCGTCGTTGTATTGTTGTTGCCGTAGTTACTATACAAGCCTAGAAAACAGCAAAATATCATAAAATCACAAAAAAAAAAAAAAAAAAAAAAATTAAATTTTGGGTACAGATAAGAGAACGGTTTTGACTGGAACCGTTCTCTTATGTTCACACATATGAGAACGGTTTTCTACATAACCCTCTTAGGCCTAAGAGAACGGTTTTGACTGGAACCGTTCTAAAAGGGTATAAGAACGGTTCCCAACCGTTCTCTTACCCTTTAAGTACAGCGTCCTAGAGAACGGTTCTATAAACGTTCTCTTTAGCTTAAACAGACCCGTTCTTAAAGCCCATATTTGACGTAGTGCCAAGTAGCTTTATTTCATTAGTATTTTGTGTGTTTATATTTTTATTCCTTTGCTTTTTTTAATGTTTGTTGTGTGTGTAGGTTTGCCAAAAAAAAAAAAAAAAAAATTTGAAAAAAGATGTCCGGTGCTAGATTGCAAGGTATGCATTTGTTCTCCATTATCTCTCCCCCTTCTCATACTTCTCACCTTTCTTATCCACCACAATTTTTCTTCACCATGTTTCTTGGACCATCTCTCTTTGTTTCCTACCCATGCTTTACCACTTTTGGTTGTTGTTCCTACTCAAGTTTTAACCCTTTCCCTCAATTTTGGACCACATGATCTTTGGTATGATTGGAGGGTGGGTTTGTACTGTTTGGAAGTGGTAAGGAGGTAGTTGTACTCTTTTGTGCATTATTCTAAGAGGGAGATGAAAGATTTGTGAGGAAAGTGTGGTTGATTGGTGGCGACTTTTTCTTGAGGGTGTTTGGGATACGGTGTGAGTTGAGAGTGACTCTACACTCTGTTTTCTTTTTCTATGAGCCCACTGCTTTGAAGAGGTTGAGGAGAATGTTGATTTGCTATTGTTGGAACGCATGTTTAGATTAGTGCATCCTTTTTGGTCTACCGTTGCATCTATATGGGATTTTATTTTCCCCTATTTTATGGTTGACCTATTTCTATTGTTGTATTTCACATTAAGGACAATGTTCAGTTCAAGCATGGGGGAGTGGATTCTTATTGTATATTGTATCTACATTGTAATTTTTTGCTTTAAAAAAACAAAAAAAAAAAAGAATGAAATTGTAAAGAGGAAAAAAGAAGAGAGAAGATAGTCAGAAAAGAGAGAGGAGCGAAAAAGAAAGTCAGGAAAAGACACGAGAGAAGAAAGTAAGCCGGTGAGTATGGAAAATTTAACGAGAGGCTAGGTGAAAACCCGAAAGGCGCCTAGGCAAAATGAGTGGAGTGTGCTACTGTACCGGTGTTGCAATAAGAAGGGTTTGTTGAAGGTCGTGTCTGGGTAGGTCTCTCTTGGATGATATAAGGAGGTTCGGATGGATTGCATAGTGTAGGTGATAGGATAGAAATTTTGTATCCCTTGGTTGTTTGGGGAAGTTAGTGGCTATTCGAGTTAGTCTTTGATCCGCTGGTATTATTTCAGACTTAGGCTCATGAGAAAGTTGTGTGTGAGTGGCTTAGGGACATTTAGGACATTTTACCAATGGAAAAGAGTTGAAAAAAGCATGTTCAACTCGTTTTGCTTCTAACTTTCTTGTTGTGCAATCTGTTCTTGATGTTGAGGATTAATTGAGATTGTTTGTTGCATCCCCACAATGGAGGGGTTTAGAGTACAGTAAGACAACAGAGGGAAAAAAAAGTCACATAAATCATTCATGATCATGATTTTTGGACAAGGGCAAACAAAGTGATAGAGGTGTTAGAGCCTTTTGTTAGGATTTTACGGTTGTTTGATGGTGATGGATCTACTGTGGATATTTATATCAGGCCATGGAAATGGTTAGAGTATCTATTGAGTTTAAGTGTTCTCTAAATGAGGAGAAATATGGTCGCATCAAAGTACTCTTGAAAAAGAGGTGTAATGATAATATCATGCATGTTATTCATGCGGCTTCCGCTTTTCTTAACCCTACATATATGCTTAGTTCCTCTTTTGTGGAGACTCGGGAGATGAAAGAAAGTATTAGCTTTATTTTTGATGATTTGGTTGCCCATGAGGATACTGACGAGGATGATAAGTTTCTATCATGACCTTTGCTGATGAGGAGAAAAAAGGAGTATAGCGCATACGATAAAGTTGTACTTCCTCCAAAAAATCTATTTTTATCCTCATGGGCAACCAAATCATCAAAAACATGAGGCCGATAGATTTGTCTTCTCTCAAAGATTGGCCGGATTATGAAGAAGCGGTTGACCTATTCCTAGTGACTCTCGATCCACCGAAGATGATGATATTGACACATTCATAGATGATGATTTAGACTTGGAACTTATGTGATGATGGTGAAACTAGAAACTTGTGCTAAACTACTCCTTAGTTTAGTTAAGTTGTTGGATTTGGATTTGTGTGAAATATGATACTATCCTTTGTATCAACACCGATTTGGATGTAGTGTGGCTAGTGACTTTTATCGGTGTAGTGAGTTTGTATGTTGCTTATGACATATGGCCTTTTTTCAATGCATAAGTGTTTTTCAAAACTTTATTATTTTCATGTAATTACAGGTGTATATGTACAAGAAACTGATAACAAAGGCCGAAATTTTGATCCAAATTTTTGAAAATTAAAACGTATTAAACGCGTATACGTACGAAACCGTTTTTCAGAAGTCAACGTTTTGCTTGACGATTTTTTGACCGTTTTTTTTCAGAAAGTTTGCCGTCTAAAACTTGTCGTTAATACCCGTACCGTTTTTAACTAACAGAGGACTTGGCTCGATTGCCTGCTTTATCAAGACCAGGATCCGTTTAACCCAAATTAGTAATTGGATCGATCCAGATATCATTTCGACGGGACAAATTAATTAAATCGAGCTAAAATTTGATATTAGCTCTAAATAATTAATTTGTTTATTTTCAGCAGATAAACGAATTTTTAGTGCCTACACAACTGTATTTGAAGTAGAGGTGTGTATACTTAATTTATCCATTTTCGTGTATAGCATAAGTCGTCTCGTCTCGTATTTTTAAATGATTTTCTACTTGCTTGGGTTGTGTTTTGAAGCGCGATGGGTCGGCTGATACAATAATGACTACTCCCTCCGTCCCAGCTCAAACACCCCGACCCATTTTTGTAGTGGAATAAGAAAAATTGATATATTAAGTTGAGTGGGGTAATATTAGGAAAAAGGAGGAGAGAGAATGTGAGGATTAATAAAAGTAGGAGAGATAATGTGAGAGATAAAACAGGGTAACCGTCAGTCCGTCACAAAAATTAGTTTCTCTCTCCTCTATTATTTTCTCTCAAACCTTCTTCATCTTCTCCGCCCATTCTTTGTGTTTCTCAGGCTGGAAATGGCCATTCCTTGGTCATTTCCAGCCTGATTTCGTTTATTTTCGTTGTTTATTATGCTTTTTAGTAGGTGTTTTATGCTTTGGTGTATGATAAATAATCTCTCTCCTTCTTGTGAGAGCCGTTCTACCCCTTTAAGGGGACCTTTTGCTTCTCCTTCAAGGAAATCTGGTGTGCTATGTAGATGGAAGAAATGGTCTTCAATGGCTAAGGATGCGGTGGTGGATTTGATGTTGTTCCACGACCTACAAATCAACGGATCTGATAAACTTCATCCCCAACCAACTCATGATCTAAAGACCCCCTCGTTTAAGAATGCTCTGATCAGCGATGTTATAAAGGGTATTCGTCAGGCGAGATATCTTTATTTTCACGATCTTAGTTTCTATGGGGTTGAATTTTATTTGTATCTGTTAAATTTGTACGCTGAAGTGCTCAGTATTCGATTTAGATGCCGTATGACTTTTAATATATGAATGATATCTTCCTTTCAAAAAAAAAAAAAAAGATAATGTGAGAGATGATGTAATAATTAAATAAAAGTAGGAGAGAGAAATATGTCCCCAAATAGATGGGGTGTTTGAGGTGGGACGTCCCAAAATGGAATATGGGGTGTTTGAGGTGGGACGGAGGGAGTAGGTTATTAAGTTATTAGGGGTGATGTTAACATGAGGGTGACTCCAAACATCACGTGAGCATTCTTGTATTGTAACACTACAAGATTATGGAAAGTTGCTTATACAATTGGTTTGTCCCACATTGAGAAATTAAGGGTCTTACGATCAGGTTATAATAAATTTCTACCATCATACAACCAACATGACCTTCACCCTTTAGAGCCCAGAGATGATATATGTGCCTAGAGGACGACTTTCCATCTTATTGGGATGTGTTCTGACGTATGATGAGTCGGGCTATTACAAATGGTATCAGAGCAACCTTGCGACCGCGTGATAGGTGTTGGGGTAAGGCCCAGGCCACACACCTAGCGAGAGAGATCTTAGGCATGTTACTATTGGTATGAATGCTTGAGGCGCAACTAGGACGTTGTGTTCTTTAAGCGGGTGAGTTTGTAATCCCAGTTTGTAATAGATTCTTATCATAATACTACGAACAAGGTCTTCACCTTTTAAATAACGAAGATGATCTATGATTTTAGAGGGTGATTTCTCATCTTATTGGGTTGTGTTGTGACATATGATGGATCAGGCTCTTATATGTATAAACTAGCCCGTCTTCACGAAATTTCATGTCAAACTCAAATGAATTATCATCTCACCATGTTAAAACACCTAAATAGTGGACAAGATATGGTCTTAAGGGGCAATATAAATGTGTATGTTAATAAAAATGAAAAACTATTCCGAGTTGATAACAACTCTCTAATTATTTGTCCCGCTTGAATGAATTATGAATCGATCCATTCTCTAATTAATCCGAGATATTCGGGCCTCATCGATGAAAAGACTAATTCGGTCAAGTCACAGATCAAGCCCATTAGATATAAATGTGACTACAAGCCCATGAAAAATAGGGTTTCTACTGTATAAATAAAGATTTTATCATTGATTTAAGAAGGGTGGAAATCAGAAACAGAAACAGAAACAAAAATTAATAGGGTTCTCTACAAAACGTATCTTCGCTAATGCCGCTTGAAAAGAGATTTAAGTTTCTGCGACCCTCTCATCTCGATCCTTCCTACCTACCCTCTCAGTCCTAAATTCTAGTCACATACATACCCTCAAAATCCAATTTGTCTCCTACCTACTCAAACCTAATTCTTTCAAATACCCTCTCAATCCTCCCTCTCAATATCTTCCATATCCTTCCTACCAACCATCTCAATCCTTTTTCTCGATATCGTCTTGATATACTTTATCGTGTTCGGTATACCAACGTCACGGATCAGGGCAGACTACGACTACTGGCTCAATCGCACAACCTTACATATGTATGTGATGCACCTATAATTCTCAATTTATTGTTTTTTTGGGCACAAAATACCTCTAATTCTCAATTTATCGTTTTTTTTTGTACAAATACCTCTAATTCTCAATTTATTGTTTTTTTTTTGGGTACATAGGAGCAGCTAATGTTGCGAGGGGGTGAGGATATATGAGGATTTGAACCCGCGATATCCCAAGGTATATCGGGTTTTTAACCAATAGGCCAATCTTGGTCCCCATTCTCAATTTATTGTGATAATATATATTTGAGATCGTACTCGATCATTCTGATATTAATAATATTCATTTCTTTCGTAGTTTTTATTTAATCAAAATTCGATCTTACAAACAGAATATTTAAAAGAAAATAAAAGGGGAAACGGTAACACTGAATAGCGGCTTCTTACTTACTCTTTCTATTTGTTTTTGTTTTATTTTTGACTGGGCAGCATTTGTTACTCAGTGATTTTGAGAAATTTCAGGCCAAATCAATCGTGCAATTCCCGCCCAAATCAATTAACCAGCTTTACAGGTAGATGTTAAAACCCTTTTTCCATATTATTAGATCGTTGTTTTTCCCCATTTGATCAATGTTTTCTGCTTTCTGTTCATTGTAAATGTGTAAATTTCGTTTAATTTAATTTTTTTGGTGAATCGGATGAATTGTTGCTGAAGATTCAATTTTTATGGCAATTGATGGATTTGTTCCGTGCATTTTTCAGAGTGTTTGTTGTTGTAGTTGTTGTATTAGCAAACAATTGAAAAATAAGAGAGAGAAAATTGCATTTCTGTGTTAATTCAAATGTTTGAAAAACTCCAATTCTTAGGGGCCTTCTATTGGATTTTGCGCAGGGCCTCTCGAATCTGCGAGACGGTCCCGTAAATAAGTGGCATTTTAATGGAGGTGGGGTTAGGGGTTATGAGGAGGGAATGGAGGGAAGAGGAGGAGGAGGGGAGTGATATTTATGGTAATGTGGAATGTGGTTATGGGAGGGCAGGATGATGGGTTCCGATGGGGTTGGCGCATGGTGTAGGGGCATTGTTGGACGACAGGCGTGGTTGTGGTAAAGGGGTGGGCTTTATGAGGACGGAAAGTCATGGTGCGGTTTTCAATTTTTTTTTTTTGAAGCTTCCGCAAACCATTAGCATCATGAATCGATTTTTGTGTTTCTCCAACAGCTAGTAAAGGAGGGGATACGGTGAGAAGGGTGATGGTGGTGTGTGGGAAGGTGTATTTCCTTACGGTGGAGATTTAATGTGTCCTAGTCGCACGAGGAGTTCTCTCCCTAGAATTGTTCGTTAATTCGATGTTTATTTTTTGTTTTTTTGAAAGGAGTTAATTACTGTAGATGTTTATAGTTGATGGCTGCAATTGCGATTCTGGGAAGTGGGAACTATGAATTACTAATAGTTTGTTATAGCTTACAAAACATGAAAGTGAATACATTGAAGGCTGTGTTTATACCCGATTTTTGTGGAATGGGGAAGTTCTAACATGCGCATGCTACGGTGGATGTGTGGACATACTAGACGTGATCAGTTAAGAAATGAAGTTATTAGGGAGAAAGTAGGGGTTGCTCCCATCGGGGATAAGATGATGGAGAACCGGCTGAGATGGTATGGTCACGTGAGGAGGAGGCCTAGTGACGCGCCGGTTAGAAGAGTAGAAGGGTGGGGAAGTGATAATATTAGTAGGGGTCGGGGAAGACCCAAGATGACTTGGATGAGGGTGATTAGAAGTGATATGAGCTTCCTAGGGCTTGAAGAGAGTATGGTGTTGGATAGGGCAATGTGGAGAGGCTCTATACACGCGGAGGACTTAATCTGACTCCTCTCATTTGTTTGTTTGGTTTCCCTAACTCTTTTCCCAAAAAAATTTACCTTGTGTTCAAAGTTGTTTTTTTTTTTTTTTTTTTTTTTTTTTGTTTTAAATTTATTTTGGCGACTTTATAAAACTTCCTTTGAAATTTAAATACTCCGAAAAGGTTTACAACGTTTTGACATTTCATGGAGTACACAAGACGGTTACTAGACGACGATTCATGTTAGCCGACCCCAAATCATTTTGGAAATAAGGCTTGGTGGTGGTTGTTGTTGTTGTTGTTGTTGGGGAAGTTCCAACAAATGTATGTGTCTCGTTCTTCTTTACAACCAATATGTGCTCAGTTCTTTATCTGTTTTATTCTTTTCTTCTGCAATGTCTTATCTAAAGCTAACAGTGAGGAATAGATGAGTAATTGAGTTTGACCGATAGCTCATCTCATCTATAGTGTATTGAGAGAGAACTCGTTTATCAATTTATAAATGATGAATTATGCCATTTGAAGTTATGAGATTTTGATTTCTATCAACCCCCTAGAGTAAAGCTATGATTTTGGGTTACTCATTTATTTTGTTAGCTTTATCAGTCTAACCTGTTTTTTCCGAAATCTACATTGACACTGTAATCTTTTAGAAAGATTGTGTTATGAGGATTATTTGATACTGAAGGCCCAAAATTAGTCATCCTTTTGTTTCATTGACTGTGTTCATTCTTCTGTTAATTTTAGCTCATTTTCCAAAATTTATGATGGATTTGTACTTCTATGCATGATGCACCACCGGAATCCAGCTGTAATCATTGAATAGTGAATTTCCAATAACCTTCTTTGATTGGATTTGCCATTTGCTAATGTCGATTTAATATCTTGGCTGCGTGAATTGTTGGATATCTTGCACCTGAACTATACTTGAACTTTACAGGCTATTGTCAAATTGTCATAATGACTTGTCAAAATGAAGAAGCCCCAGACCGTGGAGAGGAGTTGATGGAAGTTGATATTGCTGATGCTAGCAAGGGCTGTATGACTCAGATAAAGGAAAATGGTCTGCTTCTTTGGCCTGTACTTCCACAGGAGGGTGGAGAAGGTCTTCCATATGCGCCTGTAGATTGGCCAAGTCCTGGCGATATTTGGGGGTGGAGGGTTGGAAAGAGAGTAGCTACTTCAGGATACTATATGGACAGATACTTGTATCTTCCAATACGTTTTCAGAAAGCTAGAAGGAAAAGAGATGGATTTGCTAGTAAGCTCTCTGTTGAAAACTATGTAAAAGCAAAATACCCTGGTACAGACGTTGTCGCCTTCTTTTCTTCCTTTAGTTGGAGGATTCCTTCAAAGCAAGCATATCTGCTAAAAGGTGAGCAAGTTTTGGCATTTAATAGGCTGATTTTGTGGTACTTAGATTTTCTTGCCATGTCTAATTAAACATTAAATTTTCTCGCCTAAGATAAATAGTGAAGTACTCTTTTCGTCAATAGTATATTCTGTTGTCCCGTTTGATATTATTTCTATCGAATTATCTTGGAGGATAGTGATAATGGGGATAAGAATAATTAGCTGTTTGAGCTAAGTCGGTGTTCTGTGTTTTTAATCTGAGGGTCCTAAGGGTATCTGCTAAGAGTTCTGCAAAAATTTGTTGGCTTCATGTCTTAAGACCTAAAGTTGGGTGTATCAAAAATCAGTGATGAAGCTACGCTAGAATATATTTGGTTATTTACATTGATCAAGGAACTTGGTGGATATGTGTATGTTATGTTAGATGTCTAGGCATATAAGATTATTAGGAAGGATTGCTAGAAAAAAAAGATATTTAGGAAGTATGAGTTATCTCCAATGATGATGAGATGCGGGAGACTCTAAGTTATATGACAGTTTTGGGCTTTTGGCAATTTGGCTCATAATTTACTAAATAGACCAAGTCAGTTTTGGTCATGTTGTACTAATTAGACCAAGACATTGTTTTCAACCACTTTGTGTCTGGCCATATTACCTTCAACATACATTGGTTGTGGTGAGTAGTCATAAGTTTTATCTTATTTTTTCCCTTTCGTAGGTAGTTCTTGAACATGATGACATGAGACTCATGATTAGGAACAGTAGGAAAAAATGTTGAGGACCAAGTTTGAGTGAGGCTGTTTTCAGTCGATCATCGCTGAGACGCTGACATTTTGGGTCATTCCTGAAATTTGAAATGAAAAGGATTTTGGCATTACCTTAATTAGAGGCCATGTCTATAGGCATAATTTCAAATGTAATTATATACTAGATATTGTTGCTGCAATTCTTGAAAAGTCAAACAGTTCTGTCGTAATAGATTCCAAAGATATACAGGCTTAGAAAAAAACAAAAAGCAAAAGATCAAAATGAAATTTGTGTTTACTTTTTGGTACGTCGTGAGTGACATCTTTAGTAAGAAGACATTCTCAAGTTTGGAGACCATGTGTTAGTACCAGTTTCGTTATAGTTCTCCAGAACCACATTTATGTCAGATATTAGCACTCCGCTAACGTAATAGTGGGACATGGAAGTTGTATGACTATGTTGGACATAGATATGGATGTTTGTGGTGTGATGATTTGTCGTTTTACTCAGCCTCACAGACACAGTGATTGAAATTTGTTAAAGCTGCCCGAAAACTTCGTATTTGTTGCACGATGGAAGTGAATTTTGTGACGCATCCAGTATTTGGGAGTTGGAAATGGAAAGCACTTGACTGGTCGCGTGCCACAAAGAACCCCGGCTTTTATACCCGTCAGTTCGGCACTTGAGTATAAATCAATGGTGGTGTCATGTTGCAGAATAGAAGAGGAAGGTTAGTGGGATTGGGGAGAGTAAGTAATTGTAACTGCATTGTTAGTTATCAGATCCTTAAATGGTGGGGAGAAGACGTCGAGGGACCCGATGAGAGAAGGGATGGAGTGAGGCAGCCAATATTTGATGATTTTTGATCTATGGTTATGCTTTTGGTTTTCTTTGAACTTCCAAACTTTATTACTCTCGCCCTATATTCCACCTCAAGTACGGGTATGGGCGCCGTATGGCACATTTGGAGACTGCTAGAGGTGTGGGATCGCTCAGATACTGATATTATGAATGATACAGAGAATGAATGTGACTCTGTTTAGTAGAACTAGTGAGGCTGTGAAAGTTATCACATCTCCATGGTCATTCAGTAGTAAGGTGATAAGTTTGCTAATTGGCATGATAAGGAGATTTCTCTAAGTCACGATAAGACGTAAATCCCACATAATCCAGTAAAATATTGTCTCAGTTACAGCATGCTATGCCACTTCTCATCATTCCAGCTAGGCTTCGACATGACTAGGGGATAAGGTGTGCTAAACACATGAATCTTAGAGAGCTCAACGTAGAGATGGATGAAAGCACATGTGTAGATGATGAGAATGTTATGAACAGTGATGTAAGCAGTCTAGGAGCTGTGACTGATTCGTTTTCTGCCTTATGTCCAAACATTTGCGTCATGTGTTGGAAAATCAGTGAATGTTATATATCACCTCGTCCTTCGTAGTGAGTAGATTATATGCTTTGGCATTAGTTGTCTGCTGTACATGAGGATCAGTGGTCTATTCTACCTCTGCACTTGAATTGCTCTGGATGAAGTTTGTGGGTTTAGGGTGAATAAAGAGGAGAAATTGCTTTGTAATTGTGCCATGTTCACTATTTTCTGGTGCACTTAGAATGAGTGGAATTCGCTAATGTTTTTTGGGGCAAAGTCATTCTCTTGACTATGTTTGGGGAGTGTTGTTTTTCTTGCTTTTTTTCTTGGGGTAATGTAGCAGGTATCTTTGAAGGAACCCCTTTTAATAGTTGCAAGAATTGAGCATTTCTGTAACTCAGTAGTGTTCTCATTTGCTTCACTATTTCTATTGATGATTTGTTTCCTTGTAAGAAAAAGAAATGTGGGATCGCTTTGTTTTGGGTAAAGAAAAATGAGAAATGTTTTGAAACATTCACTTATTTTTCATGAAGCAGGTAGACATGATTTATGTACTTTGTGTTCAACTTGACAGGATTTATGATTGGAAGTTCCTAGCTTTAAAAGACTTGATGGGTTCACTTTCTTTATCTTGTTTTGGGATATATTCTAAGTTTCTTTTTTTCTTCTTAGTTTTCCTAGTCAGATTTTTGTTTATCCTTGGTTATCCATTAAATTCTTTTGCTTAATTCTAAGGTTAGGCTGTAAGAACTCCGTCCATTTTGCTTTCCTGAACAGTATTGCATCAATAGATTTACCTTCACGTCTGAAGTCAAGTACTTTCTTCTTTTAACATTTGCATTACCATGTTCTTTTATCTCAATTTTCCTTTTATTTGAGTTGGAAAACCTCTCAAACTGAGAATACATTCTCACTCTTTTTTCGTAGGGAAATCAAGCTACCATCTGCTCCATTTTTCTATAATGTTTTTTTAATGTTCTGTTTTCTTTACTTCTACACTGAGACTGTGTTCAGATAGAAAGAAATGGAGGGAAAGGTAGGGGAGAGAACATGAGGGTGCAAAAAAAAAAAATTGATGGGAGAGTGAGTAGAGGCAGGAAAACCCCACTATTGATGCTTACTGCATCTCAAACATTATCTTGCTTCCTGAATATTTAGCTAGATCAGCAAACTAAGCTTGAATAAAACCCACCAGATAGCTTTTGTGAATGTTCCCTTTTTTATTCAACAAATAATTAGATATTACTGGAGTTTCTAAAATTCTTTGGGGTGCAATTGTACCCCAACAAACCCTCCTATATCCGCCCTTGACTACTTTGTTACCCACTTACCCGAGTCAGAGTTGTAGGACTGTTATTTAAGCTATAAGCAATATAACTCACGGAGTAGTTAGAAAGCAATGAGTGTGTTGCATCTTTCAAGGGGAGGATGCTAATGCCAAATAAAAAAAAAAGCGCAGCCCGGTGCATATTGGGTCACTGCGAAGCGAGGGTCCGGGGAAGGGTCCCACCACAAGGGTCTATAGGGGCAAGCCTTCCCTTGTCTTATGCGCTGCTAAAATCACTGAACAGAACTTAAATGGAAAGGAATAGTAGCACTACCTACTTCTCAAGAGCCCATTTACTAGGAAGCTCCATTGTGTGGGTTGCTTGGTTGTTGGTGTTTAGATGATTTTGTGAAGGAGAGCAGAATAATCTTATTGGTTTGCTTCACCCAATCTCTCTTATATAGTTGGTCAGCTTATTATTGCATTTGTTACTCTGCCTCTGTTATCATTTCTGTGTACATTGATGTAATCTATTTAAATATTGGATTGACCTCTGAGTTATCCCTACGACCTCTCTGTACTTGCTAGTTCTTAGGCTACTTTCCTCATCCGTCAAATAAGCTTAAAATTCATATACATTGATTCGCTATTTGTACTGACATTATTATCTTCGTTGTCTGGAAGACAAGCATGGTTCTGTACGAATATCATCTGAAGAGATGTCAGAGCAGTCCCCCTCCAATTCAATGTCTGGTGTAGCAGTTTGTAAAGCTGGTAACAGATTCTGCTCGAGTGTGGTGGAAGAGGAGGTATCAGTGGTTTCAGCTAGCCAATCTTGTGATGTTTGCTGCAGTGAACCTGGTTTTTGCCGAGATTGTTGTTGTATTCTTTGCTGCAACACCATAGATCTATCTTTTGGAGGCTACAGTTTTATAAGATGTGGGGCAACAATAAGTGATGGTTCAATATGTGGTCATGCAGCTCATCTGAATTGTGCTCTTCGATCTTATATGGCTGGAACTGTAGGAGGTAGTGTAGGACTAGATACTGAATACTATTGTCGTCGCTGTGATACAAGGACGGATTTGACTAACCATGTCACAAGCCTTTTGAAGACTTGTGAATCCATTGAATCTCGAGACGACATTGAGAAGATGTTGAGTTTGGGTTCTTGCATTTTACGAGGTTCGCAGAAGAATGGTTCACAAAAGTTGCTGAATCATATCGAAATGGTTTTGCACAAGGCAAGTATGATACCTCAAAAGTGCTCTTTTTCTCTCTTTTTTTCTGGGGGGGGGATTTGTTTGTTATCCTAAGACCTCACAAATTTCATTTACACAGCTCAAAACTGAAAGTGATTTAAGAGATGTCTGGAAAGCGGGAGTGGATGTGGACGTTATGCCTGGCACAACAGGTGATGATTTAAACTCAGCCCATCCTCAGTTTAGTACGGAGTATATGATTTTCGATTTCATCATGTCGTACTCCTACCTTAACTTTCTGTTTTTCACCTTGGCATTTATTGTCAGGAAAAGTGGATGAGATGAATTACACACTTCCAGAAACGCATGAGAACAACTTTCAGCATGAAAATGAATTTCTGAAACTGGAAGATAATATAGATCAAGTTTTACGGGAGCTTAGGAAGTCGCAGGAGCAGGAGTTCAGAATAGCACAGGAGAGGCTCTTTGCTAAAAAGGATTATCTCCTGTGTCTGTACAAACTCTTAGAGAAGGAAAAGACAGAATTAGTGCAGCCTACACCATCAACTGATCGTGATGCATTGATCAACTCCATTTTAGTAAGGGAAGAGCATCTGAAGCGTGAGCTCACAAAACTCAGAGACATGGGGAAGGTTGCTCATGGTTTTGGGAGGACACCCAAGCCAGTTCTGAAAGACCATTTTGATATTGATGTTGAAGATTGACATCATTTCTCATACTGTGACTATGCCTTATTTGCTGCCCTTCGTACAGTCAGGAAGAAGGTGACCTTTCACCGATGAGTTCCTAATCGTAAAGACGATGTGACCGTTATAGCTGGCCTGCAATTTCCGCCTTGTGTTAGTCTGCCCGGAGTCTTGGGTTCATGTTTGTGCTGGTGTAATATTTCGCTGTCGTTCGATATTTCTTGAGTCCTGCTTGTTCTGTAAGGAGGTTGATTGTGCTGAACTGTTGCTTAGCAAGTTGTGGTGTACAGATCTGTACAATCTTAATTAGAACCTGAAAACTCAAACCCCATCAAAGTGATCCTTATTATCAACTATAGTGGCCTTACAATCCTAGAACCTGAAAACACAAACCTCATCAACTGTAGGTTTTTTTTGTTGAGGTCATAATCGGAGTTTAGTTTTATCATAACTTGATAATAACTGTTGATTAAACTAATAATCATTGTTTGTTTGGATTGACACCAACGTGATTCCGATCCCTTTAGACTTGTTCACAAATAAAGGGTCTCGATAATGCCACAATTGGAACTAACAGGTACACGCTCTTATGTGTCTGGTGCATTATATACAACCTTATGTGATCGAGTGATTCATTCCATAGTGTTAAAGATGACTTCACGGTTTCACAATATCCATGAGACACCATTATCTTAATGCAACTAATTTTGCCGAAAGAATTCAACGAGAAGAGTTCATACTCGACGATAGAAGTAGAATTCTATGTCCCCAATTTTTTGCGCAAACAGAACTTAGTCGACAATCGCCCGACTGCGAGGCACCCTACATTTGTGTGGCAGTATATATCTCTATAATGTGCACCACAGCTTGAGTTTGTTAGGCAGTAGCAAGTTTCTAAAGCCGTCGTCATATGCTTCTCAAAACTCAAAAAGCAGACAAACTACGTTTTCTGGCTTCTGCGATACGATAGCTGTCGAAATCTAAATCCTCGTTTTGACGGCTGCATGCATGCATGCATGCATACAATACTTTGGTAGACTTTATAATGTTCCAAATTAAAAATGTAAGTTGGTACTTAAAAATGGAAATCCGATTCGAATCGTTTTTATATCTATAATTTTCGGTTGTTTAAAACTTCAAAATCCAAGTTTTGAAACAAATTTATATTTTAGTTTTCAATTGAGTCATCAAAATTTTACTTTTTAAATGGTGGGTCATGAAAAATTAGGGGCTCTGACATTGTGTAATACATTAGTATACGGTTAAACAGTAAACTAGATGGAAAGCCCGTGCTTCGCACGGAACACTTTTACATCTTCTTTTTTACTAAATAGTTTATCTTTAGATAAATAATTTATGATAACGGATTAAATGTTGGTTTGTTAAGATGTCACATAATCTTACTAAATCACTAATGCGAGTATTACTAATCTTTAAATAACACTCTTTTTGTGTTTTAACATTTTTATATAGGTCACAAAATCACTTACGGAGTATATCACTGGACCGAGTTTTACGTTATCTTTAAATGACACTCATGTTTTTTTAAATATTTTTCAAAACTATGTGTAAATTGAAGTTTTAAACTTATCAACATATCTCAACCAAAATTATACTTAACTTTTCAAAAGTAGTTTAAATGGGTCTTATATTGATATACATTTCGATACGAACTTAATGATACATGTATAGTAATATTCTGATATACGTACCCCGAGTTATAAGTTTATAACAGTTTATATTAGACTTCATCTTGATAACTTTACTACATAAGAGTTTTACAAATGTTGGACTATGTGTGTGCATTTTTTAATGTTTTATGTAAATTATCTTTTATACTTTAAGTGAGAGTTTAGCAAATGTTGGACTCTCTCTGCAATATATTTCAAAAGTATGTGTAAATTGAAGTTTTAAACTTGTCGACACATCTCAACCAAAATCATACTTAAGTTTTCAAAAGTAGTGTAAATGAGTCTTATATTGACATACATTTCGACACGAATTTAATGATACATGGATCGTAATATTCTGATATACGTAGCTCGAGTTATAACAGTTTACATCATATTTCATTTTGATAACTTTACTACATAAGAGTTTTACAAATTTTGGACTTTGTGTGTGCATTTTATAATGTTGTGGATTATTTTTTATACTTTAAAGTGAGACTTTTACAAATATTGGAGTCTGTTTTTTTAATGTTTTATTTGGATTATCTTTTATACTCTAAGTGAGAGTTTAACATTTATTGGACTCTCTCCCTGCATTTCTTGACCTCTGGATACCCTCAATGCGCTCCAAATTGTAAGCTTATATATATATATATATATATATATATATTAGATTAATCAAATTAATGTTGATTTGGATTTAAACCATCATAAATTTTAAAATTTCGGCCGAATTATGACTCCAAAAGTAAAAAAACTTGACGACCGAACAAAACAGATTGAGTTACCTTTGAGGCACAAAAAATCGAAAACTGCAAAATGGATCGAAAAATCCAGATCACCTCGTTAGCTTATAAATATTCGGCATTATCATTCCACTGAATATATATACTCGAACTCTCCTCTTTTCTTCATAATAAATATTAACAAGTGACAAGTGATCGATATTAATTCTACTATGGCTATCTCTAAAGCCTTTATTCTCTCATTTTTCATCTCGATCTTTGTTCTTCAAATGGTTAGTATATGTGATCAAAATACATTTGTGTGATTTGTCATAATAATTAATTACAATCGATGTAATTTTTTTCATACTAGTATATTCTTTAATTTGCTGTTCTTAATTAATTAACATCCCCATTTTCATCTTTTGTATACAGGTGAACGCTAATGAAAACTATGGACGCCCGAGCTTGGGTATACGATTGTTTTGATCCCATTTTTTGCAATTAAGTGGAATTTGTAGTTAGTCTTCTTGTACATACATGCATGCATACTTTATTCAATTATGCCCAACTTCGTCGAAATAAACTTTGTTAAGGTATAAAAATCATTAACGGTATGTGCCCCAGTCATTTGTTTAGACTTTTGACCCGTTGGGTTGATCATATTACGAGTACATTGATATTATACTCTATCATAGCTTCACCGCTTTCTCTAAACATTAGACCTTGAGTAATACACACCTTTCGTATATAATCGACATCCCGCGAAATTTTGGTTCATAACATCCAAGACTTGTAATCTTTGTCAGAGTCGTCGTCGGCCAATATCAGCCTCCTCTTGGTGAGGTTCCATTCTAAAACCAATTGGCAGTAGGATGAGTAACCCACCACCTTATAAACTAGTCCCCAATCTTCTATTTCTGCAATGTGGATATTATCCCACATCTCACATGTGGGTCGTTGTCACTCCAACACCCCCCCTCACATGTGAGCCCATTAAATTCGCCACTTTCAAATTCTTCAAACGCCCTTGCCCGGGTCAGGTTAACTCGCAAAGCCCCTATCTGGGGTCAAACCTCAATCAAATTCGCCGGTTCCCAAATTGTTTAAACTCATGGACCAGTTCGTCGGACCCAAGACCAACCTTGGGCTCTGATACCATGTCAGAGTTGTCGTGAGCCAATATCAGCCCCCTCTTGGAAGACTAACTCACAAGCTGGTGGGGTTCCATCCTAAAACCAATTGGCAGTAGGAGGAATAATCCACCACCTTATAAACTAGTCCCCAATCTTCTATTTCTCCAATGTGGGATATTATCCCACAGCTCACATGTGGGTCGTTGTACTTGTCACTCCAACATTCTTTTTGTTTTTTCCATCATTTTAAAGCAATATTTACCGTATTTATGCATATGTGCAAATGCTTCTAGATTGTGGGATTGCATGCAAAGCGAGGTGTAGCATGGCGTCAAGGTCAAAGATGTGCTTAAGGGCTTGTGGAAATTGTTGTTCCCTTTGCAAATGTGTTCCACCGGGCACATCGGGCAATACGGATTCCTGCCCCTGCTACGCCGCCATAACCACCCACGGTGGCCGTCTCAAGTGCCCTTGAACACCTTGTCATGATCGATGATCGTTGCCACAACTCGTCGCTAAGAAAGTATTAGACATCATTATGTATGGAGTATCTGTTTTCTTGTGCTTGTATATGTCGAGGACTAATCGATCATGTAATAAATAAAGTCAACCTATAAATTTCCGATCACAAGTTTAAGTACGTTGTACATGTTCGTGATACCATAGTATTATTAGTAAGGGGCGGAGGGAGTAGAACTATAACATCTCGTAACGAGTGTTTACTAAAAGCCAAACTATAATCTCGAAAAATGAAAACGACTTTCGTATGGTTAATTTTTCCAATCTAAAAAAACTATAACAAGTAGAAAGTAAAAAGTAAAGTAAAAAAGTTTGCACAAGCAGACACAGGCCACAGGCCCAGAGCAGATCTTTGTTTAATTGGCATGCATGTTGGACCCAGATCCAAGGGCTGTGGTGGGTCTAAGCATCAAGAATGAGTTGAAACAAATTAAGCAGCACCGTCGATGGGGGGTTTTAGAGACGTTTACATCTTCCCGATTTGCTCATAAATCAAGTGGTGTCAGCAATTCTACGAGGATTCCCTACCTTCCCTTTACACTGGAGTAGTACTTGTTTTTCTGCTTTACTCAAGCAAAGTAAACGCAGTACATTTTCATGATATTATGCCCAAATCTCGATTCGTTTGTTCCCCATAACATGTTCGACAAACTTAACTGTTTTGATCTGCTCAAAGTATAAGTAATTTAGTATCTCGGACAAACTTGA
This sequence comes from Spergularia bocconei, assembly GCA_963457585.1. Taxonomy (NCBI): domain Eukaryota; kingdom Viridiplantae; phylum Streptophyta; class Magnoliopsida; order Caryophyllales; family Caryophyllaceae; genus Spergularia; species Spergularia bocconei. Next base: position 4,166,130 of record OY734947.1, on the reverse strand, counting down.
TTCTTTGACAATACCATAAAACCTCGCAAACACGTCACTTAACTAGATTTGGAATCAACAAATAGTAGGCCAGATTAAGACGATCACAACAATAACTTCGTGTTTGATTCTGATCGGATGAAATTAATCTTCGTTCTATCAGTTGAATATCCCACATTCCCACACCAAAGTATTTCACGCCAAAACAAACTTCAGTCAAATGAGATATAAGTCAACTTAAATCAGGTGAATTTTTTTTGTTGAGTCAAATCTCTCTAAAAAGCATTGTGGCACATTCGTTCTTCTCAATTCCAAGTAGCAGCCATAACCAAGGTTCAGTCCAATTCAAATCGATCTCCGCTTGATCAAATGAATATCAATTCCGATAAAAACACAACTCATGCCGTCTCCAACTTACCAACCAAGTAATTCAAATCGAATGTTCAAAACCGATCACTATGCATAACCCATTGACACCAACATAATCACATTGACCATGATTTCCTCTACACCCAAAAATGTTCATAGTACTAGTACCACTAGTATAATTCCTGTCATTATTAAAACAGTTTTTTCCTTTGTAGCTTTACTATTAAATCGTGAAGAACAAGATTCGCTCAGAACACGAGAAACCAATTCCCACTTGTTTTCTAACTTTCTTCCCCTTTTCTCCATCCTCTTCCCTTTCTTCCTCCACTTCACTTCCTCTCCATTTTCTTCCCATTTATTATCACCAAAAATATAATAATACTAATTTTGACTATTATAATAATAAAAATCCTGGTATATAAAATCAGCAGGCCCAACATTTTCGCATTTCCAATTTCCGGCATTCTTTTCGCCACACACACACACACTTTATTATATATATTTTTTCTCTCTCGTCATTAAACTCAATCCATTACTATTACATTCTTCTTCTTCACTCTTCATTCAATCTCCTCATCATTCACTCCCATTTTAATCAATAATAATACCAATACTACTAATAATAATAATAATTGTATTAAGAATTTCAGTAAGAAATAATTCAAAAGATTACTTTGATTTTGTTTTGATGAGAGAGGAGAGAGAAAATGGGCAAAAATGGAGGTAACTTGTGGAAGAAGACGCTCTACTACTCTTCACTCCCCCAATTTTACTGTGTGTTTTTTTTATTCAACCAAGAAATCGACAATCTTGTTTGTTGTTTAATGTGGGGGAGAAAAATTTGTCATCTTTCTCAACCTCAAATTATTTGTTTGTTTTTTTTTTTGTATAATAATTTTGGGATTTTTTTAAATAGATAAACCTCAAAAATCTGCTTTTTATCTACTTTCTCTGCTCCATTTAATTCTCACAGTTTCCACCATTTTCTGGGTGTCTTCTTTGTGAAGATTTGTCGAGGAGAGAGAAAGTGAAACGGTTGACTGAAGCAACAACAATGTCGTCTGATGTTGAAGATGTTGGGCACACTCGCAGAAAATACAAGCTTCGCAAAAAGGTAGTTTTTTTTTTTTTTAACTTTTTTACTGTATGTAATCTTTCGATTGACTTTCAATTTGGTTAATTTTACTGGGATTATGATAAAAAGTTGTGGAGTAACTTTTTTTTTTTTACTGTAGATTTTGTGTGATTCTGCTTCTGTCCCAAGAAAGCTGCGTTCAGGTAAATTTTAATTTTTTCTTTTGATTTTTAATAATGTTTATGTTTGTGTTTTTGTTGCTGGAATTTTGGATATTTTTCTGTGTATATAATTCCTGAATTCTGATTGAGTAGTAGATTACCTTTTTAGGGTATTTGTGTTAATATGAAATGATGATTTTGTACTGAATTTGTGGCTTAAATGTTAACACTTTTCTGAATAATATTTTTGCCTTTTTTGGGTAACTGGTGAATTTTTTGGTTCATGAATCAAATTTTATTCAGAAGATATGAGTAGCAGATTACCTTTTCTGGGTAGTTTTTGTTCCTTTAATTTGATATGAATTGAATTTGTGACATAAATGAAGCACCTTTTTTTAATATAATCTTTTTTTTTTTTTTTTTTTTGTGCTTTTTTGGTTTTGTAGATGTTGGTCTACTTTATAGTAGAGTAATGGGTGAAGCTGCAAAAAAGTTCATTGTTTTTGCTATTTATGGAAAGTGTAGATTATTATACTAATTGAGCTTATAATATTCAAAGTGAGCTTATGAATTACTATTTGGGAATGGGATGTTGTTTGGTTTGAGGCTTACAATGTTGTAACTTGATCTCATGAGGGTGAATTTTGCGCTGTAATTCTTGCAGCGATTAGTAAACGAACTTGTCAATTCGCGTCAGTGCCCGTGTTTGATCCAAAGAGATTAAAACACTCGAGGAATGGTGTCGAGCCAATTGGAAAGGATGGTTGGAAGAAGTCTAGGACAAGCATGGTTTGTGAGTTTGTTCTTTGTAATGCCCATCGAATTATGATTAGTGATTTTCGTTGTGACATTTTTATGGAGTGGCATGACTGATGTTTGCATGTTTTGCTCTGTGGCAGACCTCGTCAGGACAGGCTGTTTCTTTACCTATCACGAAAGAGGAGGAAGAAGTGGCTGAGACACTGTTTGCTTTGGCTGGAATGATCCCTCTCAATAGTGAATCTTCAAAGTCAGAAACTCGTGGTTCAGCGAGGGATAGCCAAGCTGCGTCTTCATCTGAAGGTGGTTCTGTTTTCTGAAATAGTGTTAAGCTCTGACTGTTTATCTAATGTTTTATGTTCATGTGTTTGCTGGTAGTTGATATGATATTGTGTACTTTTCAGATCCTGTCATTTCAAAAGAGGAGAATGGCAGTCGAACTTCCAGTGATGCAACTAATGTTATTCCAGCAGCAGACGGCTTTAAACAAGACTCTTTCCAGGCGAATTCCTTGAATGAGACAACTCTAAGCTGGCCTAAATTATCAGAAAGAAGACAACTCAACCAAGACCTAAAAGTTTCGGTTCCACCAATGCAGCTTCAGAGAATTCCACCATTGCTTAGGGCTTGTGATGATAAACAACTTGCAAAATCTGCTACGGTCTCCCAAATGTTAATTCCACCCGTCTCCCAGCGAGGGTACGTGTATTCGATATGATTTTTCCTTTTACTGCTTCTTTACGTTACTTTACTATATCTAAGAATTGCTGAAACCTGCTATTGGTTATGTGCAGGTTTAGCAAGACAAAACCTGAGAAAGTAGTGCTTCCCAAGTCGCAATCTCCACATCGTGTAGATTCCCTGGCACTGGATACAGTTTCAAGTCAGGAAAGAGAACATGATACATCATTAGAGAAGGGGGATAATGGTTTGGCATCTACCTTTTGGTTTCAGTTACTTATTTAATAGTGATACTATTTCCATATGTAAAGATTTTGACGCTGTGTTCAGGTCTGACGTCAAGATCTATGCGTGGATTTGGACTTGATGGACTCCTTAAACCGTACTGTTCTTTCCCTATCAGATCTTGTTTACCTTCAAATGGGAATTCAACCTTTTCATTAAGCTGAAGTAATTTTGTTTTGCAGATCCTCGACTACCTGTTTTCCAGCGTGGGTCAATGCTACTGCATCCTCCTCCAGATCTGGTACATGTGGAGATAGTGTATCAGTGGACAAGGTGGACTTTGTCTCTGTGAAATTTTTAGGTCGTAGGGTTCATTTTTCTGTACGAACTGCTTGCAAACAAAGTCCCACTGTCTCCTTCCTGACTACTTCATTTGTTTGAACTATGTAGGTACCAAACTCTGTTAATGGTTCAAAAAGGAAAAGATGTATCACTCACGTTTACATCAGCAACCTGATTCAAGGGATACAGATGTCAGAAGGGAAAGCCAATCAGTCTTCAGATGCCTGCCAGTTGGGAACATCTCAGTGTTCATCTATTGCCGCTGAGAGGAATGATTTGAGACAGAATTTCAATAGCCATACATTTGGCTTTACTATGAACCCCGTACATCAGGGGGGTAAAGATGAGGGCTTTAAGATTCAGGTATTTCAAGGCCCTTCTTGTGAATCTCATTTTCTTGCGTTTTGATTTCAATCTCACATAGTTACTGCCATGACAGAGCTTTGATTTTCTCTCTTTGTCAACTGGAGTTGGCCCAAGAGTAAATAGTGGTGTGAAGATGCTGGGCACTAGTTCGGAAGCAAAAGGTCAGGTACCTCACCTGCATTCAGCGTCACAGGCTAGTGCCTCTCTACCATGCTCGAATCCACAAAATTATTATTCCTTCAAAGCTCGCCGGGATCAAGTAGCAGTAGCATCAATGGCTTTGCCTCCTATGCCACCTCAGGTCTGTTCACGCTCTTTGCTCATGATAATTAAGGATGCATTCAGTCGTGTTGATATCATTTCATAAAACCTTAATACCTTCATGGTAATTTTATACGTCACTGAATGTTGCTGCAAAATTTGTACTCACAAAGGAATGGATTGGAAAGGAGCATAAGTATCACAAATTCCAACTGTGAACTTTTTGCAGCGCTACCTTCCTCAGCTATTTACCACTAGATATGCTTGTGTATTACTAGTTTTCAAAATTAATGTTTTTATGACATTCTTATTAGCATTATATGGAATTTAGTCAAGCAGAAACCGAATCCGTCATTTGTCAATTGAGCATTCCATTTTCTGAACCTTGAACATGCATACATCCCTCTTTTTGTGGTGAATGCTGTTACTTAATCTGCCCTAACCTAAACAACATACTCTTTCTGTAAAATCACTGGACCTTAAATAAAATGACTCAACTTTTACTTACAGAGATTCGCACTGTATTTTTTTTTTTTTTTTGATAAGGATTCGCACTGTATTTTGGCAGCCCTTTTTAAAACTTTACACTTTTAGTTGTAGAACTCCGCCTGTGAGTGTTTTTTTGGCATTCACTGCCGGTCTCAAGCCCGGATAAAGGAGGAGAGTTGCGGTAGGTTTGTGGCGGCCAGCGTAAAACAAGCCACATCTTATGGACATGAATCGAAATTTATTCTGTGTGATCGAGGATTGCCCAATAAGTTGAAGGGTAAGTTTTATCGTACGACAATTAGGCCGGCACTGTTATATGGCACGGAATGTTGGGCCGTGAAGCAGTGTCACGTTCATAAGATGAGTGTGGCGGAGATGCGCATGTTACGGTGGATGTGTGGACATACAAGACGTGATCGGTTGAGAAATGAAGTTATTAGGGAGAAAGTAGGGGTTGCACCCATAGGGGATAAGATGATGGAGAACCGACTGAGGTGGTATGGGCACGTGAGGAGGAGGCCTAGTGAGGCGCCGGTTAGAAGAGTAGAAGGGTGGAGAAGTGATAATATTAGTAGGGGTCGAGGAAGACCCAAGATGACTTGGACGAAGGTGATTAGAAGTGATATGAGCTCCCTAGGGCTTGAAGAGAGTATGGTGTTGGATAGGGCAGGGTGGCGAGACTCTATCCATGTGGAGGACTTTTTCTGACCCCTTTTGATTTATTTGTTTGGTTTTTCCAACTATTTTTCTAAAACTTTTTAACTTGTGTTCAAAGTTCATCTGTTTTTTGCAATATTTTTTTTAAACCTTTTTATTTATTTTGACGACTTTCTAAATTTCCTTTGAAATTGTTTAAATATTTCTAACATGTTTACAACGTTTTCGAAATTTCTTGGCGTACACAAGACGGTTACTGGATGACGATTCATGTTAGCCGACCCCAAATCATTTTGGGAATAAGGCTTGGTTGTTGTTGGTTGTTGTTGTACACTTTTAGTTGTAGAAGAGGGAATTTTGTTATATATCGGTGAGTTTCTTTTCTTTTGGTGGTTTTCCTAGCATTTTTGTAATGTTAAGAATGAATTGTCTTGCTGAGGAACTTCATTTAATTGTGCTTGGTGCAGGTGCATTTGCAAATGCCGCAATATTTTGCTAATAATGCTTTTGGGGGTGCCTATATGTCTCATAAGGGAGCTCCTAAATCTGCATCACATGCACATCCTATGTCACTGCAGCAGCAGCAGCAGCAGATTTGGAATACTCAGCTAGCGGCACAGTTTAGGCCTGGGGCACTTCTTTCATCGCATAATGCAAACTGGCAGAACAGAAGACAAGATCCAAGAACCTCGACTCAGCACATAGAGTCTCCTCCACCACTATCCCAACCTTCTCTTGAAATGATTGGAGCTAAATACCTTCAAATTTCCCAGCAACAACAGCAACTGATTGGCAGATGTCCACCTTTGCCGCTCTCTAGTGCAAATCCTCATAGTGGGCAACTTCCTTCAGTATGTGAAGACAAGGGATCTCATTTTCGGCCTGATGGTCTTCGTCCTTTCCAACTTCTCTGCAACGAGCGATCGTGAGTCCAAAAGAATCTTATTTGACGGATAGGTGATTCTCTTTAAATCTTCTCTCCTTGATTTGGAAAAAAGGTGCTTGATGTTATATAGCACTGAAACTGGAGGGCGGGACCATCACGAGGTAGAGATTAATGAGTAGATGGCTAGATATGCATAGGACTATAGGAGTCGTGAAATGGAGGGTAAATCGTTGGGGGTTAGATAAAGAGAACTTCCATTGAAAATGGAAGCAACTTGAAAAAAAAATTGTATATCAAGTATATCATAGTTTCATGACATACAGAATGGATACAGAGGTTAAGTATGCTGCACCATGCTGCAAGATGGAGGGAATATCGTTTATTGCCGGTATATTTAATTAACAGTTTGATAGAACTCCTAGGGCAAGGGGAGCAATGTCCTATGCACGACTCTTTTATTTTGTCATTCAACAGTGGAAAAAATGGAGCCACATTTTTCCTCATTGTTCTCCGGAAATAGTGTAGAAACTATTTGAATGTAAATTAAACAAGGCGAGTTGATACCAGAATTTTTGCGAGTAGTTGATTTACTTCTCGCTTGATCCTGTTTCAGTTCACAATACACAAATTCTGTCTTTTCACTTATGGCTTAGCATTCAATAATGACGCAATGTCTGAACACTGAATACAGGCAAATGGTGTAAGATATGAGACATGGTGGCAGTTTTTTCACCTCAATTACAAAGTATTGTATACTTGTGTTTACAGAGTGCCATTGACAATGCTTACGATTATACACGAAAGTAAGCGCCTTGCCATTTTATTCCTATAACTCAAACTGTAATCAGGTGCAAGTAGTGCACAAAATCCGACCTGCAATGTGATTTGGATCAAATCTGGTACCAAAATGTCAGGAAGAGGATAAAAATTGAAGAGGAGCAACGAAGCTATAGACAATATGACGATCAAAGTGGCTTTTAGAGCGCTGTAAACCATGTCAATACTTGGAATTGGCGGCGGCTAGGAGGGCTGCTCCAATTCCAGAACCATCTTTCGAGTGTTCAATAACCAACTTTTCTGATAACTCTGGTCCTATAAGCTCTGTCACTGCATCCTGTAGGTAGTTTCTGTATTGAGGGTAATTCTCGTACAGGCCTCCATCCATTGCCACCACAGTTCGTTTACCAAAGATTAGACCTTTCGTGTCCTCCTCCATCTTCTGGAGAATCCCAATGATTCCTGCTCCTGCCAAACGACCACCCCTCTTTGCTATTGTGTCACAGACCTCAAGGACGACTCTGTTGGCAACTGTAGTAGACTCAACCTGCCTCAATCAATTTTAGACGAGATCGTTAGTCACTTTTCTATCCAGCCTTTGCCTTATCCTATACTAATACCTACATGATTCACCACATAGTATTGTCACAATCAATTATTTGCTTACCCCTGTTTCATTGTAGAGAATTGAGCCGACTTCCTTCAGATCATTTGACTTGTCCTGCTGCATTGCGCTTATATGTGGAGTTCTGTCAGGAAATTATAGAAAGGTTTCAGGATGGTACATTATGAAATCAATTTTTCTGTCACGAAAGCGAAACTAAATTTGTTGTATGTTTTTGCTGTATACTTGTAAATCATCAAAACATTCTCGGTGTATTAACTTTTTTTTTTTTTTTTTTTTTTTTTTGCAGTAGTGTCAAAACTAAGAAGATTTTAGAAACATTTAACAACCACCACCACCACCACGTCAATGACACCAACATTGTTAAGAATGTTAACACAGTGCCCCAAAGGCTCTCCCAGCTATGGTGGCGTATATGGTGTTGGATGTATACAATATTAGAGACTGTTTCCAGATGACTCAATATGACAACTGGTTCACAAATTGCATAGACCAACTGCAATTTCACAATATAAAAAGTGGAGACAACTTAGTGAGCCATTTGCCCATTTTTCTTATTTCATCACAGTGCAAAGTCAAATAATAGTGGATCTTTGGCTCCATTTTGTGTAGAAAAAGATAGGGAACAAGGAAATAGCAAGTGATGCAACTGACAGTTGAGAAATGATTCGGTAGCAGGGAAACAAACAGTTTCAACTCAAGTTACCTGAGTGAGAAGGGGGTTTGCAGTTTATCTGGAACATTATTAGAGCCAAACAGCGAACCTTCTTCAGCCAATTTTACTAGCACTCGCCTGACAATCTCGCCTAGGTACATCCCAGATATTGTTTTCTCAAAAATCTGTATAAATCAGACAAAATATTTTCAAACACAGTTCAACTTTCTGCTGTCAGAGTTTCAGAGAGATCAGTCTAATTATTTTTGACACTTGGTTAATTAGAGTATACCTGCTCGCCAGGGTTGATGCTCTCGGCATCCATGTCATTATCGAATTCAGTCAAGGGAAGTCCTGTGGAGAAGGCTCCCCATTCAGTGTTAACTATCTGACATAAGTACATAACACACGCTTATCAATAAATGGTGTAAGTTCAAGATCACCAGCCAAGAGTAGTTAGTGGGAGATTCAGCTTACTGTTGTCTTGGACTTGGAATTCTGAGCATACTGTTTCAGGATGGCATCTGTTTGTTCGACATAGCAGGCATTTGTTCCGGTTCCTAGGATGACAGCAACCATGACGTCGTCATCCCAATATCTTGCGCCAGCTAATGTTCCCACTGTATCATTTACCTAACTAGTACTTCAGCAAAGAGTGCCAGGGCCTAGGACTCTTTCTCCGTGGTTCCTTAAACTTAAGAAATAAGGGACTTTAGGAAATGCAGCACATACCAGAGCAGAGACTTGCATATCTAGTCCTCGCCTTTCCATAGCTTCATTCAAACAGGCCACTACATCTCTTCCCGCCTGCAAATAATTTGAATGGCTATGAATCATCAAGTACGCAGAGTAAAGCCCTCTTAAGACTTGCGCCAAAGCAAGGGGTTCAGACGTAAGTTCTTGTAAGATATTCAACAAAATTAAAGAACCTAGCTCTAAAGAAGCACTAACTGTTCCAGAGACTGCAAAACCTTTTGTCCAGTTAATCAGTATGCCGGAATCTATGGATGTCTGTTTCACAGGGAAGGAAAATGTGAACCCTAACTCCCTGTTCCTTCCTCGAGAGAGATTAAATTCACCACGCTCCTTCTCCACGAAGTTTGCCAGACCGGAAGCAATGAAGTCGAAGAGCTCCTGTTACCATATGCTCTCATCATTATTCTGAACTAAAAGCTAACTCAACATGTCGCACATTCACATTATTCATCCAACACACCTCCGAGGTACCAAACATTAACTCTTGTGGAATCGTGACTTGCTCAGATTCAGTAGCAATAACTCGTTGATCCTTGCCCCCTAATTGCACTCTCAACACTCGGAAATTTGTCCCTCCAAGATCTAATGCATAGAACAATCCTTGCTCATTCCTTCACAACACGAATTCAGGTGTACTGTGAAAATGCAATCCCTCAACTCTACTACTCACCAACATTAATCTTCTAAGTTCTTATTGGGATTATTATATAATCTTCTGAGTTTTGACTTAAAACATTTTTTAGCGCATCATGATTCATGAAGTCCAAAAGGCCAAACACCACTATAGATCCGAGAATTGGATCTAGTGTATGTAATACTCGATCTTAACCATCAGGTCAAGACTTACTAACTTTAGAATATAACGATCAACATCAAACTAGCTACTAGAGTACTAGGCACTAGCTACTCCAAACAAAAACGCGCCACGAAGTTCATCATTTCTAATACCTTCTATCTTCTTGTAAACAAAAAGATTTTACTTGCTCATTTTGGTAATGTTGATCAACTGCTAATGTACTTTCAAAAGAGTGCTAAACAAGTTGCATCAAATGATCACAAACTTATAAACTCAAAAATGGTTGATTACATTGTAATCGTGATCCCTCCAACTAAACAAGCGCTATGTATCAAACATTTCTCTTCTTATAAACAAATAAAGACACACTTGTGTAGTGTGTCGGTTTCGCAACTCAGAAACATTTTTCGTGAGACGGTCTTATACAAGACATTGGGTTGATCAAAATGCGATCAAACTGATGAATAGTGAATCGTTACTTTGATTCTATCGAATATTAAAACAAGCATTTTTCTTTAATAATATAATCAAATGAAATAAAGTTATAGAGTAAAGAAAAGAAAATACCCAGTAGGAAGAGCATGAACAAAGGTGAGGATCATCTTAAGATCACTCCCACCATCAAAGGCAAGACCAGCTCTCATATCATCTCCCATGGCATCTGCCACGTGGCGCAACAGAGGAAGTGGGGTCGCGCAGTCTTTCTTTAACTTGGTCAAGATGGTCTTGGTCGTCGTCTCAGAAGAGAGGGCCCCACCACTGGCTGCAGATCCGACGCCCATCCTGATCCTAGCTTGACTCACTGTTCTTGATGATCTTGCCACGTAGCAGAGTGATCCGACGGCTGCTGATGATGCTGGTTGCACTGCTGCCATTTTTGGTATTCTTTTGGTAGGAGAGAGAATCAGGATTTTGAATCAGGACTTTTTTTACACAGAGTTTGTTAAAGAGGAGACGATACAGTTAAGTTTGGTAGAAGTGGAGTAGAAATGTAATAACCTGGTGGTCTATGTTTTCAGAAGTTGCGTCCGATTGTGATCGTTGGGGGCTCGTTTGGTTGGGGATGGTGGGTTGGGACGTTGGGTTGGTTGCGCAAAGGTTGGATCATGCCTAGATCTTGCAAATGAACTCTTTGTATCGGGTTTGGATCGGGATACTGTGGATCCACTCAGTTACAAAATACACTAGCGTTTTTCGGCTAAATTCGCGTTTATCAAATGTTGGTCGGGTTTGGAATTTGGACCTGAGTAATTAGATTTGGGTTACTTCGAATCGGATTTTACATTAGAGAGGTGTATTAACTTCACCTGAAAGCTTGAAACTCTAGTGGCAAGATGGGTGATTAGAAACCTTTTCAGTTTTAGGGCAATTGGGTCATTTACAAGGCACACTCTAAGGGGTTAGGTCGATTCTAATGAATTAAGTTGATTTGGGTCAGTACGAGGATCATGTTATATTCGGGTCAATTTTAGATCAGATTAAATAATTTTTGAATTGGGGTCAAAACAAGAATAATTTGAAGTCCTATTCAATGCTTACGAATTTATGTGCAAGGTCTATTTAATATACTATCTCACATTGAAATTGGTCGATCATAGACTGCGCTAACATCTAACTTAACTAGTTTTTCACCTCGTGTCATCCCTCCGATAACTTAATTTTACCAAAATTATTTCACATTAATATTGATTGTTTTTCTTAGGTGTCGTTTGGATACCGCGAGAATTAAATTATCGTGGGAAGTATGAATTAACGGGAATTAATTTTCTAATGTAAATTCGTAGGAATTTGTCTAAGTGCGTTTGGATTTTATGTAGGAATTTCGGATTCCCTAACATTTTTTTTCCCATGGGTTGTTTGGATTCACTCATTCAATTCCCATGTTAATTAGTAAGAATACTATTTTACCCTTTACGTTTTTAGTGGTCAACCACACAAATGTAGGGGAGTATTAAAATTTTGAGGGCAATAGAGTAATTTTCTGAAATTGAAAGCATGAGAATTTTGAATGACCAAGGGGGGTAATTAAATTCCTATGGTGTATAGGATTTAGAAATACCCAAGAATTTTCCAATGCCCACATTTTTTATAAAAAGAAGTATCCAAACAACCCATGCAAAACCAAATTCCTAGGAAATGAAATTCCTGTGGAATAAAGGGTGTCCAAACGAACCTTATTGTATGGAGTGGTTGGAATTTGTGAATGAAAGATTTAAGTTAGAACTTGATTCTTGAGTGTGTCATCACTCCTAAACAAATAAATTAACAAATGTAAACCCAAGGAATTAAAAAGGAAAAAATGGTGATATTGGGAATGAAAATATACGTTAACGCTCATGAAAGCGAAGTATACACAGACCAAAGTGATGTGTACATACTAGAGAAACACACGCACACAATACTCGTCACTAAGTCCCACAAACTTACTTGTTCAGCTTACAGCAGGTGAAAGGTCATCCTCCAGGTGTGGTGCAGCCAATTCTGTTTGCTTGGCCCCATGCTTTTAACATATCTAAAACTTCAATTTTACTATTTTACTTCCTCTCTCTCAGCTTTTATACTTTTTAACGTTTTAATTTTCATACTTGTCGTATTTGTAATTCTAGCACTGACACTCTAGATATAACGTTAATATATACTTGACCAAATCTATGACTAGGAGTACGAGAATGCTTATACGAGTCATACCTGACTCATATGTAGTAAAGATCATCGTGTTGCCTCTTACGATAGAAGAGCATATCGAGACCGCAACTAAAAATGAAAACATGAACATGCTTTTAAGACTCTTGGAAATGTGAAACATCAAACTTTTCATCACGATCCATGATATATGCCTTCGTTTTTCCATTTACTAACATTTGACTCATATATGTAACACGAATTTAGACCAAATGTTAAAAATATAAGGGACAGATGCAGTTGAATTACCTCAGATAGTCACACAGGAATAAGTACAAAATGCATCAAAATAATTAAAAATAAAAATATGATCAAAGGAGCAGCAGTTCCACCGAACAGCATATTACTCGCAACTTACACCTTCCCCTTAACATTAACCGAATTCCAGTGAAGTCGACGCCAAGTAACGAAGCTTTGCTCATTTTCATACCTTATATAGTTATATATCTCTAATAACTACTCCTACACTACCATCATCTCTTATATCTTACTCATTATATATATGCATCCTCTTCAGATATTATATAAGCTATACATAATATTGTTCAATATAGTCCATATTATTAGTTCGTGGTTACGCTAAATGGCCACCAAAGATGGGGTTATGGTGATGAGCCGTAGGGCCGAAATCGATACAAGAGCGCCCTTTCGGTCCGTCAAAGAGGCTGTTTCGTTGTTCGGGGAGAGAGTCTTGGCCGGAGAAGTTTATGCTCCTAAATTTAAAGAGGTGTGTACCGATTATATATGTTTCTATTGCGCGCATATACTTCTATCTGATAAATTATTGTTCTGCTCTGTTTTTTCTTCTTCTTTTTGGGCACATATATACTCTGTTATAACTGTATAAGCCTAGAAAGTGTAAATTCTTACCAGTACATATGAGACTAAGAAAGTGTCATATATAGTTCTAATAATATTGCGAAATTGTCTAATGTTGACATGGATCATGAGATGTGAGCTGTGACACAATTTTGTCTAAGGTTAAACGATTACTAGACACTTAAAATTGTCTAATGTTGACATGGATTGAGGTGCCGTGACACAAATTTGTGATATTGAAACAATTCTACTATTATAACCCATTTACTGCCAATAATTTGTCAATCCGAAATTCCAAACTACTGTTTTTAATACCAATTGATGTAAACTCAATATCATTGCGGATGTGAGTAGAGGAAACTCACAATTAGAATCAATTTGAAACATTAATTAACCCGTTAAACCGATTTGCACGAAAGATTATGGATAAATGTGTCATTACAAGACCAGAATTTATCACCTAGCTTAGTTTGTAATTGTCACCCAAGAATTTTGTTTCATTTTTGGGGGGAGATCCTAAAAATTGTCACCAATAGGTCAATAGGTCATTTCATTCCATTGAAACACGTCGAACGAATTTTAGACCTTCAGCATTTTGCCGTTTGACATCTTTTATCAATGGATGAGAAATTCTTGACATTGTTACTCCTAGGACTTTGAAAGGCAGTGAATTGACCATTATCTTTTCAAAGTAATATAGTCTCTTGGTCCAAATAACGTTACATACCACATGTTAATCTTGTCAATTAACAATGTGTAAATTTTTTATTTGCTGCAGATTGACAAAGACGTACACAACAACCATAGGATTGTAAACAACGGGCAGCTCGGAAATATGACAAGTGAACTAGAAGAAACAAAACAAACACTTGAAAAGGCGAAAGAGGATACTAAGGCCATGGCAAATTGCTTATCATCTCTTAAGGAGGAGCTCGAGAAGACGAAGAGAGAGCTTCATGAGCTAAAACTCGAACGAGAATCCGAGAAACAAATGATGGAATTCGAGATGGAGGACCTAAAATACATCGAAGACCCACCAAAATCGGAGCCTAGGTTACCAAGAAGAGGTGAAGACGAAGACTATAACATTGGTGAGACGACACTCGAATTTCAAAAGAAGAGATATGTTACATTTGCAAATGCTGCCTTTTCTCAACATGTTAATAACTTACCTGAAAAGAGTGGGCCTTTCTTGGAGAGACATCCTTCTCTTAGGAAGAAGAAGAAGCAACCCTTGATTCCTTTGATTGGAGGGTTGTTTTCCCGGAAGAAGAAGAGCTCTGAAGTCGCCTCGGTACTACGAACCCCGTAACAACAATGATGCTCGTAATTCAGAGATGTAAGCTCTCAAATAAAAATTGCAATCTTCGGAAATGAATTGGACAAAATCATCCTTATGTTCTTTTTTTTGTTTGGATTTTTAGTATATAATTGATGTTTTTGATTCTACTCTTATCATTTTTCGATATATATTTACGAATAATGTATAAATGGTGGCCGACTCAATTAGCATAAGTTTGTTGGTCCTTTTCTATTGAGGCTAGGCATGCTTATATCTAATCTTCCTTAATCCGCTATCGACGGGAGCTTAATTTTGAGGCACTGGGATGATGTTGTTGTAGATGATAAATTATATGTTTAGTCACAAACATTGTAAACAAGGTGCTAGACTAGTTGTGGCATGAGGTTTTCTGCGATGGTATGCCAATCTTAGGTAGGGCAATGAGAGACGCAATAATATGTTTTGGAGTCGTTCTCTAATTGACTTTAAAAGTTTTGCAGAAAAATTACGTAGCATTTAAATTTTTATTCAAATTAAATCAAATCATAATTACTCAAATAACAGTTAAGGAAATAAGTCTATTATTCCCTTATTTGCATGTACATTCGTTTTTATTAAAGCTAAAATTTCGCAAATTGAAATCGAACAAGTTCGTATCAGATGCATTTCGTTCAGATTGGACTAAATAATCGATTTATAAATCACATGATCAAATTTAATACTCTCTCCTACTCAATATGATCCTCCATGTTTCGTTTTGTTGTTTAGACCAATAAAGACTGACCGACCTAGCTAATTTGAGATTGCATTATAATCTCTCTCTATTTTTTTTAAGTTATCTACGTTTCATTTAAATTTCTTTCACATATTCTAACGAAAAGTAAAAGAAAAAAAAACGGAGGGAGTACAAGACTTCATCATGGAAAGTTCCAAAAAAAGAAAGTGAACTTGAGCCTCAAGTAAACGCGATACGCGGAACTTTCCCAAATATAACGCGGTTTCCTACTTTCCTTACCGAACTCTATAAAAAGGCTTAAACACACCCATTGGTTTCCAAACACACTTTCTTTCTCATCTACGGCGTAAAAATTTCTCTCTCTCTTTAAAAAAAAAAAAGAAAAAAAAAAGAAACGGCTTCTGCAATAATATTCACCAATCTTCATCGTTACGATTCCGTCTACAAGAAGTTTCCGATTTGTTTTGCCGCGAAGAAATTGAAGAAACTCGTTCCTCTTTCCGGCAAGTTTTCCCCTTGATTAGGGTTCCGTTTGCGTTTCAATTCAATTGGAGTTCTCAAGATTAATCAAATTAGGGTTTCTGTTCGATTTCAATTGAGCATCTTTTCAATTGAATTTGTAATATTTTCATCATTGTTGTAAACCCTAATTATATTGTATCGTATATCGATCATAGTTGAAGATTGTGAACTTTTTACGAGATTATTAGTGATCTCGATTTCGAATTGTTCCTCTTTTTGTTCTTGTTTGTCGTGTGATTCTTATTTCCCCCAATTCGATCGTATCGATTATCGAATACTATTCGCAAAACAAAACAAAAAAACAGCGATAATCGAAAAAAAAAAACTAATTTGTGAAGAACAGAGAAAAAAAGAAAAAAGAAAAAAGAAAATTTTGATAATAACAGAGAAAAAAAAAAATTAACATGCAAAGGGGGAATTCAAATAATTATATGAACAACAGGTTTAACCCAAACAGGAATTTCAGCAATCATCAATCTATGGCTGTTAGAATCAATCCGAATCAGAATCAGAAGGCGGTAAATCCGCTGCGTTTTGGATTGACTGATCCAATCTCTGTTGCTGAGCCTACAGAATCCGACATTGTCCAAAACAAAGCATTGGAAAAGGTTAATTCTTTATCCTTGTTGTTGTTTGATGAAAATTAGGGTTTTTGAAATGTTTTGTATTAATTTTGATATTGATATTATTATATGTTTGTGGGATGAAAATATTGATGGGTTTTATTATGGTGTTTGTTATGACAGTTTTTAGTAGATATTGGATCATATGAATCTCATGATGAATCTGTTAGGAGGAAGGAAGTGTTGTCCAGATTAGATGAGGTAATTTCGGCTTTATTGTATCTTGTTACATGGTTTTAGTTGTGAGAAGATTGAATTGAGTTTCGAGTCGAGATTGTTGTTGATTCAGTTGTAATTTTACTTTCTGATTGTATTGTAGGTGGTCAAGTTGTGGATTAAAAATGTGACTCGCGCCAAAGGGTTCAATGACGATGTGGTTGAAGCCTCGAATGCAATGATATTTACCTCTGGCTCTTATCGTTTGGGGGTAAGAATTCTTTACTAGTTTTGAATTTATTCCACACCACCTTGTGTAATGCAGATGTTGATTATACATATTTGTCTGGTTATGTCAATGTAGAACTGTAACTTCACAGCTTCACTGTAGGCAGGAGTTGTTTGTTACGATTATCTCTCAAATGTAATCATCGACTTTGCCAAAATCATGTTCTTTTTCTTTTGCAAATGTCTTGTATTCGGAGTCTAATATCTAGACTGCATTATTATGGCTGTGTGGTAAGCTGAGATCCTGACAAATTTGGGTGAAGTTTCTCTGACATTAAATTTCTTCCCCAACTCGTTTTGTATTATGGATATATTGATTTTGCGTATTTATCTGCCAATGTCAATGTAGACCTGTAACTTTAAAGCTTCACTGTAGGCAGGAGTTGTTTGTTACGGTTATATCTTCAATGTAATCATTGGTTTTGCCACAATTATGCAGTTTTTGTTTTGCAAATGTCTTGTATTCGGGGTTTAAAATCTAGACTGGATTGTTATGGCTGTGTGGTAAGCCGAGATCGTGCAAGGTTTGGGTGAAGTTTCTCTGACATCATGGTTCGTACTTGCAGGTTCATGGCCCAGGTGCTGATATCGACACTTTGTGTGTCGGACCTAGATATGCTACTAGACAGGTAAGACGAAAGTTCATGTGTTTCCTGAGTTATGTAGGACTTGACTGTACCGGCAGTTCTAAATTCTTCTTATGTATATGCTTATTTCAGGAAGACTTCTTTGGTGAGCTTCACAGAATGCTGGAGGAGATGCCTGAAGTTCAGGAACTGAACTCTGTGCCTAGTGCTTATGTTCCTTTGCTGAAGTTCAAGTTTAATGGGGTTTCTATTGATCTTCTTTATGCAAATTTAGATCTGGAGGTTATCCCAGAAGTGAGTTGTTTGTTCATATCCTGGATATTTTTTTCTGTCTCGTTCATGCAATTGTATTAGTAGTTGGTCTTGGCATTTCTGATCGACATCATGTGTTGCAGGATCTGGATCTTTCATCGGACTCTGTGTTACGAAATGTGGATGAGCAGACTGTACGCAGTCTCAATGGATGCAGAGTCACTGACCTGATTGCTCGTTTGGTCCCCAGTGTTCAGGTAAATATAAAATATATATTAACCTTTATTAGAAGTCTAGGACATTTTATAGCAAATTAGCAATGTTGTTTCTTTCCTAACCTCTTTGTTTTTGAATTGCAGAATTTTCTAACATCTTTAAGATGTATCCGATATTGGGCCAAACAGCGTGGTATTTACTCGAATGTAAGTCTAGTGTGATCTGATTTCGCAAAGTTCATTCTTTTGAGTTTCTGTGTTGTGTGTAATTCTTTGAAGAACTGCATGTATCCTTATTCTCGTTAAGAAGATTATCAGTTTTGCTAATTTCAGTGTACTAATTTATACTCCTTTGTTATGAACAGGTCGCAGGGTTCCTGGGTGGTGTGAACTTGGCCCTTCTTGTTGGACGGATATGTCAACTGTATCCAAAAGCTTTGCCGAGCACTTTAGTCTTCCGATTTTTCAAAATTTACAGCCAATGGCAATGGCAGAATCCCGTTATGTTATGTGATATAAAGCATGGAAATTCAAGTCTTCGAGTGTGGAATCCTAGAATTAATATCACAGATAGGATGCATTTGATGCCAATTATAACCCCAGCATATCCATCTATGAATTCTAGCTACAATGTATCATCAAGTACGTTGCGAGTCATGCAAAGGGAATTTCGGAGAGGACTTCAAATCTGTGAGGTTTGATGACCTATACTTGATCTTGTTCTGTTCAGTACTCTCGTTGTTTGGTGCTTCTTTTTTCTTTTATGTCCATTTGATCTTTTTTGCTGCTATGATAATTGATCTTGCTTCTGTCTTCTATGTATGACTTATTTCATTCTGAGCATTTAGGTGCACTTTGGTAATTATCTTTTTTCTCAAACCTCGACTATTATAATATTTGAGTCTTCCTTGCGTGCTTGTTTGCGTTAAGGGTGGGAGCGGTACTTATGTGGTAGTGTCTTTTACACCCTATAGATTGTTCGATGACTTCCTTCTTTTTTTTTGTTACAGAAAGTGATGTTCCAATTTTACAGTTTTATACTCATTACTTGCAGGAACTGGAGAGATCAAATGGTGCTGAATGGTCGTCACTCTTCGAGCCCTTTGCCTTTTTTCAGGCTTACAAAAACTTTCTGCAGATTAGTGTAGCTTCTGCAGACACAGCTGACTTGAGGAATTGGAAAGGTTGGGTTGAATCCCGACTGCGTCAGCTTACCTTAATGGTTGGTCTCCCAATTTCCCAAGCACCTCCTTTTTACTTTATCCCTTTCTGGTGGAAACACCACCTCTGTTTTACTAATTTTTTAGCTATGATGGGCTCTTATGTTTTGTGTTTCGATTTTTACCCAGCTTGAGAGACACACACAAGGTCTGCTGCAGTGCCACCCGCATCCTTCTGAATTCTCAGTTAGTAAGTTGTGCAGCTGTTACTTCATGGGCCTACAGAGGGAACAAGGTCCTGATGCCAAGAATAGCGGAGCGATTGATATAAGGTTTTTGATTGGGCAATTCAAGCATGAAGTTGAGGCATATGAGAATCGGAAACCTGGAATGTCAATCCATATATCTTATGTTAGATACCGAGAACTTCCTGATTTTGTCTTCCCTGGTGGTGTCCGTCGAATAAATGCGGTGAAAGCAGCTTCAAAGCGGAAGTGTTCCGACTTAACTCAGGCTGATCACGCCATAGAAGGAAAAAGGATAAAGCTGGATACATCAAATAACACAGCTTCAACCAGTCTTGCCTCTCCAGTTCATGCTGACGATTTACGACCTGAATTACAAGAGGCTGCGAAAAGGGATTCCGTGGTTAATGCTGCTGTATCTGCTACTTCACCTTCAACTATTTCATCATCTAGCTCAGAGGCTTCTGAAAAGATACTTTTTGACAGTGGTATTAATCAAGCTGGACCTGGTAGCTCGTCTGAGCAAGGTAAAGAGTTGGGAGATGAAGAGCGATTAAATGACCCAGGTAACGACAACGATGGGAAGAAGGCAGATGATACAGAAGGCAACGACGAAGTACAATCACTCGACCTGAGTAAAGCAAACAATGGGAATATGGATGGTGACAGCAAAGTCAATGGTTCTCATGTTGCGAATGAGATTTTGGAGGAGCTTGAGGTACGATGCCTTTGAATTTCCGAATTCTTTTGATTCTGCATTGCTTATCATCCTCTGTGCGACTGTGCTTGAAAATTTGCATTTTGCTGTCTCTTTTTAAGCATATCATTATCTGATCTTCTGTTACTCTTTTCTTTGGTGAAACAGCCTCGCGCTTCATGGGCAACTCCCGTGTCTTGCACATTACCTTCCAGCATTCCTAAGCCGAAACCAGTCATCAGGTATGAATTACTGAAATTTCCAAACAGCATGTGTCTCTATGCTCAGTAATATCAGGTTTAAGGTTTGCTGTGAAACTTATGAATTTCATGTATGCATTGCAGGTTGAACTTCACAACTTTGCGGACCGGAATCCGTTCTGGAGTCTAGAGGATTACATCTGCAGCGCAGAGGGGATGGATTTGATGACATTGTATTGGAGTCGGTCAGACAGCGGCATTTCTGAAAATGTGCTTTGTATAGTTGATTGTACATAGGCCATTGTTATGCGAAACTACTACAAATGGAGATTTCGCTTTTGTAATTGTAAATGACATTGTTAATCATTCCAGTAATAAAATGTCCTGCATAGGATTTTTACAATCTCATTGTTTTGTGATTCTTTTTGCTGGAGCATGGATGTCTGTCATCATACACACAAATTCGGAAAACTTTTTATTTTTTTGGTTTGGGCGAGGTAACTTGAGTAACCAAATGACATTATTATTGCAAAGGATAATCATGCGAACGGAGCAATTGGTACACGAGGTGCTCAATACTCGAACGGAGTCGTGCAACTTTAGGCATCGAATTAGGCTAGAAAACATTACCCTTCTGTTAGGATGTTAAGAATCCAAATCGCATGTTAAGAATCCAAATCGCATTAAGAATCTAAAAGTAATGAGGGAGTACTTCTAGCATCACAGCCACTTTGGCATTCAACACCACGATTTAAGACCCGTTAACAATCTCAAGCCCAATTTTAAACGTGTCACGGTGTTTGGTGTCTTCGTCGCTTAGTGTCTGCGCTGCAAAATACATCAATATATGAGGCAGCCAAATTAAAGAACGAGATCATATTGTAATAGTTAATCCGTACACCAATGCGGGTCATCATAGAAATATATATGTATTGTTAGTTGTTACAATCACATTTAAAGTTCCATGGCATGTACGTATGTGCTAGGTCAGGAATCAGGTAGGTTAGGTCTAGTCGTAGTCGAAACATACGTCCAATACCGGTTGCAAAGTGATAATACACTTATACATACACATACATCTATTGAAAATTGATGTATATATATGAGTTAATTTGGGTGGCTACATAGATATCATATAGATCAAATATTTGTTTTTTCACTGGCCATTTTTAAGTTTACTCGATCATGATCGTTCCCGAGTTTAACTTATATTTGGAAAATTGTGAAATTGAACCAACACAAAAGAATAGATCTGGTTTCTTCTTCCTTGTTTATTGAATTGGCTCTTTTCTTCTAACGTGTCAATGTTGGTACCAAGTCAAGCTACCTCGAGTCATATGAGTGCGGTACGTATCTTTATAGGGCGGGTTTCTCAACTGTACTCTTGAGTAAACTAGCTACTAGCACAATGTGATACAAGATCGCAGGGCCGTTCCTGGCAATTTAGGGGTCCTATGGCGAACATAAAATTTTGGGCCCCTCAGAATCAATAATACCGAATTTAAAAGTCTTTGAATGAAATGAATCCTAAGACTAATAGATCGATAAAATAAGATATTGACTTCAAATTTTAGATAGATAACCCTATAAAGTATTGATTAGAAATTCTGGATCTCCTAGCATTTCGAGAAGCATCAACTTGCTAATTAGATGGTCAAACATCAAATTATATACCCAATTCTCTAGATATTAGTACTTAACAATCAATTCAACAAAACCAACATCGTTAATTTAGTATAGCAACTTATGAACTCAAGTAACATTATTAGCACTTAACAATCGATTCAGCAAATTAAACTTCACTAACTTACACAATGTCCTACTTTAAAGCAATACAAATTAGATTCACATGTGCAATTAAAATCAAAGTTAGGCAATTTTAGCATAGACTGACCTTGAGACTTGAATTACCGCTCACGAACTACATGATTTCTGAATATATACACCCGATTTTTTTTTTCTTTTTTGAACGAAAATTCACCCGATTTGTTGATAGATAAAGCTACAGATTTTTCTTTTAGATGATTGCTACTGGTACACTTCGAATTATTTGCAGTTCGATTTCTGATTTTAGTAAAGATGGGTAGAGTACTCCCTTTTTTAAAGGGTGCAGATTTTGTCAAGGCAGGATTTACTCCCTCCAAGGCAAATTATATAATCGGACGAAATCGCCCTTATACAAGCTGCCCCCTGCCTCCTTGCTCGTTAGTTAATTATGTAAATATATCTAATTTTACCTACCTTAATACATAATATTGGGCATTAAAAAAGGAAGCTCAGACACCCCACTTCTTCATGATATAAAAAAAATACATAAAAGCTCATATGCGCATGAACAAATCAAAATATTGGACGCACCTTGCTTCTTGTAGCCAATTTATTCCATAGTTTACATAAAACCAAACTTTAAATTACAAGATTGTGATCAATCTAATGAACAAAATGGGATTTTACCTAAAAAAAAGATTGGGATCAAAATTCGTCAGACATAAAAGCTTACCAATAAGTCTGATCGAGGAACTATAACGCAAATTATATGGTACACCACGGTGTACCATGCCCATGGTGCACCTCCTCACAATAGAGGAGTAGGGACCACACTTAGAATAATTAAATTATTCTAAGTGTGGTCCCTACTCCTCTATTGTGAGGAGGTGCACCATGGGCATGGTACACCGTGGTGTATGGTATAAGCACTCGAACTATAACGCTATGCGGGAGTTTGTAATGCACTAATCGACATGCGGAAACTATAACTATACAAGAGTTTGGTTGTAGAAACACAATTGAATTTGATTTGCAGTAATTTTAATTAGTGATTTGTGAGCACAAGCGAAATTTTAGGGGGTACTCAATTCACGAGTTTCTATTTTTAATGGCAGAAGTTGTTGTAAAAAATATGCATAAAGATCTCAAGTGGGTAGCGGGTAGATTGTATAAGGGTGATTTCGTCAGATTATATAATTATCCTTGGAATGAGTAAATATTGCCTTGGCAAAATCAGCACCCTTTTTAAATGTAAAGAGGAGGAATTAGGGTCTCCATCTAAAGGAAATATGCCTTTAATAGCTTGATGTTCTTGAAGCATAAAGATTAGGAAAGATTGAGAGAGAGACAGAAGATATCCAAGTTATACTCTTCAGAGATTTTCACGGCAAGTTGAGAATTGTTATGGAAGGAGAATCAGAGAGGAATGTGTCGCCTACTCGCCTCTAACAACTGATATTTTTTTTTTTAATAAACAAACTCAGCCCAAAGCTGGTATTGGGCCCCTTCTTGATACGGGCCCTGGGCACCCGCCCCTCCTGGCCCTAGCTCAGGCACGGCCCTGCAAGATCGAAAGAAACCCCTAGAAGTAGGAACATCCAAAGTGTAACTTTTACTAGTTGCCTAGCTAGTGCAATAAGATTATGATAATGCATGTTGATTTCAGTGCAATATCCTTCTAAAACACCATCAAATTTCGAAACGCATGAAAGAAAAAGACGATAGTTGTGTTTTCACTCCTACGCCATGAATTTCAAAATTTTGAGCGACACAAGACGAGATTAGCACACAAGTAGAGGTATTGTACCTTCTATTAGCAAATTAAACTAATTCATGCCCCATACATTTACTAGTAAATAATTAACCTGACATGAACCTTGTTACGCATGCTGTATACTTCACAAGTTACAGAATCTATATAAGTTTATTACTGTACTACATCTGCGGTATAAACTTGTTAATTAATTACATACTGTAAGATTATATTCAAGTAAAAGGAAGTTTCATCTCTGTTCCAGACTCCTAGAGGCTAACACAAGCAGGCCTGCTATCATGGTCCCCTAACATTTACTGGTACGTCATTGTTTTTCTAATGCATGGATTTCAGTAATCTCACTTGGGATTTTCAACTAAGATAATGTTTAACAAACACTCTTCTTGTTAATTTAGTTCAAGATGACAATACCCCTTAGATTACGATTTTGTTTTATATAAGAACAATGAATTGGTATTCAATCAAAGTGTGGGCAAGTTTTTGAAAATCGAATTGGTACTCACCCGTTGTAGCTTGAGCAAGTTTAGTTATTTGACATATGTGAGGCCGAAAATGTAGAAGAAACCAAAACCGGTAAAATGTAGAAATTGGTAATAGGAGTGAAATAAATATAAGTCATAAAAGAAAAAACAACAATCATTAATATATTCAAACCAAAAACCAAACACAAATAAAATACATATACATTGTAGAGTCATTTGTGAACATTACAGTCCTCCAATGGACGTAGCTTAGATGAACTAGAATCCAAAGAACCTAAATCGACGCAATACATGGTAGAGTTACTTCTCAAATCTACTAATTTATGATGGATGTAGATAATACGAACTAGAAACCAAAGACAGAGTACAGTATTATCAAATCCAGCCCTAAATTTTAGTGTAAGATCCTCCAACTAAGATATAATCAATAAACTAGTAATTATAATGTTGTAAGAATTGGAGGTAACGAAAGAAAACAAAGAGAAAGCAACTGGATTTTCATGTGCTTTTCTAATTTTGCTTACGATTTCATGTGAAGACTAATTATTATTATTCTTTACCTATGGTATAGGAGTTTAAAATTAAATCTGAGTGGTAAGGTTTAATTTGTATGCATACGATCTTCTGATTCACAGGCTCCCCTGTCTTACGGAGGTTTGTACTACAATTCCATATATGGTCAAACAAGAACTTGATGGATTCGGTAGATCATCCCCACGTGAACATCTACATTAAATCTCGATTACGAGTTGATAATCATGGTTATTATTAGGTCAATTTTTATTTTTCAATTCCCGACCCCTACGACCTACAACACTACTTAATTGGCAAGTAAACCCGGTTTATAATTGCTTTGAAACGTGACGATATGCCAAACCAAACATAAATCTACGAACTTATTATGTGTATATATACACAAATTTTAACTGATGATTTGACTAAATTTATTTGATTTGAGCTGCATTAATATGATTTAATCCATCTGTTTTGGATTTTGGCGACGTGGATGTATATTGAAGTTTAGGTCACACACGATTCTATCTATGATATATATTCAAATATTTACACATGCAAGTGATCACTGCAACTAACAAATATAATCGATTAATTGAGTCTTAACAATTAGCTTAAACTTTTGTTTTAGGTTCTAGGATCACATATGATGAGTCATATGAAAAGCGACCGTTCAATTCTGTGAATCTTACATGCTTAGCTTTTAGCTAATAAAAACCACGATTTCGGTCTATAGTGCAATTGAAGTTGCTGAATACATGACGAAAATGACAAGCTAACGCACGACATACAGAGGAGCAGTTGAACAAATATATATTCCAACAGAGAAGCATACGCACCAAATATTAAAAAGCGAATATTTATGTACTCAACAAGAACAAACGAAAGATTATAAATAGAACATGATTACATGTTACATCTGTATATACATTAACAAACAAACTTTGTGATCTTGACTCTTGAATTTTGATCA
The DNA here is from genome assembly GCA_963457585.1 of Spergularia bocconei. Lineage (NCBI taxonomy): Eukaryota > Viridiplantae > Streptophyta > Magnoliopsida > Caryophyllales > Caryophyllaceae > Spergularia > Spergularia bocconei. The sequence goes on along the minus strand of OY734947.1, from coordinate 4,140,298 downwards.
ACTCTAACTAATAACCTAGCTACTTGCATCACTAGCTAAATTAATTACCCACTATGATTTGACTTTTTTTTTTTCTTTTTTTCAATCTAATAATGCAATTACAAAATAAATAATAAAGATTCAATCTTTACCAATACTCACATATTTATGATCTCAAGCTAATTAGTCAGCTGACGTTTGCAACAATCGATACTTTAGGCCGTCATTGCTAGGGTTTTATATATCACAACAAAGCAAGGAAGGATAGCTCTAGCATTGTAGACAACCAAGTCCTCGAGGTTCGAGTAGAGCCCGGCGGACCCAGCAACTGAGTCGTACATACCACCACCTCCGCCTGGCCCCTCAGTCGACGTCTCATCCTCCTCCAACGGCTCATCATTGGCGCTGCGTTTAACTCTTCCCGCGATCACGCGACACACCAGCATTGCTCTTCGCCCGTCCGTACATTCCAATGAATCATGAGCCTTACCACTGCTTGCTGTTGTCCTTACTCCCTTGTTTCCTTGGAAACCATGCCTATATTATGAATCCAAAAATTAGAAATTAAGGTTAGAGAAGTTATCTTTCACCTTTTGTTGCATGATATCAACGTCCACAATTAATCAATATCATCCCCTCTCTGTTCTCTTGAGTGGAACAACTCTCGCACCAAATGTAAACAATTCAAGGAAATGCAGTCGTATATCAATCTTGTGAGTGAACCACCGTGTATGACATATATACTCGGACAATCAGACATTACCATTTATGAACAAAACAATATTATGGACTTATACAAAAACAATTGAAATGCATTAACATTATTTTCTCGTTTTTTATATTTATGGAGCGCTGTAAAGAGATTTTTTGCTATATTTTTATGCATGTTACGATGTTTGGGTTAAAGGAGGACAAATGGAACCAAGCCAAGAAAAGGTAAGATAAAATGCAACTAATTTTTGGAATGAATAAACATTGATAGTAACGGTTCAATTGAATGGTACGAAATTACACTTTGTCTTTTGTACTTGTAATTGTCTACAAGCAAGTAGTTTCTCATTGTTGTTAGGTACGCACAAGTAGTTCTCAAATGATGTGCATGGTGCGCACCCAAAAAAAGATTATGTGCTCCTAGATAAAGATGACAAGAAAATTCCAATTTGCATGTGTCTTCTTTCAAGTAATTTAATAAAGACTTTATTATTGTTAGAAATATAGCTTAAACTATAATAAAGTAAAAGCAACTTTTTGGTTTTTAGATTTATGGATTAATAGATTATGTTTCTAGCTGCAATGTTTAATTTAGAGATGACAAAACTTTCAAATTGTTCTTATTAATAAAAATGTATAAAGGGCACAACCAAAAAGATGGGAAAAAAGAATGCAAACACAAAGGCCCCCCAAAGTTTAAAGCATTTGTTCGATCACATATCTTTAATTCTAATTTGAAAAATAGCATAACTACAAGATCTTCCTTCTTAACGGCTTTAGCATGTAGTACATTTTTACAATTATAATTTCAAAATATTATTATAATTAACTATTATTTTCTCGTTCTTGTAATCTTTCATATTATGAACAACGTGTTTTGCACAGAGTTATTAGGCAATTTGATTACAAGTGCATGCTATGGGTTAGACTTATCAAGTTTTCGCCTTTCAGACTCATAATACGTGTTCAAATTTTAAATCACGTAAGATACATCTAAAACATGCATGGTGCTATTATTCATGCATAATAATGAATTTAAATCAGATTTCAAAAAAAAAAGAAAAAAAAGAAATTAGATCAGATTAGATAATTTCGGACGTAGCGAAGACGTACCTAATAATGGTGCAAACACCACAACCAGGGACGGAAGCACATAAGTTAGAAGAGCCACGTGCGCCAAGAGAGCAAGTTAGAGAAGTGCAGTGGAATCTGAGTAGCTCATTTCCATCTGCGGCGCATCTTGGGTTCTTCTTTGCGTTGTTATTATTACGCAACTTAACCACGTCCCTACAATCTTCGAACCGTTGGATCGTCCGTTGTGTGTTCTGGACCTTTAATATCCGTTCGATCTTGCATATCGGGTTGTCCTTTTTTAGCCAGCTTGACTTGAATATTATCTCCACTATGTTCCGACCCGAATCTTCCGGACCCAGCTCCGACACTGCCGCCACCCACATAACAACAACAACATTTCACTAATCAATTACCACTCTACAAATCTAATTAAACTTTTGCATTTGAATTTTAGCACATACATAAAATATTCTCGCATACTATATGTCACTGTAGTTAGTTGTGACTTGTGATGGATCATGTTACTTTGGGTCGAATTTTCCGTGAAATTATTTAGCAGATAGTTGAGATCTAATCAATGATTCTATATCTTAAAAAGTGCTAATAAGTCAAGGCTACGAAGATGTAACTGTCTACTGGTAAAAGAAACGAGTGACTTTCTCGCTATTTTAAGCTAGCTATAAAATGCTCCGAAAATCCACGAAATAAGTTATGGATTAAACGAAAATTCAGTGTTTAGTTAATTGTATAACAGTACTTGCAGATTACATTAATATTCTACATTGGCCCGAATCTTCTAATATAATGTAGTCAAGTTCATTGCAACTCGAATGAAGTCACTACTTAAAAATAAAGAATCCATATAAACAAATGGCTAGCTCGGATTTCGTCGGTGGTCCGTTTTATTTAATTCTTGTTATTTACGGTTGCTTCGATATTTATAGCTGTACGTTTCATTCATACGAGTACTAAAATAGTCCACGCGGTAACTTAATCGTTACTGCGTTACTTGACAGTTAAAGAGTCCACGCCCTAAATGGCACGTTAACACTTTACGAAATTTTACTCGTAAATCTACCCATAAATGGTAAAAAGAGGCCAAGAGGGCACACGGTCAAAGTTATTTATGAATGAAGTAGCTGGATGATAACATGGGACATAATCATCAGTCAACTTTTGACTCCACTTTGACTGTAAATATTTATTACCACTATGGTAGCACAGTAATTATTATGGCTTCCGAAGAGGGTACATAATACTGGTTTGGAGGGATGCGGGAAGTCGCACTCTATCTTTTTTATCGAATGACATTTTTTTTTGAAATTATTGGAAATTGTTTGGCTAAAAACATAGGAAATGGCTTTTCTAGGTCATCAACTTCGGAATTTCCTACCATTTGAATAGTGAATTATCCGATAAAATATTGATTCTCCGAATTCTGTCAAATATCGTACTTTTCGTGGATAATATAAGTTTTTTCGATACTCAAACAACGTAGTAGTCTTCGTACAATTATTGAGCAGTGAATTAGTTGAATTTTGAACAATAATAAAAGTCGCGAAGGGTTAAATTTTTTTTACCCAATTAACCTTACACAAGTAACACAACTACCGGCTACCTAAATGCAAGTGATGTACATTTCTATCTTATTGATCTGAAAAGCATTTACTAGTAATATATGGTAGGCCATTTCTAAGTACCATTTAATTATCTGACAGATATTAAAGTCTGACATCTCTCATTCACATCAAAAAAATTAAAATTTTGAATCCTAGCTATCTCCCAATTAACAAGTACTAAATTCGTATAAGTGACCAATCAAACAGTACAACAATTTTTGCCGTAAAATTTAATTATTTCCATTTTCAAGAATTTTAGTGTAATTTAACTTAATTATAGATACAACAAGTTTCGTTAATAAGGGATTATTGTCTAGCATGGTTCATATACACAACCTTTATTATCACAACAAGCAACTCACGCTTCTTAGTAGCTTTTTTGAATAGACGCTTCTTAGTAGCTTACAACAATAATAAAGTGTTACTTAGTTTCGGCACAATTTAAAGTCGGCTAACATGAATTGTCATATGGATATAGACGAGTTACCTGCGTGTCGAACCGCTTGATGATGCTCCAAACTCTCAATCTTTGGGAAAATTTCTCCACAATGTGGGCATGCACATACGGTTGATCTTGGTATAATTGGATACCTATCAATCAATCAACCAAATAATTTCATTTAAAACCTTCACTTTTCTAACTAATTAACAAAATCACATAACAAAAAATGTATAACTTGTAGTATAAGCTTACCTACTAGGATCAACAATCATATGACACTCGTAACAACCAGAGAGCTTCCTCAAGGGCATACCACGAGAAGAAACGGAATGGGTACTCACACCGGACCGAACCGAACCCGATAATGACCGACTCGAAATCGACCCGTTGTTGATACCGGAGCCAGTCTTGGACCGGCCCAATAACCGGGCCTCCTGGCCCAACGAGCTGCTCTCAGGGGAGGAGTTGTCGGACCGGTGAACCACCCGACTTGTATTACCATGGACAACATCTCGGAAACTACACATGGACCCACATGATGAGCTGAGCTTGGAGTAGCCAACTGTGGGTGATGGCCCGTTTGTTACGGGTGTCTTTGATGGGTCATGGACTCTTGACCCTTCCACTTGTTTACATGTTAGTAGGTTCTTTATCTGATCCCATGATGATTGCGGTTTCTGTTTTGGTGTCCGTGTCGGTTTCGCTTTCGCCTTTGTTGGCTTAGCCGGCTGCTCCTGGTTGTGGCTGTGATGAGGTTTACGACGACGTTTTGGAGATTGGTGTTGTTGTTGGTGGTGTTGTTGTTTTTGTGGAGGTTTTGGTTTTGGTTTTTTGGGTTCAATGGTGGAGTTTGAAGTTGGAGTAGAGAATGTGAGGATGCCCATGAAGAGTGTCTAGCAAGTTTGACTTACAAAAGAAGCTAAAGGAGGATGGGGGAGGAGGGGAGGGAGGGAGGGAGCTTTTAGAAGGTTGAGAATTTCATGTGTTTTTAGTAGTGAATGTATATGCATTGGTTAAATATAGGTATATGGGTTGTGTCACTGTGTGAGATGTGGGATACTATATTAATGATGAATGTATATATAATGAAGATAGAGTTGAGTGGTGGGTCTTTTGTCTAACATGTTGTTAAGCTAATGGGTAACAATACACAAGTACTAGTATAAGCATTATTAAGAGTATATTAGGGAGTAATTGTGGTAGTGTGGTATACTGGTATCCATACTTGTGAGTTGTGTACTAGAATAAAAAGGGGTTCTGTACCCTTAATAAAAGAAAATTATTTTGTCTATTCTATAACTAAATTTTAACTACATTTGGTTTCAAATAGTTAAAATGACTTTCCTTTTATGCCCATCAACTAAATTAACGCCATATCCTTTTAAGTAACTCTCCGATCTTCTTACTCCTTCCATCCCCCTTTAAACACCCCGCTTCCTTTTTTACGTGGATTAAGGTGGTGTGATTGGTTTATTATTGTTTGAGGTAATGAGTGGTTTATTTATTATTGTTGAAGATAATTGGTGATTTGTTTATTATTTTTGGAGATAATGGGTGGTTTGTTTATTATTTTGGAGATAATAGGAGGTTTGTTTATTGTTTTGTTTTTTTGGAGATAGTAGAGGTTGATGTGTGGTGGAAACTTACCCCATTTAGTAAGTTTTGAAATGGGGTGTTTAAAGGGGGACACCCAAAAAAGGAAAGCGGGGTGTTTAAAGGGGGCAGAGGGAGTATTTCTTTACGTTGGATTGCGTTTTGTGAGGGAAACTCATGCCTAACGTAAAGAAATGAAATAAATAAAGAGAGTTATACACCATTGCGCCAAGTAGGGTGGTTTTTTTGTGACCCTAGCCTAATCGTAAAGTACGGAGTAACTACTATAATTTTAAATAACTTGAACATTAAAATAAGACTCACTATTAACACATAACAAACTTACAATAATTTTATACCACAACACGCACCATAATGTCTTTTGTGCCAGTTACAAATTACAACTCTAGTAGCTTAATTTAGAGGTTTGATGACTTTGATCCAAGAGCATCCATTGTGTTAGATGACCCATTATGTCTCGATTAAAGCAAGAAATAGTAGGGGTGGTTAATTACGTAATGTAGCAATTTGGTTGGCCGGCTACATTATATATTGTGGGCTTTGTATTGTACACGGATGGTAGAGTACTCTTTTCTCTGTCCTAATCTTATAACTTATTGGAGTTGGTCGACTTTCTTTCCTACCTTTAATTTGTACTTATTCCCAATCTAAACTCTACAAGCACTAAAAATGCGAAGAATTAGAACAATTATAAAATATTACTCAAATTTGAAGGTAACAAATCATGAAGTCCAACAATGCATGCATGCATAACATGATAACATAGAGGAGTAGTATGATTTTCCTTATAGCCTAGTCATCAATACATATGTATAAAAGAGGCTTTCATAGTTTTATAAATGTATACGACGCGTCTAAAAATGCATAAATTACCACAGTGCACCGTAGAGCAATTCAGTGATATTTTCTCATAATTTTGGGAAAGATAATTGTGAATTTTGTTTAAATGTTTTGTACGGACGGAGTCCAATCTTTAGAAAACTTTCACATAAATCTATCTACATGAAACACATTATAATGTGTTTTAATTTGGGCAAAGTATATATATCGGAAAATTACAATACATGTGTCATTAAATTTGTTTCGAAAAATAGTTCAATATAAGATCCATTTACACATATTTATGAAAAACTACACATGATTTTAAATGAGGATATATTTATTATATATATAAAAGAGGATCTTGATACAGCGCGTCTAGAAATGCAGAAATTACCATGCAACACCGTAGAGAAATGAAATTTTCTCATAATAAGGGAAAGATAATCTATCTATTACTTATAATAATTGCGTGCATGAAAAGCTGACGTGGCGAGCTTTTCCGTACAACAGACATGTCAGCACTACGTCAGCAAGCATTTAACACATCAGCAATGCTCATTGGTAAATCATCCAAAAATGTGTGAGGTAGGATTTGAGCCATTGACCTCTCAATTACATACTCAATACATTACCAATGTGCTAACTGTAAATTTTGTACAGGTAATAGAGCCATGAACTGAGGAGTAGCTTACTCCCCAAGCTATCCGTACAAAAGCTTGAATCATGGCAGGGAAGCGTAAGCCAGGACGACCGCGAAAACAAATTACTCAGCAAGAAGGATCGGACCAAGACGGAGAGAATGGTACCACTTTCGAGGAGAATCATGATGATACCCAGACACCGATACGTACGCCGGTAACTATTTCTGACTTCGTTCAACCTGTAATTTCTTCGCAAAAATTGGGTAGTAACTTAGAGGTTAATATGCCGAAAATTGGAGAAGGAATTAGAGTAGAGAACAATGTTGAGAATGGCGATAAAGGAACAAATGCTGGAACAGGGAGCAAAATTGGGCAAAATCAGCCGAAAAAGGCATGGACAAAAATAATCGGAAAACCTCAGGCAGGAATGAACTTGTTCTTTGACAAGGAGGTGTTAAACTCGGAGGATGTTACAATTGATGAGGAGGATGTTATAGAGGAAATAGAGGCCTGGAAAACCACCCTAGTTGGTCATGTAATTGGGGCAAAAACTGATATCAAACTGATGCAGCAACTTGCTAATAAGAATTGGGAAGGAAGGTGTTCAGTGCAGTATTATAGGAAGGGATGGTTTGCATTCAGATTCACAAAACAGGAGGATGTGGATTGGGTGTTGAAGGGTGGACCGTGGATAATTTCTGGAAAGACTCTTGTTCTCAAACAATGGTCGCCAACTGTGGCTCAAGAGCTTGACAGACTAACAATTGTTCCTGTTTGGGTCTTATTTCCCAATCTGGATCCATATTTGTGGTCTGCTGCAGCACTAAGTAAGATTGCTAGTAAGGTTGGCAAGCCTCTATTTGCTGATCAAACTACAACTTACAAAAGGAGGCTGTCTTTTGCCCGAGTCATGGTAGAAGTGGATATATCTACAGACTTGCCTGATCATGTGTTTATAAATACTCCTTATGGTGAGAAAATTGAGCAGAAAATTCAGTATGAGTGGGTGCCATACTACTGCAAGGGTTGTAAGAAAATGGGTCACACTGTTTCATCTTGCAATCATGCTAAGCAGAAAATGGTAGCCAAGAAAGTTTACAAACCAGTTGCTGCACAGAACAAACCAGATTCAGAGGTAGTTGTTAATGAACCTGAGGCAGCTGCTACTATTGTTCAGGAGCAGCAAATTATTGAAACAGAGTTTCAGAAAGAGGTGGAGTCGCCATCTCCACCACATGAAACTGTTGATGAGATGGGATTCAAGACTGTAATCAGGAAAAGTAAGAAGAAAATAAGTGCTAATAGCCCAGCAGGACTGATCAGCAACAGATTTGCTAATCTAGCTAGTAATGTTAGTGCTTTTGCTGATTTTGGGATAATGGATAGTATTGTTGGCATAGAGGAAGGGTTACCCCCTGACATTCCTCCAGCCCAATGATCATCCTAAGTTGGAATGTAAGAGGGCTTAACCAAGCCCTCAAGCAGCAGGAGGTCAAGGATCTTCTGTGGAGAAATAAGGTAGCAATTGCAGGTGTGATTGAAACCAGAGTTAAAGAAAGTAAAGCAAATAAAATCATGAAGAGTAGATTTGGATCTTACTCCCATGTTAATAATTATAGTAAGCACTATAATGGTAGGATCTGGGTTCTATGGAATACCCAGCAAGTGAAATTTGAACCTAAGATAGTAGAAGATCAGATGATCCAGGGCCTTGTCACTAATCTACTCACTCATCAAGTCTTTTGCTTAACCATAGTTTATGCTAAGAATGATGGCTTGGGTAGAAAGAAGCTCTGGCAATGTTTAAGTACTCATAAACCAAGCATGCCTTGGCTGATAATGGGTGATTTCAACATTGTGAGAAAGGACAGTGAAAGAATGGGAAGAACACCTCCTAACATTCAGGAAGTCTGTGATTTCAATGACTGCATAAGGAGTTGTAGTCTGGATGACTTGCAGGGGCAAGGACACTTTTTCACCTGGACTAATAAGCAGGAAGGTGATGACAGAGTGTGGGAAAAGCTTGATAGAGCATTGGTTAATGGAGATTGGCTCAGCACATATGCTGCCTCATGTGCTGAATACCTTCCTGCAGGTATATCAGACCACTCACCTGTCATGGTGACAATTAAAGAGGAAGGAAAGACTTCTAAAACCTTTAGATATCTAAATTGCTGGGCAGCTCACCCTCAATTTAAGCTGATAGTAGAGAACTCCTGGAGAATTAGAGTGGGAGGAAGTCCTATGCACAGATTGTTTGGAAAACTGCGAAATGTGAAGCATGCTCTGGGGACTTTGCATAAAAAGCACTACTCTAACCTTGCTGACAGAGTAAGGGCTAGCAAAGAAAAGTTGGATCAGATTCAAAATAGACTGAGTATTAACCCTATGGATGCAAATCTACAGGAGTTGGAGGAACTTGCAAAGAAAGAATACTGTGAAATTAAGGAAGCTGAATTGAGTATGTTGCAGCAAAGAGCTAAGATTGATGACATTAGTCACTCTGATTGCAATTCTAAGTATTTCTATGCTAAAATAGCAGTCAGGAAAAACCATAATATCATTGGTAAAGTGACTGATAAAGATGGAAACCTCTTCACAGATCAAGAAGGCATTAGTAATGCTTTTATCGAATATTACAGAAGCTTACTTGGTGAAGAGAGGCCAGTAAAGGAGATGGATCTTAACCTTTTCACAAAAGGGAGTAAAGTCTCTGAGCAATGGAAAAACTATCTGGACAGAGAAGTAGACAGAAAGGAAATAAAAGAAGCCTTGTTTGATATCCATCCTGATAAGAGTCCAGGTCAGGACGGGTTTTCAGCTGGCTTTTTCAGAGAAAATTGGGATGTAATTGGTGAAGATCTATGTACTGCTGTGGAAGACTTTTTCAGGAAAAACAAGCTGCCTAAACAAGTCAATGTTACCATTATTGCCTTGATTCCAAAGAAAGAGAATGCCTCTTCTGTCACTGAGTACAGGCCTATTTCATGCTGCACTACAGTGTACAAGGTGATAAGCAAAATTCTGGCAAATAGGATGAAAAATACCCTTCCTGAGTTGATTGGTAAAGAGCAATCTGCTTTTATTCAAAATAGAAGCATTTTTGAGAATATTATGGTCTCACAAAGCCTAATTAAGAGGTATAATAGGAGAAACATTTCTCCTAGATGTCTTATAAAAGTAGACATAAAGAAGGCTTTTGATTCTCTCAACTGGGCATTCATTGAGAATATGTTGATTGGAATGGACTTTCCTAAGAAGTTTGCTAGTTGGATCATGAGCTGCATCAGCTCAACATGGTTTAGTTTGAAGATCAATGGAGAGAACAGAGGTTTTTTTCAGGGCAAAAGTGGTGTAAGGCAAGGAGATCCACTCTCTCCTTACCTGTTTGTCCTAGGCATGGAAGTGTTGTCTAGATACTTAAGAGATCTGCCAAAATCTGCCAAATTTTCATATCATCCTAAGTGTTCTAGAATCAGTCTAACACACATGGTGTTTGCTGATGACCTTATGATATACACAAGGGGGGATGTCCCTTCAGTTTTGGCTGCTACAAAGTGTTTGGAAGACTTTGCTGATATTTCTGGTCTATCTGCAAACCCTGCAAAAACAGACATCTACTTTGGGGGTGTGTCTGATGTTGTGAAGACTCAAATTCTCATAAGCACAGGATTTACTGAAGGCAAGTTCCCTTTCAGGTACCTAGGCCTGCCTCTTAACCCTGGTAGACTGGTAACTGACATGTATAATTCACTGGTCAGTAAAATCAAGAACAGCATCAGTAGTTGGTCTGCAAATTTGTTATCCTATGCAGGTAAGGTTGAGCTAATAAATGCAGTAATCTTTGGCATAGATAACTTCTGGAGCTCTAGTTTCATTCTCCCAAAGCATATAGTTCAGATGATAGATAAAAGTTGTAGAAATTATCTGTGGAGCATTGATGAAGGGGCTAGGAAATTAACTTTCAAAAGCTGGAAAAGCCTATGTACTCCCAAAACTGAAGGTGGGCTGGGTATTAAGGAGGTTCTAGCCTGGAACAAAGCACTAATGGCTAGATGGCTGTGGAAAATAGTTACTAAACAGAAAGGCTTGTGGACTGAATGGATATCAGCTTACCACATACAGAAGAGCAACATTTGGAAAGTGGTTCAGGCTGATAAAGATGCTGAGAGTTGGAGAGGCATTCTAAAGGTAAGATCAGAACTACTTGCAAAAGCAGGGAGCATAAATCAAGCAGAAGAAATGATAAAATCATGGGGCAAATGTGGCAAATTCAAAGTGAAGTTAGCCTATGAATTCTTTAGAGACAAGAGAAGTAAAAATAGATGGAGCAAGGTAGTCTGGCATACTGCTAATCTCCCAAAGCACAGGTTCCTATCAAATTTGGCAGCCCAAAAATGTCTACCAACAATTGATAACCTATGCAAAAGGGGGTTGGTTATTGTCAACAGATGCATCTTGTGCAAATGTAGCTCAGAAAGTGGTGATCATCTGTTCTTTGGATGTCACTACTCAAAGACTGTTTGGCAAGCTGTGTTGGAGTGGATAGGCATTAACAGAGAAGGGTGGAGTCTTAGTAGAGAACTGAGATGGAGTGGAAGCAGGAAAGGTAGGAAGCATTGGCACTTCACATGGTACTGTATCAGCATCACAGCCACCATATATATGCTATGGAATGAAAGAAATGCTCGGATCTTTGAGGAGAAAAGCCAGTTGGAAACTCAGCTTGTTAGTAGAATAAAGGATATTGTTAGTATTCGATTGTTAGCCAGGTTAAAAGATGATCTTCATAGTGAGATCATTGAAAGCTTGAACACTAGCTAGCTTGTTCTCATCTTCTAGTGGATACCCTTTTTTTGTAAAATCCGTCTTTTTATTTCCCTCAATGGATGAATAAAAAGATTACCATTTTTACAAAAAAAAAAAAAAAAAAAAAATGTGCTAACTGTAACTTTATGCATACTTTTACAACTTATTCTATAAAAAGGAAAGAACCACTCTAAATAAATGTTGATGAGCAAATCTTTTATTTTAAATATTCTATTTACATTCATTATATTAAAACTACAAGTTCAAAAAAAGAAAAACTAATGTTCATCAATTTTAAATTCAATGTTCATCAAATTTTTAATGTTTATCAAATTTTCAATGTACAACGATAAAATTCAATATTTATTTAATTAAGTTACATGTTCATCAATATTAGTCAATGTTCGTCAATTGTAAAGTACATGTTCATCAATTTTTGAAGTACATTTTCTCTCTCATCTCCCTTCAACCCTAACCACCCACGTCCACCACTACCTCACCTCGCGCTCTCCACACACTAGCACCAATCACCACCAACCAACCAACGATCGGCCCACACCACCAGATGTAGCCACCTCCCGCAACCACCACCAACAATAGGCCCACAACACTGTCATTTAAGCCATCTCTATGCCACACGAATTGAAGAAGAACGAAAAACTCATTATAGACGAAAATTTTTGGTTGCTTATGGCGGCGACGCTTTAGGAAGGGGCCGAGAACGTGGCGAGAGAGGCGAGGAGCGAGACAGGTGAGGAGGGTAATCGTTGTGAGAAATGGGGAGAAAGAGAGAACAAAAGTGAGGGGTATTGGCGTATAGGAGGTGGAGACGGGGAGGTCGTGAGCCAACTTAGATCCGTCGGTGTTCTACGCACCTGGTGGTGGCAGCGGTGATGTCTCAGGTGGTGGATGATGGTGGGGCGGCGGCAACATCTCAGGCGGGTGTCGAATATGTGATGCGTGGTGGTGGTGGGTAAGGGAGGAGAGAGAAATTAAAAGGGAGTATTTTGTTAGCCATTAGATCTAGGTGAATGAATGCCCAAGATTAATTCCCTTCGTATTATGATTCGTTAATTATTGAAACAAATCAAGGAATCTTAAAAAGCGAAAGAATTTATAAACTAATTTTTATTTACATTTACATGAATCAATTCATCAATTCAAAATGAAGATATGAACAAGAATATATGTTGATAAGATTTTTCTACATACTAAATATTAAAAGAGAAAAGAACCGCATATTTAAAACCCTAGGTATTTCAGCAATTTTAAACGAAGATTCGGTACATGACTACATGTACAGTTAGATCGCTCTATCACTTTTGCATGGTAACCTGGGCCTTTCGAGGAGAGACGCTAGGACTAGATCAAAAGATGGAGTATGCGAGTGACCAAATTGATGAACCAGAGAAAACAAATGGATTAGAAAATACGTGCTTATTGATCGACGATGAAAATATACGCTTATTGACTTATAAGTTTAAAATATTCCATATACTCAAAAGTAAGATATATTTTTTTCGGAAAATGGTGGGATCTTCGCACAAGAAGATCAGGGGTGGTAACTAAAAGAGTCGAGAATATGTGTGTGAAAAATGGTCGAGCCTAAGAATCGACACGGGTGAAGAGAACAAGGTACAAGAATTGAGTTGGAGGTCGATTAGAGGAGTTCATGTATGGCGAGCCTTATATGTTGCATAGGGAGATGGGGGGTGCCAAGTGAAGGAGTCGATAACATGTGTATTATAAGCGGTCGAGAATAAGAACCAACCCAAGTAAAGGAGACTGAGAGTAAAAGAAATGACCGAGTTGGAGGTCGAGTATAAGAGTTCATGTGGGGCAGAGCCTCATATGCCGCTTAGGCAGATCAGAGCAAGTGCAGGAGTTGAGAATATGTGTGTTATAGAGGGTCGAGTATACGAATCGACACGGGTAAAGAGAACGGGTGCATTGAAATTGATCGAGTGAGGGTCCAGTAGAGGAATTTCACTTGGAGTGGAGTCTCAAATGAGTTCATGTGTGGCACTGCCGTTTAAAAAATCTGACAAGTGAAGATGTGTTGGTTAAGGGGACCAAGTAAGCATCGATTCGGTTGAGGGTCGGCTTGAACATGTGGCATAAGGGGAGAGGATGTTTGTAACACTCCATGATTATGGAAAGTGGTTTATACAATTGGTTTGTCTTAAGTTGGGACACTAAGATTTTTATTATGATATGTTTATAATAGGTTTCTATTATACATTACCAACAAGTCTTTCACCTTGCGAGAATTTACGAACTTAAGGGGTGACATTTAATCTTATTGGGTTGTGTTGCGACGTATGATGGATCAAACTGTTACAGTGTCGGGTAGCATGTTGAACGGTGATTGGGTGTTGGTAAGGAAACTGGGTGGGATACTAGCATGGAGGTGTATGTGGGCAACATAAATTGATGGTGGGGGGTGGAAATTGTCGGTTAAGGATTTTTGTATAAGAGTTAAAATAAATTGTGGGGACGCTTAGGGAATTTAATGGGGAGAGGGGATCAACTAAAGTTTCAGGATGATAACTATTGTCAAGTTTAAAAGTCGATTGTTGGTTTATGCGTTCAATAGGAGATTCAAAGCGAAATAAGTTGGTAGGGAGGATATCTTATATGATGCTTGCTTTTTTAAACATATTTGATCACACGGAAAACACGAAATTATTATCATTGGTCTTAAATTCTTATATATATATCTGTAAATTTTAGTGTTCTTTTCTATCTATCAACCTCTATGAATTCTCTTTACAAATTTGAAATTTATATTTGTCAATGTTATGTTTTAAATTCCTTTATATTTGTCAATATTATGATACTTTTATTTAATTTTTTTAAAGTAATATGCCACAAAACTATTTTATATAAGCATTTGTATTTCCCGTGCATTTGCACGGGTATAAAAACTAGTGTTCAAATAATTGTGAATTTTTTTAGAATATTTTGTACTGATAGAGTCCAATCTTTGGAAAACTCTCACGTAAATCTATCTACATGAAACATAATATGATGTGTTTTAATTTGGGCAACGTATATCAGAAAATAACAAATTAAAGAAACTGACACGAAAACCGCTTGGGACCCGACCCGAAAATAACCCGAAAAAATCGGACTTTTTCAACCCGAACCCGAAAAGCACCCGAAACCCTAAATGCCCCAAAATGTCAGAGTCAAGATCCGACCCGAGCGGGTCAACCTGTTGGGTCAAACTTATTTAATAAAAAAATATTATAATAATAAAAAGATGATATAAAACAATTAATATTAATAAAATTTTATTTTAATTTTTTTTTTGTTTTTTGGAAATAAAATTTCTTTTAACACAATAAGGCATACATATAATGAAATCATTATTATGATGTAATATAGGGGGGCGTATCCGGTCAAAAGTAGATTTATGTCATAAGATCAGAAGTTATCTGAACCACACAACAATCTAAGATCAATGGTCAAGATTAAACCAATTTAACAAAAACAAAAACATAAAACACAAAAAAAAAAAGACCCACCCCCTTCCCTTCTCTCTCCTCCCCAACCCCCCCCCCCACCCTCACCTCCCCGACCACCACATCCCCGCCGGCCACCGTCGCCGACCACCACCATTGACGGCCCCGACCCAAACACAAAAAAAAAAAGACCCACCCCCTTCCCTTCTCTCTCCTCCCCAACCCCCCCCCCCACCCTCACCTCCCCGACCACCACATCCCCGCCGGCCACCGTCGCCGACCACCACCATTGACGGCCCCGACCCAGCCATGACGACCGCACCTCTCCCACGACCTCCCCTCCACCGTTCCCACATCCCGCCGCCCCCTTCTTCTCCCCCATTTCCTCCTTTTTCCACTTTGAAAATTGGAGGAGAGGTGGCAACGAGGGCACAAGGGGCGCGCGACAGCGGGGGAGGGCCGGAGACATCAGGGGAGGGGCGCCGAACGTCAGGGGAGGGGCGGCGGTTGCGGATCGGGGCTGGGGAAGGGAGTGGGAGAGGAGAGAGAAAATAAGAACAAAGAGGCGTGGAGGACGATGGAGGCGGTGGCGCGATGGATGCGGTGGCGACGTGTGGTCGCCGGAGCGGCGCCCACCCAGTGGTGGTGGTGGCGTCGCGTTTGGTGGTGGTCGGCGCAAGGGGGTGGCGGTGGGCGGCTGGTACGTGGTGGTAGTGGTGGTGGGAGGGTGGAGAAGGAGCGAGAAAAAAAAATGGGGGTTCCTTTTTTTCTGATTTTTTTTTTTAAAGTTATGTATTTTAGTGTGTGGATTTATTAAACTTATTAAAGTTATCAAAGTTATTAGAGTTAAGTCGGGGTTACGTGTTTTATAGTTATTGAAGTTATTGGAGTTATTGGAGTTAAGTCGGGGTTATGTGTTTTAAATTTTAATTTTCTGTTTTTTTTATTAAAGTTATTACAATTATTAAAGTTATTGGAGTTATCAAAGTTATTGGAGTTAAGTCGGGGTTACGTGTTTTATAGTTATTAGAGTTATTATAGTTACGTGTTGTAGTTAATGGTGTTATATTAAAAGACGTGTTTTAGTTATTGAAGATATCGTAGTTAAGTTGAAATTACGTATTTTAGTTAAATATTGTTAAGTTAAAGTTGTAAAGTTATTGGAGTTATGTGATATAGTTTCTGGAGTTACGGAGCAACTAAAGTTATGAGAGTTAGTGGATTATCAAGATGTGTGGCTGAGATTACTTCTGACCTTCTGACATAACTTTACTTCTGACCTGATTCAATTCCGTAATATAGTATATAAAATAATTAAAAATAAGAATAAAATAATATTTTACTGTTAAAATTTACGTATAAAAAAAGCGCGAATATGTATTTTCGACCCACTAGTCACCCCGTAACCCGACCCGAACCCTTATTAAATTCGTGTCAAAACGTAGTTCAATATAAGATCCATTTACACATATTTATGAAAAATTGCACATGATTTTGATTGAGATATATCGATCCAGATGGATAAGTCTTATGGGAAAAAATAGAGAATTATCTTAACATAAAGTGACATAAGTTATAAAGGGACATAAGGAGACATTATAAGTATTAAGTAACATATATCCAATCAGTAATTATCATAATTAATTTTGAGATAAACAAATTAATAAATAAGAAAATAACAAACCGTCTCGAACGCACAGATTTTCCAATTGAAGGATTTTGGAGAGCATATAGAGAGTATGGAGAGACTAAAGTCGCGATTATCTACCAAAGATAAACCTAAATCCTAACAACATAGTAGAAGGGAAGTAGGGATCGTATCCACAGGGAAATGGGTTGTTAAATGCAATGGATTAAAGTGGTTAAGTAACAATTGATGGGGGATTTGAAGGTTGTTGTTTATCAAACTATGTAAAAGTAACAATTGCAATTTATGAATGTAATTCAGGAATAAAACGGATCTTGATCAATTAATTCCCACAATGCACTAACTAATCGGTCCTAGTTATCACTATTCCTCTATTAATCTCAATTACTCTATCGTGGAAACAAAATTCCCAAATCTCTCCTTAATTATAGCTAAAAGGCGTGATCGGCATTACCTAATAGAAAATTAAAAAAAAAAACACTCATTGTTACGTATAGGCCGACTATTATTTCTCTTCTTAGTGTAGAAATATGCAGATACAACACCTAATCAAAACCAATCCCCTTTTGCTTGATGATGTGTCGATCTCAAGGATGCTATAGTTAGCTATAACTCAACATATATTTCTCATTTTCAGCCCTAGATTATGGGATGGCTCCATGCAATCAGTTTTAAGCTATCAGATATACATTTCTCTCAGCTTTGTTAATTGAAAATCAAATTTGACTAGATATATAGTCATCAACCACGTTGAGAACATAACGAAAACGATAAAAGAAAGGAATTCAACTCGCTTAAGTGCTTAATGTCGGGTAGGGCACAACGTCAATTCCATACGAATTTGCAAGTAGTGGTTAGCTTCGACAGCTCGAAGGCTAAATTTCTATTGTCTAACCATCTAAATAAAAATAAGACCTGGTATTACTTAGTTTACATTTTGCGGTACGGTGCTCGTTGTATGATATCATCACAGTCCATCAACACCATGATGACCAACATACTAACATATTTACAATTTTACGTATCGTAATTCAATTTACGAAATACTAATACGTACAAAATAATTTATCAGCAAGTAATGTAATCAGATTACGGTTGCTCATTTTATCATAATCTGATCATAAGACCTGTATGTCTAGTAGCTTAGTTAGTAACTTAGGATCACCCCAAAAAACTGACCACGCACAAAGGTCCATTTCATTCTAACTAGCTAGTCCTCTTTTAAGGATCGAGCAAATAAACACACACAAGTTTACAAGATTTCATTAATCAATACACCCTTTAATTTGTCCTGGCTTTGGTCAGTAATGCCAGAGATGCGCCATTACAAGCCACCTTTGTTAACCTGTTGTGTATCTAGCTAAGTGTGTGGTGTGATGAGTGATGAGTTCCCTGACAACGACACGCTGCATAAGCTAAAAACTCAATCCGAAGTCCGAACACCAAGGCAGAGAAGTCTGATCAGCTGACCAATGCCAAAAATGAAGATATGCTATCTTTCTATTCTTAGCTTACTATAGACACCTGCATTTGTCCCTACCCAAATGCCCGATGATGAAAGAACACTATACTTTGAACTGCGTCTACTTGCTCTACTATGTGAACCACCGTTGTCGTGAATCTGTTAGCAAATGCGTCTCAACCCAAAACCATGCCATCAATAGCCCATTTGCAAAAAAAGAAGAGTTTGACCCACTTCAACTGCTCATGCACACAACCTCAACTTCAAACAGTAATAACTCCTAAACCATATGGAGTTGTCTTGAAACTAAACCGTCATAAAAAACTTCAATGTCTTAGCTTTCCAACTATAGGTCATACGCCTTATTTGAGCCATAGACGAGAGAGATATGATCGTTTCAAAATTGTTGCGCAAGCTAATCCGCGCGTGCGCCAGGCCCACGCACCGTGCACTAGACGCACCACCCGGTGCGCACGACGTACGCAACCCTAGACGACGGCTAACCTAGCTTTCTACCACAAAACCCTAGCCTACTCCCCACACTATAAATACCCCCCTTCTCCACCTCATTTCACACACCTTCACACACCATTTCTCCACACCAAATATCCGCTTCTCTTTCACCTCATCTC
Organism: Spergularia bocconei; assembly: GCA_963457585.1. NCBI lineage: Eukaryota > Viridiplantae > Streptophyta > Magnoliopsida > Caryophyllales > Caryophyllaceae > Spergularia > Spergularia bocconei. The sequence continues at coordinate 4,121,378 of OY734947.1, read as the reverse complement.
TCCCACTTAAACCGTAGCCACCACAACAACCCTAGCCATCACTTAAACCCGCGACCACAACAACCCTAGCCACCAAAAAACCCTAGCAATCACAAAACCCTAACAACTTAAAAACCCTAACAACCCAAAAACCCTATCAACCAACACATAAAAACCCTAGCACAACCCCAAAACCCTAAGGCACCCTTAAACTTTAGGGCACCCCCAAATACAACACCACAACACACAACTCAAGCAAAACCCCTTTCAAACATCACGTTCGAAGAGCAACGCATCGCTTCAAGAACACTTCTAGCCCCTACGACGCATACTAAGGATCAACGCAGCGATCTCGAAGCATAGTGGAGCAAGTAGTGGTATCGCGGACACACGTAAGTCCTGAGGGCACCCCCTCTTTTCTAAACTCTTCTTTTACTTTATTCTCATCTTCTACCCCTTCTTTACGTGCGCAATTTATTGCTTTCGACATAGATTTACACTTTGCCTAACCAAGATTTTGATCTAAAAAGAATTACGTGAATCACGCCTAACAAACATAGCGCAAAGCGCTTGGAAAATTGGTAGCTAGGGTCCGTTAATGAATTTTAATAATTTTGTGACCTAAGATCTAGTTTTATGTGCAAAAACTACCGACTTAACCAAATTTTATTAGGTTGTATTTAACTTGTAAATGATAGTAATTTGCATGGCTAACTTCTCAACGACTTGTAAACGATAATTCAACTAGTAGAGGCCGTTGTACGTGGGCGGGGTTGGGTGTCTTATGGCTTCCCAACACATACCGTCACCCTTGAACCCAGTCCTGCGGTCCTTTGGCTGCACATTGGTGTAGGGCACAATGCACATTTTGTTCCTTACGTCCCTCGGTTTTGTCCCTATCGGTAAATGACTCGCGAAAGTGTTTTGTACTTGGCATGACTCGCTTCCCCAAGCGTTTATGCTTAATGGGTACAGACTCACCTAGCGTTTACGTAGTCCCTCGGCAACAAGGAACAAGATCACGTTGCATGGTTTCCAAACACCCAACAATTGTTTGGTGGCGACTCCTATCCTAGTGCAATCATCGCACGACTCGCGCGTCCGCCGTAATAGAGACCATCCGTGAAATCTACACTTACCCTACACTATTATATCTTAGAAAGGGCTTCAATTTTGTTCTGCTTTTCCCATTATTCCAGCTTTGAATCCTGGTGTGCCAGACATCCGGGAATATTACAAAGCAATGTAAATCGAGTAATCGGCGCGTTCTTAACTTCTTATCCGATCCGATTGTGTGAAGTTTTATTTGTATATGGGTTAATTCACGTGGTACCCTTGTGTTTTGCCGATTTGCATGGGGTACCCAATGTTTTGCAAAATTGTACAAAATACCCTCGAGATTTTATTGTTTGCATGCACACGGTACCCTAAACTTAACCCTCCCATTAACACCGTCAACTTTTTTTTTTTAAAAAAGAGAGTTAATTCACGTGGTACCCTCGTGTTTTACCAATTTGCATGTGGTACCCAATGTTTTGCAAAGTTGTACCAAATACCGTCAAGATATGACTGTTTTTACCCTTACCTTTAAAATTCCGTAAACGCCGTTAATCGGGAAAAAACCTTGATTTTCTCCTTTATCACCATATTCAATCTTCCCCACCACCGTCATCAACATCTTCTTTCTTTTCTACTACCACCATCATTTCCACCCATGATAAACACTATAACCACCATTTTTTCCTTCACCATTGCAACCAACTTTTAGACGGCGTTAACGGAACTTTAAAGGTAAGGGCATCATGTAAAAACAGTCAAGTCTTCAGGAGATTGGTACAAACTTGTAACACTGGGTACCACATGCACATCGGTAAAACACGAGGGTACCACGTAAATTACCCTATTTTTTAAAATACAAAAGTTAGTGGTGTTAATGAGAGGGTTAAGTTTTGGGAACCGTGTGCAAAATGTCAAATCTCGAGGGTATTTTGTACAAATATGCAAAACATTGGGTACCACATGCATATCGGCAAAACATGAGGGTACCACGTGAATTAACCTTTATATATTCTAGTTTAATATGGAATAAGAAAAAAGGAAATAAGAAAGGATAATCCAAGTGTATGAAGCTGTGCTTAGAAATTTATAAGTTCTAATTTAATAATATAGCTCGGGCTTGTGTGACCCGAGTTCCCATAATACCCCACCCGGCCCACCTGACCCAACTCGATACTAAACTTACATAACTCAAACCAACCCAACACTATTTTAGTCTATTTTGACCCGAACCAACCCGAGCCACCTGGCCAATTGCCACCTCTAGTTATACATACGAAGGTTTAACCCATGGTTTTACAGCTTTGTTTGGACTTAATTTTGCACAATTGAATGAGTAGAAACAACCTCACCCCCTTGATTATTGTTGGCTAAATTTTGAAGATTCAATCGATTTTAATTTTAACCAGTGCTCTTTTAGTGGAATAAATAAGTAACAGCATAGACAAGTTTTCAGCGAATCAAATGCATGGTTCAAATTGTGGAGTGATGTGCATTATGTTTGATGAGTTCCACGCTACTGCACGGTAAAGTTTGATGATTGACTGCCAATGCAAAAAGTTGAAGATATGAATCTTCCCCTTCTTAGCTCAAAGCTACAGTAGTATCTTAAGAAGGTGATTTTTATGCTTTCCCATTCTTTTGTTTGATCAACTTTAGTCTGTAATTTAAGAGGTTATGTGCCGTGGTGATGTAATAGGAGCATGCTCATCTTTCTTGCACAATACAACTTTAAGGATTCAAATTACATTTCTGAAAATCTGGTTAAATTTCTAAGCTTGATTAGTTATGGCAGACATTATTGAGTTTTCGGTACCGTTGCAACGAATCAACAAGCATACAATTATAGAACATACTAGAAAGTATCTCGTGCTTCGCACGATAAGGTTCTAAATTTAGGTTTAAACTCTTGGTTTGCAATAGACACAAAATACATAATGTAAGTTTGAAAGGGTAAGACTCATGTATTTATACTTGTATTGCATGTATACTTTAATTCATATACTTTGAATATCTCAAACTACATACATTCATGAAATCAAAATGGTACTTTGAACACTTCAAACTACATACATTCATTCGTTCAAAAAAAAAAAAGAAAAAGAAAACTACATACATTCATGTATAAAGAGTTATTCATGTACATCAAGTCAAACTATGCACATTCATTCTCAACCACATTCATTTTCAAGATTCATGCACAAACTCAATGTACATGTGCGACTCTATGCATAATGTAATGTGAATGTCATGCCCAAAAACTCGAAGTATACAATGTCTTAACTTCTAGCCAATTGAAATTGGACAAATGTCCCTATCACACCTTTGCAACCCAAAATTATATAGAGATATAAGATTTTCCTGATGTTGCCTCACCTCATACGACTTTGAAATTGATAAGCCTCACGTTTATATCGAGCCAGGAATAGAAAGAGGCCAGGAGCCTCAAATCCTCACACATAAAAATATGCGGCCTCTTCATAATGGATTCGTACAAGGGTTCAAGGTGTAAAATCCTTTGGTTGAATGCATTTTAGTGAAAATTTAAACTTATGACTTCCGATCTTTATTATTAGTCACATTATTAACTATTCTGTTGGTTCCTTATCGTTAAAATAAATCAAATAAAATTGAACATTCAAAGTCATGACCTAATATAACGATCAATAATAAACATGAGGTCAAAATTAAAACTATTAATTAGTACTGCATAAGTAAAATTAGTGTTCACAAGCAAAACAACACACATACATTATTGAACTATGTACATGTCCTTAATCATCACTAAATAAGCGATTAAAACAATCATCATAGAATCATCGATCCTATATTTAATATGCAATCTTGACGTAATTAAAGTCCCCACGCATTGCATGCATATTGACCAATCAAGCAATCAACCCTTTTACTCTTGGGAGTGTATAGTAACACTCTATACTAGTTCAGTTTTCTATACTCCTCTCTTGCGTCTTTTTTACAGACTTTTTTTTTTCTTTCTTCTCATAAGTCATGTCAGCTAAATAAACTGCTACATACTAAAGAGGGTTACTCATGAAACTTAATTACTCCACATATCAATGATCTGGCCATCCAAATATAACATTAGCTAATATTTTGTTAAGTCGTATCTAACTCAGTAATAGTTAGTCACTAGAAATATCTCGTGCTTCGCACGATCAATTTTTATATTTAGGTCGAAAATCTTATATGTAAATTGGAATGATATACACTAGTTTGCATGCCCGTGCCACGCCCGGGCTATATATTTATATTCTTTATACCCATTTTATAAAAAAATGTTGCCTTATCTTTGCTCTAATAATAAATTACCATAATGATTAATTTCCATAAATTAGCTAATATTATATTACTCTATAATGATTTATTACCATATCCTAACCGATAATTGTATTTAATGCTATTTTTATGTTCTATCCAATTAATGTATGATAATTTATTACCATATCCTAACCGATAATTGTATTTTAATGTTATTTTTATGTTCTATCCAATTAATGTATGCCAAGTGTCGTCGTAGGAAAGACTTGGTTTCAGGTTTTAATATATAGTATTAGATGTCTTTTATGACATTTGTGTGCAAATTATATGAATTTTATTTTTTTCAAAATTATAGTGTGGTTTTAATAATATCAGATTAGCCTAGTGTTCATGCACTTATGGTTTGGGACTTTGGGTAATTGGGTTTTGCATGAACCTTGGGGTTTGAGAGAAGAATGACATATTGATAGTATATATATCACATTGACCTTCATTTCTCAATCTAGCATGTTCCTCTCATTTGGATACGTAATTACAAAAAAGTACAATGAATGTAATATGTACATGGCATTTTCAAGATTCATGTACAAACGGAATGTACATACATGGCATTTGAACATTGATGTATGAAGTGTGTGTACACATTCATGTGACCTCTTTTACTATTTTCTTTGATACACTACATGCATATTTAGAACTTAATCTAGTTTTGAAGTTTGAATTCATGCATATTCTACATGATGATTAGCATATGTATAATTTTCTAGGAACATTGATGTGTAGTGTGTGAACTCAACTTAGATTACTTGAACCTTACTTTACTTATTCTATAAGCTATTGATCCACACTTGCCCAAACCAATTTTTTATAAAGATATAGGATACTCTTACACTGCTAATAGTAGGTGTACGTACTTCAATTCAAATGATGATCTGCATTTCAGTAGATGATGGAATCATGATGTGTTTGGTGTACAAGATCAATTAGCAGAACAAACACCTACAATTACTAAGTGGATTATTAAGTAAGGACTAATAGATTGTTTTATAATCACTTAGACGATGTTCGTTAGGTAAAAAACTGAAATATTGTGCGAATACCAGGGTTCACTGGTTGGAACGAACATGGATATGCTAAAATAGACCTCACTCACTAATAATCTCAAATATAGCTACATTTTAGTTTTGTTTAAATTTAGATGAAGATGGATATGCTAAAACATATACGTTGATATGAGCATGTAGTATGCGAGATACAAAACTCGAGTCAAATATACAAGGAATTATTTCGGGTCGCATTCAATTTGAGTCAATGCAGGTTCAAATAAGGATCGGTTCATGTCAATTATGTTTGGTCATATAGTTAGGTTTAGGTCAACCTAGGGTCAACTTTAACAGTACATCGGTTGGATTTCGTCAATGTAATACAGGTTTGGGTCAATTTCGGGTCTAGAATTTCTCATCATGCATGTTCCGTTGTTATAAGAATAAAATATTAATTAACCCCAAGAAAGACACAAACAGATACATAATATATACTCCAACTACTGACTTTACCTTTTCTTTTGGGGTGCACTGATCTTTGGCCAAGTGCCCAAGTTCCCAACCCCGATCAGCTAGCTTATGTTAAAATGAACTCATGTGGCTATAAATATATATAGCGTCCGACTCTTCTCCAGTTCCTTAAGGAACTGGATCTCCATTCTTTTCACCCTTAAGCTGACATGTGAACTGCACCTAAATCAAGGGCCATGATTTCATATTTCTTTGTCCCCACATTCCCACTTGTGGTGCAATGCTTATATTTAGAAAAAATGAAATAAAAAAAATATTGTACTTAGAAATGGGTCAAAGCATTCAATGCTCATCCATTCTTCTTCGTATTTTTCCCTTTTCTCATTCTTTTGTGTTCTTCTTGAGCCAAAAATGTACACAAGGTTTAATTTAAATTCTCAAACACAAATCACACCAAAATAAAACTTATCAGCAAATGAGTTTGTATCTAAATTCATCTCAAAGGAAACCAAAAAAAAAAAAAATTGTTTTCCAATTAATATCAATCCTTTAATTTGTTTCTCTTTCAAAACACATATTTTGAATTACAAGAGATCTGATCGAAGATGAGGATCAACTCTCGGAACGTTTCCGACATGTAAATGAATTATGCAAGGTATTTAGGCACTACTTATTTGAACGAACATCATATTATTGATTTTGGTTACCCAAATCGCTGAGTCTCAATCGAAATACCTTCCTCATTCTTAATATTTTGCTTAATGTTTTGCAGATAACGCTACTAAGGCTGGACAAAATCAGGGAAAGTTATGAGAATGATAAAGGTATGACGACTAAATAATTAGATTGTCAAAATATTAGCTCCTCTTCTTGAACTTTGATGATTCTACTCCATGTTAGCATCCTATATTGACCGATGATTACGTGATTAGCAATGCAATGGAATATTAAGTAATATCATATAGGAAAAATAAATACTAGTTGGTTTATAGCTTACTTGAGAGCCATCGAGATTATTGTCCAACGAAAATAATTTTGAGTTGTTGCCAAACACCCCCTTCATGAGCCAGAGTAATAAGTTCATATTAGAAATTAATTAAAAAAAAAAGTTGTTATACTGTAATTTTACTTACAGTTAATAATTGCGTAAACATGAACTTATCAGTCGTGGTCGTGTCAAGCATAGTGTAATTCAATGCACGTGATACTGGTATTGGCATTCCTTCTTGCAAGTTTTCCGGCCTTTGGTTGGCTTGTGATTGGGGGATTGTTGTAGACTTTTTGTTTTCAGTGGGCTGAATTATGAGTAAGATAGTGTATCAGGTAATAGTCGATATATTGGCCATATTAGAAACAAGTAACAACATAACAAGATAAATGATAGTACATTCGCTTTCTGGGAATCCTTTTGTCTCCGTTGTGGGTTTACATTAGCTTTTTAATTGCTTTTCTCAACCATGTTTTTGGACGACTTCTTCCTCTATAAGAATTTTGCCTCTTCTTTATACCTTTTGGCTCTTTACGATCAGCCATCTCTGCATTCTTGTGTTCTTCAGTCGTCATTGATATTGATACATGACATGTCTCAGTGGTATTTTCACTACCCAAACATTGTCTCTTGGATAGCATTTGCTCTACAATTTTTGCCGACTCTTCACAAACCTTATATAGGAAAGCGAATGTTTCATGGGATTCAGATGCTCGATTTACTAATTTTTCCATTCGAGGGCATACGTCTCTATACCTATTAGTAAAATGAGTTTTTCTATCTACATCTACATGTTGTTTCGCACCATCATCCTTAGATCCACGTCTTGTGTCTCTTGTCCACCTTGGGAGTATATAATGTACCGGAATCACCTTAATATTCAACATGTCCAACACTTTCAAAGAATGATTACAGAGGATCCCATGAGTCTCAAATTTTCGACAATCGCAATGCACAGTTTGCTCTTTAGGATTGTAGACCACTCATCGTTCCTTTGTGCCATTGACATTACCCACATTGTACGTATGGAAATTTTGGTCTTCTTTGTGATCGTTTATGTAAGAACCTTGATACTCCTCATAATTTTCTTGAAACTCTTCAAATATTTTTGGAGTGTAAAAATTTGAGGCCTTCACTAGCATTGGAGCTGTTTTCATTTTTAATCTTGGCAGCTTGTGTATGACATCATGTTCACTCATCGATTCTTTATAATGCTTGCTACTCCCAACTCTTTCAGAGTGAGTAAAGAAATCTACCAAATTTAGATCTGACTTTAGAAGGCTTTTCAAATATGCATTGAGACTTTCGCTTAGTTGAGTAGATCTCATACCCGCTGTAAATGTTTTGTTAACATAAGCCCATGTCCACTTCTCCTTAACCTGAAATATCTTGTGAAGCCAAGAGTCGGAGGATACATCATTTTCCGTAAGTAAGCCTCCCAAGCACGTAAAAACTCTTCTTCCTTCTCATAGACATCAATGCAAGCGTCGAAACTTTGTGCAAAATCCGGATTATGTTGGTATAAATGATTTACATGCCAGAAGGGATTCTCTCTTATATGCCAAGTACATAATCCATGGAATGTTTTCGGCATTACTGAAGGAATTGCCTTTGCCATAGCTGCGTCTTGATCGGTCAGTATGGTTTTTGGTCTTTGCCCCCCATAGATTTGAGAAACGTTTCAAACAACCATTCTAATGAAGCCGTTGTTTCATCATAAAACAATGCTGCCCCAAAAATAACAGTATGCCTGTGATTATTATATCCAACAAACACTCCTAAAGGTCGATAAGACGATAATCCTTGTTAGTTCTGAAAGTAGTATAAAAAACGTTCACATCACCAAAATATTTATAATCATTTATCATTTGTGCATCTGCCCAAAAAATATTTGTTATTTGTTCTTCGGCATCCAATTGAAAATCATAAAAGAATGAAGAATCTTTTCTTGCTTGTCCTTTGAAATATTTCAACAGAGCACTTACTTCTCCAAACTTGAAATCATGCTTTCTTTTTGTTCCAAGATAATTCTTGAGATCTGTCTTAAGAAAAGCAAGGTTGTCTCTGCCACCAACTCTTTTTACCATGTACTCATGGGTGTCTCTTACACCCAATCCGCACTCATTTGCAACATCAATTTCCTTTGCTTGTGCATCCGTCATTTTACGTTGAGAACGAATCATGTGAACATAACCAAGTGGTTGGAGAGGATGATTATGCTCTGCAATGAAATCAACGACTTTGTACTTGTTGACTTTTCAGTCAAAAGATATAGACATACGTGCATGACAGCTTGTTCTTGTTTCTGCTCTAACGTCTTTCGTTAAGTAATCTTTTTTATCTATGCCTCGTTCACCCTCTTTGTGACACGAAAATATTCTTGATGTCAAGACCCCGTCTTTTTTGCTTAAATTTCTATACTCTTTACGAATGGCAAAACCTATTCTTCTTGCATACTTGTTGTAAAAAACTGTACGCCATTTCCTCATTCTCAAATTGTATTTCCAACTTTGGAGTATCATCAGTGAGAATCTCTTTTTTATGTTGCAACTCGTCATGTATATTAGTCACCCATTCAGTTAGACTTGGGCCTAATGTTGTTAACAAGTCATCCATTGTCTTGAAAGTTAGCAACATACAAATTAATCTAAGTTTGTGAAAATCTAATTTGACTATTTCTTGTTACGTTATGACATGTACTTGCCGAAAATCATAGCTAATCATGTTATATTTGAACTAGTTTGCAGAGTTATCACATATGGTGATGATGGAAGTTAAGATGCATATTGGAGCGTACGTATGATGGAGGATCGTGAAGATTATACAATTCAAAAATGATAAGAATGCTTAGCGAAGACCGTTAGAGCAAATAATTATACAATTCGTAAATATTTTTTTAGATGTTTCAATTGCTTTTTCCAGCAAATTTGTATAACAAATAATATTATAAAGGTTGATTTGTATTCCCTAAATAAAATAAAGTAGATTTCGAGGGAAAGAATTGCTGATACACCCGCAAAAAAATATTACAGTACAAGTTGGGGTGTTGGAGATTTGGGGACAAAGAAATATGAAATCATGGTCCTTAATTTAGGTGCAATCCACATGTTAGCTCAAGGGTGAAAGAAATGGAGATTCGGTTCCTTAAAGGAACTGGAGAAGAGCCGGACGCATATATATATATATATATGCCTATACTCCCTCCGTCCCCCTTTAAACACCCCGCTTTCCTTTTTGGGTGTCCCCCTTTAAACACCCCATTTTAAAACTTACTAAATGGGGTAGGTTTGCTCCACACATCAACCCTCCACTACCTCCAAAAACAATAAACAAACCACCCATTATCTTCAAAAAATAATAAACAAACCACCATTATCTTCAACAATAATAAATACACCACCCATTACCTCAAACAATAATAAACAAATCACAGCACCTTAATCCACGTAAAAAAGGGAGCGGGGTGTTTAAAGGGGGACGGAGGGAGTATATACTAAGTCTCAGCTCTTCATGTCATTCTTCATCTGTACCTCTTCTTTTTATCTCTTTCAAAACCGAACATTTCGCATTTGGTTACAACATTAATTAAAAACCAAACAATTAACAACAAAATGAAAAAATGGGGTGGGAAATTATGTCGATGGTAGGCATGTTTTTAACTTTACTTTCAACTTTTTTGTCAAATGCATTTGCCAAATATGATCCCGGTTATCTGTACGCAGCTGCATCGTTTTTAATTGTTGGACAAGGCTTCCTTGTCCTTATCATTCAAGCTTTCAAAAATCGTCCAGCTCTTACTAGAGACTGGAGGAACCTACCCCAAGGGGTGGTGTTTCTAGAATGTCTTTTTTTGTCTGATATATAACTAATATTGTATCAATTTATTATATTACTAATGTCTTCCCAGTTTTAGCTTTAATTGCATGGGGTTTGGGGATTGAAATGTCCCTTAATTACAAACCCGCTGGCAATGTGTTTGATTTGACATTGTGTGTTAGTAACTCCGTACACTCTTCAAACAAAATTTTTCTTTGGGTTTTACAATGGCATTTATAGTGCCTTTCGTTTGCACGATTGTGTACCAATGCATTGTACCAATTTCCTATGAGCCCCCTAGGGTGGAGCTGGTTGTAGACATTGCAGATACATCACTTGTCGATACAATTGTCCGCTATCGTTTTGAAAGAATTGAAGATGGTGCACCTAGAAGAGCATAGGTTGGCGAACTCACCTTAGTAGCACCTAATCCGACACAACCGGAATTCATATCTATAAGAGGCTATAGATTGGTTCCCGTTATCAGCGTCATCATGGATCCCGATGTTACACGTAGAATATTCTACTTAACCAGCAACTAGTAAATTGTTGTCATTAATAAGTGAGTGTAGTGTTCGTTTAGTCCTTGTATTGGTTAGTAGTAACTAGTAAGTTTAATGCGTTTAGCGTGTTTAATTTGGTTAGTCTTTCCTTAAGTTAGTCCTTAATTTTCTTGCCATTAGCGGTAACTAGTAAGCGTAGTGTGCTCGCTGCGCTTGTTAGTTTGGTTTGTCCTCCTTTCAATTTAATTAGTCTTTAATTAAAGCTTTGAGATTAACCAACTGGAACACTATGTAATTGTACTGCCGGTTGTATCGATCCGTTTCATTTAATGTATGGTCTATCTCGTGTTTGTGCAACTATTTTCTTTAATTTTGATTTGCATTTGCTCTCTTTTTTGTTTATAATCATCGCGCATTTGACAAACACCAAATCGCCTAAAAATACGCGCCAGCAAGACGTTGAGGATTTTGTGTAATCTTGGTTAATCGGTTACGAAAATTGTCGCCCCTCAAAGGCGTTCTGGAGAATTAGGGATGCTGGCAGCAACATATATATTGTCTCTTTGATTTTCGTTAATGTGAATCACCCCCGAATTATTCATTATGTTGTCGTCGCGTATATACGTTCTGGGGTTCACACCAACATTTTACGCGTTTATCTCACGGGTTACGTCCAAAACTTAGTAGGTCCATGGATTATTTTGGGCGATTTCAATGAGCTTCTGACTCAAATGATAAACGGGGTGGTATCCCGGCAAATGAAAAACGTTGTGCTAGATTAAGGAAGTTAATGTCGAATACATTGGCCATTGATGTTCCAGCAACAGGCCAACGTTGTGCTAGATTAAGGCAGTTCGTGTCGAATATATCATACCAATTAGTTGATGTTTGTTTTTTTTTTTTGACAAGAAAGTTGATGTTGAGATTAATTGAGAGATAGAGGAAGAGTAGACCATGGAGAAGAAGTTATTCCCATAAATTTTCTCAAAAAACTCTCATTACATCTAAGCTTATATATTTTAAATATATATACTAGAAAGTTAGCTCAAGCTTGCCGAGATCCAATCTCTGATGGTAACCAGGGAAACTGTTCTTCTGAATTGTTCTGAAATCGAAAACAAATTGAACCTTTGACAGCTGACCAACTCCTGTTGGATTAGCTCCACTGAAACATGGAGTTTACTAGTCAAATATAGCTGGCGTGTCACCTGTGCAGCATTATTGCTCTTATGAGTGATCTGTAGTATTCAATAAGGCCGAGAAAATCGCGCTAATTGACTCAGGGATTGGGCTAGTTTTACTTTGTAGATATGTAGGAAGCTTAGATATGAAGCTTGGATTAATTCCATAACTTTAGTGGGTCAACAAAAGGCATGACAGCAAGACCTGCATCTAAGACTTAGACCTTTAATCTTCTCAAGACCTTTATCTATCATGTAACATTAGACAGATAGATATTCACTAGGGAGACGAATGGTGAAATTCAGGAGGTATGAGCTTGCTGAGATCAGTACCAATGCTTGGTGGCAACTTGGGATTTGACTTGAGGATGAAGCTGATCAGAATGAGAGATGCTCTAAAATTACAGCCGACGAGTTCAGTAATGTCATTAACCAAGTTTGACTGCGGTGATTGTCTAATCGAGCTACATAGACACACAACATGGCAATCCAGTTGCAAAATGGTTTTGGTATTATTGGAAAAAATGTAGACAACTCTACCTTAGCTTCGTCATCAACGACTCTCCGGCAAAAATGGAGAAAAAGATTGCAAGATTTGGGAGATAAAGATTGTGAGAAAATCCGTATTAATTATTGAATGATTGAGTAATGTTGCACAAAAGAACAGTTTGTAACTTCGTAAGTTTTATACTGCTACGGTAAACAAGAAAGGAATCGAAGGTAACAGAGATTCTAACAGCCTAACGAAGTTTAACAGAAATAAGCTGACATAGACAAAGGTAGTTGTAGACATTTAATCTTGGCTCAGGATTTCACTAATTTGGGCCAGAGAGGGCCAAAGCCCAAAAGTGAGCAAAAATCCGCAGTATGGTAGTTCTTGAAATCGTGGGTCCAAAAATTTATGAAGTTCTGGACTTATGGTACTTCTTTCTATTTAACCCAAACACTATATGGTAAAATCATTTTTCAATTCTTTAGTATCTTGATCCGATAATAATATGTGGTTAAGTTTCTCGAGATTTTATTGTTATAATAATTCTCAATGATCTATAACATGTATCTTATATTATTTCCGATTTATTTGCCAAGCACCATCTTTTAAGTTTACGATTTTGACATACACCTTTAAGTTCAAAAATCCCAAACACCACCTTTTAAGACCCTTTTCTTTGACATACACTACCAAAAAAAATTCCCGCCACATTTTCTCTTGACTTCGGCGTTGACTCACTCTCCGATTCTTTTCCGTTGCTTTTTTTTTCTTCTCTTAAGCTCGATATTTCCTCCCCTTACTTCACTCTACTCCTTTGTTTAATAGAATGTATCATATTAAGAATATGTCTTATTTCACTCAATTTCACCTTCAATGCTTCAACTTCGTCTTACAATAGCACAACTATGTACTCTTCAAGTCTCTTCCTCTTATCAATTATCAGAGAATGTATCATTAGTTTTTATTATCCAATCATGTCCCAACACACGCAAAAAGCCAAATCAAAGTTAAAACTCTATCTAGTCTAATGAAGGGAGAGCGTATGAGAGTAACGATGATAGAAATAAATTAAGAAATCCAATCAATGGTTGAGTAGAGAGAGTAAGGATGAAGGAGAGTGAAAGAATGAACGGGAAAAGGGAATATGGGGCTCAATAGAAGAAATAAGAAAAGATAGGGTGAGTCAACGCCGGAGTCAAGATAAAATGTGGGCGGAATATTTTATGGTGGTGTTTGTCAAAGGAAATGGTCTTAAAAGGTGGTGTTTGGGAATAATTAACTTAAAAGGTGGTGTCTGTCAAAATCGATAACTTAAAAGGTGGTGTTTGGCAAAAAAACCCTTATTTCTATATATAAAGTTGCATGCCATGAGAAGTTTCAGAACAACACAACCCTTAGCTTATTATTTACACAAAGCCACCCCGAAAATTACTTACCAAAGGGTGGCAAGAACTAATGTCGTGGCAGATACGGAAGGTGACGATATTACGAGATAAAAGATATTATGAAATATTACCATACGCAAGTGCGGTGATATATCGTGAATATGTCAATATTGTTAATGTGGTAAATTGGATTAACCTAGATTGTATTTAGGTAAATTGTATACCTTGGAGGTTAAGCTTGTACCTAGTATATGCCAGTATATATAGGTTGTATGTATTATTGAATTCAATGAGAAACTTATGAACGAATCGTTCCGATAAATTCCGTTGCGTGTTATATTGTTTCTCCCCATGAATTATTTTATGGTACCAACCGACCCGAATCCCTAAGCTAACATATTTCTTGTCTATTTTGTATGCTTTTAGTTTCGGTTTTGTGTTACATTCATTACAATATTAATGTATCTTTTGTATCTTCTAGTTGAAGCAAGAAGAATGCACGTTGTACGCAAATGGTCGGAGTGCTCTAAAACTTGTCAACACATGAGCAATAGGCAATGTTACGCTTATTGTCAATCTCATGGGCACAAAAACGGTGGTACATGCAGTTATTACGGATGTAAATTCGCAATTAATAGAATTCAATTAACGCAATTAATAAGTAAACAAATACTCCAACCTAACTGAAAGAGTGAATCAGTGCAAAGCTGAGCTTGACTGCTGCCAAGCCAAATGCTTAATGGATGTTAAGGACAGAGCTTTGCAGAAGGAGGAGGAAGAGCTCAAAGAAAAATACTGCACTCTAAAAAAAGCTGAACTAAGTATGTTGCAACAGAGGGCAAAAATAACACATATCAATGAGGCAGACTGTAGTTCTAGATATTTCTACTCTAGAATTGCTCAAAGAAACCATTCTAGCATTATTGGAAGTGTTAAGGATACGGAGGGGATTACTCATACTAGCCAAGATGGTATTGCAAATGCCTTCTTACAGTACTACAAGGGTCTGCTAGGCACCAAAAAGACTACTCAGAAAGTTGACAGGTCTCTATTTCAGGGTAGTAGGATCACCTATGATCAAAAACAGATTCTCAGGGCTGACATATCTGAGGAAGAGATCAAAAGAGCATTATTCAGCATAGACTCCAATAAAAGTCCTGGTCCTGATGGTTTCTCATCAGGTTTCTTCAAAAGCTCATGGGAAATCATTAGGAATGACTTCTGTCTAGCTGTTAAGAGCTTTTTCAAAGCCAAGAAATGGCTTAAGCAGTGGAGCTCTGCCATTATTACCCTCATTCCCAAGAAAAAGACAGCCTCTACTGTGTTGGAATATAGACCTATCTCCTGCTGTACTACTGTTTACAAGACAGTTAGTAAGATCATAGCTAACAGGCTTCAGAAGGTACTTGACACCCTTATTGGATTTGAACAAGCTGCTTTCACAAAAGGGAGGAGTATCTTTGATAACATTGCCCTCTCTCAAACCCTGGTTAAGGGCTATGGAATCAAAAACATCTCTCCCAGATGCCTCATGAAGATTGACATAAAGAAAGCCTTTGATTCACTCAGTTGGGATTTCATAGAAGAAACTCTCCATATCTATGACTTTCCCCAAATATTCATAGACTGGACCATGGCATGTGTGCGGAGTCCTTGGTACTCTTTAAAGATTAATGGTGCAAGTAGGGGTTTCTTTAAAGGGGAATGTGGAGTCAGACAGGGTGATCCCATCTCACCCTATCTGTTTGTCCTCAGTATGGAGATGTTGTCTAGAAGATTGAGAGTTATGGCCAATGATAAGAATTACTCCATGCATCCAAAATGTGCTAGAATTGGTCTCACTCACCTGGTTTTTGCTGATGACTTAATGGTTTTCTCTAGAGGGGATAGTCCATCTGTGCTTTCAAGTGTCAATGTCCTGAAGAACTTTGCTGATACATCTGGACTCCAGGCTAATCCTCAAAAAACTGAGATTTATTTTGCAGGCATTGCTCCTAACATTCAGAGGGAAATCATTCAGATAACCCAATTTCAAGAGGGGAACTTCCCCTTCAGATACTTGGGCATTCCTCTCAATTCAGCCAGGGTTAAATGCCAAATGTACAGTCAGCTCATTGCAAAATTTCAAGGGCATCTACAACATTGGACCTCTAATTTTCTGTCCTATGCAGGCAAGATACAGCTCATCAATTCGGTCTTGTTTGGCATTCAAAATTACTGGTGCAGTGTGAATTTGTTTCCTCATAGCATGATCAACCAGATGAACAAGCTTTGCAGGAATTTTCTTTGGAATATCCCTGAAGGTCGAAGAAAAATGATCTATAAAAGCTGGAAAAGCTCTTGTGCTCCCAGGGAGGAGGGTGGGTTTAACATTAAGGAGGTTTTGGCATGGAACAAAGCTTTGTTAGCTAAATGGTTATGGCTGATTGAAAGCAAGAAGGAAAATATATGGACCCGCTGGATTGCAAAATACATCTGCAATAACAGTAGTATCTGGAAAGTACAAGCCAAACAGCACCATGCTGAATCTCTGTCTAGCATTCTGAAAATCAGGGATGAAATCTTGAAAGAAACAGGAAGTGAGAATGCTGCCAGAAAACTGATCTTGTCTTGGAGCACAGGTGACAGGTTTACTGTCAACAAAGCTTATATTTTCTTTAGACCTAAATTCCCTAAATTCCAGGAAAGAAGAGTCATCTGGGATGCCATCAATCTCCCAAAACACTCATTCATTTCCACTCTGGCTGTGCAAAGGAAACTCCCCACTGTTGATAATATCTGCAAAAGAGGGATGCAACTTGTGAATAGATGCTGCCTTTGCAAACAAGCTTTGGAAACTAGTAGTCCCCTGTTTTTTGAATGTGACTATACAAGAAGCATTTGGAGAGCTATTTTAAACTGGACAGGGCTAGGCAGACGAGCCTGGAACTTGAAGAAAGAAATCTGCTGGTTTAACAAAAGGAACAAAAGAGCTTGGAAATGGAAATGGCAAGTCTGTGGCCTTATTTCTACAGTTTATATGATTTGGCGGGAAAGGAATAGTAGGATTTTCATGGATTATGAGAGAAATATGATTCAAATAGTCGAGCAAATCAAGTTCATAGTGAGTGTTCGGATTTTAGCTTGGGCAAAAAACAATATTCACAATGAAATTGTAGAGAGTCTAAATAATTAGAGTATTGGTTATACTTTAGTAAGATCTTTTGGTCTTTTATTCCCCTTTGAGGATGAATAAAATGCCTAATTATTTTCTTGCAAAAAAAAAAAAAAAGTAAACAAATACTCCCTCCATCTTATCTTAAACCTATAAATATATATATATATATATATATAGGAAATCTATCAAATGAGAAGTATTAATTGTCAACGAATCTTTTTTCGTGGGCATTGAAGAGGTCTAGAGCCCTTCAAATTTTCTTAGAGCTTCTGGTGAATAAGGAATTAATTTATGTTATGGATTGTTGTTATACTATATGTTGACTTTATGGTAATCATGTACAAAATTCATATATCAGTTCTGGAATTGTTGGTTTACCAAATGTGAGTTTATGGTACTCATATATAAAATTCATATATTTTACTTATGGAAATGTAGTATACCATATGTAGGTTTATGGTAATTTGAAACGATCCATCAATATAAAAGTTTGAAGTTATGGTAAGATATTAAGTCAAGCCTACATTTAAATATAAGAGAAAAGTATATGAAATTTTCTACATTTGGTAAAATATAAGAACCAAATGTTTTTTTAAATGCGTCTACATTTTTTTGAAATTTTAATACAGTTTACGGTGAATAAAAAGTTCATTTATAAGTTTATTTTAAGCTTACTCAAATTCATTTCCAAATACTAATAACTACGAGTATAAGTCACTAGGTTTCTCTAAATACTCCCTCCTACCCAAAGAGATTTTCCTGTTTCTTTTTGCAGTTTTGAGATGCCCTGTTTGGAGCTATATTTAGACCAAATGAATCATTCAATTGCTACAAAATTTAGTACATATTTCATTCTGCATTGCAATCTACCAACTCCACTTGATTTTAAGGCAAACGGGTCTTTCATTTGGTCTACAAGTAGTCTCTAACATGGCAAGTCAAAACTGCAAAAAGAAACAGGAAAATCTCTTTGAATAAGAGTAGTATGCGCTATTCTATAAGGCTTTTTTTTTCTAATCATAAAAAAAAAAGGATACTCTCTCCTTTTAGAAATGTATGACTGTTTAAGTTTGTTTAGCTGAGGCATTGAATGTTGAACATTTCATATGTCAATCGATCTAAATTAATGAAATGAAAACGCTTAATTTAGGTGATATGATTTTGGATTTTGTTGGTGTGAGTTCGACTTTGGGATAGATGGGGTCTATATTCTCAACCTGCAACCAAGGAGCAAACAGTCAAGGGAGGGCCCGGGTTCTACCCAGGCGACGCCCCTCCGATGCCTAAGTCAGTCGGGTGCGGTCAGCAGTAAATGATAGCAATAAATGAGAGAATTGCAATGAATGTTGTAATAAATGAGATAATAGATAACCTTGAAGTTGAGAAAATGAGGGGTATTTATAGAGGAGGAGGTAACCCTAAAAGACAAGCTTGGAGGTTCCCCCCTCATCTTAACCCTTCATTCCCTTGGGCATCCAATGGATGGGATAGGGTGGACATCATTTGGGCTTTATCAAGGCCATTTGGGCCTCTATTTTCGAAGGGCTGTGGCCCAACTAAAAACGTGTACCAACAGAGCCCCTCGAAGTCGGGTTGCGCTCGTCGATCATCTCGTCTCGGCCTTTCTCGGCACCGAGGGTGACCCGATTGCGCATCCCCTGGCCACCCTTTGTCCTGGCTCATGTAATGCGCCTTGACAAAGTCCTATGATGTCCCTTTCCTGTCTTCGTTCTCTCTAGGCCGTGGGGCTCGTATTTTTTCGATTTTTAATCGAAAAACTTCGCCCCTTGCGAGCTTCACGGTCGTATGTGTCGTTTTTCTTTGCCTGTGCGTTGTCATGGATTTTCTACCTTTACTTGGAATGAGCTTTTTGAGATGAACTTCGCCCCTAAAATTGGGTTCGATTTCTAAATTTGAAACAGACTTCGCCACTGAAATTGAGGCGAATTCGCAACCGAACATCGCCCCTGAAACTGGATGCGATTTCGACATTTGAAATCGATTTCGCCCCTGAAATTGAGGCGAAATCGCAACCGAACATCGCCCCTGAAATTGGGGCGAAATCGCAACCAAACATCGCCCCTTAAATTGGGTGCGATTTCGAAATTTGAAATCGACTTCGCCCCTGAAATTGAGGCGAAATCGCAACCGAACATCGCCCCTAAAATTGGGTACAATTTCGAAATTTGAAATCGACTTCGCCCCTGAAATTGAGGCGAAATCGCAACCGAACATCGCCCCTGAAATTGGGTGCGATTTCGAACTTTGAAAAAGACTTCGCCCCCGAAATTGAGGCGAAACCGCAACCGAACATCGCCCCTGAAACTGGGTGCGATTTCGTAATTTGAAATCGACTTCGCCCCTGAAATTGGGTGCGATTTCGAAATTTGAAATCGACTTCGCCCCTGAAATTGAGGCGAAATCGCAACCAAACATCGCCCCTGAAATTGGGTGCGATTTCGAAATTTGAAATCGACTTCGCCCCTGAAATTGGGTCCGATTTCGAAATTTGAAATCGACTTCGCCCCTGAAATTGAGGCGAAATCGCAACCAAACATCGCCCCTGAAATTGGGTGCGATTTCGAAATATGAAATCGACTTCGCCCCTGAAATTGAGGCGAAATCGCAAAAAGGGTCGATCTCGCTTGTCGTTGCCCAATTATTGGGTGTCGGATTCGAAAAGTCTCTGGTAAAATTTGAAAAAGATTCCCTCGAGCCGTTATGCGCTTGGGAAGCGGAACAGTCGCCTCGGAATGGTAAAAGCCGTTGACATTAACTGTTCATTATGACAGTTAATGATGGCTTTTTACTGGAAATTGTGTAAATTCGAGCAATTTTACCATTTTGCCCCTGACTCTTTCTCCTATAAATACTCTCTTCCGCCTCCCTTACCCAGTTTTCACTTCTCTTTTCCAACTTCTCAAATTTTCTCCCAATTCCTATTCGAAAACCCTTCACACCATATTCAAAATTTTCGAACTTTCGCCCAAAAATCGCCCAGTTTTTTCATCAAACTTGCCGTTCTTCGCCGTAATCGTGTTGAAATTGTCTTGTTCTTGATCTTTCGTCCATTAACCAAGCCATTCTCTCTTCAAATTTCGAACAAATTAGGGTTTTTCGCCCCTAAATCCATTTGAAAATCTCGGAGTTTAATCATCGTTCCCTGCTCCGATCAAGATCCGACGTCCGACCATCCTCTCCGGCAAACTAAGGTACTTTTCCTCCCTTTTACTTCTTCTTTTGCATGTGATTTTTTCTTCGTTTTTCTGGGTAACCGTTGGTTGCCCTACTTTCTTCCCCTTTCGTCCCTTTTTAGCCCTCTTTTCGCATCTTTAGATGTCGATTTGAGGTCTACACTTGGATTTGCGTCACCCAACCGCTGTGCGGGCTGATCTGGGTTGGGAGGCGAAAGTATGGTTGCCGCGACCGAGGTCGTGGGGTGAAGACCATGCCTCGGTTCGTCGTTTATTGACTTGGACTTTGACCCTGTGTCGATATAACGTAACCGTTGCTTTCTTGCCTTCAACGCAGATGACGCACTCAGGTGACTCTTCTTCTGCCCCTCGGCCGCGCGCACAGAAGCGCGCCCCTGTAGCAGCTGCGACTACTTCGCAACCAGAACAGGATGCTGCCCCTGCGCCGCGCGCCGCGGTAGACGTGATGGGGGTGTATAAAACTGCTAGGATCGAGGAATCCTTCATAGCCACCTATACCCCTGCCGCACTGAAGGAGTTTTGCGATGAATACGGGATTAGACCCCCCGTAGTGCTCACCGTCCCCGAAGCCGGGTCCATTCTATCTGACCCCCCGCCGGAGTGCTTCGCAGTCCATGAGTTGTCTATCGCCAGTGGGTTGCGGCTGCCCGTTCCTAGGTTCACCGCGGCGCTCCTTGTTCATTACCATCTGTGTCCTGCCCAACTGACCCCTAACTCCTTCTTGACCATCAACGGCTTCGTAATGGCCTGTCTGGCTGCGAAGATTCCCGTTTCAATCGACCTTTTTCAGTCCCTTCACCGGGTGTCCTCCAACCAATTCGGGTTCTTTACTTTAGGACCCCGCCAAATTGATGACGGCAATTATGTGACGCAGCCGACCAAACCCCGTAAGAACAAAACTGTCTGGAAAAACAGGTTCTTTTGGGTTGGTTTGGACGCGACTGCGACACCAGTTAACCGTCCCTTATTCGTGCGGATTGCGGGTGACCCTCCTGAGTCGACTCGGGTGCAGCCTAGAATGGGTGCGCGCATGTGCGAGCTGCGCGACTACTTTTTTCAACCCAAGGGTGCGGAGCCAAAGGATCGCGTTTGGACACCCACCACTGACCAAGCCATAGACAATGAATGGCTACTGGCTGCGGGCCTTATGGAGCCCGTCAATGAAGCTCAATTTCGTAGGATACTTTCTCTTGTATTTTAATTGCTTTTTTGCTTGTATTTGCCTAAGTGTTTTTCCATCTTCTTTGCGCTTGCAGAAGCTGCATACGCCGAGGTAGAGAAGGAAATACTTAAACTTCCCAAGGAAACCATGTGGCGAATGATGCTTCAACGGGAGAAGGGCGCAGACGCACACGAAAATGTGCAAGCGGGTCGCGAAGAGACTGCTGCGCTGAAACAGGCTGGCGCAGCCAAGAAGAAGAAAGGCGCTGGCGGCAAGCGCAAGCGAGGTGAGCCTTCCTCGTCGCAGCCATCTCAGTCGAAGAAGAAGAAGAAGGCGTCTTCTTCGACTCCCATAGCCGCGGAGCCGGTCCGCGAGGTGCCAATGCACCAAGAAGCATCATCTCCGCGGTCGCCTGTTGTACAGGAGGTGGTTGTT
The DNA here is from genome assembly GCA_963457585.1 of Spergularia bocconei. Taxonomy (NCBI): domain Eukaryota; kingdom Viridiplantae; phylum Streptophyta; class Magnoliopsida; order Caryophyllales; family Caryophyllaceae; genus Spergularia; species Spergularia bocconei. Next base: position 4,099,215 of record OY734947.1, on the reverse strand, counting down.
CCGCATTCACCTATTGTACAGGAAGTGCTTGCGCCGCACTCACCTGTTCAACAGGAGGCGTCTATGGAACATCAGGTATCAATGGAGGCACCTGATGCGGAGCAGCCGAGGTCCCCACCAATAAGCCGCCGTCCCGGCAAAGAAACTGTTGCGGAGCCCTCATCCCCAGTAAGTACTCTTACTGGCTGTTCCCTTCTATTTCTTGTGTATGACTTGCTATTTTTTCTAAATTCTCCTTTCCCTGCAGGTTCACGACAATCAGCATGCGGGCAAGTCTCTCCGCCACTATCCATCGCAACCGAGTGGTGGAGGCGAAAGCATGGACGGGAGCGAGCACAGCATGGGTGCGTCTCCTTTCTATGATGAGGGGACTGCGTTTGGCCCAAGTAAGTTTACTTCCATTCGTGCTAAAGGTCCTTTTGCTTACCGCCGCTCTGATTTGCCTTCGCTCTCAGGCTTGGGTGGCCTTCCGACGCGGTTAATGCCCATAACCGACGACATGGGGCAACCCATACCTAATGTGGATGGGATCTGGGCTATCAGGGGGTTGACGGAATCTCTCAACGAGGCATACTTGCCTTTCCGTGACTGGGCGCGCAACCAGCCCACACCCAGCAACTTGCTGGAACATTTCTGCGGTCATGCTCTCAGCGTAAGTTTCCGAGAAACCATCTTTTTTGCCTCTTTTTACCTTGTGGGTTTTTCTTCACTTTATTTCTCTTTTGCAGTTGGCTGGTATCGCAACCCATATATTTGATCGTTATGGTGACCCCGCCACCCGCATACGGAATGACGAGATCAAGTATAAGGAGCTGGCCGCGGTAACGGCGCAACAAGATAGGGATATCAGAGCGCTGACTGCGAATGCTGCCGAGCTGCACATCCAAATCTTTCAAGCCGGTGAGCGCGTGAAGGAGGCAGAAGCCTAGGCGGTCGCGGCTGAAGGAAGGGCATTGAAGGCAAAGGCTGATGCCAGTGCAACCATGAGCCAACTTGCCGATCTTTTCAAGGATAACGACAAGCTGAAACGCATCAGCTCCTCCGTGAGCGCGGATAATGAGAAGCTCAAAGAGGCCCATGCGCAGCTAAAGGAAGATCTTGCTGCGGCCTTGGAAAGAGAGAAGGCGCTGAAGTCGGCGGAGGAGGGTCTGCTGCGGAAAGTGGAGAACGCAAAGGGCCATGCTTGGTTCTGGGCGCATCGGGCTTGCAATGCCAAAGCCAAATTTCTTGCCTCTCCTGACTTCCAAGTGCTGATAAACGACAAGATGGGTGAGGTGCGCTTTGAAGCTGCAGTGGGTATGAAGCAAGCTGCCATTTCCGCGCTGAGGGAAGTGGATGCGATCTCGGACAAGCATCCAAAAACCTTAGCTCCAGTGGAGGTGGAAGCGTACAAGGCTGCTCTAGAGCGCGCTGCAACGCAATTTCTTGCCTCCTACGAGGATTCTGATGTCGTTGCACAGGGCTTAGAGTTCATGCTGGCGAGGCGGAACAGTCTGATGGATGAGGCGCGGCGAGACATTTGGCAGCTGCCCGAAGACATTAATTTTGACGAGGTCGCGCCTCAGCCGGAGCCCAGGGAGCAGCCAGTGTTCACACCACCACCTGTCATTAACATTGAATCAGATGATGGCGATGAAGTTGATGATGATGATGATGGTGGTGATGATGAGGCTGATGACGACGATGACGGCGACGAGGAGCAAGAAGAAGATGATGCAGGCCAGCCAGAGCCCACAGCTACAGCCGATGCCGCCACCACAGATGTTGCCCCATAGATAATATTTTTTGTACTTGTACTTTTGAACAACTTTTATGTTGAACAATTCGATGATGTACCACCGCAGCCGCCTCGAAGGGGGTGCTTTGGCTGCGGTTTTTGACAATTTCCTTGCTCTTACTTAGTTAAATAACTACGTACTTCTTTCTTTCGATTGTCTTCAATACTTGCAAAAATATATCCTTGTCCTTTTAACAATCAGCCTTGTCTTTGAAGTAGACACAGGCATCGCAGTCGGACTTCGCCCCTCAACTTGGGTGCGGCTTCGCTGTGATAAAAAACACTTTGCTCCTGAAAAAGGAGACAAAATCGCAACCGGATGTCGCCCCTGAATTCGGGTGCGATTCCGATTCGATCTTGTAACCACGCCCTTGAAAGTGGGGTGGTTGTCGCAACCGAACATCGCCCCTGAAACTGGGCGCGAGCTCGACGTCTTGAAATTCACTTCGCCCCTGAAATTGGGCGCGAGTGTGATATGACTGAATGACTCAACTCCTTAAAGGAGGTAAACATCGCAATCATATATCGCCCCCGAAATTGGGTGCGATTTTGACTTAACGAATTTTACCACTTGTATAAATTTTGACATAATACCTGCAAAACAACAACAAAAATAACTTATTATTTAGGTGCGCCCCTCGAGGTATTAACCCAATGGTGGAATATTATGGCTCAACTCGTTTTATGTGGGCCATTATAACCCATCCTTCGTTCGAAGTAGAACTCGGATATTAACGAGGGTCGAGCCCGAGATGTCATTTTGGGTCGATGAAGTTTCGACTCGACTATCCGGGCCCGTGGATCTGGGGTTCTACGCCTCATATATACCCAGCATCGCAGTGCGGATGTCCATAAATGGAGGGCCCCCTGATTACTGGGCACGAGTGCGTAGGCGAACGAATCCGAGCTGGAGACATGTTCGCCGAGGGCCGCGTCTGCGACCCTGCCTCTGATGCGAGCCGGGTGATCCATGAATCCCTATTCAACGCGCACCCAACTTAGTTGGGATGAATATAACGTCTTAACCCGCATCAGGTAACCATTGAAATTTGAATTGTCGCCGACCGCGCCCGAATAACGAAGGTATTCGAGTCCCCATTGAAGTATGGGCGATCCGCGGCCAACCATCGGAGGCGGTGATGTCCCTCCCCCAACAGTGGTTATTCACCGTTCGAGTGGTGATAATCCGACTCGACCTGGCTTTAGCACACCGTCCTTGATCTCATCAAGTCCGACGAAGTGCGGCTTGGAACGAACTTTCCTCATTGAGACCAACGAAGTGCGGCTCAGAATAGGACTATACACCAAGACCGACGAAATGCGGCTTGGAACAGATTTGTTGGTCGCGGCCGGTGAAATTCCGGACTCAACCAATCTTACTTCATGAAACTTTAGTATAATAAACTAAATTACTGAAATGATGGAAACTACTTGGCCGCAGGCCCTTTCATTAATTTAAAACAAAGGAAATACATCGTTTTGGATGCGCAATGCGCTACATTCTTGATAAAACGACTAAGTACAAAATGAGATATGTTACAACTTAGACTAAACTAAGCATAGTATTTCTTGAGGTGGATGAGGTTCCATGGTCTCGGTACAGGAGTGCCATCGAGCTTTTCCAAGCGAAAAGTTCCATCTCTGACCTTCTCGACAACAAGGAGGGGACCTTCCCACTTCGGCTTCAGCTTGCCACCTGGAACCTCCTTCCCAGTGGCTGCGATATTCCTTAACACATAATCCCTAACCTCCAGGCTCCTTGGGTTAACCTTCTTGTTGTATGCGCGGGCCATGTCTTCTTTTGCCTTTCAACTCTCAACAGAGCATTACCTCTTAGCTCAGGCAGCAAGTCCAGCGCGGCGCGCAACTCCTTCTCATTCTCTTCGGGCTCGTAGGTGCTAATTCGCAGCGACTTAGCACCCCACTCTACTGGCAACACCGCATTCGAGCCATAGACGAGCTGGAAAGGGGTTTCCCCCGTGGCGCGCTTTGCGGTGGTGTTCAGTGCCCATAGGATCCCTGGTAGCTGCTCGACCCATTTCCCTTTGGCCTCGTCCACCATCTTTCTCAGCGCGCCCACAATCAGCTTATTGGAAGACTCCACTTGGCCATTTGCTTGAGGATACGAGACGGAAGCATAGCACGTTTGTACACCGTAATCGGCGCAATACTCGTGAAATGGGCCGCTGTCGAACTGCGTCCTTTTGTCAAGAGTAACGCGTCGAGGCACTCCGAACCTGGTGAAAATGTGCTTCCACATGAAAGCCATTGTCTCATCGTCCCGGATGCGGGTAACCGGCTGCGCCTCAACCCATTTGGTGAAGTAATCCACCCCGACGATTAGAAATGTCTTTTGGCATTGGCTGCGAGGGAGAGGCCCCACAATGTCTAACCCCCACCTCGCAAACGGCAATGGTTCAATGATAGGCTTAAGTGGGGTTGCAGGCCGATGTGAGGTCGGACCAAATCTTTGGCAGCGGTCACACTTCTTCATGATCTCGGCTGCGTCACTCTGCATCGTGGCCAGTAATACCCAAGTCGCAGAGCTTTGCCAGCCATTGCCCTAGCTCCGATATGACCACCGCACTCACCATGGTAAATCTCTCTCAAAATGTAATCGCCCTCAGTTGGGTCCACACACTTCAAGAATGGATGAGTATACCCCTTCTTGTACAGCACATCATTTAGAAGGGTAAACCACTCAGCGCGCCTCTTCACCTTTTCTGCCTCCTTCTCATCTTCAGGCAACTTGTTTTCTTTCAGATATGCAAATAGAGGGGCCATCCACTCCGGACTGCGATCCAGGGCCAAAACATTCGGGGTTGCGTCAATACTGCGCAGTGGCAGAACTTTCCACTGCACTACTTTGGGGTTGTCGTTAACCGACGAACTCGCCAGACGTGCCAGTGCGTCTGCCTGCTGATTCTCTGACCTCGGAATCTGCTCAACCTCAAACGTCTCAAAACCCTCGATTATCTTCTTCACTGCATCTCGGTATCTGGCCATGTGATCCTTTGCCTCAAATTTGCCAGTTATTTGATTGACTACCACAGCCGAATCCGAAAATGCTTTGACATTGGTCGCCCCCGCATCCGCACACATCTGCAAACCCGCAATCAGAGCCTCATACTCTGCTTCGTTATTAGTGGCCTCGAACCCAAAGCGCAGCGCATACTCAGTTTTGTCACCCGTTGGCAGGATTACCACTATTCCGGCCCCGCTGCCGCCCGAATTCGAGGAGCCATCCACATATAACGACCATTGCGTCTTGGGTAACACAAACTCTTCACTGAACATGCATTCTGTGACGAAGTCAGCTAGCACTTGCCCTTTGTAGGCCTTCCTCGACTTGTACTCCACTCCGAACCCTTTCAACTCACAGCCCCAACGCGGTAACCGACCATTCCCGTCAAGGCTTCCCAGTATTTTTTGGAGTGGATAATTAGTCATTACCACAATCTTGTGGCTTTGGAAGTAAGGCCTCAGCCGCCTACTCGCAATCAACAAACTCAATGCTAGCTTCTCGAGTGGTGGGTACCGCAACTCGGCCGCGGCGAGTGCGTGGCTCACATAATAAACAGGGCATTGTCAACCATCGCGCTCGACCACCAGCGCAGCACCCACTGCTCGCTCCCCCGCGGACAGGTACATCATGATCTCTTCTCCTTCTTTAGGCACCACAATCTTTGGCACCTTTGTCAAGTACTCTTTGAGTTCAAGAAAAGACTTTTCAGCCTCGTCATTCCACTCAAAGGTTTTGCGTTTGCGGAGCGCGTCGAAAAATGGGAGACAACGGTCAGCTGACTTAGCTATGAATCGGCTAAGTGCCGCCACGCACCCAGTCAGCCGCTGTACATCTTTGATGCACTTGGGGGAAGGCATATCCAGGATTGCCTTTATCTTCTCTGGGTTTGCGTCAATGCCGCGCTCACTGACCAAGAAACCCAGGCATTTCCCCGACTGCACCCCGTAAACGCACTTCTTCGGATTCAGCTTCATGTTATACTTGCGCAGAGTCGCAAAGGTTTCTGCCAAGTCCCTTGTGTGGTCTGCGGCCAACACACTCTTCACTATCAAATCATCAACATAGGCCTCCATGTTGCGCCCAATCTGCCCCTCAAACACATGGTTGACCAACCTCTGAAATGTCGCACCCGCATTTTTTAATCCGAATGGCATAACGCGGTACATGTATACTCCCAGCGGAGTGACGAATGCGGTTTTAGGTCGATCAGCTGTATCCAGGGGCACTTGATGATACCCATCATTCGCGTCCATGAAGCTAAGCAGTGGGTGTCCCGAGGTCGAATCCACTAATCTATCCATGCGCGGCAAAGGTTGGTCATCCTTTGGGCACGCTTTGTTCAGATCGGTGAAGTCGACGCACATGCGCCACGATCCATTGGGCTTTTTTACAAGCACAACGTTCGACAACCACATCGGATACATGCACTCCTCGATATAACCAGCTTTAAGGAGCTTACCAACTTTCTCCTTAATAGCTTCGGACCTCTCGGTCCCAAAATGCCTTCTCTTCTGGTGCACTGGTTTAAAGTTTGGGTCCGCATTCAGCTTATGTGTAATGGTTGCGGGATTAAGCCCTGGCATCTCCTCGACAGTGAATGCGAACACATCCTTGTATTCTCTAAGTAGCGCGATCAGTGAATCCCGCTCTGTCGCAGCCAGGTTCCTACCGATGCGCACCACTCTTTCCTGATTGCCCTCTTCAAGGGCCACCTCTTCTGTCTCTTCATGGGGTTGGGTGGTACCTTCCAGACCGTGACGCGCGTCCAAGGTTTCAATAGAAAATGTCATCGCAGTCGGTCCGGATTCATCCCCTCTCTCCTTTCTCTTTCTAGCAGGTTGGTCCTCGGGTGCGGCATCATCGAGATTGATCATTGGAGGCCGCAGCCCAGCATGATAACATTCCCGCGCTGTCCTTTGATCAGCTCGAATGATAGCCGGCCTTCCCTCATCAGTGACATATAACATGAGTAAGCCCAAGGTAAACACTAGACCAACCACTTCGTTCAACATCGGCCTCCCAATAACCACATTGTATGCGCAGGGAATATCAATGATAATAAACTCCACCAACGCGGTTCTGATCGCGCTCCCGGTACCAATGGCACCTGGGAGTCGGATCGAGCCCAGCGGGTAGATTGTCTGCCCACCAAACGCCACAATTGGTTCACGGAGTGGCTTGATGTCTTTCCTTGTGTATTTCAGTTTCAACAAGCATTCCAAAGTCATGATATCCACCGAGGATCCTGTGTCTACCAGGCATCTTCGTATATCCTTGTTCGCCACCTTCATAGTGACCACGACTGGGTCATCATGTGGGGTGCGCACCTCGGTAATATCAGCTTGCTTCAAAGTGATGTCAGGGATGCGGATTGTTCTCGTCAGGGGTGTCGCAATGGAGTTGACAAAAATTTTCAAATTTTCCTTCCGGCCGCGATGGCTTGGTCCTCCACTTGCGAACCCGCCTGAGATGGTGTTTATCACACCGGGACTATGCTGCCTGTCACCTCCTTCTCTCGGTGGCCGCGGTCGGTTGCCCGGCCACCCATTGTTGTTGTTGTTGCGGTTGTTGTTGTTGTAATTGTTGTAATTGTTGTTGTTGCGCCCCTGGGCTTGCTGACGGTACCTATCTCGCTGCCCCCGCAGCCGAGCAAGGTACGCCCTCAACAAGCCATTATCGGCCAAATTGTGACACACATCCTCCAAGTTGGGACAATTTCGGGTGTTGTGCCCATTCTCCAAATGATACTCGCAGTACTGGTGTGGATGCGTTCGGTCCGCATCGGACATTGGCCTTGGTGCGGGCAACATTTCGCTCTCCTTGATCGCAAGGAAGATATTTCTGATATTGGTGTTGAACCGACCCGGATTGCGCAAACCATTGCTCGGCCGGCGCGCAGCCGAGAAATCTTGATTCCTGGGCTGCGCCGCCGTTGCAGCCTTCTCTTTGCGCCCAGAGCTGTTTACCAGGGAGGCATTAACATGCGCAGCCACCCTCTGGTAAGCGCCCACCATCGTTCTGGGCTCCTTCGCAACCAAGTCATATTTGCATCTACCCTCAGCCATTCCCATAATTAACGCCGCAACCCCAGCCTCATCAGTAAGGTTGGTTACGTGCGTCGCGTTCATGCGGAATCGTTGGATATACTCGTCCAAAGTCTCATTGTCTCCTTGTTTGACTGTGGCGAGGTGGATAGATGTCTTTTTCCTCGTCTTGCTGGTGACGAAGTGGCCAGCAAACTTCTTCCTCAACTCCCTCCAAGAGTCAATACTATTGGGGGGCAGTTGATCAAACCATCTCTGCGCAATGCCGCACAGCGTAGATGGGAACAGCTTACAAATGGTTGGCTCATCCATGGTCAAATAACTGATATTGTGCAAATATGAAGATATGTGGTCATGCGGGTCTCCGACCCCGTCATACTCCGTCATCTTGGGTTTCTTGACCCCCGGCGGTTTGTCCGCGATCAGGATCCAGCTCGTAAAGGGAGAGTCGCATAGCAACGTGGACCTACCTCCATGTCCACGGTTGTAGTACTTCGAACTCGCCTCCCCTTCCGTCTCGTCCTCGGACTCAGACGTGCTGTCATGATCCCGACGTGGCTTCACTCTGCGCGGTGGGGTCCCATTCTTTGGTCGCGAGTGGTGGGTGGACTCTACGTGTCTTGTTTTCGGGGGTGACCGAGACCCAATCCGAATTGGACCATTGGGGCGCATCGGGTGTGGCCCCAACCGGTCATACGCAGACACGCGTTCCTCCACCACTATGCCCTTTCCCTTCTCCTTCGCCGAGAACTTCTTGTAGGACATTTGTGTTTTCTCTCTATCTTTCTCTTTTTCTCTTCTCTTCTCCTCTTCTTTCTGTCTTTCCTTCTCTCTCTCTTGTCTCAATCTCTCCTCCTCTTCTTTCTTCTTCTCCTTTTCTTTCCTTGCCCTGCTTGCGTCGATGATGAGACGCGCATCCAAGAATTTAAGGTTGGCCTGTCGCTGCGCCTCCTCTGCGCGCGCAACCGCCCTCTTGACGCGAGCGGCGGCGCCACCCTTCTTCTTCTTCCCTTTCTTGGTTGCGGATGACACGGGCTGCGTCTGAGTGGAGAGTACTGGCATCCTCGCCACCGTCTCCTCTCTGAACGCGGCCATTTGGGCATCCAAGTTCTCTAACATCTCCTTCCGCAGCTCCTCCCTGACTGCGGCCACTCGAGCTTCGAAAGTCGACGTATCACGACTGTCGGTTTCGGTCTCCTCCTCATCCGAAGACTCGACTTCGTAGTCGTCGACTTGAACGTACCCCCTCCGGTTGCGCTCATCTTCTACGGTCGCGGGCGGAAGTGGCCTGACCGTTTCGGTCAGCCTCGGCTGCTCCGCTGGTCGAGCTGGATCGACCGCGGCCGAAGTAGTCGGTCGCAACAGTTCTCCTGTCACCGGATCACAAGGACCGATGAGGGGGTTGTTGTCATCTGGGGGCGGCGCACCCGGATGGTGTGTGCCCGCAGTCGGCTTGCTTGGCTTCTTTCTGGTCTCGGCTACCATCTTCTACCGCGTCCAACTTATCCTAGTCGCGGTCAAGAATTCAGACAACTCCGATCTATCCCCACAGACGGCGCCAAATGTTGGTGTGAGTTCGACTTTGGGATAGATCACTACTACATAAATGACATAATGCAACACCCCAAAAACCGTTACATTAGGGCCTTATCACGTTGCATTAGGTCTAATGCAACACATGTGCCCCGTTGCGTTTGGTCTGGCTGCATTAGACCTATTGCAACGCCTTTCTGGGTCTATTGCAACGGAGGAGGAAAATATAAGTAGGCGTTGCATTAGGTCCTAATAGATGTTGCAATTGATATATCAAATGCAACACTACATATTGCAACGCTAGGAAAAGAAGGCAACAGAATTATGACCTATAGCAACGATTCTCACATATTATAACAAAAAAAAAATTAATATATATAATTTTCATTAGGCTAGGTGGGATTCGAACCCACTCTTTTGTGCAATATTGCACAATGCTCTACCTTTAAGCTACTAGCCTTTTATACAAGAGTGTGTATAAGTATTAAGTAGATTATAATCTCTCTAAAAAGCAAACCTCGTCAATCATAGAACCAAATCAAAACAAAGAGGCAAGACACAAAAACCACGAAAGCATTAAGTGAATCTTTGAAACGTGCAAAATAAATCAAAGTTATGTGATGTACACAACTATGTACAAAAATGACCTAAGCAAAAACTGTACAAAGTAAACTGATTTTTCAAATTATCCAAATGATGAGAAACTTCAATAGGAGAAGAACTGAGAGAAACTACACTATACGTCTAGACCTGTTCAAACAGCCCTTCATGTCCGTAATCATTGAATCCCCGTCCCCCCACACATATCTACACACAAACACATTGCAAAGGAAGAGAGCTACATTCAGAATAAAGGTCGGCTAACATGAATTGTCATATGATAACGATAGTCCTTTTTTTCCACTAGAATAGTAGGGTAGACACAACTTGTACTCCATACCTGAATGATAAGGTCAATACTCAACTTGTACTCTATACTGAATGATAATGTTTCCCTTACGTGCATTTTGTGTTGTCAGTCCTTGTTAGAGACCTCCACTGCCTCGGGAAGTTTATACGTTGGTGCTTTATCTGCGCCTTTCCTTGAATACTCCCGCCATCTATGAGCAGCGACAGCAACTCGCTTGGCTCACTCTTTCACCTCTTCGACTGGCAAAAAGGACAACGACAGTTAAGTGATCCAAAGTCATCAGAAAACCATAATACAGTGAATAGCTCGTTAAAAGAAACAAACTACTGCCTCTGCCGCAAGCCAAGCACCCTCTCACTATCAATTAAATTAGTACATCAGGATTGATATGTCGAGCAATAGAGTAACACACATGCAGAGGTCAGTTTTGTTTTATGGCTAAGACAGTTTCTTTGTTGAAACATGTCATATAATACAGCCATCAATCCTCATCCAAGCCCTAGTAATCTTGTGCACAATAGTAAGCATATCCTGTTACCTGTGCTTTGGTAGTCTTTCTTCTTCCCACAGACATCACTCCAGAGCGGGTCAGCAGAATCAGTGTCCTTCTGCTTCATCACCCTCTTTTTAGCTTGCTCCTGAAACAAATGAAACCTCAGTGACGCGACAAATTGGGATTTTCTACATTAACATTGACACTAATGGTGAATTGTTTTATAAAAAATGCCATAGTTGCGGCTTTGTAAGCTTCAGTTTCCTCACCAGAACTTTAGATTGCCGTTTCTCCCAACGAGAACTTGCCTGACACATTCAAATGCAGAGATTGTAATAAAAAAATGGCGAAGGCAGAAAAACTATCATAATTGGCAGCGGAAAAGAAATACACACTTTTTAACATTACATTAATATTCCATTTCATCAACTTTAGAATCTTAGAACTATCACCAATTCTCATCAAAAGTGCTGATTCTATTCCTTTTCGGAAGTTTTACAAATTTCCGCCACGGCTATGGAACTAATGACTACTAATAACAACAAGGTCAACAACATAACCCAATATGCCCCAATTGTACAGAGATAGGTTAAGGCAGCTGGTAATATCATTGTTAAGTAAGTGATGAAGTGGTAGTTTTCAGTTCTCATACATTAATAATTTACTGTTGTAGTGTACAGAAGATGCTTTTATTTTGGGGGAAACAGCAATCAAGTAAAGATTTGAAGTATACCATTCCAAGGTCTTACCAATTAGAACAAAAGGCCCTTCTTGGTATTGGTTCAATTGGTCGTCTTATTTTATTTCTTGGAAAACTAGCAAGTAACATAAGGAACTTGAAACCTCAATGAAAGTGAACAGATTTCTCACACTTTATAGAAAGAACTTTCAGAATAATGGGAAGACTTGCGTGTTTGAGTTGAAAAAACTCATTTTGTCAGAAAGAAAAGAAAAAAAAAAAAAAAAACACTAGTGTACTTGAGTTAAAAACCTCATATTATCAATCAACGGTCATCATTTTTTCGTATAGCGTCTCAGTTGAAAGCTTCAGTTTATCAATCAGACATAGTTTTGAAGACGAATTGTCCAGAGAATCAAAGTCTATCTCAATCTCACATAAAAAAATAACAGCACACGCAACCTCAGCTTTTTAGTAATGCATATATAAAACCATACAAACCTGGCGACTACTGTCAACTTGAAGGGAGATGAATTCAGCAAACTTCAAAGTCTTCTCCGCCAGCTCTCTGTATCGAATGAGTCCTTATCTGAGAACACACTCAGGATCAAAAAATTAAACACTCTGTTTTAACATAATAACATCAAAAGTAACAATGACGACTTCTCTCATTAACTTCATTCGAACTTTTACGATATTATGCCTCGCTTGGCAAATTGACTAGACATGTACCAGAATCGCACACTTTGCTTTTCCCAACACAACATCGATCATCGACCAAAACATCACAAAAATTTACTATAATCCAAATGCAGTAGTGAACATAAGTGGATAATCAGCTTAAATTATGATCCACTAATTTACGGATCAAATCAAAGACTTAAAGGGTCACGAAGAAATGCTTTGCAAAGTTCAACCACGAGCCCATTACTCCAACTTCTACAACATGGGTTATTACCAATCTACAGAACTAAAATGATGCATAATCAAGGCCTAAACAAAAGCCAATTCCGAAATTGACCAATCTGTAGATTAAGGAAAACTTCAGATTTGCGCACTCGGTTTTGAGAGCCACTTAGAATGTTCAAACGAATTTCAAATTTTATGTTCCATACCTTCCTAGAAAGCTAAGAGATCAAACTAAATCATGGTTTTGGAATTAGGACAAAAAGATCTCTCAAGAAGTCGCAGTTTAAGTTTTACTCAGGCTGTCAGGGAGGATGCAATCCAGAACGTCAGTTTTCAGGTCTGAACTTTGAGGGTTGATATCTCCATCTACAGATAACGGAATTGAGCATAATTTGTGTTTAAATTGAAGTTCGGAAAGCTAGCTATCCAATGACATAAGTTAGAGCTTCATATGATAAATGGTTCGAAAGTTATGGCCAGTTCCGCACTGTGGGTATCACTGAGGCAACTTTGTTTCTGTGCTGAAGTTAGGGTGTTGTTTTGGTCACGGAATTCTATCATTATTGAGTTGAACATTTCTTAATTAAAGAGGGCAATCCAGTGATATCAATGTGTAAAATAACCCATCCTACAAAGCTAAGTATGTAGTTACTCAATACTCATGTGTTAAGCAAAGGGATAACCCATCCTACAAAGCTAAGAAAGCTAACTGCTTCGAAACAGAGGAACGGCAGCTGGAAAACATCATGTGAGATTCTGAAAAAAACCCAGGTAGGTCTTGTTCTAGTAAAGGTGAATTCATTTCGAGAGAGCTCCTTCATAACGACCATCTAAAGCAATGATATATACGTTTCCTCCACTAATTTACAGAACAAATGAAAGACCCAAAAAGGTACCCTAAAAACATATACTATATGTTGTACTCCAATTAACAGCAAAATTAATAGAATTAATTGAAACCCTAAAACAACCATTGAACAACAACTGAGAAATTAAAGCCTCAAACTAACAAGTCTTAATACTACAACTGAGAAATTAAAGCCTCCAACTAACAAGTCTTAAGGTGAAACTAACATAATATGGAAGATATTTGATACTACAAGTCTTATGAGTGTAAAGAATATGCATCATATGGACAAATTAAGATGAATTAAGAAAACAAATCGATTTGGGGAAAAAATCGATGACCATACCCATGTCCTCCTTGACTTTTGTTAGCATCTCACTGTAATCAGATTTCTTCTCATCTCCTTAATTGTCTTCTTCATCTCATTCAACCCCTTACCATCTAACAATCAAATTTGATAATTCAAAATTAATTGAAAAAAAATTCAATTCAACAAACCCTAATTATAACAGATGAGAACAATAAATCAATACAAACCTTCGATCCCTAAACTTTAGATATAATGATAAGACCCAAAAGAACGATTTAGGGTTTAAATTAACATTAGAACATGATATAAAGAGAGAGAGAGAGAAACATACATTGAAGGCGGAATGAGAGAACGAAGGTGGTGAGCGGCCCCGTGCGGTGGAGAGATGCAGAAAGACGAGAAATGAGGGATGACAGAGAGAGAGAGAGAGAGAGAGAGTTGGATGAGTCTGGAGAAAGGGGGAAAATGTAACGCATTTTTCTTTGCCTTCATTTGTTTCTAATTTTTTTTTTTTTTTTGTGGGTGTTGCAATAGGTAATGTCAAATGCAACGCTAACTAGTCAAATGCAACGGTTAGTGCTTGGGGCGTTGCATTAGAGTCGTTTTTAAGAAACTACTTCCAACCCATTGCAATAGATAGGCAAATGCAACGGTATATCAAGAACCGTTGCATTTGTTATGTTGCAATTGTTCATTTTTGTAGTAGTGGATGGGGTCTATATTCTCAACCTGCAACCAAGGAGCAAACAGTCAAGGGAGGGCCCGGGTTCTACCCAGGCGACGCCCCTCCGATGCCTAAGTCAGTCGGGTGCGGTCAGCAGTAAATGATAGCAATAAATGAGAGAATTGCAATGAATGTTGTAATAAATGAGATAATAGATAACCTTGAAGTTGAGGAAATGAGGGGTATTTATAGAGGAGGAGGTAACCCTAAAAGACAAGCTTGGAGGTCCCCCCCTCATCTTAACCCTTCATTCCCTTGGGCATCCAATGGATGGGATAGGGTGGACATCATTTGGGCTTTATCAAGGCCATTTGGGCCTCTATTTTCGAAGGGCTGTGGCCCAACTAAAAACGTGTACCAACAGATTTGTATGTTACAAAATTAAGTTGAATTGTATCATATACGGTCATTCCTGTATTCGATTACTTATTTCTAAGAGAGCAATCAAATGTTTTTACATAATGTGTAGATCTCTTTGCTTAAAAACAATTACTATGAAACGAAAATTATTTGGTCAGCTACCTGAATGCAATCTTGAGTTTTGAAAAATTTAATACACAGTCCTAAAAAATATATAATTCGATTTATAAATATGTCTATGTATTGAAAAGTTAACAATTATAGGTATTTTTATGGAGTTTTAGACAGGTACTTGAGCCATAATATTGAAAATGATAATACAAGATATTTAATTGGATTATAACTATAAGTAAAAACTTTATTATCAAACATTTGCAAAGTGCATATATATTTCCGCAGTCATAAAATTAAACCATTTGTCACAAAACTAAAATTACTCTTTTTTGCTAGGTAGTTTAAAACATGGCCACATAGTGATGCAAATTTGATCTACATACATGATAAAGGGATTCTAAAACGAAGCATGACAGAATTTCTGAGTAATGGCAGTCTTGTTTTTGTTGGTTTTGTGTTTTATTGAAACAAAAATGCAATGAGGGATATGATTCTGGCCTTAGTTAAAGAAACACCTTCTAAGGTTACAGAAAACGGTCTTTAAAAGACACTAAGGGTCTAAGAACAAACTTTCACTTACAGAGACACCTAATGAGGGTAGAACTTAGGTTTGGTTCACCACAAATGCACCCTTGAGCATAAGCTACTGTAACAACCATTTTGAGAATCCTCTCAAGTGTTTTTCATATATCACCATCTCGTGTTTACAATGCTAAAGGGGCTCTATATATAAAGCTAACTACAACTAAAACTAGGCTAGAATAATACAAAAATAATACTACAATAAGACATCAATAATGCAGCAAGTTGCTAAAGAGATATAAAGGAAAATACAAGCTAATTATACCAAATCAGAGTGCTGCTTTTCACGTGTGATTAGGGGCTGAAACTGCTTCTTCTTGCTGCAACTTTCCTTCACTTGAATAATCAAGTTGCAGCTGCAAGCATGATTATTTTGGCTAATATGTGCCGTGATATTTTAGTCTCAAATAGCAGGTACAAAAGCTCAGTGATGTGGAGATCAACTTGACCTTTCTTTTCATTTCTTTATTCTTCTACTTGAAGCTGCTTTCTATTTGTATTTTGCTGAGAATAACCTTGCCTTAAAAGTCATCAAAATCTGCTTCATATGGATAAAACAATAATCCAATTTGATTATCTAAAGTAAACCCTTGCTTAAGGCCAGGGTTTCATCATTTATTTCTTAAGCATTCATTAATTTGCTCAAGGGTTACTTTGTAGAAGCCGATTTATTTTCACATTTCAATGGATCGATTCCTGCATCACATAGGCAAAATCATTGGTACAAATCACAGTTTTTCATCTTGAGAATTTACAGTATACAACATGCAAACATTATTGCAATTGCACGATTTAAAATAACTAATGTATATCTTTAATATAAGTCATTGATTCAACAAAACAAATATAAGATGACCTAAAAGAAACATAGAATTAAGATTGTTTTTTTTTTGCTTCGCTTTCGTAAGTTATGATATGAAGTTATTTGGATTTATTTAAATTTATTAAACTTGCACCAAACTTATATTAGATTTGAACTAATATAAATTCATTTGGAATCAATTTTTTTTACAAGTTTCATTATAGCTACAACGTCTTACTCTCGTGATATGAATATGGTAAAAAGAATAAGTTGAATCATACAAAGTCTTACTAACATACATCAACTATAATAAGCTTAGAAACCGGTATACAATATAGGGAACAAATTCAAAACTGAAAGTTATTGTATTCGGTACCATTATCTTAATCACTATAGCACAACATCTGTCAATTTGTTATTATATCTTGCATAATTTGTGTTCAGTTTTGTTTAGTATTCATCTGTATACTTTTGTCATGAGATATAAACACGTAAGACGATAAATGTTGGTTAAAGTAATGATGCGGGAGCAAGTAACGTCCCATTGAGTGAAGCTAGTGATGAACTTCTTTTGGCTAACTCGGTGAGTCCTACTTGTGATTATGTTAGTCCTTTGGGTCCAAGTTATGTCACTTTACTTACTTGGGCGTGAGCCAATTTTCTAACGGAACAGTTTTCCAATGCCATTTTGTTCGTCATAACTTCTTGGTTAATACATATTTTTGAGTCATTCAACATTGGCGTGCAAAAATTTTTCGTGATCTTTCCAATGACACCTCTTGGAGCATCAGGAGACAAGCGTGGAAGAAGTCACAGTCCGAACAACCCACGCCTATCACATTAATCCGGAATTGCCTAGTTTTTTATTTTTACATTGCATGCTTAGTGAGAGTTACGAGTTAGGTGCAATTTCCCTAGTTATGCCACATTTAATTTCTTATGCTCTTTTATTGTTCCATAGTGTTTGTAAGCCTATAAATAAAGGCTAGCTTAGATGTAATGAATCATCAAGAAATTGAATTCGAAAAACAAACACATTTGAAGTTCATTGCCGAACCTTCATCGTAGAATTGATAGGTTTTCAATTCTTTGGTGGATTTACTAATTGTGATTAGTTATCGACTGTTTTACTTAAAGCGGGGTAGTCTTGGGTATAAACAACCCAGTTTATACAAGTTCAGGTCGTTCTTGTGCATCCATATTACTTATTTTCTGTTCTAAACACATAAAAACAACTAAACACAAAACCAGCTCTTATAATCTTATTGTAAAGTTCTTATATTACTATAACGCTTCCGGATTCCGCATCATTTGGTATCAGAGCTTCGGCTCTTGATTCTCACCAATCAAGCGATCATGGCAAGTGAAGAAGAGAATGCGAGGAGAGACCGTGAGATTTCTGCTCTTACGGAACAAATGAATGCTTTGAGGGAATTAATCACACAAATTCCTCAACAAATACAACAACAACAACAACAACAATAACAAACACGTCGTGGAGCCTATCGAATTCCCATGTTCGAGCCTCACAAGAATGACGAATTGGAAATGAATGAATTTCCAGAATTCAAAGGAGGGACTGATCCCGAAGAGTATTTGGAGTGGGAACATCAAATTGAGCGTATGTTTGAGTTCAAGGAGTATGATGATGAGAAGAGTTGCAAGTATGCTATTCTGAAATTTTCAAAAAATGCTTCCTTGTGGTACGAAAATTTGAAGGCTCAATGTGTGCGTGATGGGAAAGGCAAAATCAGTTCATGGGAGAGTTTGAAACGAAAGCTACACAAGAGGTATGTTCCTAGAGGTTATAAAAACAAGAGTTATATCGTAGATCTTCTGATTTAGTGCAAGGGTCTATGAATGTTGCTGATTATATTGGTGAATTTGAGAAAATTGCTTTGATGTGTGATGTTAATGAACTAGAAGAGCAAAAGATGGCACGTTTTCTAAAGGGTTTGAATCGAAACATTGCTAACACTGTTGAATTGCAATCGTTTGATTTATTTGATGAATTGTGCACTTTATCTCTGAAAATTGAGAAGCAACAAAAGTCTTACAAGGTGTCTAGTATTCCTAGCAAGACATGGCCTAAAGGGGACTCTAGCTCTTCTAGCAAAGCTGATGCTCAATCAAATGCAACAAATTCTAGGGTGCCGATGAAACAAACAGATTCTACTCCTCAAACTGTAAAGGAGAAGGATTTGAACTAAGTTCGTTGTTTCAAATGTCAAGGAGTTGGACATTATCAAAAGGACTGTCCTAACAAGCGCATTGTTACATTAAGAGAGGCTCAAGATGTTCTTGTGGGTGCTCTTGAAGATGCATATGATGAATCTGATGGGGAGGACTGTTTTGATGAAGAAGATGGTGAAACCTTCACTTTTGATGCTCCAACAAATGAGAGAACTTTGGTAGTGCGACGTTCATTACAAATCAAGAATGCTCCTATCGAATCTGCCCAACGCGAAGAAATCTTTCACACCCGATGTCATGTGAAAGGTAAGCTTTGCAATGTTATTATTGATGAAGGAAGTTGTACAAATGTTGCCTCTACAGAATTGTTGAAGTAATTGAGTTTAATTTAGCCACTCAACCTCATCCAAAACCATACTCACTTTTCTGGTTGAATGATGGAAATGAAGTGAAAGTGTCCAAGCGTGCTCTTGTGAATTTTTCTATGGGTCCTTATGAAGATGAAGTCCTTTGTGATGTAGTTCCTGTGGATGAATGTCACCTATTATTCGGTCGTCCTTGGGAGTCAGACCTTGATGCTACACATAAGGGTCGTTCGAATGTGTATCACTTCAAGTTCAAAGGCAAGAAAATCAAGTTGAATCCTATGCCTCCAAAAGATGTGCGTTCCATATCGAGTAAGCTACCCAATCTCACTATTTTTGCTACTGCCCGTGATGTTGATAATGTGATGAATGAGGGTCAAAGTGTAACACCCCGTAATTTTGGGATAGTTAATCACTCTCCTAAATCTCCTATAAGTAATCTTGATTATGGAATAGACCATACCATTAAGTTTTTTGAGGAGGTCTTACTTATGAAATGTTCGATTACATTCTCAATCCAATGTCGTTTTGAAAACTTTCTTAATCGTGAAGAAACGTTTTCTTAGTCGCTAAGTAATCTCTTAACACAAATCCGGAACAAAACTGTGACTCTACCATTGTATCAATTGAGGAGCTTTTCCTAAAAAATAAGAGGTTTAATACCACAAGTTACAAGTCCATTCTCAACTTGTACAATCTCAATCTACACAATTTTAGAAGTTTGTGTGTAGTGTCGGGACTAAAAACTGATCCTATTTTGGAAGCACGAGGTGCGGGGAGTACATATTAATCCTAGACGATCATACCTCTTGTTGATACTTAATTGGACCCCAAATTTGATGCTTAGTCGACCAAATCCAAGCCTTAGAACGAGCCACCGAGCTACTTATTGCTTGCTTGCCGTTAAAATGACCTGCAACAGCTCCATCTTCAACATCATTTTTCTCATTCTTCTCTCATCCAAAAATGGCGAAACAAAATCCTAAACTGAACTACTCTTTTTTAGCTACAATGTCACAGAAGACATCAAGCCCAAATTTTTTCAATATGATCTCTTTATAAGCTTTACAAGTTCAGGTGTCTTTCTGAACTTGTTTCTGAACCAGCTTTGGTATATTGGTCATATCTCCTATGCTTGGTAAGATCATTACTTAAATTTTGTTTCTATTTACTCTTGAGATCTTTAAGAAGAAATTACAATTGGTTAATTTCATTTTCATTATGATTTAGTTGTCCAAATCATGTCCTGAAGTAAACCCTTGTTTCGTTGTTCTTCATGTGAGTATCATGAACATAGGGTGTTTGTAATTTGATCATAACAGCCTCATTTCTTCGTGTATTTAATTGAAAAATAACTTTAAATTGAACTTCAGTTAAAGCTCTTGATTTTAGGCTTTTGTAATGCTTGAAAACCTGTGGTTATGATCATCTTATAGTTCCTAGAAGGTGGATGCGCATTTAGTACTCTGTTTTGGAGCAGTTGTGGTATTTGGGCTATAAATCCTTTGATTGTTCATGAAAGTTAACGTTTGATGTGTTGAAATACTCCTAAGAAGCAATGTTACAAGTTGCAGTTGGTTTTGTGTCTAAAAGGTTAGAAATTCATTACCAATTATCGTCTAAACACCAGTCATGTATTCTGAAGCATGAATAGTGGGTAGCCAATTGTTATATTGGATTTGGACAAGTTATACTTAGTCTCTTTGGGAGATTTTTGAGGAGTAAAATGATATTGCGTAGTTATTTGATGTCCCATGCTTACATGTTTCGTTGGAGGATGACGTATGGAGGTTTTGGATGTTTGATTCGCAGTTTGGAGCTGTTCGGGATAATTAAGAGCTTTGTGAATTTAAAGAGGTTCAGTTTGCCGATTGTGAGAAAGATTATTAAGGAAAAGTTAAGCGTGTCTGGTAAGAACGTTAACCCCTCTTGAGCTCGAGCATGTTTTCATATACCTTTTGGTGATCCGACTTTCAGTTCATGTCATCTATATTGCAATTGACATATACTCTTATCGTTTCTAAATTTTATGAAGTCGGATAGTTCAAATTCAACCAAATGAGATGGGGCTCGACTAGAGCTGGCAAAAGTTCGTGTTCCTGTCGTGTTCGTGTCCGTGTCAAAGATAAACGTGTTGTAAAACCCTTGACACTAACCCGACCTGATTATTAAACGTGTCGATAACCCTTGACACTAACCCGACCTGTTTATTAAACGTGTAACACGTTAACAACCCGCCTAACCCGTTAAAACAAAAGGTTCGTAATTATAACATTTTATTAAAGAAAAAATGTAGAATTGTGGCTATTGTGTCTATGTAACTCCCCATTCATAATAAAGATTAGTTTAGAATGGAGTAATTTTGCGCACTTTGATTATTTGAGTTTTGATTTGGGCTCTATACTGATTAAAAAGTCAAGGAGGTCATACCAGTTAACACGACTAGCATATCAAATATAAATAAACGGGTAAATTCGTGTTTGTTTCGTGTCAAAATTTTCAACACTAACCCAACCCATTTAGTTAATCGTGTTACACGTGTTGACCCGTTTAATTAAACGGGTCGAAGACTCTAAACACTAACCCGCTACTTTCGTGTGCGGTTCGTGTCGTGTTGTCGTGTCGTGTCAGCTTTTGCCGGCTCTAGGCTCGACCCCTCCTTTATATATTCGATCTTTGTACTCGTCTTTGTTTGATATTTGGCTTTGGCTTGAGTTGTCATATGAGATAGATTCTATGAATGAAATAATGTATCTAAGATGGATAAAATGGCCTTGTTGAATAATGTTACATCACAATCCGCTAGAGCAGGCGTGACCAATGGTGTCCGTCGGGGAATTACTAAAACACCTCTGATCAAGGTGGAATTATAGGCTGGGTATGCTACCACTCGCCTATTAGACTTCCTCCTAAAAGGGTTACATCCTACTGGCTCTCTAGTGAGGGGTGTGCACACTCGGGTCTATACGGGGGTTCGGTGAGCTCTAGTCGCGTGTTGGGGTAGGACCCAATCACGAAACCGAACTTATAATTGTTGATATATATATTGAACTGATTGAATCTCAGCCTTGAGCTTTTGTTGTAATTCTGTACTTGGCTTTCTTTGACTAAGCGTTGCTTGATTAGCTACGCGCCATGAAGGCGCGTATCTTCTTTTCCTTATTGTTCTACATGCTTTTGAGTTCTTACTCAACCTTTGATGACGTTCTATGTTTGGGTTTGTCCCTACCCTATTTTGGGGCTTGTATCATTCTCTGATGATACAGTTGGCAGGTCTATTTGAAGTGAATTGTTGCATGGACGTTTGTGCATATCATGGAGTTAGCTTGGAATATATGATACTACGGTTGAGTCACTTTAACCAGTTGTAATTGTCATCTCAGTTGTGATTAGGTTTTGTAAACTTGGCTTCACTCTTCCGCTGTCAACTTGTTATTATTTATATAAATAAGTTGGTTTAAATTTACGAGTGTTTTCCAATGCCATTTTGTTTCCGTCATAACTTCTTGGTTACTGCGTATTTTTGAGTCATTCAACATTGGCGTGCAATAAATTTTCGTGATCTTTCCAATGACACCTCTTGGAGCATCAGGAGACAAGCGTGGAAGAAGTTACAGTCCCTACAACCCACGCCTATCACAGTAATTCGGAATTGCCTAGTTTTTTGTTTTTACATTGCATGCTTAGTGAGAGTTACGAGTTAGGTGCAATTTCCCTAGTTATGCCAGATTTCTTATGCTCTTTTATTGTTTCATAGTTTTTGTAAACCTATTAATAAAGGCAAGCTCAGTTGTAATGAATCATCTTGAAATTGAATTAGAAAAACAAACACATTTGAATTTCATTGCCGTACCTTCATCGTAGAATTGATAGGTTTTCAATTCTTTGGTTGATTTACTAATTGTGATTAGTTATCGACTGTTTATTATTTAAGGCAGGGTAGTCTTGGGTATAAACAACCGAGTTTGTACAAGTTCAGGTCGTTCTTGTGCATCCATATCACTTATTTTCTGTTTTAAACACATAAAAACAACTAAACACAAAACCAGCTCTTATAATCTTATTGTGAAGTTCTTAGAGTACTATAACGCTTCCGGATTCCGCATCAAGTAAGTAATGAAAGTAAATGGTTATATGAAAAGAGTTAATTTATTAGCTAGAACATTAATGTCATGTAAGTATATAGTGGGAGATTTTTGAAAAATGAATTAATCAGTATTTCTAGATGAATGGTAACTTTATTTCGTTATTATCTTTAAAAAAAATTTATTTAACTACAATAATTATAATGATTTGGGTAATGAAAAGTGCCTATATAATATTAAATATTGTTAATGTCACCGTGCAACACACGGGCTTCAAACTAGTTTTTCTAATATAAGTCGTTTAAGGGTTTGGCACAACAATTAAGAAAGTTTTAATGAGCCTTTCCCCTTTAATGACTCAAGTAATAATTGCCATGAAAATACTCAAGTAACAATGTTTATATACCGGATTCATGGTATTGAAAAGATATACAAAGAGATGAGAAGTTGTCTATGGAAGAGAAATTAATGACGAGACATGGGGAGTATAAGCCTTTATTGAAAAAAATTGGGAATCACATGAGGGAGGTCAGGGGGAGGTGAGAACGTCAAATAAAAAAAAATTGTGAAATTTGCTAAAACGACTTATATTAAAAAATGGAGGGAGTAACGAAGTTAGAAGACAAAATCCGAGCCCAATGAATGCACATTGTGTCCTGAAGACAATTTGTCCCCTCTAACGGTACCCTAGGTTTGTAGACAATTGTCTCGCAGGATGGAACGGATTACCTTTATTGTATAGAGGTTCTTCGAATACAAGAAATTAGCGAACTCCACTGCGTTTGACAATCACGCAAAAGAAGAAAGCTTTTGGGAGGATGAATGATGAGATTTTGATTTTTTGGATGATTCTAAAATGTGCAACATCATGTCCTATTATAAATAAGAGGGGTTCAAATGAAAAATTAGTTATTGGAAGTTATTTGATTTTGTTTGATGGAGTGAAAGTACATGCCCCTTAGAGTGAAATATATAGCATGTCTTTTGACATAAGGTACAATGTATTACCATGTCTCTTGATACAACATACATTGTATCCAATGTATTCAATGTATCTTCTCATTCATATACTAGGACGTTTTTATTTTATAATAAAAAATTTCAACAATCCCCCACATAAATGAGAAATTCCCCATTCACCAAACAAAATCAGCTCAATCCCCTACATGAATGAGGAATTACCTAACCTTTTCATTTGAAAAAAAAAAGAAATGCAAATGCAATGTGTGGTGATAGAGAGAAGAGCAAGAGCATCGGGATAAGTAGTTGTTACACTTTGAACTTTCCCTAGTGAAATCTATCGGATTTACTCGGTCAATCGGTGGACAAGTGAGCCTTGAATCGTCGACCTTTAGTGTAAACCAGGCCAAGACAATAGAAAACACACAATTGTTCTTTGAACACCGTTGGTTCTCATTGTTGTGTTCGTTTCGGCCATGAACACCGCCTGGTTTCATGAGTGCTTTGAGAATTAGGCCTACAAAATTCTCATTAAAGCGGCCACCACTTCACACCCACATCGGTAATTTCCACAAGGATGAATTCGTTCTCCCATCTGAACTCATCATATTTTTTAGAAATTATTAAAAGCAAATGCTTACCCGCAACTTGGCACTGCCATTGGGAATGGGTAGATATTATTTGACAGAGTGTCACATGTCACTCATAACTTAGTTTTCCCTTTGAACCTAGATCATGGGATCTCCAATCAACTAGGTAGGGTTACCCTTATGTTGACTTTTTGACAGGCCTTAGACCCATTCCTCTAGACGAACTTTCGACGAAATCTCTAGTTAAACCTTTTGTTAATGGATCTGTTATGTTACTCTTTGACTACTTCACAGAATCAATGGTTATAATGCCACTAGAGATTAATTGTCGAACTGAGTCATGTCTCTGACGAAGAATGTGTCGAGACTTACCATTGGCCGCTTGACTATCACAATGAATACACACACCAGGTACTGGCTTAGGCCAATTAGGAATATCCTCTACGAAATCTCGAAGCCATTCAGCTTCTTCACCTGCTTTATCCAAAGCTATGAACTCGAATTACATGGTAGACCTTGCTATGCAACTTTGTTTCGACGACTTCCATGAAATGGAGCCTCCACCAAGTATGAACACATATCCACTTGTAGACTTAGTGTCACTTGAGCCAATGATCTAATTTGCATCACTATATCCCTCCGGAATTGCGGGATAGTTCGTGTAATGCAAGCCATAACCTTGTGTAAATTTCAAATAACCCAAAACTCGTTTCATGGCTTTCCAATGGTATTCATTTGGGTTACTTGTATAGCGACGAAGTACACTGACTGATAGCACTATATCTGGTCTGGTGCAGTTCATGACGTACATTAAACTGTCTAACACGCTTGCATATTCCTTTTGGTCAACACTATCACCCTTATGCTTCTTGAGATGTAGATTGATATCAACTGGGGTCTTGACGGGCTGAATTCCCATAGTTTTGTACTTCTCAAGAATCTTACCAATGTAGTGAGATTGTGAGAAAGCAAATCCATCAGATGTTTTATGAATCTTAATTCCCTATATAACATCTGCAATTCCCATACCTTTCATCTCAAACTTACTGGTAAGCGAGCGTTTTGTAGCATTAATGACTTCATTATTGCTACCCAGAATTAAAATGTCGTCTACATACAAGCAAACAATGACATAACTACTGGAATTGCTCAGACACATTTATCACACTCATTAATTTTAAAGTCATTTGACAACATTACTTGATCAAATTTTGCATGCCATTGTTTCGGAGCTTGTTTTAAGCCATAAAGTGACTTGACAAGACCACAAACTTTCTTTTCTTGTTCTGGGACAACGAAATCCTCTGGTTGTTCCATGTAAATTTCTTCTGCTTTATCCCATTGAGGAATGATGTTTTTAAATCCATTTGATGTATCTCCAGCCCATTTATTGCTGCTAAGGCAACCAACATCCTTATCGATGTAATTCTAGTGACTGGTGAGTAAGTGTCAAAGTAATCGAAACCTTCTTGTGGTCGATAACCTTTAGCCACTAACATTGACTTGTATTTATCAATTGAGCCATCCGGTTTTTAATTTCCTCTTGAAAATCCATTTACTTCCTAACGGCTTATTACCGAGTGGGAGATCAACTAATTCCCAAGTGCAATTAGATAAGATGGACTCAATTTCACTACTGACTGATTCTTCCCAAAACGGGGCTTCCGGGGACGACATAGCCTCTTTAAGATTCTGAGGCTCGTTCTCTAACAAGAATGTTGTTAGAAAACTCGGACCAAAGGATGTGGTAGTCCTCTGTCTTTTACTACGCCTAGGTTCATCTTGCATCGGATTACTAGTAGTGTTGGTATCACGAGATCTCTTATTCGTATCAACGGTTTCATTTCCAATCTTATGGATATATATCCTCAAAGAAGGAAACGTCTCTCGATTCAATGATTGTATTGACATGAATGTCCCGAGATCTCTAACTTGTGAACAAGAAAATGGTATGCACTATTATTAATTAAGAGAATATCCTATGAAGACATAATCAACAGTTTTGGGTCCAATTTCAACCCTCTTAGGTTTAGGAACCACAACCTTAGCCAAACACCCCCACACTTTAAGGGCCCGTTCGGTATCACTGCCGTTTTCAGTTTTTGTTTTTTTTTACGTAAAAAATTTCGTGAAATAAGTTGCAAAATTAACTTTAAATTGTTTGGTTCCATATTATTCATATAGACAATGAAAACTGAAAACCACTTTTTTCTGATTTTCAAAAACGGGAATTTAGTTTTCAAAAAAACAGAAAATTGAAAACAGAAAACGATATCAAACACACCCTTAGTTCAAGTTAGGTTTTCTTCCTTTCCATATCTCATATGGAATGTTTTGTGTGTTCTTATGCGCAAATGATATGGTACCCCCCGCGTGCAAATTAGAACTGAGCTAAAAAAAAAAATTTTGGGCCTTTTTATTCTGCTGGACTACTGGTTTAGTTTTGGCCCAATGACAATACAATACAATACACAACCTCCTTCTTCCTCCTCTCACCAATCTTCCCGTTCCCCCACTCTACCACCTCCCCACCATCACCTCCACACAACACACTATACCTGCCTGCGCCGGCGCCACCACCGTGATCATTGTTCGGATTCAGCATCTTCCCTTCCACCACACCTCCTTTCGACAGTCCCCATCGATCCCTCTTGCCTCCCCCTTCTTTCCCATTCGCTCAACAACCCCTTATTGACGTTCGCCGGCCACCGCCTCTCATTTATGACCGTTTTTTATGGTGAAGGTCAGTGGCAGTGGCGGTGATTGGGTTGTGCGGCGCCCGCAAAAAATGGTTTGAGGTTTGAATGGTTATTGAACTAACCGAAGTTGGATCGTTGAAAACTCAGAGTCGCCACCCTGTCTTTACCCCGACAAGGAAGGGTTTCGAAACAAGTTTAAAAAGCACAAGTTCGAAAACAAATGAAAGAATTTTACGGAAAACCTCTCTAAAACCAAAAATGACTCCATACGCCCTAAGGCAAAATTCCGTTTTATTATATTTACCAAACGGTTTGGAAAACTGGTCTGCGAAATAGAGAAAAAAGGTTCGGGGCCTTAGTTAAGGGGTGCGAACATTTGGAACTCGTCTCCCCTTCCGTCATAAGGGCGGGCACTTACTAATACATCATATCCTTCTAAAGATTCTCAGTGAATTGATTACGTTAAGATCCATATAAACAAGTAGAAATAGAAAAGCATATATATTCACATTGTCATTCACATGCAAGAGTTTAGAAAAAGAATTTACAAAAGATTTCCCGAGTCTTTTGGGTACGGACTTGGGGGGGTTTGAGCACCAAAGTTGCCCTACGTACCTTTCATCGTGGGATTGGAATCCGCTCGAGGATCAAAACCCTACGTAGTTCTGACGGGCAGCCCCACGACAACGGCCTTTTCCACTGGGGGGTAGCGGTTAATATCCGCGAGGGTGGATGGATGAATCCACATGGTAGATATCATTCCACTGGGGAAATGATCGGGTTGATTCCACTGGGGATATCACCAATGTGGGGCTAGAGATGGGTTTTACTTCGCTTGGAAGTGGTAGAAAGTCGTTTCATTCAAAGTCGTACTATTGAGAGACTTTATAGATGACTCACTTTAGAGTCAAGTCGATCCACGTAGAATAGAGCAAGGTATATTCCGCTTGCATCTATGTGTCTCTTGTCGAGACGGCGATCGCCATGATCACCATGCCTCCTGAACCAGGCATGCCTCCTGAACGAGGTCTTAAAGTAGATGACTCGACCTCTCTAAGGCGAGTTTAAAGATTAGACCTCTCAATAGTTTGACTAAGGTTGAATTGACTATCGTGGGGAGATTTAATGGAAAATGGATTGGGTTGTGTGTTTGGGCTCGGTGGAATTGGCCGTATCGTTAGAGCTGCCCGTGTAGGCCCTACAACAATATAAGGAAAATAAATCGCCGATTCGATTACGTTCGATCAAGTGGTGTTCCACTGGGGTGTTGGTGGAATAGATGGTAGAGGTGAATGTAGATCGACCTCATGATAGCTGGCAATCGGGCGGGTCGGGTCGGTTTCGGGTCGGGTCGAGGCGGGTCGGGTCATATCGGGTTCGGGTCTTGACGGGTCGAGATGAACTTTCGGGTCGGGTCGGTTTTGACTTGGGTCGCTTTCGGTTCGGGTCATGTCGGGTAAATTTTGTGTCGGGTCGGGTCGGTTTTGGGTCGGGTCATAATCGGGTTTAGCTACTGATGGTTATTAATCTGTGTCATTTCAAGTTTTGGTTAATATTTTTTGGTTTTTTGGCATGATTAGGGGAATTAATTTAGTTAGTAAGTTAAAACCATCAATATGCATACTAAATTGTTTTAATTTGGATCATTATTAAGCTTAATTATTATCGGGTCATCAAACGAGTCGGGTCATTGCCAGATAACGGGTCATTACGGGTCGGGTCGGTTCATTGTCGGGTTGGACATTATCGGGTTGTATCGGGTCATGGGTCGTTGCCGGGTCGGGTCGAGTCGGGTTCGGGTGATCACAATTTCGGGTCCAATCGGGTCGGGTTTTCGGGTGAGTCGGGTCGGGTCGCTCGGGTCGGGTCAAGGTTGCCAGCTCTAATCGCGCATAAGCGAATTGGCAATCCTTGCCTAGTGTTGGGGTAGGGCCCCGTCCAAAGTCCATACAAGAACGGGAAAGAAAACTTTACATGCAAAACACATCGAAGAAAGTTCATTTACTTCCATGTACAAAAAGTTTTGGAAAAAGAAATGAATTTCTTAAAACGTTGAGAAAAAGAGAGAAAACGACTTTAATTAGAAAAACTAAGAAAAGAACGTTTGAAAACAAACAAGAAAACAATTTTAGGGGTTTTTGGTTTTATTAATTACATTATTTACATAAGGGGGTCGATTTTAGTCCTTATTGACTTTAATTGACTCGGGTTGACTTCGGTTGACTTGCACCTATTTGCAAAGTTGACTTTAGACGACTTTTAGGTAGATTTGGGTTTGACTTGGGTAGACATTGACATTGGTAGATTTGGGTAGACATTTGGCATTGGTAGGCTTGGATAGACGTGTTTGACTTTAGTTGACTTTAGTTGACTTTGGTTGACTTTTGGTTGACTTTTGGTTGACTTTGGTTGACTTTTGGTTGACTTTGAGTAATTGGTTGGATTTTAGTAGACTTTGGTAGACTTGGTTGTAATTGAATTGGTTTAGACGACGGTTGACTTTCATTGACTTGATCTCGATTGACTTGACTTAGGTAGACTCAACTTATGTAAACTTGACTTAGATTCACCTAGACTTCTTTCTAAGTGTTTTAAAGTCATCAAACAAATGGATTGATCAATTAAACACCCTATTAAGTCTAATTGTTTTTATAAATTGGGTTGAGTAGACTCCTAATTAAGTCTAAATCGATTTTAACATTTTGACATCTCAATGAGGTGAACTAATTAGACTCCCTATTAAGTCTAACCATTTAATTAATTAAGACAATTAATTTGGGTGAAAAACTTGTCATTTTCAACCCCAAAAACAGAAAATTGATGGAAATTGAATGGTTTGAAAGATCAAATCAAATCTTCAAATTTTTCTGGGTTGAGGGTGGGTTCATGAACATCTTGGGATCACACATGAATTTTTTCATGACCCCAAAAGTCCATTTACTCACAAAACAAATTTAAGGTTGAAATTCGGATTTCTGAGCAAAACAGGATCTGTTTTCAAAAAATCATAGCTGTTGATAGAGACATGACAAAATTTTGAACCTTAGCTTTCTGGAAACTTGGGAGTCTGATATTCAACTTTTGTGAAGGAGACATACCCAGAAAAGGTCGTTTTCAACTCGAAAAACCTCGTTGAATACAACTGGTCGGAGCAGGGACCAGTTTTGAGTCATTTTATTGCAAAATCATCATATATAATCTGGTTTGAGTTTGGATCTGAAATTTTGCAGGGTTGCATTTAAGACCCCAAAGAAGCATTGTTTATAAAATCATGAATTTTACCAAAAGGGAAGATTTTATACGGATTTTGGAAGTCAGACTGAAAAACAGTTTTCAGAGAACAAAAAATCGGATTGAGTTGTAGATAGTTTTTGTACATGGAAATAATTGTAGAAAAATTTGTGAAAAATATCAAATCACCACAAAAGGTCAATAAAACAGTAGACATAAGAAAAATCACCAATGGGCACTCCACTCCTAAAACTCTCTCATCTAATGTTCCCCTCAGTAAAGGGAACGGCCACAAAAGGCCCTAGAGGCAAGCTTACGAATCCATACGGCTCAATAAACACGTATTTCATCGTTACCGACCAAGGCTCAACAAAGAAAAACGTTAGTAAGGTATTTGAGATAAAATAAATGAAATGAAATTACAATAAAAAGAAGAAGGGAAGAAGAAATACTACCTTTTGAGATCAATGGTTGCAAATCCACCAATGCTAAGGTATTAAAAAGATTTTAATTTAGATGAGATTGATTTTATTTAGTTATAATCTAAGTGATACTAATGCTATTCATTTATTAGATTGAATTAGAATTAAAGTGGAGGCTTGATGTGGAAGTAAATAAGAGAAAATGAATGAAAGTAGGAGTAAATGCAATGAACAAATACTCTTCTTCTCTCTCTCTCTTTGGCCGGCTCTCTCTCTTGCTCTCTCTCTCTCTTTTTTTTGTTTTGTTTGTGAGTAATGAATGTGTGTGTGGGTGTGTGAATTAGGGTTTGCTTAAGTATCAAAAGGAGAGTAAAAATGAGTGAATGTGAGTGAATGTGAGAGATAAATATCTCATTAAATTAAGCAAACACAAAAAAAAAAAAAAACTTGCTCATTAAGCCTCACTTGGCCGGCCAAAACCATGCCAACACACCAAAAAAATTTGTCATTTTGCTCTTGTAAGGAAGGAGAGAATCAATGAGTCATCATTTCAAATTTTAATCAAAAATCAAATAGTTAGCATATTGTTAGCATCTTGTTAGTGTAAATGTGAGTGACATGGGCATGACATGTAAAAAATGATGTCATTGCCTATGTGGTTTAGTAGTAAAAAAATTGGAATCGAGTTTGGCTCATCTCGGGCAAATTTACCTCGGTTTGCGCAAAAATGGAAACCGGGTGAATTAAATCAAATAAATAATGAAATTAGAATAAAAAATGAATAAATTCAATATTATTATTATTATTTACATGATTTTCGAAATTTATATAAATAATAAAAAAAAAAATGGTGGAATTGAAATTGTTGAGAAATCGTTTTATTTGCAAATAAACGAGTAGAAATGGGAGAATAGAAATGAATGGAATGAAATTGAATTAGAAATAGAATTAGAATTAGAAAATATAAATGGATTAATAAAAATGAAAATAAAACAGGTGAGACAAAATTTGGTGTCTACAAGTTGTTAATGGTGGATCGGTGGTGGAGAGAGGGGGAAGAGAGAGAAATTTATGTTCTGGGTTTGGTTTGGTTTTCTTTTAATTTTTTATTTTATTGCAATAATGGTTGGTTACCTACGTAATGATCATTTGTGCCTTTATAATGATTAAATTTACTAATGACCAATTTTGGTTAAATAATGGCGAGTTTTTCCTTGATAATGATTACGATTTTCTATTAGTCATAAGGTAATGATCAATTTTGTTAATGTAATTATCACGTTTTCTTAGAGTAATGATCACGTTTTCTTAGAGTAATGATCACGTTTGTGTATAGTAATGACCAAATTATATAAGAGTAATGACAATATTTGTGTATAATAATAATGACAAAGTTTTATAAGGATAATGACTATATTTCCTTATAGTAATGACCAAGCTCTATAATGAGTAATGACCATGTTTGTTTATAGTAATGACCAAGTTGTATAAGGGTAATGACCATATTTGTGTATAATAATGACCAAGTTGTATAAGAGTAATGATCGTTTTTGTCCATAGTAATGACCAAGTTCTATAGGGGTAATGATCGTGTTTGTCTATATTAATGATCAAGTTGTATACGTGTAATGACCGTATTTGTCAATAGTAATGACCAAGTTGTATAAGTGTAATGACCGTGTTTGTTTCTAGTAATGATCAAGTTCGATAAGGGTAATGACCGTGTTTGTGTATAGTAATGGCCAAGTTATGTAAGGGTAATGAGTAATGACCATGTTTGTGTATAGTAATGACCAAGTTATGTAAGAGTATTGACCATGTTTGTGTATATTAATGACCAAGTTGTATAAAAGTAATGATCGTATTTGTGATAACACAAAATATGCTAAATCTGAGTAATGGTCGAATTCAATAAAAGTAATGATCGTGTTATAATGAATCAATTTTTTAGAGGAAATATTATAGTGAATCATTACTCAGATTTACCATATTTCTGTATAGTAATGACCGGGTTATATAAGGTAATGACCGAGTTTTTGTACAATAATGACCATATTCTGTAAAGTGATGACCAAGTTGTATAATGTAATGACCGAGTTCTATAAGGTAATGACCGAGTTTCTGTACAGTAATGACCAAGTTTCTCTGTAAACTAAGTTTGATGAATTTTAAGTTGATAATAAATATTGATATATGGTAATGGTCGAAATTGTCTATATAATGGTGAACCTTGAGTTGATAAATGATAAGATTTGAATAAAGAATGATGTGTTTTATCCTAATATGATCACTACTTTAAAATTAATTAAAAAATGTTACCTTTTATTTTATTTTCTCCACCCATTTCTTCTCTCTCCTCGAATTCCCTACGCACCACCACATACTACTAGCCCCCCATAGTCTAAGCCACTCCACATGCTCCACCGCCTTCGATGAGTGTTCGCCGGAGCATCAAAAACGTTCGCCGGAGCAGCATAAGCGCGTTTGCGCCCCTTCTAGTGAAAAATTCGAGGAGAGAGAATTTTGAGTGAAATGAGAATATGAACTAGGAAGAGGGAAAATGAGTGTGGCAAGGGTGGCGGGATGAGCTCGCCGGAGGAAGGCGTGTACGGTGGTGGGTCATCGGAGTCAGGGGTGGTGGTAGGTGACGGTGGCGGCTGGGGGGTTGGGGTTGGTGGACTTGTCGGGCATGAAGGGAGTGGGAAGGGGAGGAGAGGGAAAGAGTTTGGGGGAGTGTTATTATGTAATTGAGGTCATATTATTTTATTTGGGCCGTATGTTAGAGATTGGGCCGCGACTTTTCTTATTGGGCCGAGCTGGCACAATTCCAATATGGCGCGGGGGGTACCATGCGCATGGTACCCCGGGGGTAGCATATACGGATTGCTTCTTATGGGGTACTCTGTTTAGTATGTGATTCACTGTTAAAATGGCTTCTCCCACATATTTTTCTGTAAACAGAACTATTGAGCAATGCGTTCATCATCTCATTCAAAGTTCGGTTCTTTCTTTCCGCAACTCCATTAAATTGGGGAGTAGCGGTCATTTGGTGAATAATACCACTTTCAAAAACAATGTTTTCAAAAGGATATTCATATTCACCAGCACTTTCGAAAACAATGCTCTTATAAAATGCCGCTTATATATATAGAAGATTTAGGGCCGTGTGGGAGATTTCGGGGGCCCTGGGCGAACTTCCAAAATGGGGCCCCTGATTTTTTTAATGCGGCCAGTATCGGAAATAAAGTTATTTTTTTAGAGATACTTTAAAAGTTATTTGTATACATAAAGGCGTAAAGCATGGTCACATTCACATATTTGCATATATCAAGAAATATACTCCCTCCGTCCCAGTTCAAACGCCCCATATTCCATTTTGGGACGTCCCACTTCAAACACCCCATCTATTTTGGGACATATTTATCTCTCCTACTTTTATTAAATTATTACATCCTCTCTCACATTATCTCTCTTACTCTTATTAAACCCCACATTCTCTCTCCTCCATTACCCTAATATTACCCCACTCCACTTATTATATCAATTTTTCTTATTCCACTACAAAAACGTCTTGGGGCGTTTGATCTGGGACGGAGGGAGTATTTGCTAACGTAAAAGGTATGCTACGGAAAAAATAAAAGAAAAAAGAAAGTTTAAGTATATCTAAACGGAAAACGGAGAAAATGATGTGTATAAATTAAAAATTTAAAATGGACATTAGAAAGCGTTGCTAAACGAGATGGTTGAAGGCAAATACGGAGCACATGAGAAGAAAGAAAAGCAGAAAAGGAGATAAAATGCTGCCACTAGGAATCGAAACCGCAGCCACCTGTATCAGGTACCTTAGTCTTACCCACTAGGCTGACAGTAGTATGCATATTATAGTTAGAGCTTTAATTGTATTTATCTGTTTAATTGATGATTGATTAGATATTAGATTAGATTCTAATCAAATTTCAAAGGATTTAATACAAAATCAATTTATTAGTTTTTTAAGTTCTCAACCACTAAATTTAAGTCAAATTTGAATTTGATATACAACACACTCTAATCTATTTTTCAAAAACAGAACTTAGCAAAGCTGAAAACTAGAAAACCAAAAACGTATCAAACAGCCATTTATTTATCTATATCTATATAATAATATTAATAGGCTAACATTTACAAATTCGCTAATCCTACGTGTCATCCCTATATGCGTTTGAGTAAGTTTTCAGCGGTAAAAACCAAGGTCATACCTAATGTCTCACTTTAATTGTCGTAAAGATATTAAATTTGAGAGGTAGTGGAAGAGCCAGACTTCAATTATCAAAACAAAACAAAAAAAAAATATTAAATCAACTTATTTATTTGAATTAATTATAAAGAATTTTTCATCTTCCACAATACATCTAAAAAGTTTTAATTGAATTTTATGATTAATTTGAAAGTTTTTTTAGTGATGATAATCAATATAGAGACTTTTGGCCGTTGGTTTTCCAAGTTTTTTGTAACATGCTAATTCGACATACTATATATACTTTGGTCTTTGCTTGATTTAGCATACAAAAAAATATGTGTTTCACCATTTGTTTTTTTAAAAGTTGTCAAAATAATGAAAACTTTGGTGGGGAAGAAAAGTGTTGCAGAAAAGGGATTCTCATATGCTACAATATAGGAGGGTGTTGGTTTATATCAATTTTATGTACTCATATCATTGTTTGTACTCCCTCCATTTCTTTCATTTCTTTACAGAGAGAAAGTGGGGGAGTACCAAGGTGGAAGAGAGAGAAACTAATTAGGGAATGAAGGGTATCAATTAAAGAAAACTAATTAGATACTAATTACCTCCACCCACGCCCTTAATTAGCCACTACCATCACCCTTATCTACCCATCAACACCACCACCACCGCTCCCCCTATAGTCAGACCGACGCTGCCGTCGTCGGAACGACGACTCGAGACTGTTAGTCTGAACCAGATCTGATCTAGCCGCTCACGTCGCCTGAGCCGGTTTTAGCCATGAGTGCGACACCACGACAACAGCCACACAATCTCGCCGGAGCCACTAGATCGCTATAATCGCGCGTTATGTGAGATATGACGAGCGAGTTGTGGTGGTCGGCAATGAAGAGAGAGTTTAAGAGAGGAGAGAGAGAGAGATGATAGAGAAGATATGAAGAAGGTGAGATTTGGGGATGAATGAATGATGAAGATGGTGAGATTTGAGGATGAATGAATAATGAAGATGGGTGTTGATTTTGATATTGGGTGAATGGGGTTGAATGATGGTGAAGATAGGGCCGTTGATTTTGATATTGGGGAGGTGGGGGTGGTTTATGAAATGATGAAACTGTATTTGTGTGGTGGGTTAATAGAAGTAATTAGGATGGTATTTGGGTTAATTAGAGTAAGGGGTGCAATTAGAAAATTTGTTAGTAGAGTTAGTAAGGGCAATTTCGAAAGTTCATGTCACAAAATATGGTCCAAAATAGAAACGTAAAGAATTGAGTGAATTTGCCGAAAACGGAATACGTAAAGAAATGAAAGAAACGGAGGGAGTAATCCCATATTATTAGGATCCAAATCATAGTTATATCATATCACAGTATAACTATTATAATGGATCGCAATTGATCGATTTGGTCATTTATTTTTACGATTTGCAAGTGTTAAGTAATAAAATTTAAATATTGTAAGATTGTTTCATGCATCAACTATGAGATTATCGAAGGGCGAAAGTGACAATTTACCCCATACGCTTCTAATCAATGGTGCAATCTAGCAGTCAACTTCTAATTAAATGTGCAATCTAACACCATATGTTTTTATCATGAGCAATTTACCTCCTATGTTATTTTAAGTTTATTCTTTGTGATATAAGAATTTTCTAATTCCTCAAAATTTGAAAATGCAATAATTAATACACTAAATACTTTGTACTCAACTTTTGATGTAAATGTAGGTGTACATGCGTAAAAAATGTCGATAAAGGAGAGATTGTTGAAACGAGTTCAAAAGAGATCAAAAGTATCTTCATCCACATGATGGATTAGTAAACTGGTAGCGATAGAGTGTTGGAAATACTTATCAGCAGTACCATTATCCTCAATATGTAAATCACACATTGTTAACTAATGAGAATAACAATTTGAATTTGGTTAGGTTCGCTAAGTGGTACTCCAAATGATATGATTATATGATGATGAAAGTTTTTAAAAAAAATTGACAGTGGTAATGGCCGTTAGGCTAAACCCTAAAAATAATTCGAAAGGCAAACCTCTGGAGCATTTTTGAAATGCGGAAACCTTGACGGTATATCAGCAAAAGTTGGAAACTACATGGGTATTCTGAAAATATCTCTTTAAGATTTAGAATTGTTATATAATTATTGTGGTTGATTTAGGGATCGATTATTTGGCATGTTGAACAATAATTGGACCAAGTTCAGTTAGGGTCTGTATTCTATCAGGTTAAGTTCGGTCATTAAAAGCAAAAAAAATGTAATACACGAATTAGTTTTGGCCAAATAAATACAGCGGAAAAACTGGTAATAAACATTGACGATCAATTGAAATTGAGGTATCTCATAGTATATCCTTTAAATTCAACCAAGGAAAAGAGATATACTACTCTTATTCAAAAAGATTTTCCTATTTCTTTTTGCAGTTTTGACTTGTCATGTTCCGGACTACTTGTAGACTTAATGAAAGACCCGTTTGCTTTCAAATCAAGTAGAGTTGGTAGATTGCAATGCAGAATGAAATATTTACTAATTGGAAAATCAAGTATAAACTAGCTCCCAACAGGGCATCTCAAAACTGGAAAAAGAAACAGGAAAATCTCTTTGGGTAGGAGGGAGTAGAAGATATGTATAACAGTCCCGTGATTGTCACGGGCGCAAAAACTAGTTTTTAGTTAATTTTCAGTTGTGTTGTATTGTATGCATCTAAAAGCGTCGGTTAGTTACTTAAAAGTTGTTAGGCGTTGGTTGCTGAAATAAACCGGCGCTACAAACCCAAAATAATCCGCGCTCTCCTACTACCCACCACTATCCGACGCTAAGTGTTGTTTTCAGCGTCGCTACACAAAAACCACAAATGAAAAGAAATCAACTCCATCTTCATCCTCATCCTCATCCAATAATCGAACAATCAAGGTAACTTTTGGGGTTTGCTTTTCTTGGATTATTTTTAAGTGATTCGTTTTATTTCGTTTCACTGTTTGTTTTGCAGATTATAAAAATTTAATTTCGATCAAGAAAAGTGTCTTCATTTCTTGCAATGTGTTTTTTTTTTTTTTAAATTAAATTTTTGCGACAGATATGGGTTCATTAGTATCAATTTCTCTGTGAATTTTAACATACCGTCAGCTGTATAATTCGCCAATATTTTTATTGTAAATTTTATTTTTCGAACATTAGTTGAAATTGGATGATGTATTGGACTATGCGTAAGAGGGGTTGTTTGTACTAGATTTCGGAATCGTGTTAGAACATTGGAAGGTTGTTGAATGTTCTGAAATGCTAAGCTAGCACATTAGGTGGGCTGGTCTTAGTCATTGATCGTAAAAAGAGTTGGGCTTGGACATAATTTGGTGTCTGTTTTAGTAGAGGTGGGCTTGAACTTAAGGCGCGTATGCCTTGCATAAGAAAATGTCATGAATAAGTTTATTGAGTTGGAATGCTATCTTTGTCAGTTTTGTTAGTTGGTGAATGTGTTGTGATAATGTGATATTACATCGTGTTTGATACGTCCTCCTACTTTATACTTGTTTTTAGCATGTTTAACCAATTTGTGATCCGAAGATCGTTTGAAGGTAGTTCTTTTAGACTTCATTTGGTTGGCTCCATTGTAGTCTACATGTGTCCATGTGGTTAATGAGTGTGAGAGTTATATATGCTCCATATATGTGTGTTATTGAAAATATCAATATTATTCGACGTACATTTAGCTAACTACTATTGTTTCAGATTAATTTGATATTATTCGCATACAATCTCCTAATAAGCTAGTTTGTAAGAGTGTGAGGTTTAAGCAAAAGTTTGGTACGAGTGCAGGTAATTCCGTAATTTGCTAATAGCATAGTAAATTTTTGCAGTTCAAAGATAAGCCAAAGGACAGGTCTAAGGGGTACAAGAGGAAGAAAGAAAAGAGACAATAATAGGATTACTCAAACACAACTCATGAATATCGCCCAATGAAGATGGCGTGAGAAAGACTCCGTATTTCTTGTTCATTTCTGAGAGAATGCCTTGCTCTATATACAATATTGTAGCCTTGTTGATCACGGCTTTGTTGTGCCTAATTTCCTACTTTACAGGATTTCCTAGTGTGAACAAATAAACTAATAAGGAATACAAAGATATTTACCTAAATACAAATATAATACAAGAATATCCTAATACCCCCCCTCAAGTTGGAGCATGTAACGAAGTCATGCCCAACTTGCTCAACAAATCGTCAAAAGGCCCTTTGTTTAGAGCCTTGGTAAGAATGTCGGCGAGCTGGAGATCAGTGGAGACGAAGCTGGGGGCAATAGTACCGTCTTGAATAGAATCACGAACGGAATGACAGTCAACCTCAATGTGTTTGGTCCGTTCATGAAAAACAGGATTACGAGCAATATGAAGTGCAGCCTGGCTGTCACAGTGTAATTGAGCTGGCGTAGTAACAGGAACACCCAGAGTCGAAAGAATCTGCCTTAACCATTTGACCTCCCGGGTAGTATGAGACATGGCACGATACTCGGCCTCTGCGGAGGAATGTGAGACCGTAACTTGTTTCTTGGATTTCCATGATATCGGAGAATGACCAAGAAACACAATATACGCTGTAAGCGACCGACGACTCAGCGGGCAACTGGCCCAATCAGCATCACAATATGCAATGAGATCCAAAGAAGAATCAGAGCGGAGAAGTATACCACGACCAGGATCCCCTTTCAAGTACCGAACCACACGGAGAGCAGCCTCCCAATGCTCCGTCCGGGGAGCTTTCATAAATTGAGCGAGAATATTCACCACATAGGACAACTCAGGCCTAGTGTGAACAAGATAAACTAAGCGACCAACCAGGCGACGATAAGGAAGTGGATCGGTCAACACATCCCCGGTAGCTGTGGCCAACCGATGATTAGGCTCGACAGGCGTGGCAACTGGACGGGCCCCGAGAAGTCCAGTTTCACTCAAGATATCCAAAGCATACTTACGTTGGGAAAGAGAAATACCTGAAGCATTACGAGCAACCTCAATACCAAGAAAATACTTCAAAAGACCCAGATCTTTCATGTGAAAACACTCACTCAAGTAGCTTTTGAACCGAGTAATAGCCGAAGGGTCACTTCCGGTAATGACCAGATCATCAACATAAACAAGCACATGCAGGCGAACACCATCACGAAGAAAAGTGAATAAAGAATGATCGGAGATACATTGAGTGAATCCATACCGAACAAGCGCGGAAGCAAGTTTGGCGTACCAACACCGCGGGGCCTGTTTAAGTCCA
Organism: Spergularia bocconei; assembly: GCA_963457585.1. Lineage (NCBI taxonomy): Eukaryota > Viridiplantae > Streptophyta > Magnoliopsida > Caryophyllales > Caryophyllaceae > Spergularia > Spergularia bocconei. The sequence continues at coordinate 4,059,075 of OY734947.1, read as the reverse complement.
TAAAGTGATTTGCGTAACCGACAGACCTTACCAGAAACAGCGTGTTGAAAACCAGGAGGAAACCACATATAAACCTCCTCGGAAAGATCACCGTGTAAAAAAGCATTGTGGACATCCATCTGGTGTAGCTCCCAACCGCGAACTGCAGCCACAGCTAACAAGGTACGAACAGTAACCATTTTTACCGTTGGAGCAAAAGTTTCCGTGTAGTCGACACCCTCAACCTGACGATCTCCTCGTATGACCAAGCGTGCTTTGTAACGCTCAATTGTCCCATCCGACTTGTATTTGATACGAAAAACCCACATACAATCGATAGCCTTCTTCCCCGGAGGAAGAGTTTCCACGGTCCAAGTATTATTTTTCTCCAATGCCGACACCTCTTCGGCCATAGCCTGTCGCCACCGAGCATCACCCATGGCCTCACGAAAGGTACTGGGCTCCTTACCACGAGATATTGCTGCAAGAAAACAACGATGTTTCTCCGAAAAACGAGTATAGCTAACAAAATGTGCAATAGGGTAGGGCGTACCTGAGACGGAGACAGAAAGGGCTGAGCGCGGAGTACACTTGTCCTTAAGAGTTACAAAGTCCTTTAACCGAACATTCTCAAATTTCGCGCGATGACCACGACCCAACAACTCCCCCTCCTTCGTCGCCGTCCCAACCTCGTCAGCCGTGGGTTCACCTTCCGTCGAACCCTCTGCCCCTGCTCCCTCCACACTATCCGAGGCCAAACCTTCCGTCGAACCCTCTGCCCCTGCTCCCTCCACACTCTCTGAGGCCAAGCTCCCCCCCGGAGCCGAGCCTCCCAAGTCCGCCGCGGATTCTTCCTGACGAGCGCACCCGACTCCCACAGCCGAGTCGTCCACGATAGTACCAGCTACAGATTCGTCCCCCCCTGGGTGCGAATCAACGCCACTCTCAAAGATAGAGTCACCCGAATGTACCTCAAGAGTGGGGTTTGACAGAGCAGAAGGAGAAATAGACTTTTCCAAAAAAGGAAAGACAGTTTCATCAAAAACCACATCCCGACTCGCAAAGAAATCACCACTATCCAAATCATAAAGAGACCAACCCTTTTTACAGTAAGGATACCCAACTAAGACACACCTACGACTTCTACTGGCAAACTTATCTTTCGAGCGATTCACCGTTTTAGCATAGCATAAACAACCAAAGACACGTAATCGCCCAAAATCCGGAGCCTGGCCAAATAAGCACTCATAAGGTGTCTTCCAACCCAATAACTTACAAGGAGTACGATTAATTAGATGAGCAGCGGTAGACACACATTCCCCCCAAAATTCAATAGGCAAACCAGCTTGAAAACGTAAAGCACGCGCCACATTTAAAATGTGACGATGCTTCCGTTCGACCCTAGCATTTTGTTGCGGAGTATCAACCATAGAAGTATCAAAGAGAATTCCATTTTCTTCAAAATAGGGCATTAAACACCTAAATTCACTACCATTATCACTCCGAACACGCCTAACATGCAAATTAAATTGTCGCTCCACTAAGGCAAAGAAATTACGCATAGTGCGAGACACAAGGCTTTTATCGCGGAGCAAATAGACCCATACACTACGAGAAAAATCATCAACAATAGTCAAGAAAAATCGAGAGCCAGAATTGGTGGTGATGGAATAAGCACCCCAAATATCACAATGAATTAAATCAAAAGGAGCCGAAGCCTTAGAATTACTAACGGGAAAAACGGAACGAGTATGTTTTGCTCGAAAACAAATGTCACAAAGACGATTATGTAATAAATCACAACTCTTGGAGGAAACATAAGGAAGATGCCTAACGACGGTTGAGGAAGGATGACCCAATCGGCGGTGCCACAGTTCAGCGGACTCACCCACTTCAACTTTATTTGCGCGAATCGGTTTCGTAACTCTTAAGTAGTATAATCCGTCTTGCTTCTCACCCAGTCCAATCACCGTCCTCGAGATACGGTCCTGAAAGATACACAAATTGTTAGTAAACTCCAAGGTAAGACTTGAGTCGGCTACCACATTAGAAACCGAAAGAAGGTTACAATTTAATTTTGGTGCAAATAATACACCACGCAACACCAAATGAGCACCCAAAGTTACGTCGCCAATTTTGGTAGCCATAGCTACATCACCGTTAGGAAGAGTAATCGGAACGGGATCAATAACCTTAATATTATACAAACAATCAATATTGCTTGTCATATGATGTGAGGCACCGGTATCAATGATCCAATAAGTAGAAAAAAGGCTTACCAGAAAGATGATCGGACTGACTTTTACGATCATTCCATAAACTCAAGAGCTCGGACCATTCCTGGTCATTTAAATGACTCAGCTCCCCGCGAGAAGGACCTGAAGCAGCCCCTGCATCATGAACCCGAGCTGCACCTGAGAATGCCGAGGAAGGCTGTGCAGCAGTCCGGCCACCACTGCCACCACCACGTTGAGAAGTGGACCCAGTACCAGCTCCTCCGCGACCCCGACCACCATTCCCGAAACCCATACCATCACCCAGAGGCTTATCGGACCAACAATTGCGGGCAATATGCCCTGTTTTGCCGCACCGAAAACACTCAATAGGAGGACGATTCCCCCCTCTGGCACTGCTGCCACCACTGCCCCGCTCACCCGACACATGTCGCCCACCTCCCCTGCCACCAGTAGAAGAGGAATGGACGGCGAAAGCAGCCGCAACCCCTGGAGAATCTGATTTGGCGGCAGTAAAAGTCACGCCCTCATCGAGGAGGAGCCGTGAATAAACCTGTTGCGGTGAGAGTAGTGGCTCGATGCCCAAAATATTTGAACGCACAGAAGAATAAGATGAATCGACTCCCATAAGCAATTCAAATACACACTCATTATCCCTAATTTTCTTTAATTTGCCAGCAATATCACAAGTGCACCCAGAACACGTACAAACAGGGTATGCAAAAACGGAATTAAATTCGTCCCACAACTTGTTCAACAACAACAACAACAACAACAACAACCAAGCCTTATTCCCAAAATGATTTGGGGTCGGCTAACATGAATCGTCATCCAGTAACCGTCTTGTGTACGCCAAGAAATTTCGAAAACGTTGTAAACATTTTGGAAATATTTAAACAATTTCAAAGGAAATTTAGAATGTCGTCAAAATAAATAAAAAGGTTTAAAAAAATATTGCAAAAAACAGATGAACTTTGAACACAAGTTAAAAAGTTTTAGAAAAATAGTTGGAAAAACCAAACAAATAAATCAAAAGGGGTCAGAAAAAGTCCTCCACATGGATAGAGTCTCGCCACCCTGCCCTATCCAACACCATACTCTCTTCAAGCCCTAGGAAGCTCATATCACTTCTAATCACCCTCGTCCAAGTCATCTTGGGTCTTCCCCGACCCCTACTAATATTATCACTTCTCCACCCTTCTACTCTTCTAACCGGCGCCTCACTAGGCCTCCTCCTCACGTGGCCATACCACCTCAGTCGGTTCTCCATCATCTTATCCCCTATGGGTGCAACCCCTACTTTCTCCCTAATAACTTCATTTCTCAACCGATCACGTCTTGTATGTCCACACATCCACCGTAACATGCGCATCTCCGCCACACTCATCTTATGAACGTGACACTGCTTCACGGCCCAACATTCCGTGCCATATAACAGTGCCGGCCTAATTGCCGTTCGATAAAACTTACCCTTCAACTTATTGGGCAATCCTCGATCACACAGAAGTCCTGTGGCATTCTTCCACTTCAACAAACCTGATTTGATCCTATGAGCCACATCTCCATCCAATTCTCCATCCTTTTGAAGAATCGATCCTAAATATCGGAAAAAATCTGATCCCTGAACAATCTTTCCATCCAACATGATCGTCCCCGTCTCCGTTTGCCTAATGCCGCTGAACTTACACTCCAAATACTCGGTCTTGCTCCGACTCAACCGAAACCCTCGAGACTCCAACGTGTCCCTCCATAGCTCCAACCTTCTCTCCAAATCCTCTTTCGTTTCTGAGATCAACACTATATCATCTGCAAATATCATGCACCATGGTATATCATCCTGGATTGACCTCGTCAATTCATCCATGACTATAGCAAAGAGAAACGGGCTAAGTGCGGACCCTTGGTGCACTCCAATGGTAATAGGGAACTCTTCTGACTTCCCTACACTAGTCCGCACTCTCGTGCTAGCTCCCTCATACATGTCCTTAATGATGTCAATATATTTTTGCGGAACTCCTTTCTTAGTTAGAGCCCACCAAAGCACTTCCCTTGGTACCTTGTCATACGCCTTCTCCAAATCAATAAATACCATATGTAGGTCCTTCTTCCTATCCCGATAAGTCTCCATTGTCTGTCTTATGAGATGAATTGCCTCCATAGTTGACCTCCCCGGCATAAATCCAAATTGATTCTCTGAAATCTTCACACTTCTTCTTAATCTATGCTCAATCACCCGTTCCCAAAGTTTCATTGTATGACTCATCAACTTGATCCCGCGATAGTTGGCACACTCTTGAACATCCCCTTTGTTCTTATACAAAGGGACCAAAGTGCTCTTCCTCCACTCCACCGGCATCTTATTAACTCTCCAAATCATGTTGAAAAGTGTCGTCAACCATTCCACACCCCTATCTCCAAGACACCTCCAAACCTCAATAGGTATGCCGTCTAGCCCCACTGCTTTCTTCCGTCCCATCTTCTTCAAGGCCATCCTCACCTCTTCCTTCTGAATTCTCCGCCTGAACTCCCGATTAACAATACTTGGATGAATGTTCACATTTCCAATATCATTCACCCGATCACCATTGAACAAGTTATCAAAGTACGATCTCCATCTCTCCGTAATCTCCTTATCATCAACAAGAACTTTTGCATAATCGATTCATTTGAACTTTGGCCACACGACACGATATCTGATTTAATTTGATATAGACGAGACCCATCACCAACAGAATATTGAGTTTTGAGTTCGTCCCACAATACCTTGGCATTTTCGCGGTACGTGATTGATTCACGCAATTTCTTCTCAAAGGAGGCAAAAATCCACGAGACCACCAGTGCATTCATTTGTCGCCAGCGCTGCTGATCAGTCGTACCCGCAGCTGGTTCCGGAATGGAACCATCAACGAACCCCAATTTGCCCTTGGCAATCAACGAACCCCGCATAGCTCTAGCCCACTCATAATAATTGGTACCCCGAAAATCCACCGGACAAATATTCACACCAAGATTATCATTGCCCATAATAGTATATGGAGAGTTTTTCTCAGTTGAATCAGGCATGGTGGAGGAAGAAACACACGCAAAAATATCGTCAAAAAGTAGACGAAGGAGTTTCTCGTCGGTATCGAGATCACTCATACACTAGCCCTGGAATCCCCTAGACTCCTGATACCATAATAGGATTACTCAAACACAACTCATGAATATCGCCCAATGAAGATGGCGTGAGAAAGACTCCGTATTTCTTGTTCATTTCTGAGAGAATGCCTTGCTCTATATACAATATTGTAGCCTTGTTGACCACGGCTTTGTTGTGCCTAATTTCCTACTTTACAGGATTTCCTAGTGTGAACAAATAAACTAATAAGGAATACAAAGATATTTACCTAAATACAAATATAATACAAGAATATCCTAATAGACAACAGGTGCATTTTTCTGTTTTTAGTATCTCTTTGCTTGCATATTAGAAGCTGCTCAACGTCTACTTGAGGTATCTGCTTCATGTATGATATACATTTTACATACGAAAGCAAGCTGTTAATTCATTGGAGGACATGCATTTTGATACAAAATATGGCGCTGATGCATTGCATAAACATTATTTGTTTCTTATTTGAGTTTGAAGTTCACTTACTTGGACTCCTTGTCTAGGATAGTTTTATGTCATTGACTACTTACTGAATTCTGTTTTTAATGTAGCTAACATAGCTAGAACTTGAATATTGTTTGAGAAAGACCAAAGACTTTGTTATCGATCGTCTTGTTGAGATTTGAGGATGATTTGTTTCTTCCTTTTCGGGTTTGTAATGTTTCTTGGTGTAGAGTGTGGAATTTTGGTACAAAATGGTTGATTTTATATCTTCATCTTATTGTCGAGGAGATTTAATGCCATGTATTTAGGATTATACTTTGGTAAATGTGCACTAGTTTACAGATCTAGAAACATAGTAGTTAGACCTTATGTGTTTAACAGTGAGCTTTAACTGTACGAATTATAGTTAGCTTCAGCTTTAACTGTAGGAATTATAGAACAATTATGTCCTGCTCAGTTAACGTTCTAATTATTTCTAATTATGTTATCTGCTTCCTTGCATGATTTTTTGATTCAATGCCAGGGAAACGAGGATTTGGAGCTTTGCGTTTCCGCATCGGAAGCATATCAAATGTGAAGGACACAATGCCGTCGTCGACTGAAGACAAGATCGTATTGGGGGACGTTAACCATGCCGCAAATATCCTCTGTGACCGCATTTACGATCTTCATTTCAATTGGATCGACCTCGATAGGAGTTTTAGAAATGATTTAATATCAACTCATCCTCACCCTACAGAGGTCTTTTTCTTCAAATTTTAATTCAATCTTCAACTTATTTGATAACATTTTCTATTTTTTGTTTCCATTTTTGCCAAAGTAGCATTTACTCTTTGGTCGTTGCAATTTTTGATGCAACAGTCATTCGAAAATAAGGCTCTATGTTGTCATATACTAGTATCATGTTGTTGAATTAAGCGGGTTAGGGATAGTGTGATGGAGTTTGAGTGTTAGTCAAATTTGGAATCACTCGGCTATTCCCATATTTAGTGTTCGGACTTGTGTAGCTTGGAACTATTATCTGTACTTATATCCAATTTCTAAACTTAATTAGTGCTATTATCTCTAATTCAGTGGCCCCCGATGGTGGAAGTGGTGAACCGTTCGGAGTTGCCTACCGTTCTTTCTGAACGATATCGGGCTGGTAGTGATAAAGTGTGGAATGTTTCCGAGCATATGTAGGGCATGGGCATCAGTTGACAATTGTTTGTTTCTTTGGCGTTTTGACGAGTGGTGAGTACCTAAATGTTAATTCTTTGTTTCATAAATTTAGTGTCTTGTAGTTACGGATGCTGTGTACTCTTTTCTTTCCTTTTAGTATATATGTAGTAATTGGAACGAAGCTAAGTTTGATATCCGAAGTAGTTTACACTTTTTTCCATTCATGGCTCCTAGGCTGTGTACTCTGATGGACGAATCCAAAGTAGTTTTACCATGGGTGGATCCTATACACAAATCTATAACAACAAAACATAAAAAATGACATTAGATAGAGCAAATTGTGAAGATATGCGTGAGAATGACTATGGCCTCCTCAAAATAATTTTCTCGGAGTCTTTTCATTTGGTCTTGTTGCGTATGGCGAATCTAATGTGTAAAGGAGCGTAAATTGAAAAGTCAGTTGATTTATTTCTCATCTCTATTGTTTGGGTATGAGTTGTTTGATCTGTACTCTATGTTAACTTCTGTTTTTGAATGTGTGGTTGATGTTGTCCCATATCTATGAGCAGGGATGATCAGTGTATCGAGTACTATGCAGGAGAACAAGTTATTTGTGCGGTTGGCCTGGCTAACGCTAAAACAGGTGTTTTTGTTGAGTCTATCCTGCATCTATTGGTTTTGGCAACCCCTCTAGAGGTACTTGAATATTGTACACACTTCTGCATATATTTCATTCTGACTTGGTGCAAAGTCTTCTGACAAATCTTGGGATAATCCTTTGCTTTTAGTGACATCTTTATGTTCTGTTTGAGAAGAATTATTATTCATGCTTTTGTGTGGTGTGGGCCTTGCGTTCATCGCTGCTTTTAAAAGGCTCCATACCATTTATTATGCCAAAGCTTTTGCTCCTATTCATATGCCTGGGTCATTGCTAATGTTGTTTAGTACAAGTCACATGGATTTTTGGAGTGACTGAATGAACCCTATTAATGTTACATTATAGCAACCAATTGTTGTGCTTGTCTTCTCGATTGATTGATAGTAGATTTTGCCATGTGGGCATATTATTTATCATCTGAGTTGTGTTTTCTTGTCTGCAAAGCTCGTATTACAGCCCTCACAGGCTCACAGCTTTAGTTTTAGCAAACCTATCCATTCAATATAACTCCTTGAGTCCTTGGTAACCCGTTCTTGTGAAAGCAGTTACCCTCACTGTTGTAATTTATTAATTGTGCATCGAAGTGATACTGATGGATGTATAATAGACGTCTGCATTTCACCTCAGCCGAGGACAAGATTTAGTTTCATATCTTTCTGACGATGATAGGGATCATAATTATGTTATATCTTTTTTGAAGTATGTTGTAGTATCCAATTTAAATCAAGTGAAACTCATTGCTTTGGTAGTTTGATTACATGTAAATTCAAACCAACATTTTATTTGCATATTCGATGAGAAACACTTTGAGCTAGACAACATCTACTTTTGTGTCTCTACTTTATTGTTATCTTTACCACTCTTTTACATCTGCACCTACTATCTATTAACTTGCTTCTTCTTTAAATTCCTGGTTTGTATCGCGTATTCAAAATTGTATGGGTTGCTAAAAAGAAATTGTCTTCCAGTTGATCCTTGTAGGAGTATGCTGTTCCGGAACAACTGATCACAGAAGACGTCCATATGTGGAGCTTTCCTTGCAGCCACTGCCTGACTATGTGGTACCCTCAGATGGAGTTGCAATGACTTGTATTACTTGCACTGATAAAGGTCGCATCTTCCTGGCTGGTCATGACGGTCACATTTATGAGTTGCAGTACACTGCAGGGTCGTTGTGGCAAAAGCGTTGTCGTAAAGTTTGCCTGACTTCAGGTCTTTTTGGTGCAATTTCAAGGTATGTTACCATATCTGTTCCTGCCTCTTCCTATTTACTTCCATTTATGCATGCTGCAACAACAACCAAGCCTTACTCCCAAAATCATTTGGGGTCGGCTAACATGAATCGTCATGTGTAACCATCTCATGTATGTCATACAAGTTGAAGATCATTTGGGACAAGTTAAAAAAATAATGAAGATGTTTAAAACTTTTTGTGTCTACCTTCTTTGCATCAATGCTTAACTATATATATGTATTTCTCTAGGTGGCCTGTGCCTAGTGTCTTCGGTTTTGGAGTTGTCGATCCTATAGTAGAGATGATTTTTGACAATGAAAGACAAGTGCTCTATACTAGAACAGACTCAAAAGTCCAAATTCTGAAGTTGCGTAAACAGGGTTTTGTCCTTGAAAAGATCGGGGAGGATACAAGTTTGATCAACCAATCTATAGTTTCCATGTCTCTTGTATCTGTAGTGGAATCACATGTTCTTTCTCTTGTCTGTGTTCTATGTGATGGGAGAAGTATATACTATACAATTGGTGATTATATATTTGATTCTCAAAGAGGAAATTGTTTGGACACTGTTTGGATACGGCCTTGTCCTCCACTAAATGAAACCGGTGCTCTTAGTTACGGTTCTGTGCCTCTTGTTGGTCACACTCAGGGTGATGATTTCTCACTTACAGTTGAAGCATCTTATTACTCATCTGGAATTCTTATTCTTTCGACTGGATCTTCTGTTATCAGTGTGAGTAGAAATTACAGTACTCAATCTTCTCCAGCCCTGAGTAGGTATGCAAAGCGAGAATCTGTGTCTTGTTTGCCACTGGAAGGTAGAATGCTGTGTGTGGCTGATGTCCTGCCTTTACCAGATACGGCAGCAATGTTGTATTCTCTTTATTCAAACAGTGGATTATTTAGGCAGAGCCCAGGTGAGTCATTGGAGAAAGCATCAGCAAGGTTGTGGGGTACAGGGTTCCTTACATTGCAGCATATGTTGCCTAGAAGAAGGGTTGTTGTATTCAGTGTTAAGGGTATGATCGAGTTAGTTTTCAATAGGCCAGTCGATATTCTTAGGAATATTCTGGCAGCAAACTCCCCAAGAGCAGTTTTAGAAGAATTCTATGATCGTTTTGGAACAGTAGAATCTGCTGCAATGAGTCTTATGCTGGCAGCAAATATAGCTGATGGAGAAAATTTCATCAGCCATAGTGTAGTGCACAAAGCGGCTGAGGCTTATGAGAGCCTTAGATTTGTTGGAGTGCCTCAGCTTAATGGAAGCAGTAGATTATTGACTCCAATAATAGCTGCAGGGGGCTTTGACATGGGGCATCTTGTTGAAGAGGCTGGGCCTGATTCCTCAGCTGCTTATGAAGGTTTGTGCTTGTGCATCGCAAGATTGCTTTTGCCAGTATGGACCCATACATTCATGAATGCCAAATATAATCCAGATTCTTCTGATAAGGGTGACAGATGTATTGTAGAGTGCCGGTTATCTGATAGGGCCATGGAAGTTCTTGAAAATAAAATTCGTTCTTTGGAGAGATTTTTAAGATTACAGAAATTTCAGAAAAGAGGGCTTTATGCTCTTTCTGGGCTTGGAGGCTTGTCTGGCTCAATTTTGAGCGCTGGTAGTCCAAGTCTAGGAGTTGGCGACAGGAACATGCAAGGAGATTTATATGGAGGTCATTTTTGAAACTTAGAATCTGCTGATGGAGTAGGATCTGATACAAGGCAACAGCTACCGTACAGTCCTGCTGAACGCGGTGCTATGGAGGTTGGCTATCTAATAATGTCTATCTGATTTCTGTTATCTTTCTTGTTCACATGTGTGATATGTCCACTATTCTGCAGGTAAGAGGGACGGAATGCCTACGCCAATTGCTGCTCAGATCCAGTGAAGCACTTTTTCTGCTACAACTTCTTTCCAAGCATGATGTGGCCCATGTAGCTAAAAGTATTGATCCTAACTTAAATTCACCATTATTTTGGATGAGCTTCTGTGATCTTGTTTGTTCTGAGGAGGGTCACATGCTAGCAACCAGGCTTATAGCTGCCTTAATGCAGGTAATTCATGATGCCTTCAGTTCTATGGTGCCTTCGGAATTTGTTTATATCTTCTGCATGTAACTGATCTGTTTGTTCCTGTTGGTCTGCTTTTTTACAGCATTATCGTGCCTCTTATGGCAGGGGAACTGTAGATGACATTCGTATGAAACTATCGGAAGGTTGCCGAAGCTATTTTAGGGAGAGTGATTCCAAATTTCACTATGCTATGGAGTGTCTTGATAGAGCTGCTGTGTCTTGTAACACTGGAGAGAGGGAAAATCTTGCAAGAGAGGCCTTTAACTTCTTTAATCAATTCCCGGAGTCTGTTGACTTGCGCACAATCTGCAGAAAGTTCGAAAGATTGAGGTAAAGTACTTAGAATATCACATTTCGTCATTTGGTAAACTTCTAAGTGATACTCCAATTCTCGGTAATGCTGCTGAAATGTTAGGTTTTATGAAGCTGTTGTTCGGTTGCCACTGCAAAGGGCACAAACTCTTGACCCTGGTGAAATTGCTATCAATGAACAAGACCAAGCAATGAAAGTCCATGTCGTTGCTCAACGCGAACAGTGTTATGAAATAATAGCCATTGCTCTTCGTAACTTGAGAGGAGAAGCATCGCAAAATGAGCTTGGTTTGTCCAATATACCTGCTGCTTCGTTTCTTGACCAGTCCTCTCAAAAGAAATTTATACGCCAGATTGTTCAGCTTGCTGTCCAATCACCTGATAGAATATTCCTCGATTATCTCTACCAAACTATGATTGATTTGAGCCTAGAGAATGAGCTTTTGGAGTTTGCTGGTCCAGACCTAATTTGCTTTTTGGAACATGCTGTCTTTGAACCTAGAAATGAGGTATCTTCAAATGTTTTTGCTCCCAAGTTCTGCCACTAATATTGAATTTTCAATTACTCTGTCTTTCTCTGGTAGGTTCTGGACTTCTTACATTAAGCTTCAGAAATATTCAGCAGTCATTGGTTTTATCTAAGCATATCATCCGGTAAAGGTAGATTATGTTTGTCGTGTTCCTTACTCGCAGGCAACTGCTTTATCAAGACAAGCAAACTATCTACATCTTTTGGCGCGCTATTATGTTATCAACCGCCATCATCTGCTAGCAGCTCGCGTGTTGTTGAGGCTTGCGGAAAGACGTTCTGTAGACGGAAGCGATGTTCCTAGTTTAGAGGAAAGGTTAGTTTTTTGTATATGCTTTTTGGATAACGGAATAGAGGGGGTGGTTTGATCTGGATTCCTTAGCCAAGCTGCGTCAGTGCCTTGATTTTTCAACTTTGTTTGCGTCAGGTATGAATGCGTAAGTAATGCTGTTCTGCAAGCAAAATCTGCAATCAGTAACGAAAGTTCGAAAATTGCTTATTACGGTATCAATGATGATGGGCTTCTTGATTTGCTTGAGGGAAGGCTTGCTGTGGTTCGCTTCCAGATAAAAATCAAAGAAGAGCTCGAGTCTTTAGCTTCCAGGGTAGAAGCTTGTGCTGGCACTTCTTCTGTTCGGAATGAAGGTACTCCTAAGAGCCGTGAAGCTGATTTGGCCAGCTTATCTAGAGAAAAGGTGAAAGAGTTATCTTTGGAGCTGAAGAGTCTCACTCAGCTATATAATGATTACGCAGTTCCTTCCGAACTTTGGGAGGTAAATATTTTGTTTCCATCTCTCCTTTCCGTCTGCAGTTTTCTCCAAAATTATAAATTCATACTTTATTGTTAATCTGAAATGTGATGCACTCTCTGCTTCATTCACATCATTCCGAATTAAAAACGTTTCATCCAAATCATCTTAAGTTATTTATCGCGCATACATATATGATATAGTAGTGTGTTTCCAATTCCAATGGAGCCAAATACTCGCTATACTTTGGGTTTGGAGTATAATGGAATAAAGAAACCTCATTAACCTTTTTGCGGGCTTATATTTTAAAGGAACAGTTGGTCAAAGTTACTTCTTGATGCAATCTTTATTATTGGTTATACGGAAGCAGCTTTTCAACGTTGTAAACATATGGGTGATGCATCCCACTTTGCCTTTCCTAGCTATAACCTGGGGTCTTTGAGGCACAGGGTTCTGACTGAAGAACGTGTGATATCCCTGGCCTTCTGTCTATATTTATTGAGTAGAGAACGTGTCATACCCCTGACCTTCTGTCTACAGTTTCACTGATTTGCTTATCAAGTTAGCAATAGATATGTGGAGTGCTGAAACTGTTGCAATGGTTGGGCGTTCCTCTGGTTGTAAACTTGTAATGATAACTGCACACATTTCGTTCCTTGATCAGATGTAAGAGCGGATAAGAAATATATTTTTGGAAAGTCTAACCATTGCTAGCGACTGCACATGTGTCCAGTGTGACAAGATGGTTCATGCTTTGATTTGCATGTATGAATACCTTTGAATTAGAGAGCATTTTTATGATTCTTATCTTATTGCATCTTTATCTCTTCAAGGAAAATTTGAGTAAAAGTCCAAATAGGGCTATCATACTGGAAGTGACACTTTTGTTTGTATCTTCAGTTGTCTAAATACTCTTAAAATGTGCCTGTTGGCAGACAATGGTCCTTGGAAGAATGAATTTCGCCAATCTTGCCTTCCTTTTTGCCTCTATACGAGAGTCGTGTGTAGAAAGACAATACTGTAAAGCGTGTATTAAAATACGAGTACTGAAGTCTGAAGACAGTGAAGAGTAAAGGACTTGGCAACATGGCTTCTCTTAACCTTTATAGTAGAATACTACTGCTTGTCATTTAAGTCATAACCTCGCAAGGAGTTTAGATTTCTGGAGTTCCTAGGCGTTTCTTTGACTAATGTACCACGTAAATGGCGTAGACTTTTAAAAAGATCTAGTGTAGGCAAGTTTTTACAACTGCTGGATTCTTTCATCAGTGCATATCGAGCTCTCATAGATTAGTAAAATCTTCTTTAATCCTTTTGGCAGGCATGGGTGTATTATTGTGATGTTTATCTTGTGCTTGGTAGCCCTGATTTATGCGAAGTTACAATTGTTCATGACAGGTATGTCTGGAAATGCTATACTTTGCGAGCTGTCCTGGTAATGCTGACAACAAAGTTATAAGAGAAACTTGGCTCAGACTTATGGACCAGTCTATATCAAGGGGTGGTATAACTGAAGCTTGTGCAGTTGTAAAGAAGGTCGGTGCTCACCTCTACCCTGGCAATGGGGCTATGCTGCCAGTGGATACATTATGTCTTCATCTGGAGAAGGCTGCACTGGTATTAATGCTTCGTAATTGATATTTGTTGAACAGTAACTTGTTGCTATTTACTGTGACATGCATGCGTTTTGAAACTTTTAGAAACTTCCAACCCTTGTTGTTTCACTTCTTAAGTCTATCCAACTTCTTTGGATGTTGGATATGACGATATTCCAAGAGCTCTCGTTTCAGCCTGCAAAGGGGCTGCGGAACCTGTCTTGAATGCATATGATCACCTGCTAACTAATGATGCAAAATTAATTTCACCTACGCTAAGGCTACGACTTCTTTCCTCTGTTCTTGTCATACTTCAGGACTGGGCAATGTCTATATTTGCACAGAGATTTGGCACAACAGCTGTTGGAACCTCGCCCTTGCCAGAAAAATTTGCAAAGATTAATCAGGGAATTCAGTATAAGATCACCAGTGCAGCAAAAAGGTAAATTTCATAAAGTTTTTAAACTTTGAGCTTGCAGCGTATAAATTCTTTAAATTGAAGTGCCACTGGGGATTGGGTTCCGAGCTTGGCTTTTAGAAAGATTTGCGATTGCGGCTTCTAGAATATCTGTCATTCTCTAAGACTGGCTGTTTGATATGAAAGAGGAGGGTTGGTTGTGTGTGTAGGAGAGAAAATGTGGAAAATGTGTTCTTTATTTATTTTTATCTGTCACCTGCTAACTAATGATGTTTTTATTTCTTTTTATTTTTTATTTTTTGACATGAATGTTTACATAAAACTTAGTGTTCTTTCTGTTCACCTTTTTTTTTCTTTGACAAAGTTCTTTCTGTTCATCACTGATATCATTTATGAACTTGGAAATACCAGGTTCAAAACTGAGGTTCGAAGTCTGCCATTTCAGCGGAGCGAGATGGAGACAGTACGTCAAGGTTTCACTGAACTGGAAGAGACTTTAAGTGGTGCAAATTCTTTTCAGCACTTGCAGTGTACTCGTGTTGCATAATCTGGTGCCGAAATTCCATTACTGTAAAATGTATTCATCTTCGCCTCTTCTGTCAAGCAAATTGTGTAGGCTTCTTCATTACTGTACATTACTTTGTTATTTTGGGTTGTAGGTTCTGACAAACTGACCCGGCCGTTTGTCATATTCCAAGTTCCGAGACCCATCGGAACAGTCGTTTATGCTTTTGCTTGATACTGCTGGAGAGACTTTACTGTCTTTCTTCAATTGACAATAGTATGGTGACATTTTGTTTCAAAGGGAAAAGGCAGACATTCGAATCCAAATAAGAACTGGTGATCAACCAAAGCCATGTATGGAACCTCTGCATCTCTGCAAACTGTGAAAATTCTAGCAGCGCCAGACACTGTCGGTTAAAAAAAATACTTGATACGGAGTATGACAATTTTGTTACACAGAAATTCTGTTGCAGGCGGAGAGTGGTCGTCTGTGTGCTGGAGTAGCCTGGCTGCCGTGCTGCACCTCTCTTTAACATGTCTTATCTTAGGATGGCCAGATCATAGTATTTGAAGTTTTAGCAGGCCTCGATTTCTGGCAGATTGGATGACCTGACTTCACTGATGTCTGATATTATGCTTAGTGTTTTTGTACACTGAAACATTATATGTCGACGTGCTGATTACGCTGATGAACTGTGATATCATACAGATCACCACAGACCACAGTCAAAACATCAATAGACGTGAACTGTGCAGCCACCAATGGGGCTTAGGGGTGGTGTAATAATACTAGTTAAAACATCAATAGACCTGACTTACTGATGTCTGATATTATGCTTAGTGTTTTACCTCTTTTTTAAACTTGTTCACAACCATGTTTGAATGACGATACATGTTAGCGGAACCCAACTCATGTTGGAATAAGGCTCGGTTATTGTATTTACTTGTGTATTGATTATTGTATTGCACTAAGCTGCAAAATAGTAGATGATATGCAATTGGGTTGTGCTGCGACTTTTGTGGGGTTAGACTGTTGTAGCTGTATTTCTCGCATTTCCCAACAAAAATTGTATATTTTGTTGGAACTCGAGGGCAGGCATATTTCTTTGTCTATTCGTAATGTAACTTTTACGATATGTCATGGCTTTGTGTAGTTGCTATTATTACAACATTAATTTTCCCCTTGTAATTGGGTACCATGACTTGCAATGTAACGAGCATACAACTCCTAGGGCGAAGATAATTGAAGGAGAAAATACCATGTTCTGTTTTAGACATTCCGATTACCTTTCTCAAGGTGCTGTTGTAGGGGTTTCTCACCTCGGATCGAGTACTAGTGTGAATCCTGTGGTGTAGACTTTGCCTTCATTATATTGCTGTTTTGCAAACACTCCAAACCATTATGTACACACAAGGCTCTGGCTCCTATTCATATGCTTGAACCATTAGTTATTCTGTAGTGTAGTCAAGTCTCATGCAAAATTTGGAGCGACGAGATGCACTCTTTTAATATTAGATTTCTGTGCTTGGTTTCTCGAATGTTTTACAGCAGATTCCTCCGTGATGTGGTTATATTACTCATAGTTTACGTAGAATATCCACAATTGTCATTTGGTGGTCTTCAAAGTGATAATATATCTTACTAATGTTGCGGAAATGTTTAGGTTTTATGAAGCTGTTGTTCGGTTACATTGTTACAAGTTACAACTGCAAAAGGCACAAAGTACTCTTGATTCTGGTGGAATTGCGACTAATGAACAGTGTCAGTTATGAAAGAATTGCCTAAGTAGTGCTGTTCTGCAAGTGGAAATTGTAGTCAGTAATGGAAAGTTCAGAAAGTGCTCCTGAGGCCAAAAGTAATTCAGAATCTTCTGATAATAAGTGTGGAAGATGTGTTGTAGCGTGCAGGTTATCTGTTAGGGTCATGGAAGTTCTGGAAAATAAACTTCGTTCTTTGGAGAGATTTTTAAGATTACAGAAATTTCAGAAAAGAGGACTTTACGCTCGTGTTGCTGGCCTTGGAGACTTGTCTGGCTCAATGTTGTGCGCTGGTAGTCCCCAAGTCTAGGAGTTTGGCGACAGAAAAATGCCAGGAGATTTATTTGGAGATTATTTTCGAAACTTACAGAGTCCGCTGATGGAGTGGGATCTGATATAAGGAAACGGCTACCATACAGTCCTGCCAAACTCGAGGCTATGGAGTATAGCTAATCTATCAATGTCTTTACGATTTCTGTTATCTTTCTGCAGGTAAGAGCGTCCGTGATCATATTTGTTCTGAGGAGGGTCACGAGCTAGCAACGAGGCTTATATCTGCCTTAATGCTGGTTAGTTCTATATATGGTGCTTTCCGAATTTGTTCATATCTTCTGCATGAAACTGATCTTGTTTGTTCCTGCTGATCTGCTCCTATAAAGCATTATCGTGATTCGTGGCCGTGATGATGGAGCATCGGAATAAATCATTTAAAAATAATTAATTTTTATTTGTACATGCTCGACGATGGTCCTCTAATAACACCATTTCACCATTTTCCCCTTCCCTTGTTTTAGCCTCCATTTTTTTTTTGATAAAAGGAAGCATACCATAGATAAAGAGCAGAAAGGTTACAATAGTGTCTTAGAGTACATTAAGAGGTCCTACTAGCTAGCACCGCCCGGGTCAATATCCTCCCCCGGGTTGAAGCGGGGGACAAAGGCGCCATTATCAGCAAAATACATCTGTATAATCAAGGGGGGGGGGGGGTTACAAGATGCTTAAATTGAATACACGTCATAGTCCTCCTAGCCTCCCGTGCTAGGTGATCAGCAGCTTGAACCCACGTCCTCGGAATGTATTGGGTCTTCTCCACTATGTCATCCTTGATGAATACCCTGCACATGGCATATAGATTGATGAAACGATCTTTCACCCTTTCGACTCCTTGGATGCCTAAAGTGACGAACTTGCAGTCACTTAAAATCATCACTGATTGCCTATGCTGGTCCTTGCACCATTGTGCAGCTGTGAGAATGCCAAGGACCTCCGCATGGGGAGCATCCATCGCGAAAACCGTAGACATGAACCCGGCTGCCCAGGTTCCATCCGGGTGTAGCAAAACACCCCCCACACCTGCATAATCAGAATTCGGAGCAAAGGAGGCGTCGACAATTAAGGTAAAGTGTTGGCGAGGGAAAATCAAGTAATCCGGGGTAAGGTCAGTAAGGTGGGTGAAGGTTTCCTGGTTAGGACCAGGGGTGGAGGAGGTAAAATTTGAAAGCTGATAATGGACAGAGGAGATAAGGGCGGGTACTGCAGTGTTTCTGGTTTCGAAAAGCCAAATGTTTCGGCGTTTCCAAATGGCCCAAAGGACAAAAGAGAAGGTGGTACTCCAAGTACAGTTTCCAACCAGATTAGTATGAAACCAGTCATGTAAGGTCAGAGCAAAAAAATGGGGGGGGGGGACATTATAAACAGACCAAACTTCACGGGCACGGGGACAATCTCGGAGGACATGGATAGCATCCTCAGTAGCGGTAGGACAGAAGGTGCAAAATGGGCCACAAGGTATAACTCTCCTAGTCAAGGTGGATCTAGTGGGCAGGCGGTCCCAAAGGGCAAGCCACAGGAAAAAACGGATCCTAGGGAGGGTTTGGAGCGACCAAACGTGAGACCAAATGTCCTTCTGGCTACTAAGGGGGTGAGTGTGCTCCCAAAGGTCATTATATACGAAGAGAGTGTCAAAGAAAGTGTGAAGGGAGGCATTGCAGCAAAAAGTGTCCTCCCCAAAGTTTGGCAAAACCATGTGGGTTAGTATATGGACAATGGCAGCCGGCAAAAAATCTCGGAAATTATTGAGATGACTAAGGCCTTCATCAACGGTAAGGGTAGAGTCAGAGGAGGAGAGGGGGCCAATGAGGTGACTACGGAGAGGGCCATCAGGAGCCCAAGCATCGAACCAGAAACCGGCTATGTCACCTTTACCAAGAGCCCAAAAGCTGTGGCGACAAAAGAGGTCCCACCCTTTCCTCAAGCCGTTCCAAATGTGAGAGCCCTTACCGAAGGTAGTGGGTTGATTTTTGTTGGCACAATATTTTTGGTGAAGGAACTGGGTGGCAATGTTGGTTTTGGCATCAAGTTGCCAACAAAGTTTCATCATAAAAACTGTGTTCATGAGCTTGCTCGATCGAAAACCAAGGCCACCCACATTTTTGGGGCCACATAGCTTGTCCCAAGCTATCAGATGGAGACCCCGCCTATCAGGCTTATCTCCCCAGAAGAACTTAGCACAAATAGAATCTAAGGCGGTGAGGGCGTAAGAGGGGAAGGCAATTGCTTGCATGGTGTACCAAGGGATGGTGGTGAGTGTGGTCTGGATAAGCAAGGCTCGACCTGCTTTTGAGAGAGTAGAAGTTTTCCAGGTGGACAGTTTCCCTTGGACCCTAACAATGAGCTTCAGGAAATGGTCCTTACTCGGTCGTTTGGCGGAGAGGGGAAAACCTAAGTAAGTCCCTAAGTCCGAGCTGGCATGGATACCAAGGGTGGCCTAGAGGTAGGCAACACCATACGCCGAGGTGTTGCGGGAGATGATCAGTTTGCTTTTATTGTTGTTCATTTTTTGGCCAGATTGGGAGAAAAAGGAATGTAAGGTTTCCATGGCGCAATCAATAGTAGTCGAAGAGGTGTCACCAAAAATGATTAGATCATCAGCGAAAAAGAGGTGAGAAATGGTAAGATCACTCCTAGGGAGGCGAAAAGGCTTCCAACTCCCACAGTCACAAGCGTTATGGATGTTACGGGAGAGAACCTCCATGCAGATGATTAAGAGATAAGGAGAGAGGGGATCTCCCTGTCTAATTCCTCTAGTAGGAGAGAATGGCGCGGAATTGCGACCATTGATTTTGACCATGAGGTGGGAGGTGGTAAGACAGGTTTTGACAAGTCTAATAGAGGGTTCATCGAGACCAAAAACTCTAAGACTATAGAAGATGAAATCCCACTCAAGTCTATCAAAGGCTTTCTCTAGGTCAATCTTGAGGGCAAACCACCCCCTCTTTTCCCTTCTTTTCCTCATGGAATGAAGAATCTCAGTAGCTATGGTGTAGTTAACCATTGTACCCCTTCCCGGAAGAAAGCTATTCTGGTTAGGGGATATAAAATCATTCAGAAAAGGCCGAATTCTGTTGACAAGAATTTTTGTGATGATTTTGTAGCTATTGTTGCAGAGGCTAATGGGGCGGAATTGCTTAATGGTGGTGAGATTTTCACATTTAGGAATAAGGCAGATTGTTGTCTCATTAATTCCCGGGGGGAGGTGGCCAGTTGAGAAGAAGGAATGGATGAAAAGGACAAGATCTTCCTTTATGGTGTCCCAATGGTGGTGATAGAAAAACATGTGGTAGCCATCAGGCCCCGGTGCCTTGTGCGGCGCCAGGCCATGTACCGCACAAAAGATCTCCTCGAGGGAAGGAGGTGAGGAAATATGGATCCGGCTAGGCTCAGGAGGAAGGGGGTCAGGGGGGTTCACAAGAGGGTCAGAGGCAAAAAGATTGCACCCCCTTAATGATTACTCCCAATCCAAGCATGCCCTAAATGATACTCCCACACGAGAATCTGCTAGAAATGGCTATAACAGTGCAAGCTGCGCTCTGATGATTTTATTATCCTCAGATAATTGCTCTGCTTAGGCACCACAATGTTAAGTACGACTCGTTCAGACATCTAAATGTGGTCTAATCTGATGTACACAATTTCAGATATCTCAATGTCATGCTAGACTAACAATTTGAGAAGAACATACCCTTTCCATTATAAAATGTAGATGCCCTACTCAATTCGAATTACACCTAGAATAACAAAGTGGTGTAGAAGCTTTTTACAGAGCCTGACAGAGAAGGTGAAGATGAAGCAAAAGATATACATTTATAGCAGTGGAATTTCTCAGACAAGATCATGCAACACCAGTACACCACTGCAAGTGCTGAAAAGAATGGGCACTATTTAACGTCTCTTCCAGTTCAGCGAAACGTTGACATACTGTCTCCGTCTGGCTCTGCGTAGGTGGCAGACTTTGAACCTCAGTCCCGTACCTGTTATTTGCAAGTTTCAGAATTCATGTCTGTGATGATCACAAAGAACAATTGACTAGGTTTATGTAAAAACAAGGGCATGGAATATGCAGGATATTCCTTGTTTCCACATCCTCCCTCTCTCACCGACACACACAACAAACCCTCCACTTTCATACAAAACAACTCCTGAAGCAATTGAATATCACAGCCTATCTTAGAGACTGACCGACATCTAGAAGCCGCCATCATAGCAAAACTTAGAACTTGTCATTGCTGATAATGTTTCATAAAGCCAAGCTCGCATCCCAATTCCCACTGGCACTTCATATTATAGACAGTAAAAATGGGCTAGCACAGCTCAGTCATGCAGCAGAAAAGAATTTATACTGTGCATTTATGCAAGCTCAAAGTATATGTGGCCAGCATTGTACTGCAACTCATATATGTGGCCGTCACGACCAGCCAGGAATATGCGACCTTCATTAGTGCAAGTAATACAAGTCATTGCCACTCCATCTAATGGTATTTTATACTCAGGCAAAGGCTGCAAGAAAAGCTCTGAATATGGATCTCGTTTATCAGTTGATCCTGAGCAGCATACTCCAACGAGGATCAACTGAAAGACCTTGCTTTTTAGCAAGCCATACAATGATAAAAGTGAAACCGTGAAATAAGAGATAAAACTTCGACTTCAAAGAAGAATCACATTAATCCACAGTAGGTGCAATGCGGATGTTTCCAGGGGAAGAAAAAAAAGGAATAAAAACAATCAGAGAGAGAGAGAGAGCAATAAAGTAGATGTTTTGGTGAAAAGAAAGTGTCTCTCATCAAACATCCAAATAAATTTTCTGATTTAATAGGAGCAAGAGCCTTGTGCATAGGAAATTGTTAGGAGTCTTTGCAAAACAGCGACAAAGGCAAAGTCTACACCCCAGGATGACGCAGAGGCATTGAAAGATAATCCTTCTCAAACATGAGAACAATCAAATGAATGATTGCTACTTCTACGGAACATAAAGATGTCACTTGAAGCAAAGGGTTGCCCCAAGAATTGTCAACATGAGGAGCACATGGAAGATTTTGGCCCAGGTCCAAATAAGACATAAAATAAAGAGCACATGGAAGATTTTGCACCAAGTCAAAATAAGACATCAGAAATAAAGAGCACCACACATTTACCGTTTGTATAATATCACATTGCATAAGTGTTTATAAACTTCAAGTACCTCTACAGGGGTCGCCAAAACCAATAGATACTCGATAGAGTCAACAAATACACCAGGTTTAGAGTTAGCCAGGCCAACAGCACAAATAGGTTCTTCTCCTGCACTGTACTCAGGACACTGCCCATCCCTGCTCATAGATATGTGACGACAACATGAAACCAAGGGCACAAAGACTGAAGTAAACAGCGAGGACAGCATAAAAACGTTGTTTTCAAACAACGAAATGAGGAACAGGCCAACCAACCATCCAATATGAGCTCCTATACATATTAGATCCTCATACGCAACATAACAACACAAGGACTGCAAGAAGATCATTTTAAAGAGGGAATAATCCAACCTATTCATAGTTGAACAATTTCTTCTATCCATGTATGATTTTTATATTTTAATGTCAAAGATTCATGCCTCGTGCACACAGGATTCACCTTCTAGCCTCTAGGTGAGAAACCCCTACAACAGCACCTCCCAGCACGTGCCAACATCGTACTCCAAGTTGTGAGCACACATAACTAGACCAAAAATGGTCGAAAAAATGGATCCTTTTGAAACAGCCTCACTATGAAAAATCGACTTGAGCAAGGAGTGGTGGTCATGTGGCCAGTAATCTAACAACACAACATGTTGGAAAAAAAAAACTCTAAAATGGATTAAACATGGAAGGACATGTATGTTTGGATCTTCTTTAACCCTGAAATCTGATCTTTTTAAGGATCAACAAGATATTTTGCACCTTGCTTATAGCGCCGAGTTGTTTTCCTTTAGTCTGTGATATTCAGGCCACATGACACAAAATTTTCAGAGGGATGAAAAACTTAGCCCACATACACTAAGCCGAAAGACCAACATAGAAACACTAATAACAAACCATATCTATTTCCCATTCTCACTTATAAACACTACGGGCTTGAATAATGGGATCTTCATTAAGATGTAAGATCTCTGTTCAATTTGAGGTAATCACCATTACTCAACGTAAACCCACAAGTCCATTACCCGCTTTCATTTTCCACACATATGTAATTCCTTAAAACCATGTGAATGTCATCAGACTCATTACATTGTAATGGTAATTTCCTCAATCAAACGCGCACACTACAGCTCACCAAAACTCCACTAAACTCCACTTAAAGTAGAATAATAAAAGCAACACAAGCAGAGAACTGAACTGAACTTCATCAAACATCATCCAGTTTGCTAATACATCAAAAAACATCTTTCATGAAACAAGGAATAACACTTAGACTTAGTTACTTACCATTTGTCGAAACGCAAAAGAAATAAAGAGTTGTCAACCGCTGCCCATGCCCTACGTATATCAGGAAATATCCCACATAAAGAAATTCCTTCATTCCCAGCAGCACTATATCTTTCAGTAAGAACACTAGGTAACTCCCATTTATTTACCACTTCCACTTGCGGAGGCCACTGAAACGAAGACAATAACTCTTCAACTCCATAACATTAGGTATGATGGCTCCAAACTACTCAATTTCAAACACATACAACAACAACATCAACATTACCCCAGCGCCTCAAAGGCACCTGTCATAAGGCGAGGTAAGAGGATGTACGCAAGCCTTACTCCTACATCGAAAACATAGAGATCGAGAATGCTTACAATGACCCATAATCGGTTCAAGAACTGCACCGAATGACAGCTACTTCACAATACAAGAAGTGTAGAGTCTGTAGACAGTTCGTACACATAATAATTAAATTAGTTGGAATGTCTAAACCCCTCAATTTCCCCATAGGTAATCAAATCCAAAATAAAACATGATACGCGGAAAATTGCGAGTCACGGTACGCAATGGTAAGATTATTATTGTTGTAATAGCAAGTTAGCAACTACACAGAGCCATGACCCATCATAAAAGTTGCGTCTACATTACGAATAGAAACATGATATATGCTCTCAAGTTCCAATCCATACCATTATTTTTTCAGCGAAATGGAGAAAATTGTCTATTATTTCAGCAAAATCCAATACATAAGTAATTACAACAACCGAGTCTTATTCACAAAATGATATGGGGTCGGCTAACATGAATCATCAAAGATGGTTGGGAACGAAGCCTTAGTAAAATTCAATTACCAATAAAAGATGTAAATCAAGAATAAAGAATAAAATGAAAAAAGGAAAGGGAATGAAAGAGGACCTGTTTAGGGTGAAGACGAGTAGATACTGTATCAGGTTCAAAGAAGTAGTCCAGGTTGGGCCAACGTATAGAAGGGTCATACGAGATGGGTTCGGTGATAATTTTTCGGCGTATACCACGTCCCGCGTTACCATTTTTTGTCTGATTTTTTTTTACAATTGTTTGTGTTTCTGTATTCTTCCCCAGGTTGAGGGATTTATTAGGCTACCCACAATGGTGTGGCATCACCCAAGGGTAAGGACATAGGATTAAACAAAAAAAAGAAAATAAATAACTTTGAGGCATCAAGGGCATACAAGGGGCATCCAATGCCCTTGACAATCTCCAAAGGCATAGAAGAGGGCAACGTCTATTTTGGGGAGAGAGAGAAGATTTTTTTGCTACCTTCCAAATACAATGATGACACTTGGAATTTTTTGACTTGTTGAAATTTTTGTTACCTTCGTACATTGTAACGGCTATTTTTGCATCGGAAAATTTTCAAAAAAATAAAAAAATTACACCAACAATTATATTTTTTTTCATTATCTATAAATAGAGACCACATTTGATATATTTCGGTGTACATTTTAATTTCACTATTTCTCTCCAAAAGTATCAATAGAAAATCGGTTTTTGGTGTGTTGCCCTTGAGCAGGCAAGGGCACCATTGCGGGTAGTCTTAGGAAAGAAAGAAGAGTCATAGTCACGTGGGAGTTTTGGCTCTAAAAACGGGGTTTCGGGTAGAATTATCATTATTATTTTTTTTTATTTTTTTTAAGGGTAAGCGGGGTACTAGGACAAGAGACTAGGTAACCCTTCTTGTCAGGGTATCACCTAGTTTGTCCGAGGTAATGATATCATGAAACTCTACGGAACATAACAAAGTGGTAGGGTACTCATCCTCGGAATTAAGGATTGAGTGACCCTGCGATGCTAGCCAATCTGCTGCTCAATTTGCTTCCCGAAATATATGCTTGATACTCCATGTCCGAAACAAACTGAGGAGATGTTTGATTTCACGAACGATGAAGTCGATTCGCCAGGGAACATTGAAATTTCCACACACTACTTGAATCACGGTTAAGTTATCACCTTCAATAAGTATGTCGTCGATGCCTTTGCTTCGAGCCATTAGCAAACCGTCTTTGAGTGCACGAGCTTCTGCCAAAAGAACAGAGCACTCCCCCAGTCGGATTGCACGACCATCAATAGCATTACGCATTACTAGCGGAATCCCGAATTACGCAACCCGCTGCCGCCTGATGGTGAATGACCGAGAAGTTGAGCTTGAAAACGCCGTGAGGAGGAGGGGACCAGCCAACGTCGATGAAGGATGGAGGGGGCGACGAACCAGTGAGATTGGAAGGGGGGGAGAAGAGAAAAGATCAAGCTCCGACCGAACCTCCCACTCTTGAAAAGACCGGAAGGCGCGGGTAAAACTCGTGATTGGGTCATCCATGGTGTGCTGGAAATTGTAGAAATTACGCGTTTTCCAAATACTCCAAAGAAGAAAAATGATCTTACAAAGAAAAGTCTTATTTCGAGATGTGAACGAGGAAAATAGTGTTGTGATGGATTGGACGTGGGGTATTGTGACCCACGACCGTACGCCCGGATGACGCCAGAGGGAGGTAACCCTTGGGCACTGCAGAAAAACGTGGTCCTCAGTTTCAGGGCTATTGAGACAAAATGGGCATATATTTGAGACATTAGGAATACGATAGCATAGGTGTGTGCGAAGGGGCAGGCCTCTATTCAGGAGTTGCGAGACAAACACTTGTAACTTTGGGGGAATATCAAGTGCCCAAACCCAATGAAATTCCCATTTTTCAGGAGAGGGGTAAACTCCATGCTGCAGCCAAGTGGCGGATTTGACCGAGTAGTCACCTGAAGCTGTGAAGCCCCAAATAGGTTCATCAGGGACCTCAATGTTGGGAATCGAGATTCCGCGTATTTTCTCAACGGAGTCTGAAGGTAGCAGCTCAGGAATGATAACATAGGAACATTCCATTGGTTATTTGTAATGAAATCATCAACCTTTAGATCAATATTCTCAATTGTAGTGGGATCAAGATGGAGCACCTCTATTAGGCTTTTATTATAGCACCAGTTGTCTAACCAAAAGAGGATGGATGAACCGTTCCCTACTTTCCATCTAATTCCTTTACGAACTATGTCGCGCTGTTTTAGAATTTGACGCCAGATCCATGAATCGGCAGCCTTAGCTTTCTAGTTGAAAAAACTAGAATTTCTTAAATATTTTTGCTTGATTGTCTCACACCACAAATTGTTTGGGTCTGTAAGTAATTTTCATGCTAATTTTCCCAGAAAAGCGTCATTTACTGGTTTCATTTTTCGTAGTCCCAAACCTCCGAATTGTTTTGGCTTGCATATCGCATTCCATGCAATCATGGGAAGGCCTTTACGAGAATGATCTGTTTTCCAGAAGAAGCTCCTGTTGAGTGAGTCTATTTTATTAAGGATTGGCGAAGGTAGAGCAGCGGTAGACATTGCATAGGTGGGCATGGCTTCTAGATTGCTCTGGATGAGGACACATCTACCAGCCTTTGACAGGAAAGAGGAAGACCCCTAAGTAACGCCACAGGACGTTTAGCATCAGTCGATGCCACAATATGGTTGAAATCCTCCTTCGTTGGGTGTGGTCCATTGAAATAGACCCCTAAGTAACGCCACAGGACGTTTTTAGAAGTCATTGAAAAATAGGATGCTAAGGATATCTTCCGCGAGCTAGGTACGTGTTTGGAGTAAACAATGAAGGACTTATGAAAGTTTATCAGTTGTCCCGACGCTTTGGTATAAAATGATCTAATGCGTCTTTTAAGTTCTTGTAAGCCGTCAGCTTTACAGAAAACAAGACTGTCGTCCGCAAAGAGAAGACATGGTAATTTCGGGAGCCCACTTGTGATTTTAACCCCAATGCCTGAGTTACGTTGTTATGCCTGAATAGACATCGGACGCCAAAAACTTCCATACAAATAATGAACAAGTAAGGAGACAGGGGGTCTCCTTGACGGAGTCCTCTAGAGGGTGTTAAAATCTCGCTCGTATTATGATTCACAATGAGCGAGTAGGAAACAGAGGTAACACAACCCTTTACCCAGTTGATCCACGTGTCATTGAAACCTAGTTCCTGTAAACATTACCACAGAAAATCTCACTCGATCCTGTCATAAGCCTTTTCCATGTCTAATTTCATTGCGAACCATCCTGTTTTGTTATTAGATTGTTGAAACTTATGTAAAACCTCTTGGACCAAGAGGATATTATCTTGAATGGCTCGCTCAGATAAGAACGCACCTTGTAGTGGACTGACTAGTTTATTTAAAATTGGTCTTAATCGATTAACCATTATTTTGGCAATGGCTTTGTATAGAGTAGTGCATAAACTGATAGGTCGAAAATGACTTGAATTTTCTGGTTCGTCCTTTTTTGGTATCAGTTGAAGTAGAGAGTGATTTACTTCCTTAAGCATTTTCCCAGTACGAAAAAAACTTTGTATTGCTGCAATTACATCTACTCGGATTATATCCCAATATGCGGTAAATAATTTAGGGCCGTAACCATCCAAATCTCGGTCTTTGTAGGGGCACATCTCTTTAAATGACGAGAGAATTTCTTCTTCCGTAACTTCTGCAGTGAGTGCCAGATTATCCTCGTCGGACACTTTATGCGGAAAACAATCAATATAGAGTCCCTTTTGTGGTGAGGCTTCAGCTTGAAAACGATGCCTGAAATTATCCTTTAGCTGATTCTGGATTGCTATTTCGTCATAATCCCAACCACCTACGTCATTGCGTAGGCGAAAAATTGCGTTGCGTTTTTTCCTTGCCTTGAACTTTTCATGAAAAAAACGAGAACCACGATCACCTTGGGTTAGCCATTTCTTTCTGGAGTGGGATCCCCATAGTTTCTGATTGAACAGCAAGAGTCGTTCACGTTGTTTAATAAGCCGGTCAAGATGTTGTTTCAAAGAAGGGCTAAAAGGCCGCCGGCGAAAATTGTTTTCCACGACTAGTAGTCTGACGGCGTTTTGGCTTAGTTGTTTATTGGTGTTACCATATTTGCTGGAGTTCCACTGGCGTATAGCGTATTTAATTCTTTTCATTTTTTGCGTTAGTCGAAAAAAGGGTGTACCTCTTATATGGGTTGTCCAGTGTTTTCTGACTATTGAGAAGGTAGCTTTGTCATTAACCCATGAATTTTGGAAGCAAAATGGTGCAGCACCACGAGATACCATATATCATTGGTATCAAAAATTATCGGGGCGTGATCAGAAATGGCGAAATTCTCGTAGAAAACTAATGAGGACGGGAACAGATTGTCCCAGACTGAACTGTAGATTGCTCGATCAAGTCGTTCGTAGACAACGCAATCATGAAATGTACTCTTCCAGGAAAAAGCCGAATGAACCATTGCAAGTAGCGTCGATAGCGTTTGTGTTGGATACAAAGTTGCGGAATCTAGTTAACCATGACAAAGGTGGACATATTCCCCCTTTTTTGTCTTCAATGCGTAGAAGTTCATTATAATCGCCTATAAGTAACCATGGTAAGGATTGAGCCATGAAAGTTGAGGTGAGTTCTTGCCAGAAATGAGGTTTGTCACGTCCCTGAGCCGGTCTATAAATACCATTAATAGATAAAAACTGACCCGTTGGTAAGTCTTCTAAGATTAATCCAACAAGTCGAGACGTTGCATTGATGTTATGTACTTTAATGTTGCGGTTTGACCAACACACCCAAATTCCACCTAAATGACCATGGGGTGGGATAATCTCCATGTTGTTGAAACCTAGTTTCCGACCGAGTTGGATCGTATTAGTCGGTGTAGCCATTGTTTCTGTAATGAAAAAAACATCTGGGCGGAACTTCTGTTTAAGAAAGAGAATTTCTTGTAGCGCCTTATTGCGCTTAGCACCATGTATATTCCAAGCTATGATTTTTATGGTATACAATTTAAAGAAAAGAAAACTATTCGTAA
The DNA here is from genome assembly GCA_963457585.1 of Spergularia bocconei. Classification (NCBI taxonomy): domain Eukaryota; kingdom Viridiplantae; phylum Streptophyta; class Magnoliopsida; order Caryophyllales; family Caryophyllaceae; genus Spergularia; species Spergularia bocconei. The sequence goes on along the minus strand of OY734947.1, from coordinate 4,029,613 downwards.
ATGTGCAACAGAGAAATCATTCCGCCACAACCTGTTATAACAAAATGTACATGCCTGTGAGGTGAAAAATGAAGACATACGACTTGAGAGAAGCATAAAAAAGGCCTTAATGCCGGAAAAAGGATAGTGGCTCGCTATCCTTAAAACAATGTCCCTAAAAAAGGAACGTGCTACAAATACATCAGCTAATGGCATGGGTCTTGCTTGTTTAGAAAGGTTATTCAGTTTGAGCAAGTGAGAACACTTCTTAACGGTGCACCATAAGACATCACTCATAAAAAATCTGTTGTAGGAAGAAGAAAAACATCCAAGACAGTGAGCTAGATTGAGTACAATGAGCTGATTGAGTACAATGAGCTGAGCGAGTAAAAGCAAAAAAGAACAACTCGTCAGGATCATAAAACAGGCCTTGATGCGTAGAGAAGGATATGGGCTCGCTATCCTTTAGAAAGTGGCCAAAAAGAGTATACATGTTCCATATACCATGTTCAGTAGCCTTTGTTTTGTTTGCTTTAGAGGGACGTCCAAGAGCCGCAAGTTTCCATGAGAAACGGCCTGAAAGGATATGTCAATATCAGCAACAAGGTAATTAAAACGTAGTTGGAAACTCAAAAAACAATTGTAGCAGGGAGATTGGACAGGAAGGGATCTTCCCCAACTAACTGGAAAGAAAATTCCCCAACATATTGGAAGTAAACTAGCACATATAATACAAGCAGACATAGGAAAAAAACAGAGTAGATAAGTACCAGTGCTTATTATTGATTGCAATAGTGCAACATACATCGATAGAATAAGTGTGTGTTGTCAGGTTATCGTTAAGTACAATATACAAAAAAACGACGAGAGAGTTCACTAAAAACAAAAAAAAAACTCTCACACAGACAACACCAAACCTGAGTATAGTATACAAAAAAACTAAGGGAGAGTTGACAAAAAAAAAAACAAAACAACTCTCACAGCGACAACACAAATCCTAGCTACTTGTTTAGCCTGGTACTGAAAAATCAAAAAAGAAGGTGTCATATCCATGAGAAGTGACTAGGTGAGGAAAGAGGTGGCTGAGTCAGCTATCTCATCTTTACTGCGTCTTTTGTTGGAGTCGGAAGAGCGCGACAGGTGATCATTGCACTCCATAAGGGCTTCGGATAAGGACTTTTGGTCATTGGATAACACATCCAGAAACTGATCTTTGAGTGCTTAAGGCGTATCATCATCAAAGATAGCATTAATTAGGTCTGCTTCCGAAGAGAATTGTTGACCATTAAAGCGTAGACTGGGCTGGTTAGGTGGTGACCCTCCGGAAGGAGGGACAACCATGTTAAAACAGTCATCACGAGCAGTAGGGGGAGAATTCTCCTTCGGTTGTTCTTCAGTTTCAGAAACTTTAGGTGCATATTTGAGAGTAAATTTAGACGGGGGGTACCTCTTGTATTTCTGAGTGGTCTTAGTGGATGGTTGGTGGTCGTGGCTTGCGATGTGGAGTGACCTTGATCCACTTATTTTCATCATCAGGAGCCGAGCGAGAGGAAGAGGCCCCATTAAGAGTACTGGAACCCAGTTTAGCCACCACTAACTCAAGTGTGTCAATGGTGTGTTGTGGGCAATCATCATAACCATGATCAGGGCTGCCACAAATGAGACAAACATCATGAATTCCTTCATAAGAAAGAAGAAATTCTCTGGATTCTCCATGGGGGTAGAATCTTTCTTGTGTTACCAAATTGTTGTAAATAAAAGTGAAGAGCTCTCCATCTTAAAATGGGGTTTTGGTTTGTTTTGGGTTTCTAGTGGCTTCACAAACTACTTGTAAAAATGACCCAAGTTTGGCCTACAAAAATGCTCAGTATAACGATTATTAAAACGAATCCCCTTTATAGAAAAAATGTCGTAAAATTGAGAGTTTGTTTTTTTATCGGGGTTAAGGAATGGTTAGAGATTCTTTAAAAAAAAAAATAACAATTGTTAAAGAAAAACCTAACATTTTATGAAGTTATTATGAACGTCGCCAATTTTTCAAAAAATTATGGTAGACACGATTTATAAACTAATCAAAATGATATTTGATTGTTTTTCTTTTTTTGAGAACCTTTGTATCTCTTCGAATACCTTTTTACACACTTCATGTATAAACGATATCTCTGAAAATTAAGATTACCCTAATGGTTGGAAAATGAAATTGCCTGAGTTGTCCGTATAGCGAGCATTACAACTCCTATGTGCCCAAAATAACACGACATCTCTTATGAGTTATGAGGCTCAGTTGAGAACTCTTCCATATATCGTGTAATTTGACATGAAAGAATGCTTGCATTGTTGTCGCCTTGGCGGGATTATGATAAATTAATGATGTTTCCGATTAAAATGACCTAGTCATCGATTTCACTATCAGTCCTAGCTTAGGGCTCATACTGATCCAAATGAAGAACCCTACACTCAATCAAGTAAGCCTACAAGGAACACCTCTGTGGAACTGTTTGGTGCACACAAACAAGTTAATTCTGACTTTGGTAAATAAAAAGGAAGAGTGAAATGCTTGATGACAACAAATTTATTTGTTGAGTATCTAAGAAGTCCAATTAAGTTTCTAATATTGAATATCAGGGATGCAGGTCAAATTTCGTAAGATATGTCAGTGCAGCTTCATATTTGTCGTTCTGCTATTGTTCTTGATTTGAAAATGCCTGTAAATTAAAACTTTGTTCTTGTATCATCTTGAAAACTGTTGCTTTTTTAACCTCAGCTCACTTGTGTTCCTGCTAAATAACTATCCTCACCAGACTCTACCTGGTACAACTTATAAAAAAAAAAACAACTCATCAACTTCAGCAAATGTGTCTGAAATCTGAATTAGGACCAATCTGTAAGATGTAGGATCATCAGAGGGCAGAATTTACAGTGTTACAGAGACTCCAAGCAGTAGATGAGTTCTGTAACTTTCAGTGAACCCGCGAGATACGAAATAAACACATTTCAGAGAAGCTGATCAGGTGATCACCACTTCTTATTATGTTGATTCAATACTCTGCCTTTTTCCTTTGAAACTAAATGTCAGCATACTATTGAAAAAACATTGTAAAGTCTCTCTAGCAGTATCAAGCAAGCATAAAACGGCTGTTCCGATGGGCATCGATTCTCGAAACTTGGTACTATATGACAAACGAAAAACAAAAGGTGGAAACACTAGAGTTTATGAAAAAACAATTGATTTTATTTCACTTGGTACAAAATACATAAGTTACTGCATCACAACTCACAACTTTACAAGAGTTCATACAACCCTTCAAGCTACTTAATACAACTCCAAATTATTACAATTATTGGTAACCATATGTTGTGCGGAAGCGTATGAGACAAAGAACAAAAAGAATAAAGAACACACAAGAATTTACGTGGTTCACTATCAATGTGTTAGCTACGTCCACAGGGGTCTTGAATCACTTCAATATGTTCCGGAGATTACAGATACACAAAAGATGATCTGAGTTTTTCTAGATCTGCACTCTTGAAAAACTCCCTATGACTCTCTTAATTTCTCCCTTGAAGAATATAGGCTAAGTGTTCGGTGGTTTTATATATTAACACCCTAAACAAAAGAGCTAATTCGTAAAGGAAACGGAATTAGGAAAGCAAGTAACCTACGCGAAATAAACAGCCGACACGGCCCGCGCTGCCGCGCCCCACGCCGAGAACCACCGCGGACCGCGACCTGGCCACCACGCCTCGCGCCCTGAACCACCGCAGACCGCGGCCTGGCCACCGCGCCCCGCGCCCAGCTTTTGGCGGACCGCCAAAAGTTCATGCTCCTCGCATTGAAAACTGACGACGAAGCTTGACGCGGTCTGCGCTCCACCTCCCGCGGACCGCCAAAGTTTCTGCCTCTACCTCCTTATTTCGCCTAGGGCTCATCCTTACTTGTATCCACCCATGTCAAGAAACTCGTGACCAAGTCACCTTCATTTCCCAACAAATCTCTACCTTGACTTGAACACGTGTTTAGCAGACGATATCCAAACCAAAGAACGAACGACCTCTCTGCCAGGACTCCTCCAGGAATACCAATTCGAGTTTTAGCTCATGTGCACCAAGCTCAAACTCCATAGGCCCTTACAAGCCTACCCGTTCGTTTATACCCTGGACTCGGGTATCCGCCCATTTAGACCCTGGACCCGGGTCTGCCCAAGCTCCACCTTGGGCTCACCACCCCGAAGGGTCAGACATACGTGTCTATGTTTAGTAAGTCCAAGCAATGTTTGAACTTGCTAAACGGAACCGGCTTAGTAAGGAATTCCGCAGAATTGTCAGCAGTTCCTACCTTCTTTACCTCGCTCGATCCTCTTCTCAGTACGCAGAAAATGATACCTGACATCGATGTGTTTGGTTCGCTCATGGTGAACCTGATCCTTGGCCAAGTAGATAGCACTCAAGCTATCACAAAAAACAGTAGCTAGATCATGATGTAAACCCAGCTTACTAACTAGTCCCTTCAACCAAATGGCCTCCTTGGCCGCTGCAGTCAAAGCCATATACTCCGCCTCTGTGGTTGACAAAGTCACAGAGGATTGAAGTGTCGACTTCCAACTAACAACCGACCCACCAAGTGTAAAGACATAACTAGTCACGGACCTCCTATTGTCTAAACCTGCGGCATAATCTGAATCAGAAAACCCAGTAACCAAACAATCCGTATCATTACCGTAACTAAGACCTACAGCCGCCGTTCCTCTTAAGTAGCGGAAAATCCTCTTTACCGCTAGCCAGTGCTCCCTCCCAGGTTGAGACATAAACCTGCTTACAACACTAACTGCATGTGCAATGTCTGGCCTAGTACAAACCATGGCATACATCAAGCTACCTACCGCACTAGCATATGGAGCACCAGACATATAAGACTTCTCTTCTTCACTTTGAGGTGTTTGAGATATAGAAAGCTTACCATTTGCAAATGGGGTATTTATAGGCTTCGCACTACTCATCCCAAACCGGGAAGTATCTTCTCAATGTAGCCCTTTTGTGACAAAAAAAGCTTCTTCTTCGAACGGTCCCTATAAATCTCCACCCCCAATATCTTGCGAGCAACCCCCAAGTCTTTCATATCAGACTCCTAACTAAGCATAGTCTTCAACTTATCCACTTCGGTCATACTCTTCGCAGCTACAAGCATATCATCTACATACAACAATAGATAAATCAAGGACCCATCCGCCAGCTTGTTGTGATAGACACAACAATCATACGGATTCCTCTCAAACCAATGTCCACCATGAAAGTATCAAACCTCTTGTACCACTGTCTAGGTGCCTGTTTGAGTCCATACAAGGATCTCTTCAACTTGCAAGCATGTTGTTCCTTACCCAGAATCTTGAACCCCTCAGGCTGTCTCATCAGAATATCCTCCTCCAACTCACCATGAAGAAAAGCGGTCTTGACATCAAGTTGCTCAAGCTCCAAATCAAAATGTGCCACTATTGCTAGTAACACCCGGATGGAAGTGTGACGAACCACTGGAGAAAAAATCTCCACATAATCCACTCCCCCAATCTGACTGAACCCCTTAGCAACCAATCTAGCTTTATACCTGACTTTCTCAGCCTCTGTAGTTCCGTCTTTCTTTTTAAAGATCCACTTGCAACCTATCAGCTTCCTACCTTGTGGTACTGGAACAAGCTCCCATGTGTGATTTTTGTAAAGAGACTCCATCTCTTCACCCATTGCAGCAAGCCATTGCACGGACTCACTACATGTAATTGCTTCCTTGTAGGATGATGGCTCACCTGTCTCAATATTATCAGCTACCTGTAATGCATACCCCATCATCTCTTCAACATAGCAATTCTGGCCACCAATCTTGCGGCCTGACATGTCTTCAATCAACCTATTGGGTGCCTTACTTACACGTTTAGGCAAGTCTGGTGACCCAATAGGTTCATCAGATGTCTCCTGTGGACTGTCCTCCACAACTGGAGTAGTCACAGATACACCCGAAGTAACTGGTTCGGCATCTTCCTCAATCGTCACTCGTGGCAACATGGATAATGAGTCCGAAGCCACCTCAAGCTCCACCTCAAACTTGGCACTATTATTCTTGTCACCACCTGTAGAACTAACATGAGACATAAACATAGCATTTTCGTTAGAGGTTACATCTCTACTGATTATTACACGCCTCTCTGAAGGAGACCAAATCCTGTACCCTTTAACACCATCCATGTATCCCATAAAGCTCCCTATTTTTGCCCTTGGATCTAGTTTACTTTCACGTACATGATAATAAACTACACATCCAAATACCCGTAACATAGAATAATTTGGAACCATGCCGCTCCATAGCTCATAAGGAATCTTGCAGTCTATCCCCTTATGAGGTCCACGATTGATCAAGTAACAAGCTGTGGTCACAGCTTCAGGCCAGTACTTCTTAGGTAACTTTTAACTAGAGAGCATGCATCTTACTCTCTCAAGCAAAGTCAAGTTCATACGCTCTGCAACACCGTTTTGCTGTGGTGTTCTCCGGACGGTATGATGCCTTCCAATACCCTCATCTGCACAAAGCTTATCGAACTCATCCTTACAGAACTCCATGCCATTGTCCGTTCGTAGCATTTTAATCTTCTTGCCCTTCTGATTTTCCACCAATGTCTTCCATTGCTTGAAGGCATTAAAAGGCTCACTCTTGTGCTTAAGGAGTCTAACCCAAGTGTACCTAGAATAGTCATCAATAAAAGTCACAAAATAATATTCACCATTCATACCTATATCCGGTGACGACCCCCAGCAATCTGAGTGGATTTAATCAACAACCTCCTTTATGACATGAGCACCCTTGCTAAACTTTTCCATGTGCTTCTTACCAAGCACACAATGCTCACACAAGTCAAGTTTATTGACTTTGGCACCCGCAAGAAGATTTCTCTTGGACAATAGCTGCATCCCTCTCTCTCCCATGTGGCCAAGTCTTTTGTGCCAAAGACTAACCACCTCCTTGTGATCGACAGACGCACAAACCGCAGAACTAGCCAGTGTCTCCCCTTGTAGAACATACAAGGTATTCTTCTTGATACCCTTGAGTATCAACTTGGAACCCTTCCAAACGGACAACACATCCTCAGAGCCCTGGAACTTGTACCCCTTGTCATCCAACATGCCAAGTGATAATAAATTCTTGCCCAACGAAGGTACATGTCTCACCTTGTTCAAAGTACATGTTTTCCCATCAACAGCACAATCCTAATTGATCCTATACCAACAACCTTACAAGTGGCATTATTGCCTACAACAACATTACAACCATCAAAGACTTCATAAGTAATAAACCAATCTCTACGCAGACTCATGTGATAAGAACCACCAGAATCAAGTATCCAAGGATCTAGAACGTGCTTGAAAACTGCAAGTGCATAGTCCTCATCCGAATCATCATACTCAACTCTACTTTGAACAACAACAGCAACATTAGACTTACCCTTTTTCTTCTTAGGACAATTCAACCTAATATGCCTGAATTCCTTACATTCGTAGCAAACTATTGGTGAGTGGGATTGAGAATTGTTCTCCTTTTTCTTCCAAGTGTTTTTCTTCTTGGACTTGTTGTTATTTTTATTAACAACCAACCCAACCCCCGAATTGTCTACTACATCCCCCGTTGGTTTCATACGCAACGCCCTAGTGTGTAGTGCTGCCTTCACATCCTCTAGGAAAATTGTCTCCTTACCAACTACGAAAGTTTCTCTAAAATTTTCACATGACAATGGTAAAGAAACCAGCATAATAAGTGCAGCATCCTCATCTTCTATCTTAATGACTATATTACGCAGATATAATACTATAGTATTAAGCTTATCAAGATGACTTCTAAGTGACGTACCTTCTTGCATAGACTGAGAAAACAAGTGTTGTTTTACAACAGTTTATTGGTGAGCGACTTTGTCATGTGCAAACTCTCCAATTTAGTCCACAGCTTGATAGCTGTGTCTGTGTCTTCATCAACAACCTCAGTGATGATATCGTCTGCCAAGCAAAGCAATATGGTGGAGTGAGCCTTCTCCTCCATCACTGCTAACTCGTACGGAGTCAGTTCGCCCGATGCTAGCACATCCTCCCAGCCCTTGAGTTTAGGACCAACGGCCTTTTTAGGGTCCTTCTTGTCCTTCACCAGCGGTATCCATAAGCCCTGCTGTTTCAGCAAAGCCCTCATCTTTATCTGCCATAGCGCGAAGCTATTCAACCCAGTAAACTTGTCAATCTTCGTTGTCATAGACGACATCGTCTCCTCCAGGATCAAAGCTTAACCAAGCTCTGGTGCCAATTGTTGTACGGAAGCGTATGAGAGAATGAACAAAAACAATAAAGAACACCCAAGAATTTACGTGGTTCACTATCAATGTGATAGCTACGTCCACAGGAGTCTTGAATCACTTCACTATGTTCCGGAGATTACATATACACAAAAGATGATTTGAGTTTTTCTAGATCTGACCTCTTGAAAAACATCCTATATATGACTCTCTTAATTTATCCCTTGAAAAATATAGGCTAAGTGTAGGGTGGTTTTATATATTAACACCCTAAACAAAAGACCTAATTCGTAAAATAAACGGAATTAAGAAGCAAGTAACCTACGCGAAATAAACAGCCGACACGGCCCGCGCTGCCTCGCCCCGCGCCGAGAACCACTACGGACCGCGGCCTAGCCACCGCGTCCCGCGCCCTGAACCACCGCGGACCGCGGCCTGGTCACCGCGCCCCGTGCCCAGCTTTTGGCGGACCACCAAAAGTTCACGCTCCTCGCATTGAAAACTGACGACGAAGCTTGACGCGATCCGCGTTCCACCTCCCGCGGACCGCCAAAAGTTTCTGCCTCTACCTCCTTATTTCGCCTACGACTCATCCTTACTTGTATCCACCCATGTCAAGAAACTCGTGACCAAGTCACCTTCATTTCCCAACACCATATTTAACATAAACTAGAAAATTTAACAAGATCAACAACATTACTTAACTGGAACTTAAGAGTAAACAACATCAACAACAACAACAACTACAATACCCAACAAACAAACTAGTAGATTGTTACTTCATTCTTGTCTCCCCTTGCTTCTCCATAGGCTAATTAGCTCTAAATAAACCAAGAAACCAATTCCTCAAAATCTCCCATGCACTCAAGTCTTGCTAATCATTGAGCCGGAATTTTCTCTTAAAACGGGTCTCGCAATTTTGAGGAACTAGCCTATATGTTACCATATCTTGTTGTCCAGCCAATGTAAGCTCGGCGGAAATTATGTCAACGGCGCCGACCAACCGATGAGGAGCTAAACTTTGAAAATTTGTTCTAATAAATTTATACGATACTTCTTGATCGACCTCCTTGTCATAATCAAGAACTAATTCAACCAAAGGAGGGTGGTATGTAGTTGGAGTAAGAAACTGATACAAGACGGTACAAAGAAAAGGCACAACAAAAGCCATAACCACACCAAGTGTTTCATGATTTTCTTTACTCAACAATGCAATTCCTACTGAATTACTAACTTATACAAAGAGTAAGATTGAAGATATTAGAGCACGTACAATGTTGTGCTTCAACGAAATGGAGAGTTAACTCTTGAGCAGAGAGGAGAGAGAATAAGTTAACTATATATAACCTCACAGTGGTGTGTTTCAAGGGAATGGAAAGTTAACTCTCCATCAACATTTGATGTACCTAACTCTCCATTTGCAGCACACAAGTAGTTAGCTACAACTTTCTATCCTCTCACATACCTCACCCACTCTCATATACTCCCTCCGTCCCCCTTTTAACACCCTGCTTTCCTTTTTTAGGTGTCTTTATTTAAACACTTCATTTCAAAACTTACTAAATGGGGTAAGTTTTCATCACACATCTACACCCCACTATCTCCAAAAATAATAAACAAACCACTCATTATCTCCAAAAATAATAAACAAACCACCCATTATCTCCAAAAATAATAAACAAATCACCCATTATCTCCAACAATAATAAACAAACCACCAATTATCTCCAACAATAATAAACAAACAAAACTACCTTAATCCAAGTGAAAAAACCAATGGGGTGTTTAAAGGGGGACGGAGGGAGTAATATGCTACCAAATTACGGCAATCAACCACGATTTAATTATTTATTAACTTAATAAATTTCGAGAATAATTAATATTCAAAAATAACTTTTTTTACTCAAAAAACTCATTTTTTTTATTATTAAAAAAATAATTTTATGATATATTATAATTCTGGTGTCGACTTATTTTATGTGATATTGAAAAATATTCAACTTATAACGATTATTTGCGAATAAAATAGTAAAATAATGAGTGGAAAGTGAGAAGATGTGATAAAATAATACAACTGGACACACTAAAAGTGAGGTGGAGAGTTAGACTGAAGAGTGATAGCATTGTAGGGGTGAATTAAGGTATTGACTATCCAATGAGAGAGAGTGTGATGAGGAGTTAGTGCTTTATGGAGAGTGCGCTTCAGCGTTGTACATGGCATTACGACCCGTTTTCGAGTCTATAGTCATTTCCAACCCTAGACCCCAAGCAATCTACCCACATATGGGCCAAACATTTCTAATATCGGTAATCAAGACAAGATTAGTGATACCCGACAAATACAAACACCCAACAAATAAACCCCCTTGAACTACCCTCCCCCAAGCCCTAGAATAACTTGGCGAATTTTTGAATATTCTTAAGCAGAGCAATGAGGCCGATATGTAAGGAGAAAGCACACAAACCCCATTCGATATAATAACCAACATGCATGATGATATTTGGGAAATGCTTTCGAAAAATAAGTTGTAACAACAGTAGATAGCATGCCTACTGTAGCTAGTATCATCCATGCCATCATTGTTGATTAATTTTTTTATCAAATTTTTATTTTTAAAGTTAAGAACTCAAAACAGGGGAGAGAAAAGGAAGTGTAATAAAGACGCAAGAAAAGTGTGGAAATTTGGAATAGCAAGTGGTAAATTTATGCTGAGTAAATTTTTCTCCATTCGGCAAAGAAATCAAAAAAATTACCGTTTGAATTGAAGGCATTCTGCAAGATTGCCATTTCTTCGACTTAGAACCACATTACATTGTTTTACCTGGGGACGAAGGAAAAAACAAAGTATATGCAGAGCTCTTTTTTTTTTATTTGTTCGATGTGGACCGTAGATATATAATTGGTACTTTGACCTGCATTTCAGTCCGTTGATCTTCTCTCTTCTTTTATTACAGTTGAGATGAAAAAAAAAAGACGTTGGCTTCTATTTTCATTGATGTGGCAGATTATGGGTTTCGATTCTTTGGCTTTGTCATCACCAAAGTGGGAAAAAAATATTTTGTAATTTACTTTTCAAGGTTAATTTCTATCTCTTCAGTTAAAGCTAGTTTGGATAGTGGGATTTGGAGGGAAAGGGACGAGAGAGAGAGGGAGGGGAATTGTATCCATTGTTTGGATTCAAATTTGAGTGGGGAGGGGAGAGAAACGGCGGGATTTGGGAGGATGAGTTTTCCTCCCTTTTCCTTGATTTTTATCTCTCCAAAGTTGTAGAGATTTGGGAGGAACATGAACAAATGTTATGTCAAATTACATAAATGCCCTTGACAACTACATTTTTCCAAAATTCCCAAATTAACTTTTTTTTTTTATTTCTCTCTCCTCTCTCCTTCCCAACCACCACTGCTGCCACCCACGACCGCCACCGGCCCACACCAACCACCACCTTCTCCGGCGCCACCACCACCAAATGAACCGCGTGGTCCCACAACCATTTCCCCCATACCCACAAACACCACAAACCAACCTAACAGCACCTAATTTTAGATCTAGGGTTTTCTAAACAAATGAAAAAATCTGTTTTCCGGACAATGGTGGCCGTCATTGGCCACGTGAGCGGTGGGAGAGGTGGAAGAGAGCGCGGGAGAGAAGATGAGGGGGTGTCGTTTGTTGATTTGGGGAAAAACGAAAAGTAGGGTGAGAAGGAGAATGAGAGATTGCACGGTGGAGGAAGGAGATTGGAGGCCGTCGATGGCCACCGAAGACTCGCCGGAGCCGGACGAGTTTGCCGGGGGTGGCTTCGCCGGAGATGACTGCGGACGGTGTTATGGGCGGCGGCAGTGGGTGGCTCGGGGGAGGGGATATGGGTCAGGAGAGAGAAAATGAGAGGGGTTGGGGAGTTTGGTATCTTTATCATTTGTTTTTACTTCATTATTATCATTAATTTATATTAATTAATATGTAATAATGGTGTTTCTTTTCCTTTCCCTTCTTCCTAATTTTGCTATCCAAACAAAGGAAATCATATCCTTTTTCCCTCACCTCCCCTCCCTTTCCCTTCCCTCTCTCCCCCTCCCCTCCCTTTCCCTCCTAAAATGCTATCCAAATAAGCTCTTAGTGCAAGTAAATTTAAATACTAATGTCGTATTTTCGTTAGTAACTACTCCACTACTCCGTATAGACTTGATAAAAAGGCAACGAGTTTGATCACCTATCGAATTATGTTCTCCGAATCAAATTTGGGTTCAGTTTGTGTCAGGTCTAACTTTGGGTTTATCAGCTACGGGTTAAAATTTGGATCGGTTCGAATTCGATTCGAGTCAATAATCGGAATCGGTCAATACATATTGCTCAATTATGATCACATTGTTTTTGGATCTCTATTGAAATTTTATGAGTAATTTGAGAGTACAAATTAATCAAAGTCATATTTTTCAACGGAATCATTTAGTGTGCTTATTTGGATCGGGTCATGTTGAATGCAGGTCAGGATCGGGGCAAACGGAGTTCAAGTCATTTTCGTATTTGTTTGTGTTGACATGTTGTGCATCATGAAATTATAAAAATGTCGACAAAAGACAATTTCATATTAAACATCAAGTAAAGTAAACAAGAAGTACTCCGTTACATGTCAATGTATTTTTATGTAATCCTGATAATCAAACAGCTAGTTGCACCTAACATATTAGATATATTCCAATTGTGTTCATAGCCAATCTTCAACAGCTGTCAAGTAACAACTACAACTACTAAAAACGCTACAACTTAGAAACCGCTAATAGCTACTTTTGTCGAACATATGTAGAGACACGATTCGTCGATTCATTTCAGAAAAATTATAAAAATAAAATGTGGATAAAGATTTCTAATTGTTAAAGAATAGAGAGTGTTTGAGAGAGGAGAAAAACCCTACTACATTATTGTGTGGTTAATTCATATATATACATGTGTCTGTACAATACAGTAAGCCCTACTCTAGAATATTCTAGGTGTATGTACATCCATCCATAAATATATTATTCTATAACACTCCCCCTTAGATGTACATAATCGAAGAACATGCCTCATTAAAACCTTTTTAGGTAAAACCGCGTGGGAAAAAACCCCAGAAGGAAAAAGAGTACATTATTCTTCGTAATGCACATCATAATGCTGCCTCGTTAAAAACCTTGTCTGGAAAACCCTGTGGGACAAAACCAGAATCAAGGGAAAAAGAGTGTCGCGCGCAATTACTCCCCCTGATGGACACATCACTTGAAATCTTTGAGTCGACGGAGTCCAAGCTTCTGAATCATAGTCTCTAATGTCCGCGTAGGTAGTGCTTTTGTAAATACATCTGCGAGGTTGTCGCTCGAATGAACCTGCTGCACTAATATATCACCATTTTTTTTAACATCGCGAGTGAAAAAGAATTTTGGGGAGATATGTTTTGTCCTGTCGCCCTTGATATATCCTTCCTTCAGCTGTGGAACACATGCAGCATTATCTTCATATAAAACTGTCGCTAACTTGTTCTTAGGAGACAAACCGCACACTTCCTGAATGTGATGAACAACTGATCTCAACCAAACATACTCTCGTCTGGCTTCATGCATTGCCAAAATCTCAGCATGGTTAGAAGAAGTAGCTGCTATAGTGTGCTTTGTGGATCTCCATGAAATGGGTGTTCCACCACATGTGAACACATAACCTGTTTGTGATCTTCCACTGTGAGGGTCGGGCAAATAACCTGCATCTGAAAAACCAACTTAATCTTCCTTGGGTATGTTAGGATAATATAAGCCCGTATAAGATGTGCCCCGGAGATATCTAAGCACATGTTTAACCCAATTCCAATGTCTTATAGTAGGACAAGAACTATGTCTCGCTAACAAATTAACAACAAATGATATATCTGGTCGGGTGTGACTTGCGAGATATGTAAGTGCTCCAATAGCACTTAAATATGGTACTTCAGGACCAAGTATTTCTTCATCATCTTCTCTCGGTCGGATCGGAAGGGGTCTCTCTTAATATCAAGTGATCTCACAACCATCGGTGTGCTCAATGGATGTGCCTTGTCCATTTTAAATTGTTTCAACACCGTTTCTACATAAGTTGATTGATGCACAAGGATTCCGTTTTTACGGTGTTCAATTTGTATGCCCAAACAAAATTTGGTCTTCCCAAGGTCTTTCATTTCAAATCTTTTTTCAAACATTCCACCGCTTTTGGAATCTGTTCAGGAGTTCCTATAATATTCAAATCATCAACATACACTGCTATTATGATAAACGATTTCTTTATGAAAATACAAGGACAAATGGGATCATTCTTATAGCCTTCTTTCAACAAATATTGGCTAAGGCGGTTATACCGCATACGTCCTGATTGTTTTAACCCATATACAGAGCGTTTTAACTTAATCGAATAATGTTCTCGAGAACGTGGGTTAGATCCTTCTGAGAGTTTAAAACCTTATGGGAGTTTCATGTAGATGTCATTATCCAATGAACCATATAAATATGTTGTAACAACATGCATTAGACGCAAATAAAGTCCTTCTTTAGTTGCCAAACTTATCAAATAGGAAAAGTAGTTGCATCCATCACAGGAGAATAAGTCTCTTCATAATCAATACCGTGTCTTTGAGTGAATTCTTGTGCAACTAAGCAGGCTTTATACCTTTCAACTTCACCTTTCTCATTTCTCTTTCGCACAAAGACCCATTTATGTCCCACGGGCTGTATACCTTTTGGGGTGCGGACTACAGGTCCAAAAACTTCTCGTTTTGCTAAAGAATTCAACTCAGCATCTATTGCGTCTTTCCATTTTGGCCAATCCTTTCTAAGTGCACATTCCTGGATTGATTTTGGCTCAAGATCCTCGTTTTCTTGCATAATGTCTAGCCTTATATGGTATGCAAAATAATCATTGTCGCCATCGATCTCATTCCGGTTTCACCTCTTTCCAGACATGACATAGTTTATTGAAATTTCTTCACATTCACAATTTTCAGGTACCTGAGTGTCTTATGGATCCACAATACTTGTCATGCCTACGTTCTCTTCAGGAGAATCTTCTAGAGTTGAGTTTTCCTCGATTTGGCCATCTTGTAATTTTTGCTCCTTTCTTTTTCGAGGATTCTTATCTTTGGAACCGATTGGTCAGCCACGCTTCATGCGTGCTCTATGCTCATTTGCAATTGCATTTCATCCTTCTGGGACATCTATCTTACAGGGAGCATTTACAGCTGGGATATGTGACTTTGTCACTCCATTTGGGTCAGTAAAAGCATTTGGCAACTGATTTGCTAAAATTTGAAAATGAATAATCCTTTGAACTTCCATTTCACATTGTTTTGTACGAGGATCGAGGTGAGTGAATGACGATTCATTCCAACTAATTTCAGTTCCCAGCTGTCTATTATCTCCCCCTAATGTTGGGAATATTGATTCATCAAAATGACAATCAGCAAATCTGGCAGTAAATAAATCCCCAGTAGTTGGCTCAAGATATTTGATTATTGATGGGGATTCAAAACCAACATAAATTCTCAACCTTCTTTGAGGTCCCATCTTAGTACGCTGTGATGGAGCAATTGGGACATATATTGCACACCCGAAAATTCTTAGATGGGAGACGTTTGGTTCCTGGCCAAAAACCAATTTTAGGGGAGATTCTGTATGATAACTTGTTGGCCTGATGCGAATAAGTGTTGCTGCATGTGGAACGGCATGTCCCCATGCCGATGTAGGGAGTTTCGATTTCATAAGCATTGGTCTCGCAATCATCTGAAGACGTTTAATTAGTTATTCAGCAAGACCATTTTGTGTATGAACATGAGCTACAGGATGTTCAACAGTAATCCCTATGGACATTCAATAATCATTGAATGTTTGTGAGGTAAATTCACCAGCATTGTCAAGTCTAATTGTTTTAAGGGGGTAATCAGGAAAATTTGCTCTTAATTTGATCCATTGAGCAAGCAGTCTCGCAAACGGCAGGTTACGAGTTGATAACAAGCATACACATGTGACCATCTAGTCGATGCATCGATTAAAACCATGGAATATCTAAATGGTCTGCTTGATGGATGTATTGGTCCACAAATATCCCCTTGTATACGTTCTAAGAATTTAAGGGATTCATTCCCTATTTTTACTGGTGACGGGCGAGTAATGAACTGCCTTGGGAGCAAGCAGCACACGAAAATTCACTTGATTGAAAAATCTTCTGGTTTTTCAATGAATGACCACATGATTTTTCTACTATTTTCCGCATCATTACATGACCAGGATGGCCCAAACGATCACGCCAAACAATAAAGTTATCAAAATTCGTGAATTTGAACTTCACACAAGCATGTGCCTCTATTGTATGAATTCTAGTATAGTACAAGCCAGAGGAAAATGCAGGCAACTTTTCCAACACAGTCTTATAACCTGCAGAAATACTGGTTAGATAGAGGTACTCAACACCTTTTTCAATTCTAGTTTCAATATGGTATCCATTTTTTCGAATATCTTTGAAACTCAATAAATTTCTTTGAGACTGTGGAGAGTACAAGACATCATTAATATGAACTTTTGTCCCTCTAGGCAATAAGATAGTGGCTCTTCCGGAGCCTTCTATCAAATTTGTACTGCCAGATATGGTAGTTACATTTAATACTTGATCTTTCACAAATGAAAAATATTTTCTGTTTTTGAGCATTGTATGAGTAGTAGCACTGTCTCCAAGACATATATCTTCACCCTGTATAGTCATTTTTGCTAAGGATGAGTCCGTTTGCATCGCAGTCTAGATCTATATCAATAAAATTCTCATAATAAGCAACGTTCACAGACAATTCATATAACTTATAGTCTAACACATTTAACAGATTTCACGCCATAAGCACACAATAAAGCTGCAAATATAGCCTATAATAATAAAATAAAACATTGTTCCAAACAAAGAAATCCAAAACCAAAACAAAACAAAACCAAAAGAGTCCTAAAAGTAAAGTCCATAAACAAAAACCTAGTAGTCGTTTAATTCGTATGCTAAAACAAAATTAAGTAACTAATCATTCATTTGCTTCGGTAGTGGCCATAAAATCAGCAGCTTCCAAGTGGGTAACATCATCAAGTCCATCAACATCTCCATATGCAAAATAAGTCTCAACCTTCTTTCGTTTCTTCATCGATTCTTGATATAGCTCAACAAGATGTTTAGGCGTACGACAAGCACGCGACCAATGATTTTTACCTCCACAACGGTAGCACATATTCTCATTTTCCACTTTTCCTTTATCTTTAGTTTGAAAGTCCCACTTCTGGTGGGTAAAATTACCACTAGAGCGGCCACGATAATTGCCTCGACCCCCACGGCAGTTTCCACATCCCGCGGTAGTTTCCTCTCCCACCGCGGTAGTTGCCTCTAGCACCTTGGTAGTTTCCTCGGCCACGACCACGACCATGGCTGCTGGCATGGTCCTTATTGTTTTCATGAGAGATCGCATTTGTTTCAGGCAATGTAGTTGATCCAGTGGGACGAGCATTTTGCTATGTTTGGTAAAACTAGCTGAAATAATAGCTGAACGCTGAAATAGTAGCTGAATTCTAAAATAGTAGTTGAAAGCTGAATTAATAGCTGCAATATTAGCTGAAAGTTTTTAGCTGATAGTAATAGGAGTGTTTGGCAAAATTAGCTGATATAGGAGCTGATATATATAAAATTACATAAAAATGTATTAAATATTTTTAATCTCATTTTATTTTAGTAAATAAATAGGGGTAAATTAGGAATAAAATTATGATAAGCTAGCTTAATTTTTAATATGTTACCCACGGTAACATCTTAAGGCTATGTTTGGTATGTCAAATAAGCTAGCTTATTTGGCCAAAGTAGCTTATTTGACTAGATTTTTAAGCTATTTGACCAAATAAGTGTGTTTGGTGACACCACTAGCTTAAATAATAAGCTAGCTTATTTAAGATGTTATACCCTGGGTAACATATTAAAAAATAAGCTAGTTTATCATAATTTTATTCTCAATTTACCCTCATTTATTTACTAAAATAAAATGACATTAAAAATATTTAATACATCTTTATGTAATTTTATATATATCAGCTCCTGTATCAGCTAATTTTGCCAAACACTCCTATTAATATCAGCTAATATTGCAGCTAATTCAGCTTTCAGCTACTATTTCAGCATTCAGCTACTATTTGAGCGTTCAGCTACTATTTCAGCTAGTTTTACCAAACATAGCCTAAATAAGCGAAAACAGAAACCAGTAGCAGTACAGGAAAACCGACTAAGGAATAAGGTCGGTAACAGAAACAGAACTATGATTACAAGCAAACGACATTTCCGCATCAAAGAGACGACTTTGAAGAACCTTGATTGTAGAAACATTGAAAGAAACACCTCTGAAAATGATATCATTCCGATGAGACCACAGAGCAAAGCAATGGGACAGGAAGTGGATCAGAAAATCGCAGTGATCGCGGTTCAGGTTCAAGAAAATATCAACAAACCAGTTCGCTAGCGGCTTAGGAGACCCCAAATTAACAAGAAGGACTTGGTTGAAAGGAGGCAACACCATGAAGCAGAGATGGCGGAACAAGACCGAAACAGATGAGCAGAAGATTCATATTCCGAGCCACAAAAAGTGCAGATAGGAGAGATTGGGAGACCTTTTCTATGCAGAGAATAAGTTGTTGGCAAAATGTCATGGATAAGCTTCCAAACAAAAATCTTCAATTTAGGACGGATTCGGAGACGCCAAAGTTGATTCCAAAACGGAGAAGGCAACCTCAAGGTTGAGCAGAAGGTAGACACAAGGGACCTATAACCAGATTTGGTGGAGTAAATACGATTTTCAGTGAATTTCCAGTACATAAAATCATCCATAGCAAGATCAGGAGAATTAAGCAAGGATATAGAGGCAATAGTCGAAGGACTGAATAAATTTTTGAGTAAAGGGGTGTTCCAAGAAGGTAAGGAAGAGTGAGAAATAACTCCAGGGGGGTTGATAAAAGAGGTCAGGGGTGGGGGAGTCGATGAAACCATAGCAACAGAAGGCAGTAAACAAGGGACCTGACCAGCAATAAAGGGATCAGTAAGAACATTGATCGAGGTACCATTACCCAGTGTCCAAGCAAAACCAGACCTGAGGTGAAACATAGCCTTTTTGATCCCTTGCCAAGCCCAAGACGGGCGTGAATGCAAGCTTTTCGGCGAGACAAATCGGGTTAAGTCCTTAGGATACTTGGATGAATACACACGAGAAAGCAACAGTTGTGGATGCATCTGAATACGCCAAACATTCTTGCAAAGTAAAGCCGAGTTAAGAGCCGAGACATTCCGTAGTTGGAGACCACCAAGGTGGTGAGGGGCATAAAGTGTGTCCTTAGAGATCCAATGCAGACCTTTGGTGGCAGACTTTGACTTCCAGAAAAAACCCAGGATAAGAGACTCAATCTTGGAGCAAAGCTGTTTAGGGAGAAGAAATATGGACATTACGTGCTAAAGAGAACCAATCAGACTCAAAAATAACATGAAAAAAGGCTAATTGCATGTTACAGGAAATCAAACAAGCAAAAGGTGACATATGTAAATTCTAAAAGATATAAGCAGGTTCATATAGAACTTTTGCCGACATGATTAAGTAAGAATGAGAACCATGAGAACACCCTAATAAAGGCTCAAATAAAAGATAAAAAAAAAATAAAAAAAATCAACCAATATATTTTCTCTCTCCTCCCCCTCCCCACTCCCCCTTCCTCCACCCTCCCCACCCCGAACCACCACACCCCCACCGTTGGCCGGACCGAATCACCACCTCCGCCGATGAAACCACCACCATCGGCACCGGACCACTCCCGCGACCCAAAGCCCCCTACCCATCGACGCCGACTCGACGTTCTCCTCCCCCAATATCTCCTTTTTCTCACCTTTATCTCTCCACGTTTTTCTCCTTCTTCGACAACCAGAGTCGATTCCACCGGTCCAACGTGGACTCCTCGCCTTCGGCTCGGCCCCTCACTCGCTCCGCTCGTGGTCCGAACAACCTTGGCGGCGACGATGGTGAGGGAGACAACGTAGGGAGGGGCGGCGACATTGGTGCTCGCCGGCGACAATTTATCGGGAATGGTGTCGCCGATGTTTACGTGTGTGGCAGGGAGGTAGTTGGCCATGGTGACTGGTGGTAAGTTGTCTCCATGGAGGAGAGAGAAAGAAAAAGGAGGGGAGAAAAGAAGAAAAAAGAAAAATGAAAATCCTAACCTTTGATTTTCTGATCTAATGGTTTGTATGAGTTTTCATGGTTCCCATATAAAGATGAGTTCTCATATGAACCTAATCCTATATATACATGTGTCTGCACAATACACATACACTAAACCCTACCCTAGAACAATCGGTATATGGTACCCCGGGGTACGTAGATCTACGTACCCCCTGTTCAATTTTCACTCATTATATACCTTTTTGTAGTCATTATATATTTTCACTCATTATTTCCCAATTTTCACATTAATTTTCAAAATTTCACTCATTATTTCCCAATTTGCACTCATTATTTCCCAATTTTCACTCATTCTATACCACTTTATTGTCATTATATATTTTCGGTCATTGTTAACCAATTTTCGGTCATTGTTAACCAATTTGCACTCATTATTTCCCAATTTTCACTCATTCTATAACACTTTAGAGTCATTATTTATTTTCAGTCATTGTTAACCAATTTTCGCTCATTATTTCACAATTTCCACTCATTATTTTCAATTTTCACTCATTCTATACCACTTTATAGTCATTATATATTTTCACTCATAATTTTCCAATTTTCAGTCATTAGTTCTAAAATTTCACTCATTATTTCTCAATTTGCACTCATTATTTCCTAATTTTCACTCATTATTATACCGGGGGGTACGTAGCTCTAGGTACCCCCAGCTCTAGGTACCCCCGGGGTACCTAATAATTTGTGACCCTAGAATATTCCAGGTGTATGTATATCCATCCATAAATATAATATTCTATAACACGAATCTTTAATTACTTGATCAACAAGTCTCATATGAGACGGTCTCACAATAACTTATTGTGAGACGGATTTAATTATGTAAAAAGTGAACCGTTTAACATTGATCGTGACCATTATATTGTTTTTAGTGATATTGTTAGTTTATGATTTAACCACATAAGTTGTGATTTAAAAGGGCCACAACATATAAAATTAGGCATAATTTGGAAAATAACTCAATTACTCATTTTATATGGGGCAATCCAATTTTACATTAAACTAAAAGAATCACTAAAAGAAGTAAAATGGTTACTAAGAGTGTAAAAGAGGTCACCATTTATATAGATAAAGATGGTCTCACAATAAGTTAGTGTGAGACCGTCTCACACAAGACTTAGGCCGTGTTTGATAGGACTTATTTGCAGTAGTATTCAGATCAGTTCAAAAGCATTCAAATCAGATCAGATCAGATCAGTTCAGTTCACAATCATTCCGATCGGATCAGATCAGATCTGAAATGTTCAAATTTTTATCAATGTATTTGGTTCATAACTGATACTAATTCGTTGAAATTCAATCGAAATTTCAACACATTCAGATCAGATCAGATCTGTTCAGAATCTTTTAGATCAGATCAATTCAGATCAGAATCATTCAAATCAGATCAGATCAGTTCAAAAAGATGCAATCCTATCAAACGGAGCCTTACTATTACTTGATTATTTGGGATAATTTAAAAAGGGCAAAGGGAGGATTGTTACAGTCAACAGTCAACAGTAATCTTCAAGCCAAAACCCCAAGTAGAGCCAAAACTCTTCGCGCGCTTTTTCCGTTCTCTTTCCGAAACTTAATCACTCTACAAAACCCTGAACACTTGGGGCACAGCACAAAACCCCCCATTTCTTCACGCCATAATTCACAAACCAAGAGCAAAATGCCGTCGTTGTCGCTGGAAGACGAGATCCCAATGCGGGACATTACCCACGCCGCAAATATTCTCGTCAACCGCATTTACGACCTTAATCACAGTTGGAACGACCTTGATCATAGTTTTAGAGATGATTTAGTATCAACTCATCTTCACCCTACAGAGGTCCGTCTTCTTTACTCTCTTTCTTGTTTTTATCAATCTTGATTTATTGTGGAATTTTGTTGTGTTATTTATTTACTTGGTTGCAATAATCTGCCCAAATAGCAAATGTTACACTCATGCTAATAACAAATTAGCTATTGTGTGAAACTTTGAGAAAATGTTTGGAGTTTTAGAGCTTATTTTTTTATTTTAGTTTGAAATTCGTTTTTTTGTCCCCTATTCCGAAAGAACTGAAAACTACAAAACAATGACAGTGATATCGAACGAGCCCATTAGTTTAGGTTGTCGCGGGTGCGTTAGGGGAGTGAAGTGTTAAGTAATAATTGCTAAATTCCCGCAATCGCATTTGGCTGAACCTTGATTTGTTATTCAAATTGCAAGCAATTGTATTGATTGGCTTAGATATTATATTTCTATTTTAGTTTCCAATTTAGCCAATAGACGACTGAATCATTGTTGAGAATTTTCTGTCCAACTTTGTGTCACAATAATCTTCGACGATTTAAATCGTGAATTCCTAAAATTTAATTGATTTGATACAAAGGGTGTGACACAAAATGGGACAGGTGATCTTTACTAATCAACCGATGACATTTACCCTTTGGTCGTTGCACTTTTTATCCAACCTTAATCATGGGTCATCATTAAGTAAATCATGTTTTTGAAGTAATTAAGCGAGTTTTGTAATGATCTTATTGGGGAAAGTGCATGTTTTTGAGTTTTAAGTGTTAGTCAATCACTCGGCTAGACTCAATTTTAGTGTTTGGACTTGAGTAGGTTGGAATCGTCATCTATACTTGTATCCAATTTAATTTCATGGACTTAATTAGTGGTATGATTTCCATTTCAGTGGCCTCCGATGGTGGAAGTGGTGAATAATTGGGAGCTACCTACTGTTCTTGTCGAACGATATAGGGCTGCCGGTGATGAAGGTATTACCTTGTGTGGAATGTTCCCGGACATACGTAGAGCATGGGCATCAGTTGACAACTCTTTATTTCTTTGGCGTTATGACAAGTGGTGAGTAACTACAGTACATACTAAAGGTTTATTCTATGTTGTTTCATAATTTTTAATGTTTTCTAGTATATAAAGCCAATAAAGGATGTTGTGTACTCTTTACTTCCCTATAAGCATATGTGAAGAAATTGGAATGAAATAATATCCAAAGCAGTTTTACTCTGAAATGATCCTAATAAGCTGATATAGTGATATGTAGTGAGTATGTATAAAATGAGAATGGGGGTTGGACATGCTTTGTTATGATTGTTTACTGCATTACGATGTAGAAGTCTGATCCACAGATTTTCTTCAAAAATGTTTGATCGGTTTTCGTGTACTTCTAAACCTGTGTTTTGTTAGATATTGGGCCACATGACAATCTCCCCATTTTGGTGTAGTTTCGTAAGTCTACAGCTTGGAGTAGGATGTTGGCATTTGCAACAGAGGGTGAAATCCTAAGTGAGGAGGTGCAAATTTCTAACAACAAAACATAAGAAAATGGTATTAGATAGAACAAATTGTGTGGATTTGTATAGGAATGACTATGTCCTCTTCAAAATGATCTTTTTGCAGCCCTTTTATGTTGTCTTGTTGCGTATGTATAACGACTCTGATATGTAAAGGAGCCAAATTGAGAACTCAGTTGATCTGTTTCTCATCTCTAGTGTTTGAGCTGTGCTCTATGTAAACTTAAGCTTAATGTTGTCACATATCTATGAGCAGGGATGGGCAGTGTTTCGAGTATAGTGCAGGAGAACAAGCTATTCTTGCTGTTGGCCTGGCTAATGCTAAACCTGGTGTTTTTGCTGAATCTAACCAGTATCTATTGGTTTTGGCAACCCCTGTAGAGGTACATGAATGTAAGTGATATTTTTATGTTTCGTTGAAGTAGTAATCACTCATTTTACTGCCAATCATGTTTGAGAAGAATTATTATATGCTTGCTAAAAAGAACGGTCTTCCAGTTGATCCTAGTCGGAGTATGCTGTTCAGGAACAACCGATGAAAGAGGTCCATATGCGGAGCTTTCCTTGCAGCCACGGCCCGACTATGTAGTACCCTCAGATGGAGTTTTAATGACTTGTATTACTTGCACTGATGAAGGTCGCATCTTCCTGGCTGATCGTGACGGTCACATATATGAGCTGCAGTACGCTACAGGGTCGTTATGGCGAAAGCGTTGTCATAAAGTTTGCTTGACTTCATTTCTTGGGTATGTTTTGGTGACTAAATTTTGATAATACCATATCTATCCCTGCTCTCCGTTGTCATAAAGCAGGCCAATTTGGTCTTTCATAAGAAATCGATAGATGGAACTGCCAGCCCAACTAGCCAAAGAATCCATTTTATTCTGTTGTTAGGATTTTAACTCTGACGTTGGTACCGCAGTGGCCCTTTGGTTAGGTATTGATGAGAATAATATTAATGTTAGATCTTTGTGTAATTTTGTGTTTAAAAGAATTCCTTGGCACTACAGTTTGCATAACATTATATATATCTCCAGGTGGACTATGCCTAAGGTCTTGAGTTTTGGAGCTGTCGACCCTATAATAGAGATGATTTTTGACAATGAAAGGATTTCATTCTTTGCTAGAACTGAATCTAAGAAGGTCCAGTATCTTAAGTTGCGTGATCATGGAACAATACTTGAAAAGGTGGCGGAGGAAACAAAGTTGGTCAATTCGTCTAGTTTCCATTTCTCATGTACCTGTAATAGAATCACGTGAGCTTCCGCTTCTTGGTGTTCTATCTGATGGAAGAAGTATATACTTTCGAGGTGGTGGTTTTGACTTTTTCAAATTGTTTGAACGCTGTTTGGTTAAGGCCTTGTCCTCCTCGTTCATTGCCTATTGTTGGTTTCAGTGGGGGTGATGATTTCTCACCTAAAGTTGAAGCATCTTATTACTCAGCTGGAATTCTTATTTTTTCTAATTCCTCACCTCTTACTGGATCTTCTCTTATCATTGTCAATCAAAATTACAGTACTCTATCATCTCCAGCAGGAAATTGTGGAACCATTGCACGTAAGTATGCAAGGAGAGAATCTGTGTCTTCATTGCCAATGTAGCGATGTTCGTGGCTGATGTTCTGCCTTTACCAGACACAGTAGCGATGTTGAATTCTCTTCATTCAAGAAGTGGATTATTTAGTCGTAGCCCTGGTGAGTCGTTGGAGAAAGCATCAGCATGGTTATGGGGTAGAGGTGACCTTACCTTGCAGCATATGTTGCCCAGAAGAAGGGTTGTTGTATTCACTACCGAGGGCATGATGGAGCTAGTTTTCAATAGGCCGGTTGATATTCTTAGAAGCCTGTTGGCAAAAAACTTTCCAAGGGCAGTGTTAGAAGACTTCTATGATCGCTTTGGAACAGTAGAATCTGCTGACAAATGTGTCTAATGCTGGCAGCAAATATAGCTGATGAGGAAAATTTCGTCGGCCATATTGTAGTGGATAAAGCAACTGAGGCTTATGAGAAACTTAGATTTGTTGGAGTGGATAAAGACACCTATGAGAACCTTAGATTTGATGGAGTGTATTACCGCGAAGAGTGCAGTAGATTATTGTCTGAAGTAACAGCTGCAAGGGGCTTTTAAATGGGGTTCCTTGTTGAAGAGGCTGCGCCTGTTTTCTTAGCTGCTTATGAAGGTTTGTGCTTGTGCATCACAAGATTGCTCCATAAAGTATGGCACTATAACTTCATGGAACGTGAAAGTGATTCAGATTCTTTTGATGGAAGCGGAACATATGATGGTATAGTGTGCAGATTATCTGATAGGGCGATGGAAGGTCTTGAAAATAAGCTTCGTATGCTCGTATAGTGTGCAGATTATCTGATTCATAGAGATTTTTGAGATTACAGAAATTTCAGAAAAGAGGGCTGTATGCTCGTATTGCTGGCCTTGGAGGCTTGACTCGCTCAATTCTGCACTCTGGTAGTCCGAGTCTAGGAAATGGTAACAGGAACATGCCAGGGGTTTTGTTGGGAGATTATTCTCGAAATTTGGAGTCCTCTGATGGAGTCTGCTCTAATATAAGGCAACGGTTACCATTCAATCCTGCTGAACTCGGTGCTATGGAGGTTAGCTAATCTATCAATGTCTTTTCAATTCTGTTATCTTTCTTTTGTGTTCACATATGTCAACCTTTCTGCAGGAGAGAGATACGGAATGCCTTTGGCAATTGCTGCTGCGATCCAGTCAAGCACTTTTTCTTCTACAGCTTCTTTCCAAGAATGATGTGGCACATGTAGCTAAAAGTATTGATCCTAACTTAAATGCAACATTACTGAGCATGACCTTCCGTGATCTTGTTTGTTCTGGGGAGGGTCACGTGCTAGCAAACAGGCTTATATCAGCCTTAATGCAGGTAATGCATGTTGCAGGCAGTTCTATGGTGCCTGTTAAGGTATAGAACTATTGTCGGGGCCTTAACCAAAAGCTTAAACTGATGAATAAGGCCCGACAATGGTCGTATACCTTAACAGTGCCTTTGGAATCTGTTCATCTCTTCTGAATGAAACTGATCTTGTTTATTCCTATTTATCTGTTTTTATACAGCATTATCCTGGTCGTGATGGCACGGGAACTGTAGATGACATTCATAGGAAACTATTGGAAGGTTGTCCTAGCTATTTTAAGGCGAGTGAAACCAAATTTTACTTTGCCATGGAATGTCTTGAGAGAGCTGCTTTGTCTTCCAACATTGAAGAGAGGCAAAAACTTGCAAGCGAGGCCTTTAACTTCTTTAAACAATTCCCAGAGTCTGCTGACTTGCGCACAATCTGTAAAAAGTTCAACTGAGGTAGAGTACTTAGAATATCCTATTTTGTCATTTGGTGGTCTTTTAAGTGATAATATATCTTACTAATGGTGCTGAAATGCCAGGTTTTATGAAGCTGTTGTTTTGTTGCCACTGCAAAAGGCACAAACTCTTGATCCTGGTGAAATTACTACTGATGAACGAGATCAGGCAATAAAAGTCCATGCCCTTGCTCAACGTGAAGAGTGCTATGAAATAATTGGCAATGCTCTACGTAACCTGAAAGAAGCATGGCAAAGGGATCTTGGTTTGTCCAATAATATACCTGCTGGATCTATTGTTGGCGAGTTATCTGAAAAGCAATATATACGCCGGATTGTTCAGCTTGCTGTCCGATCACCTGATACAATATTCCTCTATTATTTCTACCGAACTATGATTGATTTGAGCCTGGAGAATGAGCTATTGGAGTTTCCACGTTCAGACCTAGTTTGCTTTTTGGAACATGTTGTCTCTGAACCTAGATATGAGGTATCTCTTAAAGTTTTCGCCTTCCTTTTCCGTCAAGTTTTCAATATAGTCAGTGTCTTTCATACGTTAGCTTCTGGAGTACTCTGTATCATAAAAGTTCATTAGTTTTTTTTTTTTTTTTTTTTTTTTTTTTTTTTTTTTTTTTTTTAGTTCAAAAAGGAACAGCTAATGCTGCGGGCGTGGGGGTATGAGGATTTAAATCCGAGACAACCCTCAGGCAGATTGAGTTCCTAACCACTAGGCCAACCTTGATATCTACGCATATCATCCTGTAAAGGTAAACAATGTTTTTCGTGTTCCTTATTTTAGCTAGTTTTTTATATTGCAGGTTCATGCAGCTCCATCATCAAAACATGCAACGTTTGTTCATCTTCTGGCGTGCTATTATGTCATCAACCGCCTGCATCTGTTAGCAGTCCGCGTGTTGTTGAGGCTTGCATTATGGACTGTAGACGAACATATTCCTAGTTTTGAGGAAAGGTTAGTTGTAATAGGCTTGCAAAACAAAGGTTAGTGGTAAACTGCTTCTCTGTCTTAACCTTTCTGCTATGTTTGCATCAGGTATGAATGCCTGAACAATGCTGTACTGCAAGCGAAAAGTGTAATCTATAATACAAGCTTGAAAAGTGCTCTGGACACTGACAGTATCTATGGTGACGGGCTTCTTCATTTGCTTGAGAAAAAACTTGCTGTTGCGCGCTTCCAGATAAAAATCATCGAAGACCATGAGTCTTTAGCATTCAGCTGGGTAGAAGATCGTGGTAGCACTCCTAAGAGTCGTAGAGACGATTTGGCCAGCTTATTAAGAGAAAAGGAGAAAGAGTTATCATAAGACCTGAAGACTATCACTCAGCTTAATAATGATTATGCAGTTCCTTCCGAACATTGGGAGGTAAATGTTTTATTTCTGTACTTTTCTCCAAAATAACAGATTCATACTTCATACTTCATACTTGTTCTTAAGTACAGTATGACACTCCCTGCTTTATTCGCTATCATTCTGCATTTTGTTAATGCGCTTACATGAGAGTGTGACTGGCAAGTCGTAAAATGTTCAGATTACTGCTCGTCTCTTAAGTCATAAACTCACTTTGAATTCAGATTCAAGATAGTTTCTAGAGCTTATTTGACTAATGTACCACATAATTTGGCTTATGATTTTTGAACTTTCGTAATTCCAGCACTTGTTGGTTCACTTCTTATGTTTATTCAACTTTTTATTGTTCTCAGGAGAGAGGCACTTCTTTGGAAGAATGTGTTGGAGATGAGGATATTCCAAAAGCCCCCGTTTCAGCTTGCAACGACGGGTCTGCGGAACCTGTCTCAAATGCACTACTGCTATCGAATGGTGCAATTTTAACTTGACGTCTGGTAAATTGCTAAGGCTACGGCTTCTTTCCTTTTTTCTCGTCATACTTCAGGACTGGGTGATGTTAAAATTTGCACAGAAATTCTTTTCAGCAGTTGCGTAGGTGTGTGGAGTTGGGGCGAAAGCTAAGGAGATCACACCATGGGGTTATAAGCTTTGGTACTATGGAAAGGATAAGAGTAGGAATGGAGTTGGTATTATTATTGATAAGGAGTACATAGATGATGTGGTGGAGGTTTCGAGGAAGAGCGATCGCATTATGACAGTGAGGTTGGTGATTGGGAATGAGATTATGACTGTTGTGAGTGCTTATGCTCCACAAATTGGATTGGATGCATCTATTCGTCAAGAATTTTGGGAGGAGTTAGAAGAGGTGGTGCAAGGGGTTCCTAGTGGGGAGAAGTTGATTATTGGTGGGGATCTTAACGGACATGTGGGATCAACGCGGCATGGTTTTGAAAGCGTGCATGGAGGTTTTGGCTATGGGTCGAGAAATGAAGGAGGAACGAGTATTTTGGATTTTGCGTTAGCTTATGACTTGGGTATAATGAACACGTGGTTTGAGAAGAGGGAGTCTCACTTGGTGACATACAGGAGCGGAAGTAATGCGAGTCAGATTGACTTCTTTTTGGTAAGGAATGCTTGGCGTAAGAGCTTTACGGATTGCAAGGTGATCCCTGGGGAGAGTGCGGCTACGCAACATAGATTGGTGGTACTAGATTTCAGGGCTAAGGGTGGCTTAGGGAAGAGGCGGCCACAGGTAGAGCCAAGGATCAAATGGTGGAAACTTGAAGGAGAGCACAAGGAGGCTTTCTTGGAGAAGATGGCAGGGACAGATGTCTGGTCTACTAGTGTGGAAAGAGATGTAGACTCGTTATGGGTTACTATGGCGCATAAGGTAAAGGAGGTGGCAGAAGAGGTCCTCGGTGAATCTAAGGGGAAAGCGCTACCGAGTAAGGATACATCTTGGTGGATTGAGGAAGTGCAAGAAGCAATAAGGAACAAGCGGAAATGTTATAAGAGTTTGGGGAAAGATAGAAGTGAGGAGAACTTCGAGAGGTATAAGGATGTAAAAAGAGCAGCAAAGAAAGCTGTAAGAGATGCAAGAGGAAAGGTGAACCAAGACCTATATACAAGATTGGATACCAGAGAAGGGGAGAAAGAGATCTACAAAATTGCACGCATTAGGGAAAGGAGGACTCGGGACATTGGTAGGGTGAAATGCGTCAAAGATGTTGATCAAAAAGTTCTTGTTGATGATAAGGAGATTACGGAGAGATGGAGATCGTACTTTGATAACTTGTTCAATGGTGATCGGGTGAATGATATTGGAAATGTGAACATTCATCCAAGTATTGTTAATCGGGAGTTCAGGCGGAGAATTCAGAAGGAAGAGGTGAGGATGGCCTTGAAGAAGATGGGACGGAAGAAAGCAGTGGGGCCAGACGGCATACCTATTGAGGTTTGGAGGTGTCTTGGAGATAGGGGTGTGGAATGGTTGACGACACTTTTCAACATGATTTGGAGAGGTAATAAGATGCCGGTGGAGTGGAGGAAGAGCACTTTGGTCCCTTTGTATAAGAACAAAGGGGATGTTCAAGAGTGTGCCAACTATCGCGGGATCAAGTTGATGAGTCATACAATGAAACTTTGGGAACGGGTGATTGAGCATAGATTAAGAAGAAGTGTGAAGATTTCAGAGAATCAATTTGGATTTATGCCGGGGAGGTCAACTATGGAGGCAATTCATCTCATAAGACAGACAATGGAGACTTATCGGGATAGGAAGAAGGACCTACATATGGTATTTATTGATTTGGAGAAGGCGTATGACAAGGTACCAAGGGAAGTGCTTTGGTGGGCTCTAACTAAGAAAGGAGTTCCGCAAAAATATATTGACATCATTAAGGACATGTATGAGGGAGCTAGCACGAGAGTGCGGACTAGTGTAGGGAAGTCAGAAGAGTTCCCTATTACCATTGGAGTGCACCAAGGGTCCGCACTTAGCCCGTTTCTCTTTGCTATAGTCATGGATGAATTGACGAGGTCAATCCAGGATGATATACCATGGTGCATGATGTTTGCAGATGATATAGTGTTGATCTCAGAAACGAAAGAGGATTTGGAGAGAAGGTTGGAGCTATGGAGGGACACGTTGGAGTCTCGAGGGTTTCGGTTGAGTCGGAGCAAGACCGAGTATTTGGAGTGTAAGTTCAGCGGCATCAGGCAAACGGAGACGGGGACGATCATGTTGGATGGAAAGATTGTTCAGGGATCAGATTTTTTCCGATATTTAGGATCGATTCTTCAAAAGGATGGAGAATTGGATGGAGATGTGGCTCATAGGATCAAATCAGGTTGGTTGAAGTGGAAGAATGCCACAGGACTTCTGTGTGATCGAGGATTGCCCAATAAGTTGAAGGGTAAGTTTTATCGTACGGCAATTAGGCCGGCACTGTTATATGGCACGGAATGTTGGGCCGTGAAGCAGTGTCACGTTCATAAGATGAGTGTGGCGGAGATGCGCATGTTACGGTGGATGTGTGGACATACAAGACGTGATCGGTTGAGAAATGAAGTTATTAGAGAGAAAGTAGGGGTTGCACCCATAGGGGATAAGATGATGGAGAACCGACTGAGGTGGTATGGCCACGTGAGGAGGAGGCCTAGTGAGGCGCCGGTTAGAAGAGTAGAAGGGTGGAGAAGTGATAATATTAGTAGGGGTCGAGGAAGACCCAAGATGACTTGGACGAAGGTGATTAGAAGTGATATGAGCTCCTTAGGGCTTGAAGAGAGTATGGTGTTGGATAGGGCAGGGTGGCGAGACTCTATCCATGTGGAGGACTTTTTCTGACCCCTTTTGATTTATTTGTTTGGTTTTTCCAACTATTTTTCTAAAACTTTTTAACTTGTGTTCAAAGTTCTTCTGTTTTTTGCAATATTTTTTTTAAACCTTTTTATTTATTTTGACGACTTTCTAAATTTCCTTTGAAATTGTTTAAATATTTCTAACATGTTTACAACGTTTTCGAAATTTCTTGGCGTACACAAGACGGTTACTGGATGACGATTCATGTTAGCCGACCCCAAATCATTTTGGGAATAAGGCTTGGTTGTTGTTGTTGTTGTAGTTGCGTAGGTGTGTACTGGCGTTGCATAATCTTGTGTAGAAATCCCATTGCTGTGAATGTGTATATTTTGCCTCATCTTCGCCTCTGAGGTCAGACTACAGATTTTTCCTAACTCTAAGGTTCATGTAGGCCGCCTTTATTCGTTATCAGCTACATTACTCCGTACTCCCTACGGCCTATGATAAGTCTAAATAAACTAGTGGCTGAATAGGATCAAATTAGAGCATCGCAACTTCAATATCTTACAGGCATATATACATGAGTTCGGGTTCATGAGATAATCCGGGTTATATTTTGTAATCTTTCGCTGAACCAAAATGGTTGATTGACAACATCTTCAGGAAGAACTTATCAAACAGGAAGTCGATCTTAATTATAGAGAAAAGGTTGCGGATATCTGACACATACAGAATACATTAGCAGGACTCTTTACCCAATGTTCTGAATTCCTGCTCAATTGCCCGTCTGATTTGGAAGTAGCATCAAGTTAATACCGTCACAGGCTCACAACTAATCTGTTGTGCGGACTAGGAACTATTTTCAGAACATAAAGACTAATTATCCGTCTCACAATAACTTACTATATTTACCATTGTGATTTTTGGATGAGTGAACACGTTCGGCTTAAATACTAACCCTATCATTCTAACTGAGTTCAATCAACATTGATAAACTCATAGTAAAATGCACTGTAATAATGTAGGGAAGAGACTAACTATGAAGTATACTAGGAGAGGATATTACCTTCTTACCCCTGTAACTAACTGAATTCAGTTATAAACCACTGGTGAGCTGGCATTAGTTAGTTATGCTCATAGCTCTTGGTACAAATGTAACTAGCTGTATGTACTTTCATTTCTACAGATGATCAATGATAATTCTTCAACTTTTACCCTCAAGTTCTATGTCCTCTACTTTCATAATGATTCAATATCATCAATTCATCACCAACCTTTTTGATCGCCCAGGATGAGTTCACAGTAGGCCGACGTGGCTCACCGACAATACAAGTTCTTAACTATTGTATAATTCGACTTAGAAGCCTAGAACCAAATGCTAGGTGATCCAAATGATAATCATTGGCATGAACTTGGGCAGTATTATATGAGTACAGCCATTGCAATCTACATATTGAAGAAAGCAGAAGTTGTAACATACAAGTTAAAAAAATAGCAGATCAAGGCAGGAAACATGATATTCATGAGCAAAAGGCATTACACAGTTGCACTTCAAGAGATAGATCTTAGGTTACAGTTAGATCAAATTCAGCCAACGAAAAATGTTACAAAGTACATATTAGATCGGTACTCTATAACAAAATGACCCAAAGGCGAGCACAGATCGGCAAAGAGGTCATTAAGTCAATTCTCATGCATACAGCTATTTTTGCACTACTAGAAGAAAATACAATGTGAATTCCACCGTAAATGTGAGCAAGACGAGTTTGCTATAGCTTAGGAGTATTATGGTCAGATCATAATGGCTTCAAAAGCTTACAGCAGGTTCCATCGTGCTCCATCCTAACATAAGCAGAGGTTACCCAAAGCGCCGAGTGTCTACTGTTCATCACCCAAAAGAGGAAAGGGAGAGCTCAGAACATGAAAATCACTAGAATTACCTGCTTTAATGCCTTCTTGACGACGATAAACTTCAGCAACCCCACTTAGCATAAGAGCTAATTTCAAGTGTCAAAGCTTCACCAGTGACAGAGCTTAGTTTAAAAAAGCGCGCCTCAGGCGCGCCTAGGCGCAGCTGCCATCGCCTCAGAAGCCTGAGGCGCACAAGTGTGCATGAGGCGCACCTGAGGCGCAGTGAGACGCATGCCCTGAGGCGCACTGAGGCGCACACGAGGTGCATGACTCTGAAATTTTCAGTTTTCTTTCTCTTGTAACATTATTTCTACCCTTCTCTTTGCCCCTTAATCCCTTGCTTATACTTCTTTACCCATAGGCCCTCTTAAACACCAAAAAATGGGTAATTTTTGCAAATTGTGGTTTCAAAAAATAGAATTTTGTTTGCTAAATGAATGCGCCTCGTGTGCATGAGGCGTGCGCCTTCGCCTCGCGCTTCGCGCCTCATCGCAACGGCCTACCAGCGCCTCAGTGCGCCTCGCGCCTCCTTAAACTAAGTGACAGAGGTAAGAGTTTTGGGTCCAGATGCGTCTTTGAAAAGACCGGAGCTTCAATAACACGGTGACATTTTAACCAAAACAATTTATGGAGCATTTCATGCCTCTCTCCTTTGATGTCCAGTATTTGTTTCTGAGTCCTCACTTCGAATTGTTCCCTTGTTTTTTATCAGTATGAGGTACTCATGATTTCACCTGCTCATACAAATTATTGAGCAATCAATACATTGACTGGCCATATATAAAAAGCTCTTTAGAAAGAACAACAAAAGGACATTTCATATGGTGCAAGGCTGCAAGCAGGTTTAGCAATAAGCGACTGACCGATTTGAGTTCAGGAAATGCAGCAACACGGAAAATAAACTGCACCACCAAGCACATGATCTAGAATTTGCAAAGCATAAAAGGTAAAACATTTATTCAAAGGGACTCTAGTAGTTCACACCGATCTCCAAAGACAAAATAACGCCAATCCAGGCAAAGGTCAGTTATCGACAAGGTAATGATTTTGTATAAATGGAGGAATCCATGACAAAGGAGATTCTGCACTGCTTGAAGATGTGATTACTCTGGAACCAAACTCGAGGAAGAGAAAGAGGGAGTCTCAATTTCAATAATAAGTGGCATTTACTACAAGTTCAACTTGATAGAAATTAATAACATTCCTTGGATACCATTTCACCCAAAGCTTATTGTCAGCTTAGCTTGTTATACTGCACCATAGATGAAGACATAGTCAAGATCAGTGGGACAGAAAGACACAAGCTTAGCTTATTGTCAGCTTAGTTTGGTAAATGAACCCACTCGGAGTCATAATTTCACTTCCAAACTGTATTTATGTAAGTGAATTTAAATTTGAAGGACACAGATAAAATTTAACCCTTGAGAAAGTTAATCATTATATTGGATCATAAAGGTAATACGCAAGAATTTCCTATCTTTATTTGAAATCAAGTGACAGAAGGTATAACATCCCCAATCTAAACGCTAACTACCTTAAGTCATCAGTCACTATGTAATTAAACTGTTGAGGTAAATTGATGGAATTTTCTATGTAATTTAAGTCACTGCACTCTAAAAACATGATTGGTATGGCGTTAAGAGAACGATATTACAACATGCTCCTCACTTTCACAATTTATACGCAAATAGACAAATCTAAGCTACATGATCTTACCTATATGTTGCACCAGTCCATGCTCCTCATCGTACCATGTCTAACAAAAAATTGTACACTCAGATGCTACAACACTACCTTGATTTCACAAGACTAGATTGCACTCTTATTCTTATTCAAGGAGTAATAACTCTTTACTCTTTTCTAGTGACTTTGCATTTAGCTAATTTCTCATCCTATTGATCCTTACCATTACTTGGATGTAAAAGTAATCGGTAATGTTGCTCACGAGCTGGAACAGAACGAACCTGAACCTCCTGTTGAGCACCAAACTCCCCACCACTCCCCAAAATCCGGTGGCAAAACCGGACATTATGACAAAATAGAACCATGGGTTTTCAAGACTGTCTTCCTCGTCCTCTTGTTTTTGTTGCGGCTGTTGCAGTTGTCATTGTTGGTTCTGCAATTGTTCGGCAATGGATCTCCACACAATCCTGGATTGCCTACATACGCCGTTGATGGGTCTTGGGATTACCTGGAGTTGATGTCCGCTCGGGATCTCTCCGTGAAGTTGGTTGTAGGACAAGTTGAGGCTGGTCAACGAAGTCAATGCAGAGATGGTGGAGGGTATGGTGCCAGAAAGATGGTTGTTGGATAAGTCTAGCGATTCTAATGAAAACATTTCGCCAATCTTTTCCGGAATCGTTCCTGTGAGATGGTTGTGAGATAAGTTCAAACCTTTGAGACCGGTGAGGTTTGTTAGACCCTCTGGTATCTGACCCACTAAGCCATTGCACGAAAGATCTAAAACCACAACATGCTTCAAATTACTAGTGTACTCTAGTACCTGTCCTTTCAGTACCTCTGTGGAACTCATGCTACGAAGAGTCGGGTCATCGAATGGCTTAAGAGGAAATTGCATATCAATACAGTTGCCAAAAGAGGAATGTTCCCCGTCAGATTATTGCTTGCAAGGTCGAGGGTTTAAAGTGAAGTAACTGAACAGAGCCTTCCCGGAATGGCACCCACAAGCTTATTTCCATGTAGCCTGAGAAATCGCAAAGAAGGAGCGATGTCTGCACTTAAGCTTCCCGGTAACTTGTTCTCCCCAAGATCCATAAGTAACTGTTTACTGGATTTACCAAAGCTTGGCATGCTTCCTGATAACCGATTCTCACTGAGGTCCATAATTTCCAGCTCACTTGATTTACGGAAGCTTGGCATGCTTCCTGACAACCGATTCTTACTGAGGTCCATAACTAGCAGCTTACTTGATTTACCCAAGCTTTGAGGAACATTCCCAATGAGTTCTTTATTTTTCAAAATTAAGATTTCTAAGCTCGGATTTTGACCAATAGACTCAGGGAGGATCCCAGGCAGTTTACTGGAAGATAAATTAATAGAAAAAAGCGATGCAAAGGTAGAGCTCCAAGAATCAGGAATTGTGCCAGAAAGCTTGTTTCTCTCGAGATCTAAAAGATTTAATTGACACTTAGGCTGGCGGCATTGTGGGAGGGAGCCCGAAAATGAGGTATTGAAAAGGACTAGCATGAGAAGTTGTTGAGAGAAGTTTCCAATGTGACCCCCAATATGATTATCAGCGAGGTTTATTTCTTCATGCACGCTCATGTTCCAAAACCATTCAGGCAATTCCCCAGAAATTCCCCTGTTTGACAAGTGCAACGTATGAAGTTGGGTTTGTGATTTTATCCAACCAGGGAGTTCACCATCATAGATTCTACAATCACTCATGTCAAGCCAATAAACTTGTTGAAATGGCGGACTCCAATGAGAATCGAACTTCAAGCTTAGGAAAAAAGGGTCACCATTATGGACTCGGGATTATTTTCAGATCAGAAAGACTAATTGCCCTTCGCACAATAACTTACGGTATTTACCATTACAAATTAATTAAACGTGTGCCCTAAATACTAACCCTAACTTTCTTTAATTTAGTAACTGTTCAGACTGTCAAACTCAGCAGTTCCTAATTTTACATTCCACCAAGTCCATGTTCTAAGAGCATTCAATCGACAATACAGATAAATTCATAGTAAGATGCACTGCAATAATGTAGGCAGAGGACTAACCTTCTTGATCGCCCTGGATGAGTCCACACTCCACAGTAGGCCGGCCTGGCGCATGGCTAGGAATGCTGAACGATGCCTTCGATAACAACTAATACGAGTTCTTCGGTGGTATATTCAACACGTTAAAAGCCTCGAACCACGAGTTTGGTGATCCAAAATGACAATCACTGGCAGTATTATATGAATGCAGCCACTGGTAATCTGCATATTGAAGAACTCATAAGTTGGCACTGCATAAAAACTCCAATGGAGGGTCAATAGTCGCTCAAATATATTAAACCCATGAGAAAGTTAATCATTAATATGAGGTGACCTCAACACAGTATACAACTTTCTTGTTTCAGTCAAACACACCTTTCGAATGTGTGCTGCAAGACATTCCATGACAGGCCGACCAAAGGAGCTTACAATAATTACACGTATCTTGGTGCTCATGATTTTACCTGCTCATACGATTAGATGAGCAATCAATACATAAGCCGGCCATATATAAGACGCTCTTTAGAAAGAACAACAAAAGGCCGAGTCACAGAGTGCAAGCAAGTTTAGCAATGAGTGAGTGATCGTTTTGAGTTCATAAAATGTAGCAAATGTGAAATAAACTGATTTAGATAAAAGCTGCACCACATCAAGCACATGATCTAGAAGTTGCTAAGCACAAAAGGTACATATATCCAAATTGAATTTAGTAGTCCACACCGATCTCCAAACACCAAGTAACGACTACCAATCCAGGCAAAGGTCACTTACCAATAAACTAATGATTTCGTATGAATGGTGGAGTGATTATTTGGCCAACAGACTCAGGGTAAGAGAAAGCTGCAAAGAAAAGGGTTAGGAAAAGAAAGAGCTTTCCCTAAAAAAAAATGAACAGAAAGAGCTAGTCTCACTCGATAATAGGTGGCATTTAGTATAAGTTAAAATTGAGAGTAACAACATTCCCTTGAATACCATTTCACTGATTCTTCGTTACGTTCTGTGTTCGGTGTGCTGTGTGTTGTGTGCTATCATTGAATATACTAATCTCAGAATGACAACATCACTTCCTAACAGAGCTGAAACAGAGCAAACACGAACGTCCTGTTGAGCAGCAAACTCCCCACCACTCCCCAAAATTCGGTGGCAAAACCCGACATTATGACTAAATAGAACCATGGGTTTACAAGACTGTCTTCCGTGTCAACCTTGAACGACTACCATGCTTGCAAGGTCAAGAATTTGAAGAAAATTAAGTAAACAAAGTAGCTCTGGGATGGCACCCACAAAGCTTTTTCCTTGCAGCCTTAGAATATTCAAATAAGGTGCGATGTATACATTCAAACTTGGTATGCTTCCTGATAGCTGATTTTCGCCAAGGTCCATAATTCTTAGATTATTATAAATACCAAAGCCTTGAGGAACCTGCCCAATGAGTTTGTTGTTGTTTAATATAAAGATTTCTAAAGACGGAAGCTGACGGATATACTCAGGGAAGAACCCATACAGTTTGTTGGAAGATAAATTAATAACATAAAGTGATGGACATGTCGATTGGCATTGTGCGAAAGACCCAGAAAGCAAGTTACTGGAAAAGTCTAAGAATTGAAGCTTATGCCACAAGTTTCCAATTTTACCTTCAATTTGATTACCAGAGAGATACATCTCAATCAAGCTCATGTTCCAAAACCACTCTGGCAATTCCCCCGAGGCCCTGAGATTCCAGTGTTGGACAAGTCCAAATCCCAGAGTTGTGTTTGTGATTTTATCCAGCCAGGGAGTTCACCTTCGATACTACAAGAACTCATGTCAAAGGCCCCCCAATGAAGTTTCCCGACAGATCAAGGGTCTCAATCCTAGTTAAGTTTCCAAGCTATGGAGGAAACACTCCACTGAAATATGTCTGGAGAGGTCTAAATACAGAAGTTTAAATGAACCTATAAATCCTTGCAATTGTATATAGTGTAGATACTGCTATTTATTTAGGTGTAACCGCACATAAATCTCATGTAAACTCCACTAGTTAGTAATTATGAGGTTCATTGGCCATCACTAGCAAGAAAGCAAGCCAAGTCGGCCATGATTATTATTGACAAAGCTAAAACTTTATGGCTAACTTCCACAATCCACATCCAAATTTCAACACTGCAGTGATATTAACGCAAAGCGTTGACGGTCAAGTCAATGGAAATAAAAACTGACCTTCTTGATCTCCCCGGATGAGTTCACAGAAGGCCGACCTGGCCCATGGCCGGAATGCTTAATGAAGATGCCTGTGACAGCTCATACAAGTTCGATGCTGTTGAATTTGACACCGGTTAGAAGCCTATAACCACGAGTTTGGTGATCAAATGACAATCCCATTGACATAAATTTGGGCAGTATAATTTGATTGCAGCCACTGCAATCTGCATATTGAAGAACACAAAAGTTGTAACAGAGAAGGAGAAAAAAAGGCAAAGACTATGTGCTAGACAATGAAACTCTGATGGATTGCCAATGGTCGCTCCCAAAAAATAGGACTGATTTTGGTAGGAATCATGATAGAAAAATGAGCACAGAGAATTACACAGCTGTATTCAAGTGATAGATTTCTTCAATGAATGGATAACAGCTGCAAGTAAAAAGGAGTACTTACTCTCGACCACTGCATTCTAATAATTCTAATAATTAAGACAAGAAAATTGTTAATTTAGAGCCAAAACATCCCCAAGACACTTTTCGAAATCATGCACTTCATGTCTGACACTTTCTGCAATTAGTACTTGATAAAACTCAGAGAGCCAGTGCATAATTCAGTTTTGATGCCTCTGTTTCGTAAATCCTTTCTCTTTTTTTATTGTGTTGATTGGGTTGAGTGTATTGGTTTGGGTCGATAGTAGATCCGTGTTGCGAAATAACGCAACCAAATGAATAGTCTTTTATATACTCCTAAGGCTAAGGAGAAATTCAACCCATGAGAAAGTTGATCAGTATGCCTCAAATCTACAAAGAGACAAAGAACGATCACTCCTAATCAGTTTTGGAGTTGAGGGATACAAGATTTGAAACCCCAACTACATACACTTGAATGCCACCAAAAATTGGAGTAAAGAGCAATTTGATATAACTTATTATGGCTAACATCTAAATGGCTTTTAAAACTAACAGGTTCCATAGTGCTCAATCCTACCGTAAGCAGAAGTTACCAAGGCAGCCGAGTCTCTATAGTTCACTGCCCAGAAAAAAAAAGGGGGGGGGGTCCAGAACAAGAGAATCGCCACAATTAGCTACTTCATTGTCAAAAACAAAAAAAAAAGAAAAAAAAAAAAAGACGATAAGCTTCAGCAACCCCACCTAAGAAGACTTCACCTAGACATCAACTATACAAGAGCTTTTTGAGTGTCCAGACTTCACCTGTGGGAGAGATAAAAGTTATGGTTCCAGGCGCATCTTTGAAAAGACCTACTTGAAATTGAGCTCCAGTAATACGGTGGCGTTTCAACCAAAACAGCTTATGGTTTAACTCATGCCTTTCTGCTTTGATATCCAGTATTTGTTTCCGGGACCTTATTTCCAATTGCTCCCTTAATATTATATCAATATGAGGTGACCACAACACGGTATATAGCTTTCTTGTTTCAGGCAAACCAACCTTTCGAGTGTTTGCTGGAAGACTTTCCATGACAGGCCAACCAAAGGAGCTTACAATTACTCTATTTTGGTACTCATGATTTCACCTGCTTATACAAATTGTTTTGAGCAATCAATAGTCAATACATAAGCATTCAACCAGCAGCCTAAAGGTAATCGTAACTTGGTTCAACCAATACATGCTCCTGCATATGAACCCCTAAACAGGCAACTTCTTTGAAAACACAAAACCCGCAGTGGTTTACTGTTTACACCATTGGACTGAACTATCACTCAATCAATTTCGGATTCAAAGACCCGAAAAGAGTCCGTTATATACTTGTATTAGTTCAACACCAATACCCTACAATTGCTAACTCTACTTGTCAGATAGAACATGATAATTCAAGACATTACAGTCCAGAAGCTCGGAAATCATCGATCACATTACGCAAAATTCAACAAAAACCGAAAGCACGTCGTAGCAAATTAGCAATACCGAATTGCAGAAGTCGAAATCATTTTTTCATCATCTTGAAGTCTAATATAGGCCAATTGTCTATCAAAGTCAGCTATATACATTATACTTCAGATGTTAAGCAAATTTCCAGCATACCCACCAAAAAAATTGAACACAACCAATAAATATGAAAATAAAATATGATGAACCAATCAAACATTATCACATAAACATGTATTTATCAAATTCACAAACAGCCCAAACAACATCAATTTATGTGCACTAAATTGAACAACCCAGAAAATGTAAGATTTACGCCTCAATCAAAACTTAAGATTGAACAGAAAATGGAGAGACGAGAGAGAAAGAGGATGATGAGTCCTTACCTGAGGTATGGAGAGATTGTGTCGAAGAAATTGAGGACTAAAAAATAATGAAGAGGAACACTACCCAAAACATAAGCCCAGCCCAGATATAAATTGCTATTTTGACCTGTTTCTCTCTCTTCTCTCATTTTTTCTGTAACCGCCTCACACATTTTCTCTCTCCTCTTTTTCGGTTACACCATCTTCGATCTCCTACATTTCTCTCTCCTCTGTTTTCGCTCATTCGCAAAATATCGTTCCTGCATTTTCGCGACTTCTGATCTGTGTATAGGTATGCTTCTTGATGGTTTTTTTATGATTTTTTCATAGTTAATTTTTTTCTTTGTTGATTTTTTATGATATCGAGTTTATGTGATTGTTGTATCTTCTCTTATAAGTTGTTTATCTGTATTTTTATTGTTTTTCGTATTAAGTTTTTTGTATATTTGTTGTTAATTGGCGTGTAATTGTTCGTTACGAATTTTTAGGGTTTCGATTTGGGGATTTTTCATTTTTTTCACTGTTTTTGTAGTTTATCTACTCTTTTTTGGTTGATTATTTGATGAATCTGTCTCTCGTTTTTAATTTGAGCACATTTTCGTTTGTTAATTGGAGTTTAATTGTTCGTTACGAAATTTTAGGGTTTCGATTTGGTGATTTTACATTTTTTTAGCTATTTTCGTGTTTAATTTTGAGTTTAAATTGATTTTAATTGTTCGTTACTAATTTTCGTTTTTTAGCTGTTAATTGAAGTTTAATTTTTTGTTTACGAATTTTTAGGGTTCAAGCTATATATGTCTACGCTTTCAGATGATGATTTGCTATTGAATCGATTCCGAAAAAATTACGGTAATTTCTCTCTCCCTTTCAGATTCTTTATTTCTACTTTTTTTTCTCGATTCCGTCGACGATATTCACCAGTTTAATGGCTATATTCATAGTGTTTGATGATATATTCATTAGATGAAGCATTTATATTCATATGATTCAACACCATATTCATCACAGCATTTCATATTCAAACGATTTGACAGTTATAACTTTTGGTACGAGATATGGCAGTTATATTCATCACTGTATTTCATATTTAATATCATATCCATCATAATTAGTGTTGGGTTAAAGACCCGTTTATCCAGCCCAAGTAGTTGCTAAGTTAATTTATTAACTTAGGTAATTTGGGAAGGCACGTGGGCTTTATGTGTTATGGCAAGTAAAGCCTAAGTCGGCTAACGTAGCATGGCTACGGTACAAAAAGAGGGAAATTCTCTTTTTGGTTATTCAATTGGTTTCGCGGAAATTGTCGAAGCAATTGGTACGTACAAAGTTGAGCGAAAACATTAAGGGCTCGATTCTTGTACGTGGTGTACGCGCTGGTGCGAATAGACGATCGGATATTGTATCGTGGAACGTTCGCGGGATTAACAAATCTGGTGATTGATTTGGGCAGCAGCGTACGGGCAGTACAACGGTTCGTCTACAATACAGGAACGGTCAGTACATCTATTCAGGTGTGGTTTATCTCTAGGAGTATTATTAATTGGTGAATATTAATTATACTCGGAAACTAGGGGTGGTTTATTTTGTTCCTGATTTGTAGCGTGTTTCGAATTCGGTATTGTAATTCGAGACGGTGATTGTACTGGTGCTATTTTATATAGTGGAATTCAGCGGTTGTGCTGGTGGGTTTTACCTCCGGAGTTGGAGGGTTTTGCCCTGGGTTTAGTCCCTAAAATTCTGTGTCTCATCTTATTAGCTTGCATATTTTCTACTTTGTTTATTATTGTCGATTGGTTTACTTCCGTTGCGCGTGGGAGATTGGTCTTATTTCCCAACAATTAGCACTATATTTATCAGATGAAGCACTATATTCATCACTTCATTTCATATTCATAAGATTTGATAGTTATATTCATCAGTTCGAACACTATATTCACCAGAAAAATCGTTATATTCATCAAATGGAGCACCATATTCATCAGATTAATCCATATCATTTATCTTGATTTTTCAGAGTCAGATTTGGTAGTGGCCGGGGTGCACGTGCGGTAGAACCTTTTACATCAATCCCAAGTGAGGCAGGAGTTGTTGGTGAGTTTTATTAATCGAAATTTTCTCATAATTCACTATATTCATTAATTTATGGTATATTCACTACATTATATGCTATATTCATTTGATTATTTACTATATTCACTATATTATTTTCTATATTCATCAAATTCTTGACTATATTCACTACATTATATGCTATATTCATCAGGTCAGTTGGGATAATCACTTTAGTATTTGCTATATTCACTACATTATATGCTATAATCACTACATTATATGCTATATTCATCAGATCAGATGCTATATTCACTACAAAGTTTTCTATATTGTGACACGGGGGTAGAGGCGGTGTTAGAGGGCGACGTAGAGGTGCTAAGCGCACTAGAAAGGAAAAACCCGACTTTCACCGGGCCATTTTGTAAAAACTGTAGAGTCGTTGTGTGAATTGCAAAACCAAGCTGTTAGAGATATTGGATTCAGTTCCTTGTTGGATATAAAAATTATGGAGTTGAATGGACCGTTTTGTATGTGGTTAATTAGCAATTTGAACCCTTGCTCACTAGAAATGAATCTTGGTCCAGAGAAGCTTTTAGCAATCACCGATGTTGATGTTTTCCTCACTCTTAAGCTTCCCTTTGGCCCTAAGCAGGTCCTTCAAGCGAAGGATAATGAGCGTGATGCTGAATTTCTTAAGTTTATTGATGATTGGAGAGCATCATGGGGTTGTGAGAAAGATTTTCCTTATACAGTGGATGTAGGCGATGGGATGAAACACCGGGGTCATGGAGATTCATTTAAGGTTGATTTTTTGGTGTATGCTGTTTCA
The DNA here is from genome assembly GCA_963457585.1 of Spergularia bocconei. NCBI lineage: Eukaryota > Viridiplantae > Streptophyta > Magnoliopsida > Caryophyllales > Caryophyllaceae > Spergularia > Spergularia bocconei. The sequence continues at coordinate 3,984,804 of OY734947.1, read as the reverse complement.
CGGTTGTTGAGTGGGCACCAATCAAGGAATGTGAATCATAAAATATTAGAGTTTTTGATGGATCTTTCTGAGGTACCTAATCTGAATTGGTGTCAATTCGTGAGTTCCAGTCTTCTCAAGGCTATTCACTCGTTTCGAGCTAACCATTCTGGGTTTTTCTGTAGTCCCATTACCTTTGTTGTGGTGAGGATGTGTTATTTAATCCGACATTCACTATTTTCATACTTATATTCACGAAAGGCTTTGCGATATTCACTGTTTTTGCTGATATATTCACCAGATTCTTTACTATATTCACTTTATTTTCTATATTCATCAAATTCATGACTATATTCACTACATTATATGCTATATTCATCAGGTCAGTTGGGATTCATAACATTTTTTGTTGTATGATTTTTGCAGCTCTCGTACTTGGATCGAATCGAGTTTGACGTCCGAAGGGTGCCAAGAACATTTCCAACTTTGGTAGGGTGGACGAATGATGCATCGGATCAGGTGCTATTTTCACTACAATATTTTCTATATTCGTCAGATTCCTAATATGTTATCACAATTTAAGCTATGTTTATCTCAACCACAGGGAACCTCTTTATTTTGATAGCCATCTTTCATTCGACCGAGAAGGTTTGAGCAGCCTAACAATTGGGGATGGCAAAATTTGGAGTTCGATTGTTGATGCATGGGCGCGGCTACTAAATATGAATGAGAAGAAACGTTCTCCTAGTTCTACTCTTCGGTTTTTTGGTTCAATCGGTCTAACGGTATGTCCCCTTTTCGTATGTTGTTCATTCATTACAACTTTTAGCTAGTTATGTTCATTGATCTGATAGTTCACTACATTGCATCCTGTGTATGTAGGATCTTCTACACAATCAACTTGGGGTCGGGTGATGAGAATACTAAGGGTATCACAAACTTTGCAAGCAAACTTAGATCTCAGCTTGAATATTCTGGTTTTGACAATGCGAAAGACGTCGATCTTGTATGTTTATACTCTTCTTTTCACTTTCTTTCTTGATTGTCTATTTCACATATGCATCATATTCATATCTCATGTTTTGTATTTGCAGTCGATCATTCCGGTATGTCGCTCAGGGCATTATTACTTCGTTTGCGTTAACTTTCTGAATCAAGTTGTAATTGTGATCGACAATCGCACATTGCCAGCCCATGTGAATATTAGAAACAAATATTCGGGTTTGCTTGAGCTCGTGGTAATAAATTCCACCTTCTCTAAGTGACTATGTACATCATTTTGTGTAGCCATATTCACTGTTAAGTGTCTAATATTAACTATTTTTTCACAGAAATTCGCTTATTCTACTTATTTGATGGAAATTGGTGCCAAACAGAAATCTGTAGATTGTCGTCGTTTTCCAACCAAATTGGGCAAAATGTTTTGGAGGAACAAGATGCAGAACAATGATTGTGGTGTATACATGTTTAGACACATGGAAACATTCGAGGGTGAAACCGAATGGGATTATGGATTAAGAGGAACAATAATAATGTACGTATTCATCCATTGTGTTCTTTATATTCACAATATATGTGCATATATTCCCCAGATGTGTTCTTATATTCACTATTAGTGTGCATATATTCACTAAATGTGTGATTATATTCAGAAGATGTGTTCTTATATTCACTATTAGTGTGTTCTCATTTTAAGACAATGACTTGCTTTGTTGACTATGCTTCGCATGAATTTTTGCATATAAATTCACGATCAGAACAAGTTGAAGAATGAAGTCCAAGATAAGGCTCGAACTTTTAATTTGCCGGTGTGAACAAGTAAACCAATTATGATTTATGTTTTTGCACAAAATCGACAAGTGTACACGGATGGTCTGAATTATGTTACCTAGGTATCCTATCGTCAACAACTTTTTCTTGATGGTTTTTTTATGATTTTTTCATAGTTAATTTTTGTTCATTGTTGATTTTTTATGATATCGAGTTTATGTGATTGTTGTATCTTCTGTTATAAGTTGTTTAATCTGTGTTTCCATTGTTTTTCGTGTTTAATTTTTTGTATAGTTTTGTTAATTGGCGTTTAATTGTTCGTTAAGAATTTTAGGGTTTCGATTTGGGGATTTTCATTTTTTCACTGTTTTTGTGTTTTATCTACTCTTTTTTAGTTGATTATTTGATGAATCTGTCTCTGGTGTTTAATTTGAGCACATTTTCGGTTGTTAATTGGAGTTTAATTGTTCGTTACGAAATTTAGGGTTTCGATTTGGTGATTTTTCATTGTTTAGCTATTTTCGTGTTTAACTTTAAGTTTAAATTGATTTTAATTGTTCGTTACTAATTTTCATTTTTTAGCTGTTAATTGGAGTTTTATTTTTTGTTTACGAATTTTTAAGGTTCAAGCTATGTCTACGCTTTCAGATGATGATTTGCTACTGAATCGAATCCCGAAAAGATTACGGTAATTTCTCTCTCCCTTTCAGATTCTTTTTTTCTACTTTTTTTTTCCTCGATTCCGTAGATGATAATTACCAGTTTAATGGCTATATTCATAATGTTTGATGTTATAATCATTAGATGGAGCATTTATATTCATATGATTCAACACCATATTCATCACTGCATTTCATATTCATACGATTTGGCAGTTATAACTTTTGGTACGAGATTTGGCCGTTATATTTTTTGCTACGAGATTTGGCAGTTATATTCATCACTGTATTTAATTTCATTTTTAATATCATATCCATCAGAATTAGCACTATATTTATCAGTTCAAGCACTATATTCATCACTTCATTTCATATTCATAAGATTTGGTACTTATATTCATCAGCTCGAACACTATATTCACCAGAAAAATCATTATATATTTATATTCATCAAATGGAACACCATATTCATCAGATTAATCCATATCATTTATCTTGATTTTTCAGAGTCAGATGTGGTAGTGGTCGGGGTGCACGTGCGGCAGGACCTTCTACATCAATCCCAAGTGAGGCAGGAGTTGTTGGTGAGTTTTATTAATCGAAATTTTCTGATAGTTCACTATATTCATTAATTTATGGTATATTCACTACCATATTTGCTATATTCATCTGATTCTTTACTATATTCACTATATTATTTTCTATATTCATCAAATTCGTGACTATATTCACTACATTATATGTTATATTCATCAGGTCAGTTGGGATATTCACTGTAGTATTTCCTATATTCACTACATTATATGCTATATTCATCACACCAGGTGCTATATTCACTACAATATTCTCTATACTGTGACGCAGGAGCTGGTGGGGGTAGAGGTGGTGGCAGAGGGCGAGATACATGTGACAAAGGAGCTAGTGGGGGTAGAGGTGGTGGTAGAGGGCGAGGTACATGTGAGGCAAGTGCTGGTGGGGGTACAGGTGGTGGTAGAGGACGAGGTAGAGGTATTAAGCGCACTAGAGAGGGAAAAGCGAGCGATGGTCCCTGCGGGTCTAAAAACTCGACTTTCTCCGGGTCGTTTTGTAAAAACTCTTGAGTCGTTGTTTGAATCGCAAAAGCAAGCTGTTAGAGATATTGGATGGGGTTCCTTGTTGGATATAAAAATTACGGAGTTGAATGGACCGTTTTGTATGTGGTTAATTTGAAATTTGAACCCTTCCTCACTAGAAATGAATCTTGGTCCAGAGAAGCTTTTAGCAATCACCGATGTTGATGTTTTTCTTACTCTCAAGCGAAGGATAATTAGCGTGATGCTGAAGTTTTAAAATTTATTGATGATTGGAGAACATCATGGGGTTGTGAGAAAGGTTTTCCTTATACAATGGATGTAGGTGATGGTTTGAAACACCGGGGTCATGGAGATTCATTTAAGGTCGATTTTTTGGTGTATGCTGGTTCACGGTTGTTGAGTGGGCACCAATCAAGGAATGTGAATCATAGAATATTGAAGTCTTTGATGGATCTTTCTGAGGTAACTAATCTAAATTGGTGTCAATTCGTAAATTCCAGTCTTGTCAAGGCTATTCACTCGTTTCGAGCTAAGCCTTCTGAGTTTTTCTTTGATCCTATTACCTTTGTTGTGGTAAGTCTGTGTTATTTAATCCGACATTCACTATTTTCATACTTATATTCACGAAAAGCTTTGCAATATTCACTGTTTTTGCTGATATATTCACCAAAATCTTTATTATATTCACTACATTATTTTCTATATTCATCAAATTCATGACTATTCACTACATTATATGCTATATTCATCAGGTCAGTTGGAATTTATAACATTTTTTGTTGTATGATTTTTGCAACTCTTGTACTTGGATCGAATCGAGTTTGAAATCCGAAGTATGTCAAGAGCATTTCCAACTTTGGTAGGGTGGACGGATGATGCAATGAGGTTTAGGAGGTCTTCCGAGACACGTTCTGGAGGTTTTGGTACTGGTAGAGTTGTCCCGCCATTGGATGTTGACGTTTTATGTCGTAGTAGGTTGATTTCGAAACAAAACTTACATCGCGTGAGGTTGGCTCCTAGTATCCCTATCGCTATCCAGAATGATGAAGATGAAGATGAAGGTAGTGAGACTAATGGTGGTGATGGTGAGGATAAAGGTAGTGAGACTGATAATGATGGCGAAGAAGACGATGCTAGGGAATGTCCTACACGAGATGTTTTCTTAGATTTTGATTTGTGTGGGCAGGCAGAAGAGTGTAAGCTATATTCACTACAGTATTTGCTACATTCACTACATTACATGTTATATTCATCAGATTCTTGACTATATTCACTACAGTATTTTCAATATTCATTATATTATATGCTATATTCACTATAATATTTTCTATATTCATCAAATTTATGAGAATATTTATCACACTTTAAGGTAACTATGTTATATTTATCACAATTTAAGCTAATTATGTTATATGTTTTTTTTTTCAGGCTTTTGCACAACAATTACTCATTGTAACAAAGAACTTGACTCTATCCTATCTTTAATTTGGGAAATTGATAGCTCATGCTCCTGAGATATCCCATGGGTCAATGATGGTGAGAAAGCTATTAGAAGTCGCTGAAAATATGAACTGCAATAATTGGGAAAATGAGAACGATGGTTGAAAGGACGATGATGTTGACAATACCATGGATGCTGGAAATGTCAAGGATTCCTTAAATTGGGATAATGAAAATGACCATATTCTTAACATTCTAGAGTTTTTAAAGGTTTTTAGCGTTGCTGATCGAATTTCAAGGAGGATTCATCAACCTAAGGACATTCCTAATTTCAGTTTGGGGTTTTCACAAGAAGAAGATCTCAAATTCTTAAGATCACGTAATTGCAGCTTTAGTGAGTCTAATACTAGTACCACTGATGCTCCTAATGGTTCTGTAGCTGTCAATGCGACTGGTGGGGTGAGTAGAAATGGAGCTAATAGTTCGATAGTTGACAATGTCACTGATGGGCTAGGTAGTAATGATTCTGGTGGTGCTGGTGGGAGTACTCCTAAGCCGTTGGAAGCTGAAAAACCTCAAGAGAATAAAGAGGCAACGACGACGGATGGGCTAGGTAGTAATGATTCTGGTGGTGTTGGTGGGAGTACTCCTAAGCCGTTGGAAGCTGAAAACCCTTAAGAGAATAAAGAGACAACGACGACAGAACAACCCGTGCATTAGTATAAAACACATATTTTGGTTAATGTACTAGGTGTTCGTTAGTATAAAGCACATAATTTGGTTAATGTAATTTCTTTAAATCCATAAATTACATCAAAATACACCATCCATGAAAAAGTTGTTCACGATAGGATACCTAGGTAACATAATTCAGACCAAATTCTTGTCAACAACTTTTTCATGGATGGTGTATTTTGATGTAATTCATGGATGTACTAAAGAAATTACATTAACCAAACTATGTGATTTATACTAACGAACACCTAGTACATTAACCAAACTATGTGCTTTATACTAATGCACGGGTTGTTCCGTCGTCGTTGCCTCTTTATTCTCTCGAGGTTTCAGCTTCCAACCGCTTAGGAGTACTCCTACCAGCACCACCAGAATCATTACTACCTAGCCCATCCATCGTTGTTGCCTTTTTATTCTCTTGAGGTTTTTCAGCTTCCAACGGTTTAGGAGTACTTCCACCTGCCCACCAGAATCATTACTACCTAGCCCATCAGTGCCACTAACAACTATCAAACTACAAGCTCCATTTCTACTCACCCCACCAGTGGCATTGACATCTGCAGAATCACTAGGAGCATCAGTGGTACTAGTATTAAACCCACTAAAGCTGCAATTACGTGATCTTAAGAATTCGAGATCATCTTCTTGTGAAAATCCCAAACTGAAATTAGGAATGTCCTTTGGTCGATGAATCCTCCTTGAAATTCGATCAACAACGCTAAAAACCTCTAAAAACTCCGAAATGTTAAGAATATGATCATCTTCATTATCCCAATTTAAGGAATCCTTGACATTTCCAGCATCCATGGCATACTCAACATCATCGTCCTTTCCACCATCCTTCTCATTTTCCAAATCATTGCAGTTCATATTTTCAGCTACTTCTAATAGCTTTACACCATCATCGACCCAGGGAATATCCTAGGAGCATGAGCCATTAATTTCTCAAATTGAGGATAGGATCGAGTCAATTTCTTTGTTATAATGAGTAATTGTTGTGCAAAAGTCTGAAAAAAACATATAACATAGTTAGCTTAAATTGTGATAAATATAACATAGTTACCTTAAAGTGTGATAAATATACTTAGCAATCTGATCAATATAGAAAATATTATAGTGAATATAGCATATAATATAATGAATATAGAAAATACTGTAGTGAATATAGTCAAGAATCTGATGAATATAGCATGTAATGTAGTGAATGTAGCACATAATGTAGTGAATATAGCTTACACTCTTCTGCTGCTCAGATAACTGCCCACACAAATTAAAGTCTAAGCAAACATCTCGTGTAGGAGGCTCCCTGGCATCGTCTTCTTCGCCATCATCATCAGCCTCACTACCTTCATCTTCACCATCACTGCACCATCAGTCTCACTACCTTCATCTTCATCTTCATTACTCTAGATAGCTATAGCGATACTAGGAGCCAACCTCAAGCGATGTAGGTCTTGTTTCGATATCAACCTACTATGACATAAAGCGTCAATATCCAATGGCGGGACAACTCTACCAGTACCAAAACCTCCAGAACGTGCCTCGAAAGACCTCCTAAACCTCATTGCATCATCCGTCCACCCTACCAAAGTTGGAAATGGTCTTGGCACATTTCGAACTTCAAACTCGATTCGATCCAACACAAGAGCTGCAAAAATCATACAACCAAAAATGTTATGAATCCCAACTGACCTGATGAATATAGCATATAATGTGGTGAATATAGTTATGAATTTGATGAATATAGAAAATATTGGAGTGAATATAGTAAAGAATCTGGTGAATATATCAGCAAAAACAGTGAATATTGCAAAGCCTTTCGTGAATATAAGTATGATAATAGTGAATGCCGGATTAAATAACACAGCCTCACCACCACAAAGGTAATGGGACCAAAGAAAAACCCAGAAGGGTTAGCTCGAAACGAGTGAATAGCCTTGACAAGACTAGAATTCACGAATTGACACCAATTCAGATTAGGTACCTCAGAAAGATCCATCAAAGACTTCAATATTCTATGATTCACATTCTTTGATTGGTGCCCACTCAACAACCGTGAAATAGCATACACCAAAAAATCAACCTTAAATGAATCTCCGTGACCCCGGTGTTTCAACGCATCGCCTACATCCACTGTATAAGGAAAACCTCTCTCACAACCCCATGATGCTCTCTAATCTTCAATAAACTTAAGAACTTCAGCATCACGCTCATTATCCTTCGCTTGAAGGACCTTCTTTGGGCCAAAGGGAAGCATAAAACATCGGTGATTGCTAAAAGCTTCCCTGGACCAAGATTCATTTCTAGTGAGGAAGGGTTCAAATTGCTGATTAACCACATACAAAACGGTCCATTCAACTCCGTAATTTTTATATCCAACAAGGAACCCCATCTAATATCTCTAATAGTTTGGTTTTGCGATTCAGACAACGACTCAACAGTTTTTACAAAATGGCCCGGAGAAAGTCGGGTTTTTAGACCCGCAGAGACCATCGCTCGCTTTTCCTCTCTAGTGCGCTTAACACCTCTACCTCGCCCTCTACCACCACTTTTACCCCCACTAGCACCTGCCTCACCACCTCTACCCCCACCAGCTCCTACGTCACATGTACCTCGCCCTCTAACACCACCTCTACCCCCACCTGTGTCACAATATAGAAAACATTGTAGTGAATATAGCACCTGATCTGATGAATATAGCATATAATGTAGTGATTATAGCATATAATGTAGTGAATATAGCAAATACTGAAGTGAATCCCAACTGACCTGATGTATATAGTATATAATGTAGTGAATATAGTCATGAATTTGATGAATATAGAAAATAATGTAGTGAATATTGTAAAGAATCAGATGAATATAGCATATAATGTAATGAATATACCATAAATTAATTAATATAGTGAACTATCATAAAATTTCGATTAATAAAACTCATCAACTACTCCTGCCTACTTGGGATTGATGTAGAAGGTCCTGCCCGACGTGCACCTCGACCACTACCAACTCTGGCACTGAAAAATCAAGATATATGATATGGATTAAACTGATGAATATGGTGCTCTATTTTATGAATATAACGATTTTTTTGGTGGATATAGTGTTCAAACTAATTAATGTAACTATCAAATCTTATGAATATGAAATGAAGCGATGAATATAGTACTTCATCTGATGAATATAGTGCTAATTCTGATGGATATGATATTTAATATGAAATACAGTGATGAATATAACTGCCAAATCTCGTACCAAAAATATAACTGCCAAATCTTGTACCAAAAAATATAACTGCCAAATCTCGTACCAAGAGTTATAACTGCCAAATCGTATGAATATGAAATGCACACTACTAAAAAAAATGACCTATTGCAACGCATCAAATGTAACGCTTGCACTAGAACCGTTGCATTAGACCCCCTATTGCAACGAATATAGGTTTCAATATAATAGAATCACCTCTAATGCAACGGTTGACAGGTAGGCGTTGCATTAGGTAACAAAGTGTTGCATTAGACTTACCAAATGTAACGGTTGACAGTAGGCGTTGCATTAGGTATTAAATGACAAAAAAAAGGAAAAAAAGTCAATCAATACCTCTACGCCATACTCCGTATAATTCGTTTTATTTTTTTTACCTCATTCAGAAAATTTCCCCCATTCTTCCTCCTCCATCTTCATCCTCGAAAAAAAAAATCAATCTTCTCCTCATTCAAATTTGTGTGTGCTCGTTGTCTTCTTTTATTATCTCGTTGTTCTTATACAAATAAATCATCAAAGTAAGGTAATTTGTTTCTCAATTTATGAACTTAAATGTTGGATGAACTACTGTTTTATTGGTGGTGTTTTGATTGGAGTTGGTCTCTGCTAGTATGATAAGGAGGGCTGTAAATTGGCGATTCATATGATTTTGGTGTGAATGACAGGCCACTCTTAGCTGTTGGTAGCTTAGTTGTAGATGAACTGTGATCTTTACGAATTTTTGCAAGGATTCATGATTTATGGTTTGCTAACTGGTATGCTGTGAGAAACTATTAATGAAAATGAGTTCTGTTTGGTTAAGAATGACTTGGTAGTGTCGGTCTCAGTTTTGTATTATATGGATCAGTGTCCCTTATTCGTATGGTCGATATTGGTGAAAAGTCTCTTGTTGGTTTAATTGTGGCGTAGAGCCAAGAATTGTTGTGGAATTGGCATATGTTGTTGACTATGTGTGTGTTTGTGCTAAATATGTGATCACCGTTCTCTTAATAAAACACTAATCACCTTTCCACGATCTCTTTTTGAACAATATGCTGAATGGGGAGTTGATTTTGGTAATGTATTGACTACACTTACTAGATGTGTAGATTATGGTGTATTGTCCCCTATCTCTTCCCTCATGGTAAGACCAAGTGAGCTACATAAGAAGTATGAAGAAATGAGTATAGATCTTTGGCTCAGTGGCACAACTCCTATCTTACTATTTATGGTCAATTTCCGTTGGGTGTGTTTGGGAGTTTTTCTTACCTCCCAACGCCCTGATCTTCCTTCACCGAAAACAAAAAAGATAAAGAACATAATGAAAAAATTGCATTGATTCATACACTCCTTTATTCCTTATGAGTATGTCACCTCAAAATGCTGGGTGTTTTGCTTCTTCTAGTATAATAGAGGGGTGGCAGAGTAGAGAGGTTCAGTAGCTGTCCAAGGGACTTTGTTTCAAATACTCTAATTGATATATGCTTGTAGTATTTCTGGCCTAGCTGCGTAATAATCCAACATTCAAGATTTATAACAACGATTCATGTCTTCAACGATGAGATAGAATACCACTCTTCCTCTTTTTCTTTTTTTTTTTTTTTTTTTTGGTTACAATGCAATACACTTTGTGAACATGTTGATGTTCTGGAATTGTGCTGTATTTTGTTCAAACTTCTCCTCCAAGGAGGACTTGTGCTATTAAGAAGTGTAGTCCTCTTAGATATCAAGGCTTCATCCATGTGGTCTGTGTAGTTTTGGAGTTAAATTTTTGGATATTCAATCAAAATGTGCTAGTTAGTAGTTATATTTTTCCTACCTGACATGGCTTGCAAACTATATTGAGTTGCAAATCCAATTGGTATAATGTATTGACTGAACAAATAGCTGATGATGATGATGATTTTGCTGCCGCTGTGTACACCGTCTTCTTTGTTGACATGCATTATGGCATTAATCTTAAATAGTTGTCAAGTGAGCATCTTTCTTCTCCTTTAATTCAAACTTGGCAGCAATATAATCAAGTGAGATATCTTTCCTTCACTGATTTTCTATGTTACTGTAGTGCCTTTAATTTGAAAAGGAGAATATGACCCTTTAGGTAAGTTTTCTTTGGTTTGAAATTGACATGATTGATCCCAAAATACCAAATTAACATTTTTTTTATTAGACAAAGCTGTGAAACACGGAATCATTTCAAGTTGAAGTAGGAGTATCTTAGATGATTAAGGTCCAAGACGGGACTTTTTATTTTTATTTTTTTTACCTGTGGAACATGATGGAATCATTTCAAGTTTTAGTGGCTAGCTTAGAGATTAAGGTTTAACTTAACTTTTTTTTTTTTAATTTTTTTTTCTTTTTTTTGGGAAGTTATGATGGATTCATGATAATGGAAACTGTTATGTTTAATTTTTGTTTTGCTGATGGTTTAATATTTTAAAAGTCATTTTGGCATGGTCTCCTCGATGTATTTTGCATGTTCCAAAGATTCACTTAATGCTTTCCTGGTTGTTGTGTCTTGCCTCTTTGTTTTGATTTGGTTCTATGATGAGGTTTCATTTTAAAGAGAGATTATAAGCTACTTAATACTTATACACACTCTTTTGTGAAAGGCTAGTAGTTTAAAGGTAGAGCATTGTGCAATGTTGCACAAAAGCGTGGGTTCGAATCCCACCTAGCCTAATGAAATTTATATATATTTGTTTTTTTTTTCTAATCTGTGAGAACCGTTGCTATAGGTCATATTGTGTTGCCATATTTTCCTTGGCGTTGCAATATGTAGTGTTGCATTTGATAAGCAAATGCAACAGTTGTTAGGACCTAATGCAACGCCTGCTATTGTTTTCCCCTTACCGTTGCATTAGACCTAAAATTGCGTTACCTTAGACCTAATGCAGCGCGGGTATTTGCAGCGCCTCTGCACGTCACCATAGCTCTAATGTAACGGTTTTTTGGGTCTAATGTAACGATTTTGGGGTCACTACGCCAATTTGGGCCTTATACAGCACCAATTATACAGCGGTTTTGAACCGCTATCTAAAAAGAACCCATTTCACAGCGGTTTTGACCCATTACACAGCGGTTCTGAACCGCCATGGTTTAGCAGTTTTATACAGCGGTTTAGCAGCTTTATACAACGGTTTATTAAAAAAATGACATTTACCCGGTTTAGTTCACATTGGCATAAAAAAAAAAAGTCGGGGCTCGTCTTTAGCTTCCCTCGTGAAAAAAACACAACAATGTTCTTCATTCTCTGCTTACAAAATACTTGATTTCAAGATCTAGGGTTCGTCGATTTCATCTTCCCCTAAAATGCTCACAAGATCGAACAACAGAAAGCATGGCTGATTTTCTTTTCCGTTACCTAGGTTTGTTCATCTCGTTCTCTCTCAATTTATAAGTTGATTTCTTTTGGTTTGAAAGCTTGAGTGTTGAATTTTAGAGGGGTTTTCGGTTGGTCTGAAAGCTCTAGTGTTGGGTTTTAGAGGGGCTTCGTTTGGTTTGAGATCTTAAGCTTGATTTGAGTTTTATCCCCAATTTAATTGATTCCTGATTCAATTTTATGCCCAATTTAATTGATTCCCTATTTGATTTTTGTCCCCAATTTAATTGATTCCCGATTGAACTTTATCCCCAATTTAATTTATTGGTTTGAAATGTCTAGATTGAATTGGCGAAAAGGATGGCGAAAGTGGGGGTGACTTGATGCTAGAGGGAGCTCATCATCTGATCTGCTTCTTTTTTACGCATCTATTTCCTTCAACTCTTCCAAGGTTTGTTACACACATTTTTTAATTTAAATTTCCATTGCTTTTCATTCACTATATCACTTAATGCAATTGTTGTTCACATTAATGCAATTGCTATTTTCTTGAATGTCATCAAAGTTTTAATCTAGTCTTGGTGGGTTGATTATGATCTCTAGGAAATTAATTGGCATTGTATGTTTTCCTCTATTTGGTTTATAAGGCAAAGCTGAATATTGTACCCACGGCTCTTAATTGTGCATGTATGGAGTCATTGTTCGTTTACATCTACTTAGAATGCTGTTTTGGGGGTTTTACTTGTAAGAGGTGTGAGCATTCTATATTATCTAACTTAGGTGCATTAGTTATCTAACTTAAGTGCCAAGTTCTTCAGAAACGTGCGCCTATAAATAGAATTTTCTCTAGTGCAAAAGTAGCTAGGCTTATGATATTATTTTTGGTATTACTGCTAAGTAAAAGCAATCATCAGACCAACATGTCTAAAGCGTGAAAGTACATACTATACATTGAATCTACGCGGGTGTCAAGTAGTTGCTTTAGTTCATAATTGTGGTAGTAGTATCTCAAGTTTTCAATGACCAATACTAACTAACAGCTTAAGAAACCACTCTTCTATAGTTCTATACTTCTATGTGATTGGGCCTTGTCACTCAAATTGTACCCCTCCCCCTGCTTTTTTGCTTACAGTAAAGAACATGGAGGTCATATGATTACTTTCAACAAAGTTCATGAAAGGATTGAAATGACTTTTAACTCACTTTTAAAATGGTGAAGGTGTACACCCTTGTTATTGAATTCTTGCATTGTTGCGTTACCTCTTTGCTATACTTTCATTCAGGCCACTAATGGAAGAATTATCTCTTTGCATTTCTGTGGTTACCTCTTTGCTAGTGTAAACTATGCTTTCTCGTCTCATAAAACGGGGTTTCGAACTCCAAGGTACAAGCCTAGACATGTTGTGAAACTTATTAAGATAGTCTGAAGTGAAAGAAATTCATCCCCTTTCATTGTTACTTCAATCTAAGTAGTTATGTCTTCAATACATATTGGGTCTGTTTACTTAATTTTTTGGTTTTTAGGTTGGCTGTTTACACTCCACTAAGTCTTGCTAATTGTTGATAAAGTCACTGTTTCACCAAGGTATTTTGCTTGAAGTATGCCATTCGAAGTGCTATTTAAAATTTATATGAAAAATACACGGTGTTTGTTTGTTGGTATCTGACTTGTAGAATAATTAAAAAAAAAGGGATACAAAAATCTATTGTGTACGTACTACTTAGTGTAATAGGGAATGCTACAAGTCCTTAAAATTTTATAATTTCCCTAGTCTTCTAATCAAGACAGTTCTTCTCATAATGAACTTATCATCCTTCTTATGGGCCAATTCTTTTTAGTACCTTAATTCCTAGTAAGTAGTAATTCTGCCACCATACAATTCCAAGTAAGTTGTGTGTAGGATACCTTGTACTTTTGAGTAAGTTGTATACCTCTGAGGCGATTCTTTTCAAGTCAATTACTATAGTTTGATGATCATGTTATGTGTTTGCTATACGATGTAACAGATTTACTACAACTTAAATTTCAGAACCATTACTATAGTGTGACGACTGTGAACTGTGTACTAACACTAGTTAGTGGATTATTGCAGTAGTTCCGGGGCTCCCCGTGTGAAAATTATTACAGAAGACAAATCGAGTTATGAGGAGTGGATGGTCACGCTATATCGTCTACAACTTGCATTGTGACTTTCTAGTATGTTAATAATGGTTTAGATAATTTAAGAAAATGCATGGTTTCATATTGTAAAGAATGATTTTGTGGGATTGGTGGATGTTGCACATTTTAGTGGATGATGTAAATTTGATGAGTTTTGCGTGTTATATACATGGAGCTTCTTTTGAGTGAAATAATGGACCTGGTGATGCAGCTGGCTACTGTCTATCCGTGAGAATGTCTACTGTCTACTGTCTACCAGTAGCACTTGCAGACTAAAAAAAAAATTTAAATATATTATACAGCGGTTTAAAAACGCTGTGGTACATAGCTTTATACAGCGGTTTTAAACCGCGGTGATAGACTTTAGACAGCGGTTTTAAACCGCTGTCTTTTCCCCCTACCTTTCTACAGCACCCCCTATACACAGCGGTTTTAGAACGTTGTATAATTGAAAAAAACCCGCTGTATAAGACCTTCTTTGTAGTAATGGGTGTTACAATATGCCATTAATGTAGTAGTGGCAGTGATTAATATGATGTTGAATCATATGAATATAAATGCTTCATCTAATGAATATAGCGGCAAACACTATGAATATAGCCATTAAACTGGTGAACAGCGACTACGGAATCGAGAAACAAAAAAAAAAGTAGAAATAAAGAATCTGAAAGTGAGAGAGAAATTACCGTAATCTTTTCGGAATTCGATTCAGTAGCAAATCATCATCTGAAAGCGTAGACATAGCTTCAACCCTAAAAATTTCTAAACAAAAAGTTAAACTCCAATTAACAGCTAAAAATGAAAATTAGTAACGAACAATTAAAATCAATTTAAACTCAAAATTAAACACGAAAATAGCTAAAAAAATGAAAAAATCACCAGATCGAAACCCTAAAATTTCGTAACGAACAATTAAACTCCAATTAACAACCGAAAATGTGCTCAAATTAAACATGAGTGACATATTCATTAAATAATCAACTAAAAAAGAGTAGATAAAACACAAAAACAGTGAAAAAATGAAAATCCCCAAATCGAAACCCTAAAAATTCGTAACGAACATTTAAACGCCAATTTACAAAAAATATACAAAAAATTAAACACGAAAAACAATAGAAACACAGATTAAACAACTTATAAGAGAAGATACAACAATCATATAAACTCGATATCATAAAAAATCAACAAAGAACAAAAATTAACTATGAAAAAACCATAAAAAAACCATCAAGAAGCATACCTATACACAGATCAGAAGTCGCGAAAATGCAGGAAAGATATTGTGCGAATGATCGAAAATAGAGGAGAGAGAAATGTAGGAGATCGAAGATGGTGTAACCGAAAAAGAGGAGAGAGAAAATGTGTGAGGCGGTTACAGAAAAAATGAGAGAGGCCAGAGAAAAGGGTCAAAATAGCTATTTATATTTTGGACCTGAATTCTGGGTTTATAATTCGGGTTCGTTTGAAATCTGGACTGGGCTTATGTTTTGATATTATTTACCTGAAGTACTCCTAAGCCGTTGGAAGTTGAAAAACCTCAAGAGAATAAAGACGCAACGACGACGGAACAACCCCGCAATGAACCACCTCAAGAAAATAAAGAGGCAAGGAAGACTGTTGCCACTTTCGTTGCGCTCCCCGTATTGCATACGTCACATAAATTTGGCGACGAATCCGAAAATGGTGGAGAGGATGATTGTTGATTACTTCTTTGCAACGGGGCAAGATAATAGGTGAGTTTTATTAATCGAAATTTTCTGATAGTTCACTATATTCGTTATAATTTATGGTATATTCACTACATTATATTCTATATTCATCAGATTCTTTACTATATTCACTACATTATTTTCTATATTCATCAAATTCTTGACTATATTCACTACATTATATGTTATATTCATCAGGTCAGTTGGGATATTCACTACATTATATGCTATATTCATCACATCAGGTGCTATATTCACTACAATATTTTCTATATTCGTCGGATTACTAGTATATTACTCCCTACGATTCTTTAGATTTGCCCAATTTCATTTTGGCACAAAGTTTAATGTAGTGGGGTAGCCTTGGTTTTTTACACTAAAGAGCATTTGTCCTATATGCATATGGGTTTGTGCAACCTTTAAGGAAGGTTAAAATGGACTTATCCCCACACAAATGACATACAAAAATAGAAATGGGGCAAATCTATTGCACCATCCGAAAAAAGGAAAATGGGGCAAATTTAAAGAATCGGAGGGAGTATCACAATTTAAGCTATGTTTATCTTAACCACAAGGAACCTCTTTATTTTGATAGTCATCTTTCATTTGACCGAGAAGGTTTGAGCAGCCTATTAATTGGGGATGGCAAAATTTTTAGTTCAATTGTTGATGCATGGGCGCGGCTATTAAATCTGAATGAGAAGAAACGTTCTCCTAGTTCTCCTCTTCGGTTTTTTGGTTCAATCGGTCTAACTTGTGTCCCATTTTCATATGTTGTTCATTCATTACAGTTTTTAGCTAGCTATGTTCATTGATCTGATAGTTCACTATATTTCATCCTATGTATGTAGTAGGGCAGAGCATTTTCGGATATCCGATCCGAAAATGGCGTTCGGATCGGATATCCGGTTCCGAGATCCAAAATATTTGGTATCCGATATCCGATCCGAAATAGAACGGATATCCGATTTTCTCATCCGATTCAATTCGGATCGGATGGGGCGGATATCCGCTATCCGACATAAAGCAGCCTTGTTGGGCCGTGCTTGAGGCCGAAAGGGGAGCATGGATCCCAAAATCAGGCCTCGGGCCATGCATAAGTGCAACCCATCTCAAGCTATTCAGATTAAGCAATAGTCATGCACTTTTATAGGCTAGCTTACATCACATTTTCCTTCTTGTCGTCGATGTGGGACAAAAGAAGAGTTTCTCAATGCCTAAGTTGAGCTGCTGTGTTTGACCATGGTTTTCGGTCAGTTGGTTGCATAATTTGGCGAGAAGCTTAGAAATAACTCTCGTAGATCTCCTTGCTAGCTTTCTAGGGATGCTTATTTTAATCCATTTGAACATCATATGTGAAAGTTAACATCATTATAAAAACAAGACTTCACACTTACAACCGATATGGTACCTAATAACAACTTACCTTTTATTTATGATCAAAACTAACGATTAAGAAAGTAATATAAATGGGTCATTTAAACGCTATTCATAAATAAGTTAATCAGTTAGTACTTTTTGTATAAGAGGTAGATAGATAGTAATTCCATTAAGTTAGCTAGGTAGGAGTACTACATTGTGTTAACTAAGTAGTAGTTTCTTGCATGATCACACAAAAATTAATGTACATAATACCAATTTCAATATGTTCTCTACGTAATTATCAATGTAAGTACAACGATCATAAAAAATAAGGAAAAAATGAGATAGCGTAAAATTTTGCTTGTATCGAAGTCATTAATCATGTTAACTTGTTAAGTGTATCATAGGCGATAAAACATTCCCGACCCTTCTTTATGTTAACACAAATATAAAAAAATATAAACAAATAAAAACAAATTCCCTTGACTTGTTGACCATGGTTCGTAAGGTCATCGATCATGGCCGAGTCCAACATAACTCACTTCTGGAGCAACCCCTTCATAGAAACAACGTCATTGATGCAGCCATATAGCTCATACACGGTGTTAAAATAGTTGCATTCTACATGTGCATCCTACTCGAAGTATATAACTAATTATGTGTTTGATTATGTGAAGTAACAATATTATATTTCTGTTAATCAAATATGATTTGTGTGTGTATACGTATCTTAATATAACTTGAAGATTATTGGGTATTTTGGGTTAGACTTATACAAGTTAGTCATTGATTGTCATACTAAGAAAGTAACAATGTGAATACCTCTCATAAAGTTTTGAACTCAGAATTAATGTTTTGATTTTATAGTTTTGTCATAGTCAATAATTTTATGGTAACATTTGCATAACAAAGTTTCATACATGGATTTGACGGGAGACATGCATATTTGATGTCTTTTTGGTGATCAAAAGAGATGATTGTCAATCCTTTGGTTATATGCTAGTACACCAAGTTGATCTCTCTCACTATTGATTTTGAGATGTGCAAAATTTGCCATATGCAAGATTTAAAGAGGGAGCTTGTTTAATCTTGTGAAGGTTTCATTGTCCCACATCGGTATATGAAACAATGTTAGAGCATTACTGTGACTATATAAAGGCAAAATGAATCATAGTGATAGGCTTATGGGATGTTGTCCACTTTGTTGGTAGGACATGTGTTACTTCATTGGCCCATTATGTATGTACTTAATGAATGAAAAGCCCAATCAGATTCCTTAAAGATTTGGAGCAAACACACTTGCTTTAGTTTTTTCGTTGTCGAGATCAAAAACTTTTCGGATAATCGGATATCCGAGTCTCTCAGAATTGATATCCGTATCCGATCCGATATCCGAAAATTTCGGATACGGATATCCGATCCGAACCCATTTTCGGATCGGTTATCCGAATTTTCGGATCGGTTATCGGATCAAATATTCGGATAATCGGATATTTTGCTCAACCTTAGTATGTAGGCCGATCTTCTACACAATCAACTTGTGTCGGGTGATGAGAATACTAACCGTATCACAAGCTTTGCTAGCAAACTTAGATCTGAGCTTGAATATTCTCGTTTGACAGTGCAAAAGACGTCTATCTTGTATGTTTACATTCTTCTTTTCACTTTCTTTCTTGATTGTCCATTTTACATATGCATCATATTCATATCTCATGTTTTGTATTTGCAGTCGATCTTTCCGGTATGTCGCTCTGGACATTATTACTTCGTCTACGTTAACTTTCTGAAGCAGGTTGTAATTGTGATCGACAATCGCACATTGCCAGCCCATGTGAATATGAGAAACAAATATTCGAGTTTGCCTGAGCTTGTGGTAATAAATTCCACCTTATCTAACTGACTATGTACATCATTTTGTGTAGCCATATTCACTGTTGAGTGTCTAATATTAACTATTTTTCACAGAACTTGGCCTATTCTACTTATTAGATGGAAATTGGTGCCAAGCAGAAATCTGTAGATTGTCATCGTTATCCAACCAAATTGGGCAAAATGTCTTGGAGGAACAAGATGCAGAACAATGGTTGATTGTGGTGTATACATGTTGTTGAAATTGTGACTAGAACGTCGCAATGTTCGAAATCTCGGGGATTGATAGATAGCATTGGTGATAAGTGTTGAGAAAACATAAGATTGAAGAAACGGTACAACCAGTAGTATTCGGTAGTCCGCGAATGGTATTAGGCGGACCGTGGATGGTAAACTGATGTACGCCAATGGTATAACTGTGTCCGCGAATAGTACACTGTTATTCTGGAATCTTCTTTGCTTGATGTTTGTATTATTTCCTAATTACTTTTAGAGTGTTTTAGGAGATTTACTAGCTACTACTTACCTAAACTCATTAGGTCTTTTGGCAATGTGGTTAATATATAAAATCCACCTCCTCTAGCCTAATTGAGGTAGAGGGAATTAGTGAGAGAGCCACAAAAAGAGAGTTCTTAGACTTGCAGATCTAGAGAATTGCTCAATTCATCTTGTATCTGTAATTCCCTTCCATAGTGAAATTGATTCCTAGCCCCTGTGGACGTAGCTATCACGTTGATAGTGAACCACATTAAATCTTGGTGTCATCTTTATTATTGTTGTTTGTTATCGTTCTTACACGCATCCGAATTTTGCGCCCAATCGCACAACAATTGGCATCAGAGCTCCAGGTGGGAGATCCTTGGGGAGAACGATGGCCGGTGCGACAGTAATTGCGAAGATCGACAAGTTTTCAAGTAGGAATAATTTTAGTCTATGGCAGATAAAGATGAGGGCTTTGCTTAAGCAGCAAGGCATATGGTTACCTCTTGCCGAAAAAGAGGAGGATGATAAGAAGGCAGTAACTCAAGGCACGCTTACCGAGTATGATCTGGCGATCATGGAGGAGAAAGCTCACTCCACCATCTTGCTGTGTTTGGAGGACGATGTCATCACCGAAGTGACGGAAGAAGACACCGCGATCAAACTATGGAAAAAGTTCGAATCTTTGTACATGAAGAAGTCACTCACCAACAAGCTGTTGTTGAAACAGAGGTTGTTTTCCCTGAAGATGGAGAAAGGTACGTTGCTTAGAGATCATCTAGATAAACTTAACTCTATATTGCTAGACCTACGAAATATAGGAATTAAGGTTGAGGATGAAGATGCTGCTCTTCTTCTGCTCGTGTCTTTGCCTTTGTCATATGAGAATTTTGTGGATTCTCTTGTGGTTGGGAATGACACGTTAACCCTAGAAGAAGTAAAGTCATCACTTTTTACTAGGGAGTTACGCCAGAAAGCTTCCGTGGATATTGTAGAGGATCGTGCTGCAGGTTTAGTAGTAAACGGTTCTGAGGGAAAGGGTCGTTCTAGTGGGAGTAGGAGAAAGTCTAAAACCAAATCTAGAAGTCCTAGGTCCAACGATCGCTGCCATAATTGTAATGAACTTGGTCATTGGAAGAATGATTGTCCTAAGTTGAAGAAGAGTGGTTCGGCTTCAATAGCGACAGCACAACATAGTGGCTACGATTCGGAGGGGGATTATGCTCTTGTAACACATGAGAAGGAACACCTAGGTAATAGGTGGGTTCTTGATAGTGGGGCTACTTCACATATGTGTCCTAATAGAAAAATGTTCTTGACATATAGCGCGCATAGGAGTTTGGTTACCATGGGTAATAACTTTGTGTGTGAAGGTGTTAGGATTGGGTCTGTTCGGTTTAGGATGCATGATGGTGTTGCTAGAATACTCAAGGATGTAGTGCATGTTCCACAACATAAGAGTAGTCTTATTTCG
Source organism: Spergularia bocconei (assembly GCA_963457585.1). NCBI lineage: Eukaryota > Viridiplantae > Streptophyta > Magnoliopsida > Caryophyllales > Caryophyllaceae > Spergularia > Spergularia bocconei. The sequence goes on along the minus strand of OY734947.1, from coordinate 3,963,528 downwards.
CTTGGAATGCAAGACCGTAAGGGTTATAGATTTCAAGGAAGAGGTGGAGTATTGCGGGTGTGGAAAGGTTCGTTATAAGTGCTTCGTGGTGTAAGATCAAGGGCGTGTTCTTTGTATGAACTACAAGGGACGACATTGATAGGAGAGATGACTAGAGATGTGACATCATCGTCTAAGCATCGTGGACTTGTGGTTATCTTGCCAATAGCACAGAGGGTCGATGAAGAGGTGAGTCATACTAGACTGGCGAGTCTAGAGGTGGGCGAGTTGAAAAGTTTGTCTTGTGTTGAGGATGATCGTGCCAAGAGTGGGGTAGAGGTTGAAGTAGCTCAGTCACTGGTTGGTACTTTGGATCGTCAAGAAGAACAACAAAGAGGCTTTCAACGTTGTCAAGGTACTTTGAGGTTCGGTACAATCGATCCTATTGTACTTAGCTATCTGGTCTTGGACAATGGACTTGAGCCAGGGGTCCTTGGGTCAAGCGAGGGAGTAGCCGAAGGAATGCTCCGTGAGGTGGAGCAATCCACTTCTCATTGAGAGAGAAGGAACGGCTCACGCCCCGACGGGGGTGGTGAGCGTGCTCCGGCGCGGGCACAGGGTTGGGCCCTCACGGGGGCTAGCCACGATCGAGTTAGTGTTTAGTCTTAAACACATGGGCACTTCGACGGAGGTGTTTTGGATTCCGACGGGATGATAGGGTGCCTTGGCATAGGCACGGACTCCGGCGTGGGTCATGGGTTTCTTGAAACAAAAATGGTCGTAGTAGGTGCGATAATTTTGTGCTTGGTTGAAACTTAACTGGCAGTTTGGCTTATCTTGATTAAGGTGGAGTTTCTTTGCGATCCAATGAAAATGGTTTGATTTCCGGCTTGAAATAGATCATGGTTCATGTGGGTGCATTGGTACTTAGGTACAGACTACTTTAAATGGGGTTCTTGATTGAAGATCGTGGTATGCGACCGTTCAAGTCAAGGTGGAGATTGTTGAAATTGTGACTAGAACGTCGCAATGTTCGAAATCTCGGGGATTGATAGATAGCATTGGTGATAAGTGTTGAGAAAACATAAGATAGAAGAAACGGTACAACCAGTAGTATTCGGTAGTCAGCGAATGGTATTTGGCGGACCGTGGATGGTAAACTGATGTACGCCAATGGTATAACTGTGTCCGCGAATAGTACACTGTTATTCCGGAATCTTCTTTGCTTGATGTTTGTATTATTTCCTAATTACTTTTAGAGTGTTTTAGGAGATTTACAAGCTACTACTTACCTAAACTCATTAGGTCTTTTGGCAATGTGGTTAATATATAAAACCCACCTCCTCTAGCCTAATTGAGGTAGAGGGAATTAGTGAGAGAGCCACAAAAAGAGAGTTATTAGACTTGCAGATCTACAGAATTGCTCAATTCATCTTGTATCTGTAATTCCCTTCCATAGTGAAATTGATTCCTAGCCCCTGTGGACGTAGCTATCATATTGATAGTGAACCACATTAAATCTTGGTGTGATCTTTATTATTGTTGTTTGTTATCGTTCTTACACGCTTCCGAATTTTGCGCCCAATTGCACAACACATGTTGAGACACATGGAAACATTTAAGGGTGGAACCAAATGGATTGTGGATTTAAGAGGAACAGTAATATTGTACATATTCATCCATTATGTTCTTTATATTCACAATATGTGTGCATATATTCACCAGATGTGTTCTTATATTCATTATTAGTGTGCATATATTCACTAGATGTGTGATTATATTCAGAAGATGTGTTCTCATTTTAAGACAATGACTTTTTTCCAGGAGACTTTGTTGACTGTGCTTCGCATGAAATTTTGCGTATCAATTTTGGTCCACGATCAGAACAAGTTGAAGAATGAAGTCCAAGATAAGGCTCAAGCTTTTGCTGGTGTGAACAAGTGAACCAATTATGATTTATGTTTTTGCACAAAATCGACAAGTGTGCACGGATGGTCTGAATTATGTTACCTAGGTATCCTATCGTCAACAACCTTTTCATGGATGGTGTAATTTGATGTAATTCATGGATGTATTAAAGAAATTACACCAACCAAACTATGTGCTTTATACTTATGAACAACTAGTACGAAATGAAATAGCACTTCACCCGCAACTCCATGAATTTTCATGAGACGTTTTATGATTTTCATGAGATTGTCATACCAATATATTGAGCAAAAGTGTGAGAGGAACATTTATATCCGAAAACAACAACTAAATTAATCAACTTCATTCATAGTCGTTAGAATATCGGTTATATATATTCATCAAAACAATCTGAATGTAATCCAAATCCATACATATAAGTACAAACTTATTCTTTTTAATACACAGTTTGCATCAAGTAGGGGTTGGGGGTGTCACTACTCTCGAGGGATATTGAGTTTAGTAAAATGGATGCGTAATAATTGGTGCACTAGGCTTTGGCCCCGTGAAAATCACGGGATTGTTGAATCTAATTTTTTTTTTTGCGTAATTCAGATTCATGTTCAACTTAGGAGTAAATTTATGTTAATTCAAGTTTACCAAAATCTTTTTGATCACATGAATTTATTTTTCATTTTTTTTTCCCATTTAGAACTATCAACGTTATGTGCCTTCTAACAAAGGGAAAAAAAAAGAAAAAGAAATGAAATGCAAACACAAAACTAAATGGTGCATATTATGTTATCGTTTTTCACTCTAGTTTATTCTTTTGTTTACATCTTCAAAGTTCCTCCTCAGACATGTTTGTGAATTTCCTTTGGATTAAATGTAGCATCCAGAGCTTCCCCTTCTCGTAATCCTTGACACATATATAAATCCCTATCACCACCCAGATATTATACAACACCATCGCCGATCGGTAAAAGAATTAGTCTAAAGGTCAAATTAATTTTTCTTGCAATACAATGTATAAAACACACGATCAATCGTGTCTTATTTTTAAACATGCCGTGGACATGGATATGCTTTTCTGTATAACGACATAGGTGGACATCTCACATAAATAGACATTCACTCGAACAATAGCACAAAGCTAGGTATAAATTAAATAAATGGGTGCAATCTGCCCAAATGTGAAAGTACGTGTTTCAAAAGAATGTTTGATTACAAGAGTAATTGGATGGGGGAAGAAAATGGAGATCAAAATTGGTTTCTCTCCTTTTGGGAATGCTTTGATGTGCTCACATGTAGCTCCCATGGGCGTCGTTTGACGGTCTGAGCATCAATAGCACCGAATTTTCTTGTCCAACTTTTGCATATTGGCTCTATTAAACTTGCATGTCTACAATATCATTTTCAGAGGTGTTTCTTTCAATGTGTCTACAATCAAGGTTCTTCAAAGTCGTCTCTTTGATGCGGAAATGTTGTTTGCTTGTAGTCATAGTTCTGTTTCTGATTCTGGTCATATTCCTTAGCCAGCTCTCTCTTGTAATTTTAAGTTTGGTTTGATGTACTGCTCTCGGCTTCTCTTTGCTGTTTATTGTAGGTCCCCTGTATCTTTTTCTTCTACATATATAATAATATATTCTCTTGTTGTTAAAAAAGCAAAAAAAAAAAAAAAAAAAAAAAAAAAAAAAAACTTGCATGTCTATAAACTTTAAAATGATATTAATTAAAAATCATACCATTGTGATTTGGAGCCTCTTTAGAGTAGCTTTTCATCATGAATACTGACCATCAGCTCTGCCAATGACTCTTATATCTCAAGCAAAGACTTAAACTCCTTGTATCTAGTAAGTATGGTGAATGGAAAAACCATCCTGTTATTACACAAATGCACGCAATAGTAAGGACTCACTCGAGCTTTAAGACTACTTGAATGAAGAATTTAGAGCTTGTGCAAATCAGGGGCTTAATCTAAGCAACATAAGAATAGTCATACCAGGACTTCTAAAATCCATTCCTCAATAGCTACTGAACAGTTGAATATTCCCACAAATAAAATAAATCATGAACTGCAATCACAAAACTTGTATACAAAATTCACTGATTTAGCATCTGCCTGGCATGTCGCTCTCTTAGAATAAAACCTTGAGGGCTACACTGATATATAACCCTTCAAACCCATTGTCAAAAGAAAATACACCTAGTAAAACTTTTCCCTCAAACAAACAAATAAATTCATGTAACCCAATACATGGATACCATTGTCAGTTCAAAGTGGACAGACTTTTATTTATCTTTTACGGATAGAAGCGGCTTTTGTCCCAAGACAGTCTAAGTCTTGGAAAATTTACCTAACTATTAACAGAAAGGGGAAGCACAAGCCAAAATCATACTACACTACCACACATAAAACTTTACATTACGCTCGGACTTCACATTGGTGTGAGTAGAAATATATTCCCCTATGTTATTGACCAAAATTGAGCCGCTAAAGGCTAGGAACATAGAAGCACTTCATGCAACGGAAAGTCCAGGTAGTAACATAGTTAAGTCAAAATAACCCACAAATAACCCTTAGAGACCAATGTAGAATAAGTGGTCATAAAGTCATTATCCTTAACTGGACATTTTTAGTAACCATAGCATAGAGCGAGGCTGTTCGAAACGTCACATCACACTTCCATTTACCATAAATATAGCGAAACATCTAATATATTCAGCTGGGAGCCTGGGACCACATATTTCACTGAAAATCGAACTTTTGCCAATCTAATTGACCTTTATTTTGTAGTAGTGATATTGAACAAAGAAAGTCCACAACGACAGCTATTTGAAAAGGAATTTTTACTTAGGTAACTACTTCTCTCGAATTGATGCACCTTATCTCTTCGTGAACCGCTTCTCAGACTGTTTGTACATGCAGGAAGGGTGGCAGTTACTGAGATCGGAGAAGATAAGACAGGGCTCTAACAAAGTGACGGTTGAGAAACACACTTTCGAAAAAATTGTGCTAAAACAAAACATCAGAAATCTCATATTCCCAACTTCGGCTCTGTTCTTTAAAATCTACACCTAACAAACCACAAAAACGTACAGGTTAAGAATGTACATATGACATTCTGGGTGCTTAGCAGCCAATTGATTTTTATGGAAATTATAAACCAGCTAACTGGCAAGTACGTATAAGCATTGATGTCAATGGGAAACATTATCACATACTTAGGATTCCTTATGAACGAACATATAGAAAAAAGTACAATGTCAAATTCGTCGTAATTTATCACAATTAAAACTTCTTATAGCTTGGTACCCATCAAATATTCACATAAATGAGCCAGCATAGAATTAAATCACACACACTGTTGTTGACTTGTTGTCATCCGCTTTTAATTATTTCATAGGATGAAGACATATAAACTAACCAAAACTCAAAGGCCCTTCACAGTAAGTAAGCGCAAAAAAAAAAAAAAAAAGAATGGAATCGTTATTGTCATCTAGATTAACACTTACTTCTCGAATAATACCATGAATTATGGCAATTAGCTCAGACCTTCTATTTCTACTTATCCTGGCAAAAACCAAAGAGATTAGCGATTCCTTCAAACGGGGCTGGTCAGCATAATACAAATTTTAGTAATGTATTACATTTTTGAATAAAAAGACAGGTTAGAAAAAGCTGGAGTTGTACATTACTATTCAGAACATGTATTATTCTAGTAGGAAAATAGTACACACGGTCCTATTACATTTTATCTTCATGAGAAATGTATAGTACTTAATAGGATTATATTAATCAAACGATTGATGTTATTTGATACATAGTGTTTTAGAGATTCGACTGAGTTTACATTTTGCGACCAGGCTTAAACTACGAAAAAACAGCAGCTCTACTAATAGCATAAGTGCATAGGCAGCATAGCCATAGCTTAATTGCAGAAAACTTGTAAGAACTTCTACATGCATCAAAGTGGGTAACGGCTAAACGAATACGTGATCTTTGAGACGTTTGGATCTGTCCAAGTTTGTCCTATGAGAAATTTTTCTAATTTTATTATTTTGACCGTAAAATGTGTTCTTTGGTTGATCCATGAAATAGAGAAACATGGTCTATAGACTTTAAAACTAATACAGCCAATGGCATAGTCATATTGCAGGTTGCAATTTGTGGCTAATTCAATTCTTATGTGGATTTATTCAAGTGGGTTGCTACGAAAAAGCATCTATTATCATGTGTATAATCAAGTTTCATACATGTCTTCTTTAAAAAAAAAAGGTTTAATAAATCAAATATCTCCTGTGACTTCCAGTGTTTGAAATACGATGAAGACGATATTTGTGATCATGTCCTCCATAATACTCTCCACACCCCTATCCAGCCCGTCAAGGCTCTTGGGGCTGCTAACACAATCTTTGTGACCTTCCTCTATTCACAGGTATATTCATCCTTCATTACTGGTGCATACTCACTCCTAACTCAATAGTGCAGATATGTAAAACCATTATCAAGATTGAAGTGGTAAAGTATCCCTTTTGTCCAATTTTGCTTTTCTTGTTCAAGAATAAATTTTGTAGGTTTCTAAAATTATCACAGCATCTCTAAACTAATTAAGTTTAAAAATAAATCACGAAAACATAAGCATAACATGATTTAGATACTTACTCTATGTGGCCATTTGTAGCAATCATTTGAGTTTGGTATTACCAGCTCGCAGTAAACGACGATAAAATTGCCTGGGATTGTATTAGAATATTAAGAGCCACGTTAAATCACACTAAATTAGGTGCCATATGAATAAAAGTTGCCTGCCTATTGGCGGAATATATCATACTTCTGATGACTAATAATACATCAAAGAAAGAAATAAACTTACCATTAGATGGTTGTGAAGGTGGTACTGTCTTGGTTAAGGTCTCTACATCTGCAGGCAAGAAACACAAACTAAGTCAAAAAATATGTTTCAGTATATAAATAGAGAATAAAGGTGGTCTATAAAAATGATAGCGAGGAGCTAACCATAAATTGAAAGTTACCGTCTCTTGATATTTGCTGAAATATTTATCCGAGCTTGGTACATGTCTCACGTACAAATTTTAAGAGTCATAAAGATGTCGCACTTAAAAAGAATACGTTGTTTCTTACTTTCAGCTTCACATCCTTCAAAGTTTCAAACATATTAAAAGGGATGGATATTGCTGATATGTTGTCCAAGTGTCCATCTATACGATGCAAATGCAATGGCAAGTCTAAGTGATTAGTACAATAGAAACTCTGCATCTCCAACTACACATAAACTTTGATTGATGAAATGACTCCTGTCACTCTTCTTTTAAATTTGCCCTTGGAAAAAAAAAGTAGTAAGTGATGGTCACAAAAATAAGGGCTTGCGGCTCTTCTTAATATCTTGATATTGATTTGAAAGTGCTTATGACGAAGAACACACAAACAATCTATCAACAAACCCGTCAAATTATTACTCTCATAATCAAACACACTACTCCAAATTTATTTAATGCTTGGCTGCTCCTGTCAACACTAACAGAATCATATTATAACACAAATTAATTGAAAATTTTGCCGAAAAATAAATCTTGCTAGTGTTGAGCAATCGGGCTTGGAATCGAAGCTAGCAAATGCGAGGTATACTAAGATCGAACTTTAACAATCAAAACATTGAAACTACTAAGGATGGTTACTATGGAAAAGACTCATCCCCGTGCTCAATGAACGAATTCCCCATTGCATCAAATTTGAAATTTCCCACAAAGATGTTATAAGTCTCTCTTGAGTCTTGACTCTTGACAGGAATCATTGTGAACATACCAAATTAGAGAGGGGGAGAAAATAGTGATTTGGAATGAGTATACGGGATGCTTCTCTCTCCACCCCCTTGAAGACCATCAGACCAAATGCTAATATCTTGAACATATTTTGATTTTTCATATAACATATTCCCCTTAAACGTGTTCTCAATTTTAGACAAAGACCAAAAAATAGTAATGAAATTGAAAACTAAACATGAGCATTTTGCGTTTCGATTGAAATGGATGAGTGAAAACAATGAAGTGGATGTGGATATATAATAATTCTAAAGCACCCAAATTAGAAAATTCTTCAACTTTCACTCAGCACTACACTAAATTCATAAATCACTTTCTTCTATTAGCCTGCACTCACCACTCAATTTTTGCAAATCGCGATTAGAAATGATCACTTGAAAAATCTCAACCCAAGATTAGCGCTTAAGTGGTGTGAAAATAGAAAGGAATTCCAAAATAGTGCAAGGGAATCCATGAAACTTACCAAGGCAAGGAACCTGCTCCAAAATTGAACCTTAGCTAGAAAGGGTGAGGTAACCTGGATTGCTAAACTCTTCGATCAAAGCATTCGACGCTAAACTCTTCGATATCTGCGCTGCCACGTCGAACGGAGTTGTACTCCACTTCTTCCCTTCCTTCACGTCACCATTCGGCAATGTGATCCTTGAAGTTCACGTTACATAATAAAAATCAATTGAATTGAATTGAATTGAATTGAATAGAAGTCGTAACAACAACCTTATTTCGGAAAGAATTTGGGGCCGACTAACATGAATCGAATAGATATGAAAAAATGAGAGCGAGTGGAACGAAAGTGCCGGAGTAGAAGTGAAGGTGTACCTGATGGTGTCGCCGGAGAGAAGAGAGGCGGTGGAGAGTTTGTTCGGCTTTGTGGATTCTATGAGAGAGATACGCTTCACGATGACGGCGGCGAGATAGGCTTCGTCTTTCGGTATTGGAGGCGGCGGCGCTGGTGATTCTGCTGGAGGATTAGCCGGAGCATCGTCACCAGGTGAGCGGTGGCGGCCATGGTGGAGGTGTTAATACGTTTATAAGATAATTAATTAAGAGATAGGAAAAAAAAAAAAGAGCAACAATAAAATTTCGAAAGCACATCAACAATGGGTTGGTAAGCATTACAAACAGGTTGAACTTCTATATTAGATTAGAATTCCCAACGTACAACAACAACAAACATGCTAATCGAATCAATATAAAATGCGGAAAAATCTAAATGATCATTGATCTCGTACAATTGAAGAAGGAAATTACATGCAACAAAATGGATGAATAAATCACCTGGATTGATTTATGTGGGAATTAACTTTAAAAAGGCCATGTGAGGGGAAGACGAAAGGTATATGAGTTGTACAGTTTGAGATCATATGAGAGGGAATGTGAGAGGGTTGGAGGAAGGAGGAGGAAGAAGGGGAGTTGGAGGGGAAGCCGAGAAGTTGAAGGAGGTTGAAGGAAGTCGAGAGGTTGAATGAGGTTAATGACATCATAAAAAGCGGAAAACGGTCAAAACAAATTATCAGAAGGTTAGGTAGGAGTGTAGGACCGTAGGAGGAGGAAGATGATGAGAATGGGGGATTAATGACACGTGGCTTTTTTATTCTAACATCTAAGCGAATGCAAGCCACGTAAGCGCAGATGCTAGCCTATTAATAGATAAGCATAGATATGCGGGGCGAATATTCCCTTGTTGTGTTTGTGGGGGGGGGGAGTGAAAGTGGTAAAAGTATCGAATGTTGCGCCGACGTTTCCTTGTTGAGTTGTGTTGAAGTGCTGAGATCCTTGATAAACTGACAGCAGCATTGCCCCTCCTTCAGGGGGATGCTCAAAGTATCCTTGGGGCACCATCGCACTCATAAAGTCCTACGAAACATATGGTCAAAATAATTTATCACATTCAGCATAGTGAATATTATATTCACTGTAATCGACACTATATTCATCATATGGGGAGTTATATTCATATAATTTTTTGTGCTACTTGATTCATAAATATCACAAATAATGTGGTTACCTGATTTGATGCTTGGACGGTTTTTTTGGGGTGAGTTGCAGCTTTGAATGCCTTTGCTCTTTTCCCCTTGACCATGTTGTTTATCTTTTCAACGGTTGGCTTCCTTCTTACATTCCTTTCTCCTCGCGACCTAGATTTGGGGGGATTAGAAATGTTTGTTGTGCTTCTCATATCACTTTCTGGAACCTCACTATGTTGTTCATCAGGATGATTCGATTCACTTTGCCCCTTATCTGACTCTATTTTCTGTCTCACACCAACATAAGCCTCCTCCAAATAGTGTCTATATTTGTCGTCCCCACTGCTTGTAGATATCAACTCATTAAATTTTCGACACATTTGAGTTCTCCACACAGAAGAGGATATTGAATGGCTGTTTGTGGTGGTTGGTTTACTAGGGGTTCGTTTCTCTCTTGAACAACTTCTCTTGTCCACCGTTTGAGAATGTACTCGCATGGTATATCATCCACACAATGAATCATAAGGATACGCAAGCAATGGCAACACAAAATACCAACTTGCGAAATCATTTCACAAGTACAAGAGACGGTTTTTTCGGTTTCAAGAAAAGTCACTTCATGCTTTATCAAATCCTTTATGCCATCCTTTGTCGCTTTTGCAACATGATAGACATACTTTGGGTGCTCTTTTTCTATCAACTCTTGGTGGTATGTAATTGATTTAAGAAACTGTTCTTAAAAAAGGTGGTAAACCTCAAAGGTGTAGGTTTTCCTAGCATGGGTAAGGATGTTTATGTTTTTTGCAATCATTTTCGGGTTTCCGTGCAAACAACCGAAATCCTCTCCATTTTCTTTACTCCTCCATTCTTCTATGACATCAAGAAAACACGCAAAAAAAATTCACAAGTTGGCAGTCACATACAGTCGTTGGGACACAGATTTGTTTGTGGTTTCGCTTCTTGAGATGATAGTATACCACCCGAGAAAGTGTGTTTAGAATATGGAGGGCACCATTTTTCCTTACAATTGTAAATCCTTCCAAGCCATACATTATCCTCACACTTATACAAATCTTGTAGTCTGCTCAAACAAATAAGAAAACATATTTACCTATATATTACCAACTTGGAGCATGAACTTGTAACATATTCATAACATTATGTTTATATTCATTAAAAATATTTTGATATTCGTTAAACATATTCTCATATTCATGATGGCAGAATATACCACTTGTTTTGCAACAGAGACAGCAGACCAGTTTATCATTGGAACATATTCATCACATAAAACACTATATTCATTCAAATGATGCATATATTCATGCTAACAGAATATAAAAACTTAATTAACAGAAGATATTCATAATTCAATATAAGACACAAGTTTTAAGAATGTACCTTTTCTAATAAAATTCAAACTCGGCTTTTGTTTCACAATATTTGGTGACATGAAACCATAGCTCCGGAAAACCTTTCAATGCTCTAAGATGTCGAATATGCTTCTTTGAGTTTTCATCAATGTGCCATATACAGAGACGATGTTGTGCAAGAGGGAAAACTATCTTCGCAGCGGTCGCCATAGCAGCAGATTGATCCGTCATAAATGTTTTTGGTTGCTTACCCCCATAAAAGTTAGAAAGGTTTTAAACAACCAATTGAATGATTCAATCTTCTCTTCAAGCAAAAAGCCACAACCAAACATAACATTTTTGGTGGGATGGTTGATTCCAACAAAAGGTCCACATATCATGTCATACCTATTAGTCCTATGAGTAGTATCATGTATGTTGAGATCTCCGAACAACTCATAGTCCTCCCTCATTTTATTATCTCTCCAAAAGAAGCTGCACAACCTGTTTTCCTCATCCATTTGAAAATCAAAATAGAAATCCTCTTCCTCCTTGTGACGTTTATTAAACTTCATTATCAAAGCACGTGAGTCCTCCCCATCTAGCATCTTCTTCTTCTCTTTCTCAACTTCATTGTAAGCATCTCTAAGTGTAAAACCAACCATAGGTGAACCCCCTTTCTCATTTTTCAGGACTCTTAATGCATCAGACAGTTTTACTCCACTTGTTACAAGTTTGAGAACGAACTCTAGATCTTCCTTTCCTAGGTGTCTATGCGACCGTAAGAGATGTCGCTTGTTATCGGGACATAGGAGATGGTTGTGTGTCATATTATGTTTCACTACTAAATAAATCCCATCTATATCAACATGATATGTAATATTCGCTTCACAACCAGTCCTTCTATATATCACTTTTAGTGTAACACTTCCCCTTGGATGTCTTAAAACCCTCATTTGAGCAACAATATTGTTTCATCGATATCATGTTTTTGCCTGATCTTTTTCGTTGCTAGCTTCTTCTTATGCTAAACCCCATTACAAAAGCATAATCACGTAATATATCATATGCCTCTTGTTCTGAAGTTGCAGTTTTATCAATCATCGCTGAGGTCGCAGCTTCAGTAACACTCAGTTTTTTTTTCACTAATCACAATTGTCGAATATGATGATACATTAGATGAATATAGACACCATTACATGAATATCGTAACATAAATGATGAATACAACAACGTATCCTTCCCATATTTAATCCACTAAAAAATAATACCGAATAAAAATGGAGGATAGATGATGCATTAGATGAATATAATACCAAATTTCATGAATATGATAACATAATTGATGAATATGACGATGCATCTTATGAAAATAACAACATATCCTTTGTGAATTTGATAACACGTCCAATGAATATGTCATCAAATATGATGAATATACTACCACATTTTATGAATATGAAAACAAAATTGATGATCACGACAACATGTTTTTTATGGATATTCTATGTGAATACGACAACATATCTGATGATTATTGTCTTATCTTATCCGATGAATAATATACTACCACATTTCATGAATATGACAATAAAATTGATGAATACCTCTATGAATGAATAAGACGATGTCTAACATATATGATGATGAATATGACGATACATATGATGAACCAGATTTAAATTGTAAATTCATCCATATTTAATCCACTAAAAAATACTCCCTCCGTCCCCCTTTAAACACCTCATATCCAAAATACCCCTGTGTTGAGGAGGGTGTACACGCTAATCGGTTAATCAAAGTTCCAAAAAAATTGCATAGTGAGTTAGATAAAAATCTTAGCAAAAAAAAATTGCATGGAATTTTTGCTAAGATTTTTATCTAACTCACTATGCAATTTTTTTGGAACTTTCATTAACCGATTAGCGTGTACACGCTCCTCAATAAGGGGGTTTCGAGTATGGGGTGTTTAAAGGGGGACGGAGGGAGTAATACCGAATAAAAATTGAGGATAATTTACCTGTTGATCCGTCGATCGTTTTGTTTGATTCGTCGTTTGCAATCGAAGTTTGATATTCGTCTATTGTGTTTAATGATTCGTTGTTTTCAATCGAAGGTTCATATTCATTGATTGCTTCGGTTGATTCTTCGTTTCCAATAGAAGCTTCAGAGAAAAAAGAAGCTTCAGATCTCAAATTATTTTTTGTCATTGCTATTTTCGGGAATATTTCCGTTTGATTTAGCTATTATGTATGGGATTTGTGTATTTTTTGGTGAATTTCTGGGTAAGATGATGAAAAATTGGGGGAATTGACATTATTAGGGTTTGAGAGAAAAATTGGGGAAGAGATTGGTCGGGGGAAAAAAAGGAAAAAGAATAGAAAAAGGGTCGAGTGAGCTTCAACCTGGGCCGTGCGGGAGGGATTAAAGCAGCAGACCAGTTTAGCTGTCTAGCTTTTCTGATTTATTTAGGAAAGAATAAATTGATATAGTGGAGCGCATGGGAGTATGGAGTATCGTGCCCACGGCTCCACGGTATAACTATTGGAAGTTTTCGATGGAATTTGAATTTTTTTTTTTGGTTTTTTTTTACATAGAAGCAACTTATGCTGCCGGTGTGGACGTATGAGGATTTGAATTCGAGACAGCTTTCAAGCATGTTGGCTTTGTAACCACTAGTTCAATCTTGATCCTATAGGAATTATATTAATGGAATTTTCGTTTACTGACTTTATAATTAAATTAGTGCGTGTAGATTTGACGGGTACGGACAAAATTAAACTATGAGAAAGTAATTTGATTATCATATATTCATTCGGGGTAAAAAGGATTTTCAAAATTAAGCCATGCATGTAAATACGGAAGTTGAGCAAGATACTGGGGTATAATCCCCAGTTGGCATTTAGTACGTTGGAAGATATTTAACACTTCCAAGGGAGGGGCATGTAGAATTGCAACGATCAGGATTAGTCTCTCACGTGTTTCTTTGAAGTTCTAATAAACTCAATTGACACAGAAATCGGAAATGTAGAAGAGACCCCGAAAACAAGTTATTGGAAGGGTGTATAATTTCAAGAGAGATCTATTTCGATGAAACTCATGTTCCAAAACCATTATGATAATTCCCCGTAAATTCCGGTGTTTGAAAAGTACAACAAACTAAGTCGGGTTTTGAGACCGTATCCAACCAGGGAGATCACAACTCACAATCATTGATACCATAAGCACTCATGTTAAGTTCGATAAGTTGAAACGGGGGACTCCATGATGACTTGAACTTCATTACTTCAAGTTTAAGCTTAGCCGATTGTTACCTAAATCTAAGCATGCAAAATCTGAGGGAGGTTGGCCAAGTGAGCTTCCGATACTATATCTTCTAACCGGTTTTTTAAAAAAAAAAAAAACTAATATACGGATTTTAATACTCCGTAATATAAATTTCTCAGACACAAAATCTATTTTAGAGGTAAGAAAATTTAGGTTAATAAACCGTATATTTGTAGTTTTGTACTTCAAAACATTGTCAATATACAACATTTTGTTTTTGTTGATCAACTTTTGCAAAATTAGAATACTTCCCACCTTTCCCTAATTTAATTTTTTTTTGGTTATTTATTGTTATCGCCCTTCCCGCTTCAACCGAACCTCCCCCGTTCGCTTTTCAATCCCCTTTCTTAATCTCTCTCCCCTCTTTCTCTCTCTCACACACTCATCTTTCTCCGATTCAAATGTTTTAATTAATTTGCAGATAAACCCTAATCAAACATCACTAATCTAATTTCATCATCAACCCATCATATAATTTTTTTTTAATTTTTCAGTAGTTGGGAAAAAAGAAAATCAGTAGGTTCAAAGTTATGGCCACTTCTACCCTTACTACCCGGGATTTTTTTTCCTCAGTAAATGTAAGTTTTCATATTTTTTTTAATCTTTTTACTGTTTGATTTCTGCTAATTTATGTGGGTAAATTTTAGTTCAATTAGATTGCTAATATTGTATTTTCCCTATGTGGGTTTTAGTTTAATTTGAAGTTATGATCTTTTTATATTGTGAAAAAAATTGATGGGATTTCTTGCTGCATTGCTAAAAATTGCATACTGTGAGTTGGAATCTTCTGATTAACTTTTTCAAATTTGTGGGTTTTAGTCTGATTGGTATGAGGAGGAACTTTCAGGGTTTATGATTTTGATCTAAGTTGTTGTAGATTGTTTGTTTGGTGTACTCATCTGCCGTGTACCCGCCAAAATTGGAGCGAATTTCGAGTCATCGGGGTGGATGTTAATGCTGGTGAGGGGATTGTTCCAAAGCGGGGTGAATTTTGAGTCATTAGGGTAATGTTGATGGTAATGTGATGATATTTGCAAAGTCGAGTGAATTTGAGACATCAGGGTTTCAGGGTAATAATGATGATGCTAGTGTGATGAATGTTCCGGAATTTGAGTCATCAGGGTGATGTTGATGCTAAATGTGATGAATGTTCGGAATTTTGAGTCATCAGGGTAATGTTGATGCTAATGTGATGAATGTTCCGAATTTTGAGTCATCAGGGTACTGTAGATGCTATGTGATGAATGTTCCGAATTTTGAGTCATCAGGGTGATGTTGATGGCTTGATGCTAATGTGATGAATGTTCCGAAGTTTGAGTCATCAGGGTAATGTTGTAATGTGATGAATGCTCCTCCTGATATTGTGAAATTTATGTCATGGAGATACTATTCTGATTCCGCGCCACTGATTTAATTCGAAGTAATTAATGTTGGTCGTTAATTTTGGAAGCTTGTTGTAGAGTGTTTGTGCGCATAGAAGTTATGAGATTGAAAGATCCTCCAAGTTCATAACTTGCGTTTGGTTAGAACATCTGACAGATCACTATCCTGCACTTTCCTTGTGCACCTTGATATCGGTACCCAACTCCATCTTCACAAGTGTTAGACTGTGCCCTAAGCTCTTTGGACTCCTTTCTATGTATCAGCGTCAAGTTTCCCTGAATGACATCAAACACATGGCATCAGATCTGCTTCCAGCCCTTGGCGTTGAAACCTCATTCTTGGATCCACTAACCAACGCCATAGCATCTTTTGAACCAAACGCCTTATTAGCGCTTTTAGGTAGCACTTGAATTAGCTAGCGTGTCCATAATCTCATCTTTGGCTGTCATTATTGTGATGCTGATTTTTTGCCCCCGAAAGGAGATTACTTCATTGAATCAACCTTTAGCATGATCATTGGAATGAGACTAGCTAGCTTTCCTAAATAGTATTTACCCTACAATTTTGCCCTGCACCTACATGATGTTTTAAATGAATGATGCACTTGGAAATTTGTGCAGGTAAATGGAACGGATAGTGATACGTCGAAGCTGACATTTACCCATACAAATAATTTATTAGCTGGTGGTTCTTTGCTTGAACCACAGTCTCATATTCCTCGAAAGCGTGGCAGAAAGCCAAAGATGGCCAAACATGCTAATCCTGACCCTTCTACATCTGATACTGGTAGTTCTTCTCTGGAAATTTTAAATTCTCTTTTTGTTTGTGGTTTGTGTTTTGGGGTACTACCTTGTATGAGTTTTGTTCGTTATCTTACTCTTCTTCTGTTGCAGACTGCCCTATGGCTCCAGTTGTTGGCCGGTATGAGAGTTCTCTAGGTGAGTTGTAGTATAAGGCATTATGAAATGTTTGGTACCTTTGTCAGTAAAATTAGCCATGTTTAAAGGAACTTCTCTTGGTAGACACAATGTAACACTGCTATCTTTTCTCAGGCTTGTTGACTAAGAAGTTTGTCGAATTGATGCATCAATCTGAGGATGGTATGGTTGATTTGAACACCATAGCAACAAAGCTGGAGGTACTTGGTTCTTATTTTCTTGATTTTTGTTCATATTTTTGTAAATTCGGTCTTCTTTTGGGCCCATGGTAAGGGCTTAGGTTACTGTATTCTGTAAAAACATATCTGTTTTCCGCTTCTGACAATAAGATGTGATTCCTGTTAGACTTCAGATTCAGATAGTTTATGGGTTTATCAATGTAATTTTGTTTTTCTTTACAACAACCAAGCTTTAGTCCCAAAATGATTTGGGGTTGGCTAACATGAATCGTCCTCTGAGATCGTCACATGAATATAATACTCCGTATAAGTTTAAGAAAAGGAGCGAACAAATTAAAAACTAATGAAACATTTGTCAAAAGTTTAACAATCGAAGGAAAAAGAAACACATAAGATGATAAGAGGGCTAAAAGGGTGTGAAATGTTACAAAAGCTCAAAAGAAAAAATTTAAGACAAAAGGAAAACGGAGAAGAAATATTCATTAGAAATCCATTTGCAAAACAAATAAAGGGATCATAGAAAATCAAACTACATCCTCCACATGAATCATGTCTCTCCACACCCCTTTATCCAACGTCGTACTCTCTTCAAGCCCCAATACACTCATGTCAAATCTTATTATGGTCATTCTTTAAATGGTCTAATTGATGCTTTCTCGGGAAATGTCTCATCCTCTTTACTTGTCTCTGTCTGTAGGTGAGAAAAAGGAGATTGTACGATATAACGAATGTGCTTGAAGGCATTGGTTTAATTGAGAAAAATTCCAAAAGTGTTATGCAATGGAGGTATTTTATTTACTTTGTTTATTTTCTTTTCCTGAACATTTAATTTTACCTTGGTGACATCTTATTCTTTCTGAATAGGGGGTTTGACTCAGGATCAGATGAGCTGGCAAATCAAGCTACTAAACTACAGGTTAGCCCAAATTGTACCAAATCATTAGTTGTTGCTTTGTCATGTTCATCATATTTGTGATCAACCAAATTTTTTTGTTCTAAAGTCAGATGAGTATGTGAAGTGGCAAAGAAGCATCTAAATTACAGCATAACCCAGAATTCTACCTAATAACTAGTTGATGTTCTCATGTTCATCAAATTTGTGAACAACCAATATCTTTGGCCTGTATCGAATGAGTATCTATGTGTCTTGATCTCATACTATGTTCTCACTTTGACATACTATTTTCTTTTTGTTTAAGACATTGGATTGGATATGTCAATCGATTGAGGCTTTACGGACAATAGCTTTTAGCAAAGAGAATTTCCTTATAACCTAAACTTAATACTGCAGAAGATTTAAGCCCCTCTTATCCATGGTATCTGGGCTGGCACGCTGCCCACTTAATTCTCTAGCGTGTATTTTGTAGGGTTATCTGCTATTCAACTATCATGTGTATTTTTTATGCTCACCTTAATAAAATGAAATTTATTGAAATGACTCGATCATGCTACATTTTGCATGTTGTGAGAGTGAGAGGTTCGACTTTTATTTACTCGTTTTTATACGCTAGTTCTCTTCTTTCAATCATGGTTGGGTCAATGTAGTCATGGTACGTTAAGCTTCATGAAGTCAAGATACTCAAGACACCTTGAGGGACCTTTCACTTATTGTAGGAAGTATATGTATGTTTCCTTCTAGGTTTCTTTCTAAAAGCCAAGGGACTAGGGACCAGGGTGATGGTTGGAGAGATCGAAGGAGGGAACATCTCAAATATTCTTTTGAGTCTTTGTTTACCTTTAGTTGTGTTATACGTCTGTGTTTCTTACATTAGTCCATGTATCAATTGTCATTGGACCCTTTTAGGTCATCTTGCTTGCAACTTGTCTTCTATAAGAAGTTTAGAACTAATTGATGCCTTAATTTGAAACCATTTTTATGCTGTTTAATGGCAGAATGAAGTTGAAAGACTGAGCTCTCAAGAAGCAAGGATTGATGAATGCATAAGGTCTGTTCTCTGAGAATATTTCAGTTTTATCAACTTTGTCAAAATTTCCAGTTAACAACGTTTTTTGTCATTCAGGGAAAAGCAGCAGCGCCTCCAGGCTTTACGTGAAGATGAAAGCAATAAAAAGTACCTTCCAATTGTCTTTTGATTTGGCATGAATTTTGATGTGTGATTTGCTTTCTGTAATTCACTTATTTGTCTTGTATTTTGTAGGCATCGTTTTCTGTCTGCTGCAGATATAATGTCACTCCCTAATTTTAAGGTTCACCTCTCCCTCAACTATGCACCATTCAGGATGTTTTCTCCTGCCTAGTATTTGTCTCATTTGGCGTATGTTTTCATGTGTTACAGGGTCAAACCGTTTTTGCTGTTAAAGCTCCACGGGGGAGTTACTTTGAAGTTCCTGATCCAGAAAAGGTATGTCAAATGATATAATATGGAGCGAAAATTTGAAAGTTCATTGCCACCTTTTTATTCTACTACGTACTATTACCCTGAAAGTTGCTGCTACTATGTGCAGGATTTATGTGATTCACATAAGCAATATAGTATCATAGTCAGAAGCTCACTGGGGCCAATAGATGTCTATTTCTTGAGGTAATTTTTAGCTGCATTGATTAAGTTCCAGAGTCTCGCAATATCAACAGTCTCTAACTGGCTACAATGACCTCTTGCTATGATTTGTAGCAAAACTAGGGGGAACTCGACGAAATTTGCTTCCACTAGTAGCAGCTCTTGTGTGGAAGCCGAAAATGAAAGAGGGGCCATGACAGACTGTTTTCACGATGTGCATTGTGTAGACAGGGACATATCTGCTGAACAAAACAGCTACGAGATCCACAAAGTCACACCGTTAGACTTCTATGTAGGTTTACTTTGCAGCTTTTCTCATTCTGATCCTGTGCACTATCTCCAAATACATTTCACACTGCAGAGCTCTTTCAAGAATTTTCTGTGATATTATGTTAAGAAGTTCGAAATTTTCTGAGGAACGGGACAATCTATTGCTTCGAGTTCTAAGCACCCTAATAATTTCTCCATTACTTGATGATTGTGATTCTTTTTTCTTTTTTCAGAGTGATCGACCTGAGGAAGATTACTGGCTGAAGTCGGACATTGAAGTGTCTTTAACAGATCTATGGGCAAGCTGAAAATCGTTGGTCGTTGTCCAAGAATTTCAATTTGTATCCCAAGAAGACCATAGAATACAAATTATACACAATTGTATACCATGCACATATGAATAGGCCATACTTAGTATCTTCAAAGAATTTACAATCAATAATAAGCACTGTGCAGGTTATAAAACTTGCATTCTTCTCTGAAGATGACCTTGTGTTTTCTCAGATTTCGGAAATTCTGAATCAAAATAACATCAACATTTCTTACTGTCCGTTATTCTTCTCCATAAGACAACTTCATTACTCTAGTACCTCGAAGGATTTGCTTATACCACAGCCTAGCTATGTTGAAAATAGAGAATTTGTTTCCGAGTGACTTATATTAGAAGTTGTTGGAAATTGCATGGACAATAATATGCTAACTCACAAGTCACTTGCCAGTTGCCACCATTGCTCAGTCCTGATTGTATTTTATTTAACCCTGCCCTTTTTCTGAACCAACCACTCCTCAAATCTGCCAAGACAGGAGGGTGCTAAACTGCTAATAATGTTATGAGATCATAAAAAACAATGTTTTGTGTGGTTACACTTCTTTCGTTGAAAACTACGTAGTAACATTTTCGGGCACACATATTCTTGAGGCTACTTCAATTTCCACCCCATAATGACACTTCCTCCGTCCTTTTTCAACTATTAACGTTGGTTTAAATGAACAGGCGAAAAGAATACAAACCACAACGTCGAAAAATGAAGAAATCCCGGAGAGTATAATTATATGCTCTCCATTGATAATGTAATGGACTCATAGTCTTAACAAGTTGACAGCTAGCAAAACTCAATGACGTCGATAGAAACTGTGTCAAATTAAGTAGAGCATTAATAAGAAAAGCAAAAGTAACCAAATGCCTTTCCATGAAGAAGCAAAGTTTCAACAAGAAGCCAACGGGAGTAAACCTAAAGGGCACGTGATCGTCTGATACAATATCTCAATCATGCATAAACAAAGCAAAGACATGCTCACCCTACGAATGCCTACAGATTAAGTAATCAAAAAGATCCTCATACCTACGCATGTCATTTACTACTAGCAGTTCTAGATATCTACGAATCTAGGATGCATTATGCATACCATCAATCTTGTTTTTTTCAGACTAGCATTGCGAAAATTCGACCTCAATTTCTTGGAACTACTACGTTTAAGACGAGAAAATGGAGCTGGAATGTACATACGCTTGCCTCGTTATCAAAAATATGTAACAATTACTTCTAATGAAGATTGCACCGAGAATCGTATCAAACAAACTGCTTTTTTCGTGATCCAAGAAATGAGAATAGAATAATGAGTCATATCTCTTCCTACCATCGTATAATCGAAAGCTAAAGCACAGCCATGTTTAGCTCCATCAAAATACAAACATATACACATGAGTGACACTTGGGTTAAAATCCTACAAAACCGAGGGTTACTTGAACATTTGATTCTGCATAACCACCTCTTAATGGTAAAATGCTATTGCACCATACGCGACTTTCACGAAAGACGCGCGTGGTACACAAACATATCAAAGTTGATCGTAACAGTACTTTGCACAGCCAAGTTGTGCATTGTCTAATCACTCCACACTAATTGGCTCGTTTGCATCTAATTAGAATGTCTAATTATACCAAATCTTATCTAAACCAGAAACTACAAAAACAAAGCATCCAATTGCCGGCCTTTTAGCTGGTAAAAAACAACTTCATGACGTCAAATAAAAAGGCAGATGACGTCAGTGGTCCAAGGGATTTTGAAGAATAAACCAACGAATTGAATTATCAAAAGATTTTTTTTTTTTTTTGAAGGGGAACGAATTGAATTATCAAAAGATTGGCAACAAATATACAGCGACATCCAATATCCCAGCATTTTTATCAGTAACATTTTTTTTTCTTTTTTTTTTTTGCAGCTTATAGTAATTTCTATCACAGCACAACCATCTTACAGCCAAGATTACTCACACTAAAAATGAGTCTGGCATATAGAGGAGGGCAGTCTGTTTATTTTGTTACTGTCGATCGTGTCTTTCTCAATCTTCCTCGTGTAACTCGAATAGTTTCCTCCATAACTGTCTCTTCTGCAGTAGGAGACTTTGCCTCAGGCTTCTCGGCCTTTGCAGGGACTGTCACAACCTTCATTGATTCTGCCTTGTTGGTCGCGGGACGTTTTGGGCTCGCGGGAGCAATAGGCATTGACACTGACTTCCTTATAGGGCTTGGGGCAGGCGAAGGAGGAGCGGCAGCAGGAGCCGATGAAACAGAGCTCTGATCCTCTTCCATCTCGTCTTCCTGTCGACTTGAAGATGTACTTGAAGAAGCAGGAGAGACTGGCTCTTCAACTTGCGTCTGTGGCTGAGGCTGTGTGGCTTGCGCTTTGGTGGATGGTTGGCGAGGAGGAGCTGCAGCAGCAACAGCAGCAACAGCAGCCGCAGCGACAGCTGTAACAGGAGCTTGTCGAGTTCTAGGAGCTTGTTGTTCTACCTGTAACAAAAGTAAATATACGCTAATGTTAAATCAGTCGACTGCTTAGTTTAAGGAGGCGCGAGGCGCACCGAGGCGCTGGGGGGTCGTTGCGATGAGGCGCAAGGCGCGAGGCGAAGGCGCACGCCTCATGCACACGAGGCGCACTCATTTAGCAAACAAAATTCTATTTTTCGAAACCATACTTTGCAAAACATTACCCCTTTTTTGGTATTTAAAGAGGGCCTATGGGTAAAGAAGTATAAACAAGGGATTAAGGGAAAAAGGGAAGGGTAGAAATAAGGTTACAAGAGAAAGAAATTTGGAAATTGCACAATCATGCGCCTCGCGTGCGCCTCAGTGCGCCTCAAGGCCTGCGCCTCAGGGCGCCTCGGTGCGCCTCAGTGCGCCTCAGGTGCGCCTCATGCACACTTGTGCGCCTCAGGCTTCTGAGGCGATGGCAGCTGCGCCTCATGGAGCCTTGCGCCTAGGCGCGCTTTTTTAAACTAAGGTCGACTGTCCTTCAACTTCCAGCCTCTTCAAAGATAAGAGCAAAAAACAATTATTTTTGCTGACGTAGTAGAACTTGTACATCAACATTTACCTAAACAAATCTCCAAGCTGATCTTCATCGAATTTTTAAATTGCAGATACAATGAATAACACAATCTTGTGAGCAAGTACCACTAACAAGAATTACAGCTACTTTTAACTTAATCACCTTCTAAGCAGGCAAACGAACATCAAAATACTACATCCCTCCTTTCTCAACAAGTCCCAACAGATGATCCACACACAACTTTCTGAGCAGTACACATACAAATCAACTCTGTAGCCATCTTCACTACAATATACAACAATCACTTGTTCGATCCTATACAATCAAGTAGAGGATCTTCTGAGAGCAATGACACCTAAGAGCAGGGAGTTTAAATATCGGAATGACGTCAAGGA
The DNA here is from genome assembly GCA_963457585.1 of Spergularia bocconei. Lineage (NCBI taxonomy): Eukaryota > Viridiplantae > Streptophyta > Magnoliopsida > Caryophyllales > Caryophyllaceae > Spergularia > Spergularia bocconei. Next base: position 3,940,134 of record OY734947.1, on the reverse strand, counting down.
TTCAGAAAGAAAGCTGTAGTTTAAACCCCCTGATCATAATTCTCCTGTGCAGACTTCTACTCTGGTAGACACTTCTCTCTCACACTAGAAGATTTAATACTCATCTAATGATGTGCACCGAACCTTTATTTTAATACTTCTATCCAAACATTACCTAATTCTTTATTCGAGACATACCTAATCCAATTTTAACCTCACAGTCTCACTACTAGTGCACAAATCAAGCATACAATAGGAAATTGATGTCATTAACAAACTTAAAGTGCACCTGTATCCTACATTCAAACTTCAATGGATGCACTATTGAATATAAGGGATCATATACAATATGTGTACCTGTGTAGTACGAGGCCGTGGTGTAGATTGCGAGGCAACATACTGCAAAATCTCAAAAATTCTAGTCTGGCCATAGATTACAGCCTTCTGGCAGTACATAAAAGCCATATCACCAGCCCTTGTTCTCAATTCAAGCAAGTTGCGGTCGATTTCTGTCTCATGCTTCGACACATAGGGTTTAAAGAAGGAATCATAGACATATGTTGTTCCCTGAAAGAAATTAAGAAGCCGCATAAGAATGGCAAATACATTCATGTGTCCACAATAAACATTCTGAATTCAGTATGATGACAATGATACCTTTGTCCTTGGGTACCAGAGGTATATGATGAATAACAATTTTGCCTCGCTGTACATTGGGACCCTAGGGAAGGTGCAAGGTTTTAAAACATCAGAATTCAGATAAGTATAGCACAGAAGAAGAGAAGTCGGCAAAATTTGAGCACACATACCATGAAACAAAAGTGTCAGCGAACCTCTCAAAGACATTCATTACAGATAATAAAATCCTGTAAAAATTACGCCAATCAACAACATAAATATTATCAAAACTGATCAATCTTATCCCAAATTCAGTAAAGGAACACATACAACAGAACACATATTACTATCTGTACCAGTATTGACACCAAAAACGGAGATTCTCAATCTCAGGTTTATTCCTCTCCACAGCCTTAAAGCACTCATATGCTGGATACATATACCCAAAAAACAAACTGCAACACACAACAAACACGAGTTAATATCCATGAATAAAGCCGAAACCCAAAAAACAGCACAATACCAAATAAAACTCGGACAGACAACTTACACGAGTATTCTGGTGAGAACGCTTCCTATCATTTTTTCCTATCACTGGAAAACGCAACAAGACAAACTTGAATAAGTTCCACCACCTTATATTCCGTTTGCGAATTCACTCAAACTCACAGTAGTGAAGATGACATTTTAACACCAACAAAATAATGCTTCAATTCCGAAAATACCATAGACAAATTCATCCAAAGTCACAATTTGTTCCCCATTTCATACATTCCATAACAAGCAATCGATTAATTTAGTAAGTGAAGAAATTATAGAATTCACACTCCAAAAACGTTCACATTTTTAGCATCAATTCATGTGAACCAAAGCTCAACCATATCACATACAAAGTACTCGTATTTGACATCCATCCACGGTAAAAATGCGAGCGCGGTAACAATGATCATTACCACTACTTTGGACAAACATAATTACTGAACAAGAGAAAACTTCTGATAGAAGCAATCAAACAAATTAATCAAATTACAAACAATCATGCAACTTTACAAATCTTTAGGAATTTGTATAAAAAGATC